>CM052800.1:136831518-136912363 GCA_028533885.1 Nasua narica | reverse complement strand
TCCATCTCTATAGCCTGGAAAATCGTGAAGTCATGAGCCCCAAATTAATCTATAAATTTAACGCATATATAGCCGAAATTCCAACAGATTCCTTGTTTGATTTGTTTAACGTGAACTTGGCAAATTTGATTCTAAGAAAAAAAGGTCTAAAAATAGCCAGGGTACTCCTGAAGAACAAAAATCGGAATTTTTGCTGGTAAGCAAGGCACAGGATTTGTCATCAGAGATGTCAAGACTTTGTAGGGTAGTTAGGATAGTATCGTGCTGAACAAGACCAAACAAATGGGCAGGTGATCAGAGTAGAGCCCACAGACATGCCAGTACCTGCAGAAACCTACAGATCAATGGCTAAAGGATGAATTCTTCAGCAGAGATAAAAAATATATTAAATTGGACTCCTATTTCACACTTTTTTACAAAAATCCAGGTGAAGTAAATGAAAGACAAATATGAAAAAATAAATCCATAAAACTTTTGCAAGGCAGTAGGGAAGAGCATCTTGCTTCTCTGCTTGTAGGGAATGATTTTTTCCCTTCCAAGCCAGGCTGGATCCAGCTTTATTAAAGGTCATGTCGTAAGCAGGGTATTTAGTGTAAGACACTGACAACAAATGATAACATTTGACAACACTTTGAAAGTACCAAAAAACAAAACAAAACCCAGTAAAACCTGACTAAATGCAATGCCACTGTAGTCATCCATGAAGTTGTCCTTTAATGCTGAGAACAGCAAATGTTCCTACAGTGTGGGTAATTCAGCTGCTGTGTGGTTTCAGAGCTTCTCAAAAGCAGCTTCACCAGATCATCACCAGGAAGTCTGTGTTACCTGATGTTGATTTGGGAGGGGGAGGTCCCAATGCACCTCTTGATTTACGCAAATTGAGAGGATGTGGGATTTGGCTTTCCCTCCCCCCAGGGCCTCCCCACAGTGGCCTGGCATATGGTGATGCTAGGAAACTCCACCTGGGCACCAAGAGAAAGCCTCAAAACTAGACATCAAACCTTGTTCATCCACTGCATCCCAGCTCCTGAGGCATTGACATTCTATTAGTGGTCTGTCCCTTCCCCGAGAAGAAAACCATGAAACATACTGTGTGCTAACCCAACAGCTTGGTAAAAAGAAAAGTGAAACATAATTCTATATTTTTATAAAGGTTGATTTAAAAAAACACAAAACACAAACTGTACAGTGACTGGCTGTACAGAGCATACCTCACTGGGCATCTCCAGTGCCTTCTATCTTCTGTGTCTAGACTGTAGACCACCTCTGTTCTCTGCCGAATTCCTTCCTTCCTTCCTGGCCTTGGCTTTCCCCTTTGTCCCTGTGGGCATCTTCCCTCCCTCCTTTGCTGGGGCCTTTTGGACCTGGGCTTTGGTTTTGGAGGGGCAGATTTAGAAGACAAATCTGCCCATCTCCTTTGTGACTCAAAGTAACCTTCACTTTGTCACCCTTAGCATCTTTTTTTGGTCTTTCTCTTGGGCATGATGGTGACAGTGAAGGTCAGGTGAGCATTGCCGGTCTAATTGGCACCCTCATCTATTTCCTCATACTACTCTGGTAAAGATTTCCTGGTTTCACAATTGGTCAGAGGCAGACCCCACACCTCTGCCTGCAGGCCACCAGGCTTACCTGGGGCAGCAGACCTGGTATGGGAATGTGGGACTGGGAGCAGTAGGGGACACGTGGGAGACAAGAGAGCAACTAGCCTTATGTGGCCTTTTTTTCTAAATGGTTCGGCCCCTTCAAGAAATCACAATATCAGGTGGACTTGATATATGACAGGAGGTACCCTTATATGGATCCTAAAACACTCAGGGGTCCCCAGTTCTGCTCTGAGTGGATGATGTAGATTGCCAAGCACAACCTCTATAGGTTGACTCTTAGTCTTCTTCAGAGTTCCTCCTTGTGTCCCTAAAGATTCTCCTAGTGACTCACTCCACTTAGCTGTGGCTTTTCTCAAGATGAAAAAGTTTGCTCCAAGTGGAGTCCTTTTTTAATCCTGTGCAATTTTGACTGCTTTGGGTCCTTGGTGTCTACCTGTTTTCTCTCTGACTTTCCAGCCTTTGAGCAAAACACACAATCCTAGGAATAAATTCGAGTCTCCTTTGGTGCCTGAAAGCTCAGACATGAAAAATATTTGTGTACCATTTGAAATCTACCATGGGCAACTTCCTGGACAACCCAGGAAGTGTTTAATAATTAATTCACAGAACCTGGGCTCTGTGAGTGACACTTTTCCTGCTCTAATCCACTAAATTAGTTCTTGTCTGGACCCAGTCACAAAGTAAAAAAGTCAACTTAGAACCAGAGATTTTCTACATTTAAAAATAAGGAGACAGAATGTAATCAGGAGTAGTTAATAATCTTAACCTTTTCACTTAAAAAAAAAAAAAAAGCATTTTGTTTTTGGAAGGACAAAAACATTTTGTTTTGGGGACCTCCCCCTCCCAAAAAAGACTGATTATCAAATGCCTTCTCAGACTTAACATTAGCCTTTTATAATTCTTCTGCCAAAAGCATTGACTGAGAATTTCCTTAGGGCTCTACCACACTCACTGCAGCCCATTTGCTGCGACATTTGTTTTTTCCCAGCACACCATTTGTTGTCCCTTCAGATAATCTTAAGTAACCAAACAAAATCAGAAAAGACCTCACGCTTCTTAATGTGGATTTGTTTGCTTTTGGTTGACGTATAGGTGAATGACTCTGTCATATCTGAATTACTTTAAGAGTTCTCCATCACCTGTGTAAGATCTCATACTCTTGAGTCAGAAGTTGAAAAAGTAAAAAAGTTGAAGTCAGCCCCATTGCTAAGTAATCCCAGAGGAGGAAGGTAGGGGGAAGATATCTGTGAGGGGACTATTAATCATTTGCTATTTAATAACAAATATAAAAGCTTTATGTCTTTACATCTATGCAGACAAATTAATTTCTAATCTGTTACACTGTAAAAATTTACTGGTCTGGACTTGGAATGGGGTCAGGGGCAACAAGGGTAATTGCAAAGGAAGAGGAAATGAAGGTCACAAAGGGAGAAGTACTGTAGGTTTTATTATTTTACTCAGAACTTCAAAATGAGAAAAGCCCCAAGCCCCTTATCTTAATAAACCTGACATAGGAAGCTCATTGGCAGAGGTGGGGCATGGGGGAGTACATGAAAAGGTTGGGGCATGTAAAAACAAATTATGCTTTTTTTCTCTTCCTGTCTGGTTTTCCCAGGAATTTATGTTCATATGGAATATAATTGTTTTAGGAAGTCTGCATTCCACCAGCTTAACTCTTTAGTATAGATAGAGAAAGGTAATAGGCATTGCCATAAGATTCCATAAATATGAAAGTGTCAGTAAATTTGCAGACAGACCCAAAACGTCCACAGGCCCAGTGGTAGACCTTACTAATCTCATTACACAGAGATTATGGAAGGCTAACGATTGATGGATTTCAAGGTATCTATTTTTACCTGAGTTAGTGGTAATTATTTTATGATGCAAGTTTTGCATTTTTTTCTCCCCCTGAGATTTGGAAATTTTACTTTCTGTTGTGAAGTTGTGTAAGAGTGCACCAAAGTCTAATGGGGAATGTCTTCCTTGAATTTTTAGGAACTGCAAAACATAGCAGCATCTGAGGGTCAGGTGGTGGTTCTGGAGTGCCGGGTCCGAGGAGCACCCCCTTTGCAGGTCAAGTGGTTCCGACAAGGGAGTGAAATTCAAGACTCTCCAGATTTCAGAATTCTACAGAAAAGTAAGGAGAGGTTCCCATTCTCCCACATCCATCCATTTTCTTCTCTCAAGCTTCAGGAAAACCCAAAAGGGCTTAGTCATTCAAGATGAATTGATTTTTTAAAAAAGATTTTTATTTATTTGACAGAGAGCAAGAGAGAGAACACAAGCAGGGGGAGTGGGAGAGGGAGAAGCAGGCTTCCCACTGAGCAGGGAGCCCAATGCAGGGCTCAGTCCCAGGACCCCAGGATCATGACCTGAGCCAAAGGCAGATGCTTAATGACTGAGCCGCCCAGGTGCCCTGAGATGAATTGATTTCTATTTTCAAAGAGAAGTGGGACTGGATAATCTGCAGATAAGTGGGGTCCAATAAATTAAAGCCATGGTGGTCACTTGTGTCCCCCTTTGAGAGTCTGATAAAAGTTGTATGTTCTTTCTTCAAAAAGAAATATTACATACAACTGAACTCAAAGTTGGCCAAATAATCTTAAGAGGTTTACAAGCCTCCTATAAGCCCTTCTATTAATCGTGGTTTAAAACACTTCCTAGTGTAAGCTGTAACTGGAATTTAGGTTTTTGTATTTATAGAAGTATAAACGGATCTATTATCACTTTATCTTTTGTATTATGGAGTTCCCTATATCCTGCAGACATGTCCTGGACAGAGTAATAGAGAAAGATAGGTAGGTTTCTCATTAACAGAATCCCATTCTAATACTCTGTTTTGATTTTTTTTTTTTTTTCTCATGTGGCGAAAAGAACCTAGATCTACAGCTGAACCTGGTAAGCCACTCTTTCTTTTTTTCCTTTGGTAATGTATCTTTTGGGTTTCAATAGTTCTTTGTTTCAGTTTTAAAGCCATAAGCAAAACAATGTTTTTGCAGTTCCCTGGAAATATGAAACCCCCTTAAAGACAATATCTTCTTTATCATGGGGTCTGTACACTCCATTTTACATCAGCTTCTTTATTATTTAAACATTAAGTTTCATTCAGACAAGAAGGTCAACCTAAGTGACTTAAAGCTTTTTTAAATATAGTCTTTTATATTCAGAAAGCAAACTAAGCTCATGATGAAAAAACATCCTCCTAAAATTCCAGTAGAAAAGAACCTTCTGCCACATACTTCTGCAGACCAAAACCTACTAATGGCTCGACTGTCCAGTTTAAAAATGTGTCTCACATTAGAGCAGCCCAAAGATGTAAGCAAGGCTGACCACTGGCGTTTCTCATTAATGTCCCCCGAGCTGTAAACTGGGACTATTCTACAAGCATGAAGAAAGTCATCTTGCCCTAGGTTCTCTCTTAATTATCAGGTCACTTGACCTCATCAGAGTGCTATGTTATCCAAGAGCTCCAGGCCCAACTGTTCCCTTCCCTGCTCCAGACGACTTGTATATTTATGACTCCCCATGAACTACAACAGTGTTTGCAAAAGAAACAAAAATTTTTATCTATGCATGTCGTTGGACATCCTCCTCGAGACTTATTTCTTTTGTGTTTCTCAAATCAGCAAAATGACCAGTTTTGCTGACCCCTGGGAAAAGATAGAAAAACCGATTTGTGCCTCTGCCTCAGGGTCGAGCAGACCCTGCCATTATATCCCTTAGGAGCCACGGTTTTGCTCTGTCCCTTCTTGGGGAACTTGAAGGTTCTCTGTGGGCTACTGCAGGTCAGATGACTGAGGTTCGTCCTGACCCTTTCACAGCTGAGCACTGGGCCATTAAAAGTAGGGTGTGATCCTTTTAGGATCCCAAGGTCAAAAGATGCTGAGTAGCATCCTCAGAGAACAATGAGGATTGCTCTACTGCCTTCTTGTCATGATTACAGCTAGAACATGTTGTCCCACCTAATGTGTCAGTCACCATATCAAATATTGTAGTCACTTTCCGAAATATGGAAATACACAGCTTTATAGTATGTCTGTGATAGGTCTTGCATCATGCTGGTTCCCTGATAACATGGAACTTCTGAAACTCAGTCATTAACTTAGCTCAGTATGAGCTAAAATGTTAGGGCACATCTTTTGTGTTTACTATTCTAAATAGACCTATCAATAGATAAAAAAAGTAGGAGCCAGATACCTCTTTATCTGCAAAAAAGTTGATGTGAAAAACCTATGGGCAGTTTATGCCTTTTGATACTTCACGTGCAAATAAAACTTAGCATTTTGGGCCACAGATTCTAAGTGCATAACCAGTGGAACAGATTAG
Organism: Nasua narica; assembly: GCA_028533885.1. Taxonomy (NCBI): domain Eukaryota; kingdom Metazoa; phylum Chordata; class Mammalia; order Carnivora; family Procyonidae; genus Nasua; species Nasua narica. Next base: position 136,906,433 of record CM052800.1, on the reverse strand, counting down.
GACTGCTTTTGATGTTGCGTTTCAGATTCTGTGCAAATTCATGCGACTCTTTTTCGTCATGTTGTTGCCCATTGTCATCTCCTACAGAGGTGATGATGACTCAGGAAATACCTCCAGTGATCCATGTTGGAGAATCATAAACTAACCATCATTGGAAAATTTACAACACTGGTTAGAAGCTGCATAGTTTATTTAGTTTCTGAGTATGTACATGTTTGAGAATTGAAAACGCTCATTATATTGGCCAAGAAGGAATAAATTTGAGTGAGGAGGGAGAATAGAAAGATCTATACCCCGTTCTTCCATCCTCTTCCCTTTACCCCTTATACCACACACTCTTTTTCAATTATGATTTGCTGTTTTGTTTCTAGAATACAGTTTTGATCATGATTAAAATTAGTTCTCGGCAGCTTCCTGGAATAAAATGACTTCTAGAATGATTTTTAACAGGCAAAATTATGAAGAAAAGAGCAAGATATGGGAGGCCTTCCTTTTCAACTGCATATCCTAGCAATATAAAAGTTTTTTCTCCTGGTGTTTGCTGAATTTTCTTTTTTTTTTCCCCTTCAGTTCGATCTCAAAGGATTTAAGGAAACAGACTCCTCCTTTCCAACATAACAGTAGAATTTGCTGAAAACAAATATTTCTTGGTACGGAACTATGTCAACCAAATCTGTCAATGCAGGGGAAAAAAACCTTGTATATGGGTAGGAGCTATTACAAACAAAACACAGCTAGTTTTCCCTGGTCTTTGATAATTTCTCCATAATTATATTTACCATAATACTGGAATTGTTTCTTTATCTTTTATAATGGAGCATCGAAATTCCCTCCTTCAGGAAATCTACAATTGGCATGTAGTATTAAATAAAATTCTTGATCATATTTCTTAAAACAAAACTTTAAACACATGATTGGCTATTTCAGTGACTGCTTATGTGAGCTATTATGAGTGAGAACTTTAGAACAAGCAAATGTTAAAACATACTTGTATTTAAACAATGTTTTGGCATGCCTGATTATTATTATACTAGGTATGATTATGATTCTTTTATTAGTAGCCAAATGTTTTCCTTACATTGATCTTGAAGTTGACCATTGACATGGTTGGGGGAAAAAACAAAATATATATTGAACTGTGTACTTTTCTTAAATGACCTGGTCAACTACTTTATCCATTAGGCCACTGAACTTATTCAAGCATATAAAATGGATCTGGCTTCCACGATAGCTGTTTTTTTTAGCCACTGTTAGTGGAAAGGAGAAAAACAGACATGACTGTAATACATCTGAGGAAAAAGATAAATTTTATAGGACTAGGCCAAGTGATGTTTTCCAAATGCTAAAACATAAATAGCCTTTGAAATTCAGGAACATATTTAGCATTCGGATTTCATTACCCTCTCTTCCTATTCTCTTCCAGTCCTCTGACACATTCACTTTTGTTCTCTCCTCACTGCCTGGTACTCACTTGCTTGCTCTCCCCCTCTCCCCTCCTCCTCTCTCTCTTAATCTGTCTTTTCATCTCTCCTTTCCCCTCCTTCATTCTTTTTATCTCTTTACTCTTCTTTTTTTAAATCATGTGTAAGATGTGTTAAAGCTCTAGAAATAAAATTGAAATTCACTAGTACCTCGCTATAGCCCCATTAGGGATTAGATATTGAGATAAAGAAGGACCTAGCAGGTTCCCTCCTCATGAATTTGAGAAACTGAAACAGGTTTTTCTTGTCACTACTGTGTTGTATCTGTCTAATGTGTTTTACACTCCCTTCTCTGTCTAGACAGAAGTCAGCTTGCATCACAAATCTTTTCAGACTGTTTTGTGAATTAATAGCTAGTCAGCTTACTTAAGACCAACATCCGTTTGTCATATTACCTGCTCTGGCCTCTTTCTTTGACATTCTGACTTTATACTGATTGAATCCTTCAAAGACTAGTCTGGGCCGGGGGTGGTGTGGGGGGCACAGAACACTCATTTGACGGCTGTTAATACTCAGGCCCTTACTCAGCTGTCTGGAAGCAGCCACAAACTGTATTGAGTTACTTCTATAGCATTGTCTAATGGCATACAGCATTAAAAATACTGTGTCTTGCTGGCTGGGCAATTATACGTATAAAAATACGGTGCTTTGTACTTTCACTATGAATCTCTGCTAACCAGTGCTGCCCATCATCTTAGATCTTAGATCCTAGAGTTCGTGTTCTGATTCTGTGATGCAGAATATGAAGTTACTTGTTAAATGTACTAAGGTGCCAAGTTGTGAGAGAGCGATGGTAAGGATGCTTGAGATCCCAGTTGACTGCTCATAGCTCAAAGCTTAGTGCAAGTCCAGGTTCAGACGGTAGGTTAAACAAAAGTGGGTTGAGTGAAGGCTGTTGTTCTCTAACCTAGGGCACCACACCAAATCGACAGAGGTGCTGTCATGTTTCATGTTTTTGATGTAAACTCCGTGATACTCAGCGTCTGATAGATACAACTACTAGCTTGGAACAGTTGAGAGTTTCAACATTAGAGCACTCCACATTCTTTTCTATGACTTCCTATCTTTTTGAAACTGAGTTTTTGATGTGTATGTGTTGATAAAAAGCAAGTGCCATGTGAAAATCGATGTAGAACGTGAAATGAGGCTGGCTGGGCCCCATCTGATCTCAAGAGATCCTGCAGACAGATGCATGCACTTACTAGTTCGTAATTGTGGTTATTTAAGAATAAAATAATAGCTTTTCTTTCAATTTATATGTATTTTTTTCCAAGTAGTAACTAACTTGTTAAGACCTAAATACTTATATGTCCTTTCAAAATAACTAAATACATGAAGCGGTTGGGTATATCTTTTGGCTAAGGAGCATCATAAACTATTACTGAGACACTTAGAGTCCCATGGACCAAGAAATTTTGGTTTGATCTCTGGGGAGAGAGGGAAAGCCTTGAGGCACATAAGAGTGTGTACCAAAAAGAAAATTGAGTGACTCTCAGAATTCTAAATTCTAAATTCTCAGTGCTCCTAATCCCAGTCGTCTTCCGACTGACCTTTTATAATGCTGGCCTTGGAGCCTTTCCTCTCCTGCCAGAGCCTGAAGGACTCCTTTCTGGGCAATCTGAACGTCCCATGAAAAAGAAAAATCGATATGGGAGTTTCTCCAACAAAGAGGCCATCCACATTACCATAGTGGGAAGGCCAACATTGGCAAGCTCCTCTGTCTTGCTCCGAGCTTCTGATTAACTCAGAACCATGTCAGACAAGAAGAGAGAAAAGACCTCTGAAGAAACATCTGTCATGGGTGATGCAGAAGAAAAGAAGCAATTCCCCTGAAAAGCAACTTGGATAAAACGGACTTTAGACAGAGAGAAGAAAATGTAAAAGCAAAACAACACTCCTTTCAGATAAGAGAATCAGTGTATTCAAGAAGTAAAAATTAAAAAGATTTTAGAAGAGGGGAGGCATATTTGGAAAACAAAAACTTCTTGGAATGAAAAGTTGGTAGCAGAAATAAAAGTTGAGGAAATGTCCAACAAAGGGCAGAAAGACAAAAAGGAATCTACGAGAACAAAGGTAAAAAAAAAAAAGTTAGACTATGCTGGAGAACCTGCTTAAGTAGGCTACACATGTATAATTGGGCTTCCAGGAGAGAGAACAAAGGAGGAGGAGAGATTATCAATGAAATAATTTTTTTAATTCTCCAAATTAAAAGATACCAGTTTCGAAATTTAAAGGACTCACTGCATGCACAATGGATGAAAATAAATTCACAGCAGTGTGTGTCGTGAAATTCAGAATATCCAGGACAAGGAGATGATTCTGCCATTGTCCAGGGAGAAAACATCAAGTCACATAAAACCAACAAGATCAGAATGAATTAGAACTTCTCAGTAGTCAGGCTAGACACAAAGAGACAGTGAAGCAAAAGCCTTCAAAATTCTGAAGTGAAATTACTTCCAACTTAGAATCCTATACCCTGCCAAACTTCAATTCCATATGAAGATGTAGTCAAGAGTTTCCAGACTTGGAAGGTCTCAAAGGTTTTCCTCCACAACTCTCTGCACCACAGGAAGAGAATTCACGTAGAAGGAGGCACATTCACCTAGAATTCACCTAGAAAGAGGTACAGGAAGCAGGAGATCAAATGCAGGCAAGAGCCAAAGGGAGCCTGCGGGAGGGTAACAGCTGTGCCTCAGGAGTAGAGGCAAGTCCAGACTGGAATGGTGTGATGCAAGAGACAGACACATGGACATTTTTATCACAAAGAGCTCATTGCCACTGCTTTGTCCTTTACCCTGATGACCGAATGGCAGGGTAGTAAGCCTGATCCAAATTCTCTTTTCTCTTGGCCTTTCGTGCTGTCCCCTCCCTGCCCTGCTTCCTGGCTCGGCTAAGAACTCTCATTTCATTCCCACCCCCACCCCCCACCATTCTGCCTTGATCTGGTGCTGAGATTGGGAAGGTGGCCACATTGAACTTAAAAACAAAGTATGGGGACCTACTCCACCAGCTAGTCATGCTGGCTCTACAGTTCCTGCCCATACTTAGCCCCACCAGACCTCCCTACAGAGGTGAGCCCTAGGTTTCCCAGGCCTCGCTCCATGACCTTGTCTGCTGATTACTCCTGTGGGGGCTTATAGAAACTCACAGGGAAGCTGAAGCCCATTTATACCCCAAGATAGTTCCTGTGAACTTTGTCGAACAGTGACAAGTTTGTCTTTTCTTACCCTTATGACTCAATTTTTTTAAAACTAAACACACTTTTGTGAAGGATACATATGTGGTAAACATAGCAAAAATCAGAAGACTTTCTCAAAAGGGGAAGAGGAAGAAAGATTAAGTTGGGGAACACATAGGGGCATTTCTAAAGTATTGGTAATATTTTATTTCTTAGACTTAATGATGGCTGCACAGGGGTTTATTTTATTGTTGCTCCTTAAACTGGGCATTTAAAATATCCTCTATATAAGATACAGTTTGCAACTGTAAAAAAAAAATCCTTTTGAAAATTTATGCAAACGTTATATTTACCCACACTGAATCTCATCTTATTGATTTTAGTATAAATTCTTTTTTATCAGTTGTGTTAGACCATGTGGTTTGGGAGGTAAAAGCTGGATTTCTTTTTAGTTAGGCTGGACCTCAACGAGGAACAAAAATAAGGGCTGTGAAGGAAAGCATTTATAAAAATGTTCCCTCATTACCCAAAGGACCTAGTAATATCCTTGCTGCATTATCATTTTATGAGGTTGGCAAACAAAATTATTTGTGTTTAACCAAGTGTTAAGTACATTAAAACTTCGAATGAAACTCAAGGTTGACTTCTGAGAGATATTTACATAATTAGGTAATTTTTAGGTAACTATAAAAAAATTATCACCAGCAAAAATAGTTCCTAATTTAGTAATTTATTACATGCCATCAAAACTTTTTACTTAGAAAAAAATGAATTAAAACGTATCATAATTATAACTTTAAAAATTTCCATTTTCTAAAATGGACAGTTTTTAAATATAGATAAGTAAGCCTATAACTGCCTTAATTTGACATAAAGAGTCATTCCTTGGTTTCCTTTTCTTACCAAAATGTATTTTACAGATGTCTGAAAGGGCTTTGTTCAAATAAGATGCTACCAGATGAGAATGCGATATTACAATCTAGCTCATCTCATTTCCTCATGGCTTTCTTCATTTTTATGTCAGAACCATACGAGCCATGATGGGAGGCTATTGTCAGTTTGTGATAACATTTTTCAAGAGAAGAAAAGCTGAACAACCCTTGGGGCATTCTATCCCGTACAAATTTTATCTAGTACAAATCCCTGAGATGAAGCAGTGCGTGAGGATCCCTAGAACATCCCACTGCTTTTCTGTTGTTGTAAGGCCTTTCTAGATGTTTCGTCAGCCTTAGACTCTGTACGTGACTGTGCTTTTATGCAATAGAAGTATTCCTGAAAACTCATATAAAATGAGTTCTCAACTTTGAAACCGTCTTTTTGTAAAGCTGATGATTACTTTATTCCTGCAATTTAAGTTTCATCCATACATTTATTCAAAAATATTTATGGTGAGGCTGCAGTGTAAGAGAGGCTGACAACATACCCATGAACAAAACAAATGCTTTCTGCTTTCACAGAGGCCAGAGTCAGGGGACCAGAAGTGAACACAGACATTACACAATAAATTATTTATAGGTGTGAGCACTGTCTCTGAGGAAAGTCTACCATTCTAAGGTCACAATACAGGTGGCGGGTGTGACCAAGTCTAATCAAAAAAGGCTTCTCTGAGGAAGTCATGTTTAGGTGGAAACATCAGGCGGAGGGCTTAGAGACGGAAAGGTCTGTGGCTTTGCAAGGAACAGCCCAAAAGCCATAGTGTCCAAAGCTCAGAATGAAAGAAGGGGAGAGGCAGAAAAGGAACCTGGCTAGCAGCAGCCACCTGATCCTTTAGGGTCCTGTGACCATGGTGAGGATTTGTAATCTGTCCTCAGAGTTGAGGAAGGGTGCGGCGTTGAAAAAATTTCATTCTTAAAGGGGCCCTCTGGTTTAGAAGGGGCAACTGTATATATAAGCTCAGCATTTTTAAAAACGGCATAACTAAAAATCCCCAAATCATAGATAACATAAGGAGGAACTTTAAGGTTGTCAAGATCATCACTCCAAAACCGCTTTACACCAACCCTGCTAGATAAGGGTTTATCCTGTTTCTGAATGTAGGTGTCAAGGCACAGAATTTGGTCTGTGTTTACAGTTAGGGCATTCTCAGGTAGTGAAGTGGTGATGGGTATTTCTCCAAGGGTCTCCAGAAACTCATCTTTTCAGGTATGGATAATCCAAGGTCGGGAGAAGGCCTTTCCCGAGAGCACCAGACACTGGGGAGAGAGTGTAGGGACTCAGGCAGGAAGCAGTTAGGAGCTGCTGAAAGCCAGGAAGCCTTCCTGGCTCCCAGAAGCATCTGCTACAGGGAGCAAAGGTGACCGGCCTCTGCCTGAAGCCCGTCTCTCAGAGGACAGCCAGGGTGTAAGGGTCTTTTTCCCCCAAATGTCAAAAGATTAGACTGTTCTTTCCTTCTGATACCAGCATGTCCACATTTCAAACTCTATTCCTGTATATCTTGTTTTTCTGAGGACGCACAGTACATCTTCTGCAGATGGATTTCCTATTAAATTACTTGGATAGTGAGTAATTAAAATTTTCTGATTCAGGAAATTCATTGTTTCCTATCTTAAAACTTTCCTTACCTCATTTCACGCTGAGTTCCTTATGTCTTGACTAGAAAAAAATATAGAACTAGAGAGGCTTTGTCCTGGAGGGAGTAGGGAAAAAAAGCTTGCTCATGGGAGGGAGGATGACTATTTCAGCATTTTGACTTTATCATTAATTATCCATGACCTTGAGAGAAGCACTTTGGACCTCACCTGAAGAAAGGTGAGATTTGGGCTGGTCAGTCTCTAAAATTCCTTACAGTGGTGATATTCTAAGTTTTATCTTTCTCTGGTTAAATTTTTAACTCCTTCTGTAACCATATGTATTCAGTTAAAAAATTTCCAGTCCCTTGTCCCTTTCCAGATACACCTCACTTTCCAAATAGTTAATCTTATGTAAAGCTCCAACGTGAATTGTTTCTACACTTTTTATCTTCCTCTTCAATTGGAAGGCCAAGAACTGTGTACAGTACCGCCAAAAACACAGGATTACCTCATGCTCTCTCTTCTCCTATTGTTTTTCTTTTGGCTGGTGAACTTTTTAATCACGTAATAATTGTGTACTTCAAATGTATCCGTGTCTCTCAAACCTTTACTGATTGAGACGAAGGTGAGCAGACCTGGGCATGCCCAAGTTTATACCTTCCTATCCCATTACACCATAGCTCATTTTATAAGATGTAATCATAATTTGAGCATGATTTATAGAAATATGTTATTGAAATTATAAAACATAGTATATAACCTAGGTTTGGAACTTGAATAAATAAAATTTTCTTTGTACTATTATCAACACTATAGCATTGGAAGTAAATATTCTGCTAATACCGGACCCAATTGACTTTTATTTTCACCTGAGTAAAAACTGAGAAAGCCAGAAAATTCGATAGTGTTATCCATATAAATCTACATTTGCACTGAGTATAGCAGATGTGTCTTTTAAAGATCTGTTTTGATTGCAAAATTTCAAAAACGTATATTGCTCAGTGGTGAGGCATGAAAATGAGCCATCAAAGTCAGTTCGTCTTAAGTCTTATGGGGCCCAGTGTCACCATTTATAAAGCTACCTGCTACAGTATAATCCAGTGTGGTAACATTATATTACCCCCCAAAAGTATTCCAGTGAATTGTGGAAAAACTAGAGTCAAATATTAGCCAATATTTTTCACAATTTCCAACACAGGAAGTCTTCAGAAATCTCATCATTTCAAAAAGAGAAAATAATGTTATTTGAAACAAAGTGACAACATTATTAAGAACTTAAAATAACTTGTAATTAAATAAGTGTCAATGCATGGAATTCACAAATGGAGTGTAAAGGAAGACTTTTGATTTTATACTTTGTGATTCGTTTATCTTTGTTTATTACTTTTATTTGTATTTTTAAAATGAGATATTTAAAGATCCTTTTAATAAAAACATTTTTCTTTTATAAGGTAGCGCTTTTAACCCACAGCTGGTACATTTTCTCCCAGGGTTTAAAACATAAAATACACTTTGAGACAAATTCAGTGATTTTTGTTACTGATAGTTGAAGGAAGAAACATTATTGTACAACTCTGGAAAGTTTGCCCTTCGCAGGCTGTCCGAGAAGGAGGCTGGTAGAGAAGCATTTTCTCTTCTCCACTTGTGTCCGCTCTTGAGGCACGATACAGCATCCCCTCAATGAGTGGCTTAAAGCAGCAGCCGTTTGTTGAGTTCATCATTGTGTGGGTCAGCCATTTGTCTTGGCCTCAGCAGGACAGTTCTGTGGTCTGTGTCAGGCTTGGCCATCCTCAGCTCCACTGACACTGTGGCTGTGGTCAGGCTCGGGGTTGGCTGGGAATGAGTTCGTCTAGGCTGCTCTCTGTTGGGATGGTTGATCTCTGTCCCTGTGTGTTGATCTCTGTGAGCTCTTCCCCCGGTGACCAGCACGGCCTTATTTTCTCTTGGAGCTCCACAGGATTCCAAGAGATGGAACGGAAGTGAGCAAGGTCCCTTGAGGATCCCCTGACCAGCCTCATTTCTACTGCATTCTAGGTTAAAGCAACTTACAAGGGCAACTAGCTGAAATTCAGGGGTCGGGGAAATAGATTGTGCCACTTGATGGAAGGAGTTGCCGAGTCACATTACACACATCCGTACTCTACGTGGATACCATTTTGCAAAAAGTCTACATTTACTAATATAACCTATTTTACTGGTAAAATATAATTATTTAACTTAAAAATAGTTAATACAGTCTAGATCTAGGTTTTTATGCTAACAGGTTCTATTTACTGGCAACAAAGCATTTACCGTGTGTCGGGCAGTGTCCCACACACAGTGTCTAGCCTATCACAAGAGGAGGTGGTGGTTAGGAGTGTGGAGTCTGGAACCTGACTTGGCTTGAATTAGGCTCTTACCGCTTGTTAACTCTGTCACCCTGGCAAACCAATCAGCCTTATTGCGCTGCAGTTTCCTCCCTATGAGATGGGCGCATAATAGTACATGTAAATCGTAAGGTTAGCAAAAGGATTCAGTCTATTTTTAGTGCTGGTAACTGTGCCCAGTGCCTGGAGAGCTTTGTAAGAGCCAGCTATTGTCACGGTCATGGGCATCGTCCCCCACAGTAACCCCGTGATGGTTAATTTTATGAGGCATGATTAATACAGACCCTATAGGTAGGTTCTTTTATCTTCTCCAGTTTATAGATAAGAAGATTGAAGTTCGGGGAGCTTGACCAAAGTCACGGAGGCACAGTGTGGCGGGACCCTTACTCAAGCCCCAGTAGCTGGTTCCAGAGCCTGGGCTTTTCACGCTCTACAGCACAACACCGCCACACTGTAACAGTAGCTTCCAGAGGAGTAGTCTGCAGGTCCGGCATTGATGTATTTTGTTCTCCCTCCTCCCCCACTGTCTGCTTTTCAGAGAAGGTTGCTTTTCCCTGTTAATTGCTTTTCAGTTGAGCAGACGTAAAAGGCAGCTGCATTGTAGTTGAAGGAACTTCCACATGTGCTCAACTAAACCAGGCCAGAGGAGAAGGGCGCTGGTGTCTACTGAGCATCTTTCCCATGCCAGGTGCAGAGAGAGATACATACTTGGCAAACATCTCGTTTCATCTTCACAGATACCCCATTAGGTGTATATTGTCCTCATTCTGTAGGTGAGGAAACCAAGGCTATCTTGCCTCAGGCCTAAAGGAGGAGTCTGACGCCAAAGCTTTGGCCACTGTACTGAACTCCTGAATTCAATGTAAAGAAAGTCTATTGTGAATACTTAGTAAAGAGAATGTGTAGCAATTGTTACCTGATTTGCTTATTTTAGAAAGGCAGAGGCTCTGACCTCTTCAAGGTGACTTCATGGTTTCACTCTGATGAGTTATCCCGTTCTCTTTCCTTCCAGAGGAGATCTGTACTCTAGTTATCGCTGAGACTTTCCCTGAAGATGCAGGGATCTTTACGTGCTCGGCAAGAAATGACTACGGATCAGTAACCAGCACTGCCCAGCTGATTGTCACCTCAGGTATGTGAGGAGTATAAAAGTGGAGTGGGTTCTGTTCCCTAGCACTTAGTGTGTGGTTCACCCCAGCACAGAGAACTACCGCAGAGGAGAGCTCAGCCTTTAGGAATGCTTGCTGCCCCTCTAGGAGTTATCCTAACAACCAGTGTCTCATCGTGAAACAAAGGCTCTGGGGGAGGGGGAATGGAAGTGGAGATGAAAAACAGCAAGATAATGACAGTGTAGCAACGGGACACACATGGGGCTATTTTCTAAGGCATGCGACTTGGTCTTGGAAACAATGGATCCGGTTTCCCGACATCCTCATGCTAACCCAGAATCATGCTGCCAGCCCAGAGCCCCCTCTGCACCAGAGGTGCGGCCGCTATTCTCAGCAGTGCCCGCTGAAGAGCTGGGACTTGTACAAACAAGTCCTCGCTTAAGCCATGATGGAAACTTCTGAAAACACGTAGTAAAAGATAAACCTAGTGTAACTTGGATAAGCTGTAAAAACCTTAGAAATCAAATTTCATTGAAAACGGGTTGTAACTCTGATATGAAAAACTAAAGCCATAAAAGCAGTATATTATACTCTTAAAGCTAATATTCAGAACTATTTAGATTTTTTTAAAAAAGACTTATTTATTTACTTGAGAAAGAGGGACAGAGCATAAATGCAGGGTGGGGTGAGGGGAGCAGAGGGAGAGAATCTCAAGCAGACTCCGCGCTGAGCAGGGAGCCTGATCTCGTGACCTTGAGATCACGACCTGAGTCGAAATCAAGAGTCAGAAGCTTGACTGACTGAGCCACCCAGGTGCCCTGGATTTTTTTTTTTTAACTCCGAAATGTACCACTAGCAAGGGCAACCTGAAACAGCTTTTCCCTTTATTTTCTTATAACCTTAGTTGACTATTTTCTGCTATTACTAATTAGCTTTACTTGAGCTTACTTTTATTGACTCATCACTGTTATTTACTTGACAGTAGCTTTTAAAATAGTCTTGGACCAAGCCTGGCACACAGTACATACAGTAGGGAATCAAGACATGGGCCGAAGCTGTGTGAGACAGTCTTGGGGAGAACAACTGAACTGCACTTTGATCTCTCTGGGAGAGTGAGAAGTGGGTGCTAGGTGGCAGCAGAGGCACAAACAAGACTGGCTTAAGGACCTTAGAATGGACATTGTAAATGCTTTTTCATCTTAATTAAGAAAAGAAAGGTAAAGTTCGCTGGATTGGTGATGGAGCTGGTATGAATCAGACACCCTGGTGCCTTGATTGGAGCGGCAGGGCAGGAGGACCCCAGTGTTTGATTCCGAGGCGGATTGAGACTGTCCCATCAAATGGGCAGCCCAGCAGTGGGCTGCTCCAACAACACAGCCAAAACTCTGGGCTCTAAACATCAATGTGGCCAAGACTGGCATGCAGTATTTCCCATTTTCTTTTTTTAAAGATTTTATTTATTTATTTGAGAGAGAGAGAGAAAGCATGAGAGGGGAGAAGAAGGTCAGAGGGAGAAGCGGACTCCCCACGGAGCAGGAAGCCCGATATGGGACTCGATCCCGGGTCTCCGGGATCATGACCTGAGCCGAAGGCAGTTGCTTAACCAACTGAGCCACCCAGGCGCCCCAGTATTTCCCATTTTCTTCTGGGGTACCTCTGCTATAGGCCCAGCGTAATCAACAAGCATTTTTTTGAGCTTTCAGTTGACCTCACTGATACCCATTGACCTCATTGACCTTTTAAGGACATTCCAGGAGCTCTGCTGGGCTCTGGGCAAGGTGAGGAATCCAAGGACGACCTGATTTTATCTCAGGATGCTTTCAGTTTGTCGAGAGTTGAGTCAGTTCCTTTCGTACTGAATTACAGTCGTGACAGTTATCTGCAATGGAAAAAACATTATATATGAGGCGATCATAAGACATTTTACTTAAAATCAAAATTCTACTTTCCTTAGATTTAAACAGAGTGAATGTCCATTGCCTACCACATAAAGCCTGTATCCTTTGAGCTAATGTCAGTGAGGCACAGGTAGGAAGTTCATTTGGATCCACAGGCTGCAATGTGAGCAAACAAACATTATTAGTTGATATTATTTGTGTTGTCATTTTTTTTAACCAACTTCTGTCTTTAGATCTTATTTGAAATCTGTTAATGAATTGGTAGCTGGTCTCCCTGCTTGTGGCCCCAATCATGAAATGAAACATGTAGCAGTCCCTGAAAACAGTTTGGGAGAAGCAGACCCTCCAGCTGGCTTGTGCATCATATGAGAGCAAAGGAGCTCTCTTTTCTTTAACAACTTAAAGTGTGTTTAAGGAGAAGAGGGCACAAGGGATTCTCGGGTAGTCCCTGACAGCATGAAAATAACAGTTGAACTATCGCATCTTATTATTTTTTCCTCTCTCCCCCCCTCCTTAGCCAATACTGAAAACTGTAACTATGACTCAGTGGGAGAATCCAACAATGATCACTTCCAGCACTTTCCACCTCCCCCTCCAATCTTGGAGACGAGTTCCTTGGAGTTGGCTTCAAAGAAACCGACTGAGATCCAGCAGGTGACCAGCCCTGAGTTAGGACTCAGCACGGCAGCCCTTCAAATGCAGTTCGGTTCTGCCGAGCGGGAAACAAACGGAGTCCATCCCAACCATGGAGTAAACGGACTGATTAACGGCAAAGCTAACGGTAATCAATCTCTTCCAACACCAGCTGTCCTACTTTCACCCACTAAGGAGCCACCACCTCTGCTTGCCAAACCAAAACTGTGAGTACTTCTGCATGGTTTTATAATACTTTCCATACCCCCTGTTAATTGCCTTTCTGGCCAGGGAAAACCTTCTGCCTGGACTCAGCTATATGGCAAGTTTCCTTTTCTGTGAGCAAGTCGTCCCTGGCTGATATGACCTTGCTAACAAGGTGGGGAGGGGGGTTGTCATTCAAAAATAGAAAAGATGCCTAAAAATAAAGAAGGCAAATGAGAAGCTTGGTTAAATCTACCCTTTGCTAAAAGCCCTAACTGGTTTCAGCTGTAAAAATATCTGTTCATGGTGTGGCCTTCCAATGTATAGCAAGGATGTAGCCACTCCCCAGAGGTGATGGGAAAGGAGACCGACTTTGAGCTCGCTCTTAAAACATTTCCAACTGTTTTAAATATAAGAAACAGTAAGGAAATCTGATGGAGATAATCCTGGGAAGACTGAAAGGCTAAGGATGGAAATTCAGTGTGCAGAACCTGAGGAGGGGAGTGAAACCAGAGATAACCAGGCTCCTAGGGAAGAAGAATGCCCCTCATCATGCAGCCTACTTGGCTTTGGAATTCCACAGAACTTATTTCCATGAATACCACCTTCATATTTGATATCCATTATTTTCTTAGGATGGTAAACCTCACACGTGGTGTTTCCGTTGGCACCACACAGCCAAGAGTTGTTATGAATGGAGCCATTACAATGCCAGAGCGCGGCAAAAATCAATCTACTCAGTAGGTTCTATCGTAGCACACCACACCTTGAATTACTGCCCTGATAGAGGTCTGTGGAGATGTCAGAGTCCTATAGTATGTATACATACTCGATGAGGTCACGTTTCCGTGAGCATGAATTTGCCAGAATCTAGGAGTTATTGTTTCCCTAGGACTGAACAGCCTACTCTCGTCTCTGTCATCAGCTCGTTTGTTAGAAATGTTAGAATGTAGATGATATTTTCAATTAGAGTATCTTACATTTGTACGTCACTTTGTTTACTAAGTGATTTCATGAGCCGTGTTAGACTAATCAAATAAATTAGCCACACGAATGTCTTCAGTTAGCGAATGGGCAGGCAGTATTAGAAGAATAAACTTTGGACAATCTTGTATTGCAGTTTCAAAAATCTGTTAGTACCCTGCACTTAATTTTGCATACCAGCCAAGCTCGGTTTTCAGGCAGTGGGGCTTCTGGGTGTGTATACAGTGGTGTGAGAGATAACCCGGTGAACACTGAATACCCGTGCCCCAGCCCCACTGAGACGTTGAGCAGGTAAAATGAGCCCAGAAGCAGCAGCCTTATAAGACAATTATACCCTGGTAGCTCCAACTCATAACATTAATTGCCACTGCTGACTCCTTTTAGCTTTGTATATTGAATACGTATTTGTAGTGCTTTTAATGAAACGAGGGACCTGCTCTCCTGGGGAGGACTTTAATGACAAGGACTTGACTGTGCTCTTGATTGAATGAAGTGTGTCTACCATAATGGCTTTCATAAATTGGATATAAATCACAAGAGAGCAAACATGAGGAGCTGTGAACAGGCATTTACGGCCCTTCTTATCTCGGGACTTTCAGCAGCTTGTCAGCTCATGGCTGTGCTTTGCAGAGATGCTAGTGTGTGTGATGGGGACGGGGCATGTCTGCAAAAGAGAACAGTTCTGTGTTTAATGAGAAGAGGAGCAGCTTAGGGGTGCCTGGGTGGGTCAGCTGGTTGAGATTCTGACTTTGATTTCGTCTCGGGTCATGATCTCAGGGCTGTGAAATCAAGCCCACCCCTCAGCGCCATTGGACTCTTGCTCAGTAGGAGTCTGCTTGAGATTTTCTCTCTCCTCTCTTTGCTTCTCCCCCAACTTATGCTCCCACTCTCTCTCTCTCTCTCTCAAATAAATCAATCTTAAAAAAAAATGAGTAACTTAAGGACAAGTTTAAAGAGTAACACCATGATTTGCTTACTAGTCTGATTTTCAATACAACATAAAGTAGAGGAAAAATGGACTTTAGTGTTTAATATCCATATAAAGGGGTTACTCCCTGCTTCATGAGAAAATTTAGGGAAAGGAAAAGCACCTAATTGCAAAGCCTGGTAGCTTAGAAATAACACTTGTTATTTCTTGTGCCATTGTTTTACCACTGTTTTTTTTTTTTTTCCAAATCTTTATGTGCTTAAATCTATCCTTAGAGCATCACTTAATTTTTTTTATTGTTACCTGCTGTTTACTAGGTAGAAAATAAAGTATGTGATGACACTTTCAAAATGAATATTTTGATGTTTTCTTATGAGGTATACTTTTTTGGATTTAAGTTCAAAGTAAATGCATGCTCGATGTGGCAATTCAAACAAAATGGAAGTAATTAAAGAAAAAGTGAACAGCTGTTTGCCTTTCTTCTTCCATCCTGCCCTTTTGGAGTTATCAGTGTTGCTGGTTTGGTCTGATTTTCCACTCCTTTACTCTGTTCTCATTGTCTTTTCTGAAGAGGTTTCTCATTGTTTTAAAAGTGGTATCCGTTGATAGAGGAGTGCTCGATCATTCCATGGAATGATTATCTGCAGTAATTCAGGATGGTCTTGAAGTTATTGATGAGGACCACAGGTAACTGCCAAGTATAATTCTTACATGTGTTTATTTCTTTTTGGGTGTTGGGGAGAAAATGAAATTTTGCCTCTTATTGTTGGCAGTGAAAAAGTATGCATTGCTCTAATCTTTTTCCACAAGCCTTTGATTTTATTCCCTTTCATGAAAGGAGAGGTTTATATTTGGGGAATTTACAGTGTTTCATTCTTCCGAATCATTTGTAATCAAACCAATAGGAAACAGTTAGGAGGGGGCAAATCATAAGAATTAAAACATTTACTCTTGGAATAAATTAACCCAAAAATCATGTTTCACTTGTCAGATTCCTGAGAAAAGATCATCTTCAAAAAAAAATCTGCATTTTTTCTCTCAGTAGTTCCAATATTGATCATGAGAAGAAAAAAAAATCTAAGACTGAAGTGGAAAGATAGAAATGTCATGAATTCTCTTCTTTAGCCAAGTCCATTCCTGATCCCTTCTAACCCAACTGAAGTCCTTACCAGTAGCTTTGCAGACCCTCCCAGACCTCCAGCTGAGACTGCCCTGCCTGCCTGAGGGCGAGTTTCCTGGCATAGTGTCTGTTGGCATCCACTTCAGTTTCTGCATCTCCCAGTGTCTTTGTCTCAGATACCGTGCCTCGAGTAGAAGTTTAACAAGATTCAATAGAGGCCGTTCAGTAAGTGCCAGATGCTAGGCACCCTGGATTTGTGGCATAACTTTACCACTTGCTGTGGGAGCAGAAGTGCACTTAGGACACTACACAGGAAGAAAAATTCATACATGAGAGTTATTTATGTGGCTTAGTGTCTGATACTCAAAATCTTCTAGCATAGTGCGCAGAAAAGCAACATGGTGCTGAAGTCATATTTCTTATCAGAGAAGAAGAGAAAGGAATAAATATAAACCTAACTTATGAACTATTTGTTACATTATTTTCCTTGTTTGGAGTGTACCAGATAAGTCTGTTGCCTCCCACTCTGCAAATTATGTCTGAAGATTCAAAATAAACATAGGGCTCAGTTTGTTAATAGGAAACAAAATCCCTGCTTCTCTTTATTCCTGCCAAAACACAGTCCTTCAAAGGCATGGGATATGCATGGGATCCTCGGGAATAAACCCTGGAGGGAAACTTGGGAATACCAAATATAGTGGGTGATTTGCAAAACATATAGGAAAGCATGGTCATGTTTTTCCACTGAGCTCACCCCCTGAATTAGACCAAACAATATCTAAATAACATGCCGTTTTCAGATCTCACTTACTTGTTTGTTTTTAATAGTCTTCCTGTCTTGTGGGAGGGAGGTAGAATATAAACCTGTGGAAGAAGCAGAATGAGAAGTCCAAAGGGAGATTTCTGAAGGGTGAATCAGCAGCAAGTCCTTACCCCCAGGAACAGGACAAGTCAGCCGATAAAATGAAGCATGTTTGCCCCCCTCGTGCCACCAATACACACGTTAGCCTGAAAGTCCATGCCCTTTGACTGGAAGAACGATAATGACATGTTTTCAGAATTTTTAAGACGCTTAATCAATAGCTAAGCTAGATAGGGATTTAACTCTTCTTGCTCCTATTCTTACTGCTTTCTCTTCCCCTGGCCTCTAAAGAGAGAACGGCATCATCATTTCCTATCTGAAAAGGGTAAAATGATTTCGGGCTGAATCAGGCTTTTTGAAATAGTGGCATTTCGCTACTTGTGTTTCTGTCTTTGTCCTTTCTCTCAGCCCCACCCTTAGATACCTACTTGCATCTGCAGTTCTTGTCTCAAGAGAGCAGGCGGGGCATGTCCTATAAACTCCTCCATACTAAGGTCCTGGGTATTTTGTGCGTCCCGGCAGCGTGGTTGTGGACTGACAAAGCAAAGCTGCATCTTCATAATAATAAGGGATGATAAGTGGTGTGTGCAATCAGAGACCCGTCCTTTCACTGCATGTGTGGGAATGTGGGTGGTGTGTTGGAGAGATCGAAGAGGAGGAAACAGCAGCCTGTATTTATCAGTGATTGAACTGTGTCTGGCTTGCTAAATTTGGAAGTTCCTTAAAGTTTCCTCCACACTTGAAGCACAAGTTGTTCCCTTGCCTGGAATGTTCTACTCCCCAGAATGTTCTGCTACTAATAGCTGGCTCCTTCTTGCTTTCGACTCCAAGCTTCATGTTACCACCTCCCCTGACCATCCAACCTAAAGCTAATTCTCCAGCTATTCAACCCAGCTATTCTCCAATAAATCATCCTCTTTAATGACCGCATAACATGGAACTCTTTCTGATAGCTTCCTCTTGACTTCTTGTTAGTGTGTGCACAGCCTTTGCCCCACTATTATAATGCAAGCCTTTTGAGAGTAGGAACCTTAACCATTTTTCACCAGGACCTAGATCAGGGCCTGACATGCGCAAAAACATTTTTGAATGAATGAAGCAAGAACAGACCAACAGAAAGGAAGAGCAGGGCCTCCCATGATTAGAGCAGGTCCTTTTGTTCTATTTAACTTCACAGCTAGATGTGCTGTGAGACTTGTTTTCAAACCTTACCAGTTCCAGAGTTTTCCCACTTAATCATACATTTCCAGCTGACCTCTTTTTCCTTATACACGGAATGATATGAAAAACTAATTAAGAATCCTCTGGAATAGAATGACATTGGGAAAGTTTGTCTAGCCACGTTGCTCAATCTGGGGACCCTTTCAGCTCCTCTTCCTTTTCTCCTGTGTTCTCATTTCATTAACATCTTTTTTTTTTTTCTCATTAACATCTTACTTTAAAACATCCTGGAGAAAGTAAGACATTTGGAAGGTCTAAGAGGACATTTTCCCCTCTAGTACATACTTGCAGGGTCAGTTGGTCACAACATAATGAAACTGCTAGCTCGAGGTGTATGTACTTGACATGTTAACACCCCCATCAGATGCCAGACTTCTGATGAAAGACTGAGAGCTTCTGTGCTACTCCCTTCATGTCCTGTTGATGTTGGACTGCTGCTCAAACTCCAGTGTGTGGCTTCGTCAATATAACTTAGAAAGTGGAACATTTTTCCACTCTTTAACTTCTAATTGGAATACAAGTACTCACTATATCGCTGACATTAGAATATAAGTGTTTCCTAGGTTCTATTCTGCACACAGACAAGGAGAAGATAAACACAATAGTTTGGGGCAAAATCAGCCACAAAGGTCAAAGAGAGGCAATCATCAAGCAATTGTGAAGAGGTCCTTAAATGTACATAAATGTATTAAAGAATCTAGCACTTTCCTTTCTCTCACTATTAATTGAGCATCTTCAAAGTGGTGGATAATGCTGCATTGCTGAGGACACAAAGATGAGAAAGACAAAAGCATTGCCTTTGAATAATCTATAATTTCATGATCTCGAAGATCATATTGGCAAGAACACACGCAAGAATTGAACACATCTTTAACATTATGTAAATGTTGTAGACAAATAACTGATTCCTAATTTCAGTGCAATACAATTACCTTCTCTTCCCAATTTGATGTTTAGAAGATAAACCATTCTGCTTTTGATCCTGAAAACTTAATAGGGACGAGCTTCCATTTCTGGTTAAAAGGGTTTTGTTATCTACTGAGTCTAGTCAAATAACAAAGCAGTTTAGTAGTAGTGAAAGTGCAAACTATGGAACCAGCAGAGCCTTCAAAATAATATTAGGCCAAAAAAAGGGGGGGGGCAGAAAATAGTGTTTTCAATTTGTTATAAAATTACGTGTGTGTGCGCTTGTGTGCATGCATGCACGCGCACACACACACACACACACACACTCACCAGACACATTGGAGAATGGTGAATAAGGAATGTAGGTAAGATCATGGCCCCAATCCTGTAGCACCTTGCTATGCATGCAGAGATGGTCTCTTCATAAATACAATGTGATGATGACTTTGTGTGAACAGTGTTGGTGTTGGATCACTTTAAAAACAACCCCGCCCTGAAATGGAAAATTCAATCAAGGAACTTCCTGAAGTGTGAAACTTTTAACTAAGGAATAACATTTTGATATATTCTTCCTCATGGTTTTTTTCATGTAAAAATTGGCTCTGACACAGTGTCACATTCTTAGATATTAGAATAACAGTTCTTTGCCATGCTTGTGTTTTAGTGAATGTAATGTTTTAATTATATTTCCAGAAGGAAGTTGAGTCCTTATTTTTATGGCTAATAGTCTTATTTCGTATCCAAAATATAGTTGGACATACTTACAGATACCCTGTGTACAAAGTGGTACTCAACCACCCACAAGAAACACTGTATGTCCCTCTCAAATATTAGATGCTTTCCAAGAAAGAGTAACACGAAAGTGCATTATTTCTTCAACATTTCCATCTCATCTTGCCTCAGTATGTATGGAGCTCCTCTAGTGATTACAAAGTAAGTTGAAAAAAGTCCCTGCTGGGTAGGAGCCTTTCTGAAGGGAGAGGGCTCAGCTTAGAGATCAGATGGAGCCACATATGAACAGTGTGCTCAGAGATGATGCCCTGGATCTCATGTCAAAATAACAATGTAGTGTTAGCCCCCCAAACTAGAAACAGTTATATATGCAGCTTAATATTAATTTTATGAAAAATAAAGTAAACCAACCAAAATGTATTTTTATTAGAAGGAAATACATCCAAGTAATGCCATTGGTTCTTTGGTGGAGTTTTGAGCAGATTATCTTTTCTTGTTAGTTAATCATGGTTTTCCGACTTTTTTTTTTTTAAAGGTTTTATTTGGGAGAGAGAGAAGAGATAGCGAGAGGGGGAGAGAGAGAGCGCAAGAGTGAGGAGGAGAGAGAGAAGCAGGCTCTCTGCTGAGCAGAGAACCCAATGTGGGGCTCCATCCCAGAAATCTGGGCTCATTACCTGAGCTGAAGGCAAACACTTAACCAACTGATCCACCCAGGTGTCCCAGAAGCTCCAGCTTTTCAACAATAAGGTTTATTACGTTTGTAATTACACAGTATTCTTTTGAAGGAAATATGCACTTCCAATTCTGTCTCCTCCATCCTCCCTTCTGCATTTAATCTCAGCTCATTCTCATCTTTATCATAGATGCTCCCTGCTCAGTAAGAATAACCAGGCTCAACTTTGAGCACAGTTGGAAGCAGAATGTTCTGCCACTGAATGCTCTCACCTTCCCTCTTGGAGCTCCTCTCTTATAGAAACCAGTGGCTTCAGGATTCCATCTGGGTTTCTAGAACCCACCTTAGGAAGCCCTCCCCATAAAATGTCCTAAACTCCAAAATGACTTGGCTTTTCTATGAACACTTTCTGTAACACCCCGATACCAACCAAAACTCCTATTCTTTCAATTGCACATGTCAAAAGTAACAGGAATAAGATAATTTTTCACCTTAAAGCCAAAAATAAGCCAACTGTTTTGAAGACCAACATTTAATGTATAGTCCATACAAGGCCTTCCACAGAAAGGAGGATGAAAACTTTTCCCCAGAAGCAGCAGTGAAGGGGAAAAGATGTGGGAATGGAAAACTGAAGTTCCAAGTCAAATAACACTACTACCAGTAAAATAGATGATGAAGGCATATGCTGAAATAGGAAGGATCATTGTGGTAAGCATGACATTAAGAGCAGTGAAAAAGGCTGAAGACAACTCTGAGAAGTGATCAGGAGGACCAAGAAAGGAGTCATACATTTCCTAGCAAGAATGAGAAACCTATATTAGACTCATGTTTTATGACTTTATTTCAATCATAATCTGTACTCTGAAGGGAGGAACTGGCAAGATGGAGATGCTATAATATTTAAAGTGATGATCCTTGAGCAGTGTCATTGAGATCCTCATTTAAGCAGTATGTGGCATCGGAAAGGAAATGGTAAGCCAGATCAGGACTTAAGGGGCAAAGAGATACCACTCAAGAAAATGGAAGTAATGGCAAAAGGGAAAATGAATGACTCAAAGGGAGGGTGAGATGGGAAGACAGTTGTGATCAGGGGATTCTGAAAGTTCAAAACCTTAAAGAACGAACCTCCAAGTGATGAAGGAGTTTCAGAGATGATCTGTGGGAGTGGCTAGTTGAGGTGGAAGTTAAGGTCACAGTGGTAAAGGAAGTGGTCGAGGAACCATAAGTCAAGATGTTAGAAGGAACTGAATGTTGGATGATGGCCAAAGGTGATGGTGGGAAAGGCTAAACAGTAAAGTCATTGAGAAAAGTGAGGAAATGTCTGATGTTCTTGGTGACAAGCAAGGAAGAGAGAGTGATTATAGGTGGAGCATAGACTTCAAAAGAGAAGCAGATGTTGGGTGATGATGGCAAAACTGTTGTAAGAATAGCATTGGGAAGGGCACCTGGGTAGTTCAGTCAGGTAAGCGTCTGCCTTCAGCTCAGGTCATGATCCCAGGATCCTAAGATTGAGTCCCATATTGGGCTCTCTGCTCAGTGGAGAGGCTGCTTCTCCCTCTACCTGCTGCTCCCCCCTGCCTGTGCATGTTTTCTCTCTCTGTCAAATAAATATAAGTCTCTAATAATAATTAAAAAAAAAGAAGCGTTGGGAAACAGGGAGCCTAGAGGCCCCTCCGTGCTCAAAGATGATCATGATAAAGTTAGTAACATCATCAAGGAAAGGGATTTCAGTTAAGACAAAAGCATTTCTGATGAGAATGGAAAGTGGGGATGTTGGTTAGAAATAGTCAAAGAATCTCATAGACAGTAGAAAGAATCTAGAGAAGGATCTAGGGAACAACTAGAGAACGAAGAACAAGGAGACAGCTATAGGGGAGAAGTTTACATCTGAGGAGGTGAGCTTGAGAAAGTAAGAGAATAGGAGAATCCTGGGGGGATCACTTGCTGTTATTTCATGAAGATTATTTGTAGTTGGAAGCTGATAGAGCCATTTCCAGTGTAATTCATACTTCTTTTTAGTGCCCTGTGTCAGTTACATTTCGGCACCATGATCCATTTTATATATTGGACGGATCCAATAAATCCGTCCATCTACTTCATTTCCATCCAAGGCAGACCTTGAGTTGGGTTTTTATTGAACAAGCCTATTTCCTATATTTGGATATTTTGAAACAATTGTTCTCAATTAACGAGTCTCTCATCCATATATATTGAATTTCACTTTGTGTCTTCAACTTTTACTACCGGAGAATTTATTTCTGTATACTTAGGGCCAAAATATGTTAGGTTGCCAATTTTTTACCATTGATTTATTTTTCCTGTGAATGTGTAAGTTTTTCACTCAAACTAATACATCACCTAATGGTGAGAGCATTAGTAACAGGGAGGTTTATTTTAGTTGGTTTCTATTACATATGTAAAAGCAGACAGTTCATTTTCTCAACAAACCTAAGAATGACTGCTTCCTTACTTGACTAAAGTTATGATTATACAGACCTTGTGGATAACACTGGAATCGATGTAGATTTTTTGAAAACCTTTTCCATATGTGGCAAGGAATTAGATATTCCTTCATTTGGTTTTAAAAATAATTCATATATTAAGCTAATTCGATAAACTGCAGATTTTCGTGAAACAAGTTGGCTGGAGAAATCACATATAAGTTGAGCATGTGAATTTGCTTCATTATTCAAAAGGGAACTGTAAATTAATTGCAGTCTCTAACTTCGCTATACTAGGTTCCTGTCTTCTGATCTCGAGATGTGAAGGTTCCCACTGGTATAATACTGTCTTCTTTGTTTTTGAAGTCTTCTGTTAGCATGCACATTGACTGTAAAGGTTTGGGTTGTTTTTTTTTTTTTAGATTTTATTTATTTATTTGGCAGAGATCACAAGTAGGCAGGCAGAGAGAGCGGGAAGCCGGCTCCCTGCTGAGCAGACAGCCCAATGCAGGGCTCAATCTCAGGACCCTGAGATCATGACCTGAGCCAAAGGCAGAGGCTTTAACCCACTGAGCCACCCAGGCACCTCTGATTATAAAGGTTTTTAATGCTGCTCACAGGAAATGCGCCAATAAATCCGTCCATCTACTTCATTTCCACATCCATATTCCCACTGTGTTTGCTCCACCCCACTCAACTTAGAAACTTTGAAAATATATTTGCTCTGTGCCCTGCTCCATTTCACAGTGTCCTTTAGGTCTGTTTTTTTATTTAAGTGGAATGATGGAGGTATCTACAGTGGGTAGCATTCAAGGGACTCAGGCTGCGAGCCTCCTGATATGAAGCTAGTAAAACCTTGGAAGCACTAACATACTATCCAAATAGTTTTACTTCACTGTGTATGTCAGGAACCAAAAAGAGGTGCAGCCATCTGCTTTTCTTTTTCCTCAGAAGAGTTTATAAATAGGTCAAATATGGGTAATTATATGCCTCAGCTATAATTTTAAACTTGCTGCTTTCCTAGTAATTGGCATTAAATGTGAAGGTTGTGAAAGATTTCTGGAAAGACCACAAAATAGTTTCTTGTCCTCATTTCTTTCTTTGTTGAAATAGTTCATATGCCATCTGGTTTCAGGAATGTATCATTATATGCAATGTTTGTAAAAAAAAAAAAAAAAGCCATAAAAGATGGCCTGAGTACAATGCAGTGTGAAGTAAAGATGTCTTTTGTTCTCTGTACTTTCTAAAATCAAGTTTATAGTTTGGACTTCCAAATAGTTCTAGCCACGGGGTAAATCCTTGCTCTGGGTGATTGTTTTCATGACTCACGCCCTCCCCTCCTTCGTAGCTCTTGCTTTTTCTTCAAAGAGCATCCTTTAAAACAAATGGGAAATGTTCACGTTTACTTGCATTCTGTCACAAAGCACTTTTACCCAGAGAGGAGAGGATTATTCATGATGAGGCTTTCTAGAATAACATCAAGAGTTCCACTGCATGTTTTCATCCTAATTACTCTACCATTAAAGAGAAGAATTATATTTGGTTGTGTCGTTATTAAAACTTTCTGATACTAAACAGCTGCCTTACTAGAGAGAAGTATAATAAAGAATTTTTTATTTTTACCAAAAATTGGCAGAGGGAGGTTTCTAAAAGTAGTTGCAGGGCTCCAGAGCATCCTTTTGCTTGAAAAGTTGATTTACACTGAAGACCCTTGTCCCCATTTCACCAGGGTAGCAGCTAGAGAGAAATTTGCATTTTGTTATTTTGCATTATTTGCATATTTGGCATTGCAAGGGATAAAGGTGACTTTGTTGACTTTGAAGTTCTGCCTGGTGCAATACCATGAGCAACAGTTATGCTTTTGCTTTGTTATCTGGTGCTGTGTTAGTTTGCTGTCTTCTCAGACTAGAAGATCTTGGGGTAGATGAAATGCAGGCAGGCAAATATGCAGACTTGAACCTGGATCCAGCTCAGGCTCCAGACCTAGAAATCTGGATGTGGACGGAAGGAGGAGAATGCAAAGCACCCATGCAGGCAGGAGGCATCTAAGACATCTGCCAATTTGGAGTGTTTTGGGGAGCCCATCCTGTGACTCTACGTCAGTGTCATGGGGCTGAGTGAGAGGTTGGTTTAAGCTGACATTTTTGTAAGAACGTAACCTCTGAAAAGTGACCAGAAGTTAACCCAACTTTGTTGATGTCTGTAGATGTATAAATGAAAGCTTTGAATTGGTGTCCTTCTCCCAGATCCGTATCAGTCAGAATTGTACAGTCTGAGTAGACTAGAATAAATTAGTTTTGGATGATA
Source organism: Nasua narica (assembly GCA_028533885.1). Classification (NCBI taxonomy): domain Eukaryota; kingdom Metazoa; phylum Chordata; class Mammalia; order Carnivora; family Procyonidae; genus Nasua; species Nasua narica. The sequence goes on along the minus strand of CM052800.1, from coordinate 136,880,880 downwards.
TGAGAAAAGAACCATGTTCCTCTTGCTAACTGCATTCCACCTGGTTATGAGCAAATCTGTCAGATACAGTCCCAGATCAATAGGTCTTTTTCCTCCTTCTGTCAAATTTCTTCCGTGATCTAGTTTCATATGAAATTTATAAACATCAACATTTCTTATTCTAGGAAGCTACTCATTTCTGGATTCATGGTGAAATTAGCACGTACTGCAGTTTACTGTTTAAAGGTAAAACAGGATTATCATGGAATTCATAAAAATTAAAAGCCACTAGATAAAGTCATAAGCCATGAGACTTCCTTCCACCTTGCATCAGACACTCCACCCCTAATGAAGACAAGTAATAGTTGGGATATTTATTCTGATAGAAGCCTTGTTGTCATCCTGTATTTAGAACAAGTAGACATTTTTGGCATTTTTTCCTCTAGAAACTCTTTTTGCTGCTAGTTATGTAACCTGAACATGTTTCATATTGATAGGACATTTCAAAACAAAGAATTATTCCACCACAAGAAAATATGTCAGAGACTTTGTACAAATATGAGCATTCAGTATTATTGAAATATTTGGAAAATGATGCTATGGCACATTTGTGCTTTATGTTTCCATCTTGGTCATGGATTTTTTTTTTTTTTTTACACTGAACTATTTTTTTGTCAGGTCTCATAAAGGACCATCAGTGCAGCTAGTCAGCATCTTCTTTTTGTTTTTCTCATGACATCTTTCTGCTGCAAAAGTAGTGTTCGTGAAATGCAGAAGACCTCCCTACTGGAATTCTCCACCCTCTACTCCATTTTTGACTAGCTCTCAAGGCCTAACACACAGCCATTCCCCTGAAACTTCCTTCAACATTATCCTGGAAGTGCTTTTCACCTTTTTCCTACACTGGCTCTCTCAATTCCTAAAGACTCTCTGTTTCACTTTTTTGTTTTATTCTCTTATTCACCAGAAGCACACCCTCTAGCAGCTTTCAAAGAAAAAGTGTAAGACAAATTGTTTCTAGAGCCTACTTCTCTGATAGCCTCATACTGAATCGATAGTGTGGCCAGGTATAGAATTAAAGACTTTGCCTAAGATTTTTGAAGGAATTGCTTCCGATCCTTCTGGTTTCTTGTGTTAGTGTAGAGGAATCCAATGAGAATCCAACTTCTGATCCTTTGCGTGTGACTTTTTTTTTTCATTCTAGAATAAGTAGAATCTTCTCTTTATCCCTAGTACTCTGAAACTTCTTTGATGATATGCAGTATTTTTCAGACACTATAGAGGATATCTAGTGACCTTTTCAATCTTAAAACTCGTGGAAAATTTCTTAAAACTCATTCTGGAAAATTTTCCTGTATTATTTTTATGTCCTTTTCACTTTCTCTGTTCTCTTTCTGAAACTTGTATTGTCATGATCTTAGAACTCCTAAACTGATGTTCTACTTTTCTTGCCAATTTTCACTGAATTTTCTGTGATCTCTTCACCTTTGTCTTCCAAATGTTCTGCTAAACTTAGTTCTGTCATATTTTTATTTCCAAGACTTTTTTTTTGTTCTCTAATTTTTTATGGCATCTGGTTCTGTTTCATGGATGCCATGATGGCCTTTATCTCCTTACAGATATGAATCATTAGAGTTTCTGTTTTGGGGGTAGGGTGACTGTTGTTAAAATTTAGCTTCCCTGCATTTTCTCTATTCCTTCAAGTTCCTTTTCTTCTCTGTTTATTTGGACCGAATTTCATGTTTGAGGGTTTTGTTAAATGTCTCTTTGGCACCAACAAGTTGACTGGGAACTGTGAATAGCTGGGATTTGTCAGCTGTTATGCTAGGATTGAGCAATGACCCCTGATGCCAGTATCTGTAGGTCTTTTCTTACAGGTTAATCAGTTTCTCCAGAAAGAAAGTCACTCAGTTTCTTCCTGAGGCAAAGGTAGACAGGACTGGAATTTGCTTGGTAGACAACATTTGGGAGCCTAACAAGGGAAAGGGGATAGCTTTCATCATTTGGTAGATACATTCATTTAATTGCATATCCCCATCTTCATCCTCTTGTCTTGCTCCTTCATTCTGTTGTTGTAGGTGTTTCTGGATCTGTTTCATACAGACTCTGTGTCTCAGTAATGGAAGGCTCCTGTCTCCTGACATGATGGAGGAAGGATGGTTGACTAGCTACCAGAGCAGCGGAGTGGGGATGGCTGGTCTCCTACAGTCTTTCAGCCAATCCTTTTACAGCCCCATCCCTCTCTCCTACCTTCTTTTTTTTTTTTTTTAAAGATTTTATTTATTTATTAGAGAGAGAGAGATTGAGAATGAGAGGGGGGAAGGTCAGAGGGAGAAGCAGACTTCCCGCAGAGCCGGGAGTCCGATATGGGACTCGATCCCGGGACTCCGGGATCATGACCTGAGCCGAAGGCAGTCGCTCAACCAACTGAGCCACCCAGGCGCCCTCTCTCCTACCTTCTGAGGCTTCTAGTGGTCAAATTCTCTCTTGCTCAAATTAGTTTCCTTCTTGTTTGCTTCACCTTCTATAGCACTTAGATTTCCACTTTCCTATCCTGCTAACTTGGTGATAAATCATCCGTTCACTTTTTTTCCAACGAACTTAAAAGTTTTTACTTTTTTCTCTCTTCGCCTCCTCCCCACTCTCCCTGACCTCTTCCCTCTCCCTTTCCGCCTCCTTCTCTCCCTTTTCTTGGGATTTAAGGGAAGGAGCAAAAATAAATGTGTCCATTCATTCCACTCTGTTTAAATCAGTGCCAATTTATGGCTTTGGACCTTTTTTAATTTTCATTCTAATATAGTTAACACAAGTGTTATAATAGGTTCAGGTGTAAAATATAGTGATTCAACAATTTCATGTATCATCCAATGCTCATCCCGACAAGTACACACTCCTTAATCCCTATCACTTGTTTCACCCATCCCACTTCCCCTGTGGTAAGGATCAGTTTGTTCTTTCTAGTCAAGAGTGTGTTGCTTGGTTTATCTCTATCTCTCTCACTGGTCCTCTCTCTTTTCCCTTGCTCATTTGTTTCTTAAATTCCACATATGAGTGAAATCATATAGTATTTGTCTTTCCGTGACTTATTTTGCTTAGCATTATACTCTCTGACCTCACCCACGTCATTGCAAATGGCAAGATTTCATTCTTTTTTATGGCTGAATAATGCTGCTGTAAACATAGGGGTGCATGTATCCCTTTGGATTAGTGTTTTTGTAATCTTTGGGTAAATACCCAGTAGTGTGGTTGCCAGATCATAAGGAAGTTCTATTTTTAACACTTTTTTTTTTTAAGAGAGAGAGCACAAGCGTGGGAGTAGGCAGAGGGAGAGAGAGACCTTAGCAGACTCCTTGCTGAGCTCAGAGCCCAATGCAGGGCTTGATCTCATGACCCTGAGATCATGACCTGAGCCAAAATCAAAAATTGGACACTTAACCAACTGAGCCATCCAGATTCCCCTAATTTTTTTTAACTTTTCAAGGAACCTCCATGCTATTTTCCAGAACAACTGGACCAGTTTACATTCCCACTAACAGTGCAAGATGGTTCCCCTTTCTCTGCATCCTTGCCAACACCTGTTGTTTCTATGTTGTTAATTTTAGCCATTCTGACAGGTGTGAGGTGATATCTCTTTGTAGTTTGATTTGCATTTCCGTGGTGTTAAGTGATGTTGAGCATCTTTTCATGTGTGTCTGTCAGTCATCCATACGTCTTCTTTGGACAAATCTGTTCATGTCTTCTGCCCATTTTTAAATTGGATTAGATTTTTGGGTGTTGAGTTGTATAAATTCTTTATATATTTTGGATAGTAACCCTTTATGGGATATGTCAGTTGCAAATATCTTCACCCATTCCCTAGGTTACCTTTTAGTTTTGCTGATGCTATGCAGAATGGACCCTCTATTTATTTATTTATTTATTTGTTTGTTTGTTTATTAAAAAGATTTTATTTATTTATTTGACAGAGAGAGATCACAAGTAGGCAAAGAGGCAGGCAGAGAGAGAGGGGGGGAAGCAGGTTCCCTGCTGAGCAGAGAGCCCGACACGGGGCTCGATCCCAGGACCCTGAGATCATGACCCAAGCTGAAGGCAGAGGCTTTAACCCACTGAGCCACCCAGGCGCCCCTGGACCCTCTTTTTAAAGGAAGATTTTTTTTTCAACCTAAGAAGGGAGTATAGGATAGAGACAGAATTTCCACCACTGACAAACTAGGTCACCTTGGATAAGCATCCCACTGCCCCTAAGTCTAAGTTTCTTTTTCAGAAAAAGAGAATTCTGTTAGTACCTAATCAGTACCACAGAATTGTGGTCACATGAAATAATATGTTGTCACAGAACATGCTGCAGTACTAAGCTGAAATGGCTTGTCATTGCTTCATTATTATAAGAGAATGTTAACAATGAATCCTTTGTTACTTGACTATACATAAAGTTACTGAAATAAACAACTTACAAAACTTGTAAAAAAAAAAAAAACTACAAGTGAATTATCTGTTATGTTCCTTTTTTCTTCTTCTACCTTGAACAGGTGGTGAGGAAAAAATATATTAATTAAAAAGTCTCTGGCCAATTAGAAGTTTTTGTTTTCATTCAAATCACCCCAAGGTTCCTAAAAATTACGCATATTATATATGTCTAGGTATACATATATTCCACAGTGGGCTAAATATCAGAAATGGGAGTAGTGATTAGGGCAGGCTACAGATGTTGGGCTATAACACATTGATAGACATCTTGTTCTTTTGTAGAAGCTTAGATAGATCATCATGCGGAAAACAGTGTGGACGGACATTTTGTACAACATGTTATACACCCCTGGCTAAAGGCTGAAAATTCATACTCACCATGCTTTCTGGTTTAAAATGTTGGAGCCTTCAAAACATTGTATTTTAATAACCAACTGAGGGGCGCCTGGGTGGCTCAGGGGTTTAAAGCCTCTGCCTTCTGCTCAGGTCATGATCTCAGGGTCCTGAGATTGAGCCCCACATCGGACTCTCTGCTTGGTGGGTAGCCTGCTTCCCGCTCTCTCTCTGCCTGCCTCTCTGCCTACTTGTGATCTCTCTCTCTCTCTCTGTCAAATAAATAAATAATAAAATCTTAAAAAAAAATAACCAACTGAGATATCATTAGGGAGTTGTTTCTAAATTTGTGAGACATCTCCTATGACAAAGAACTGTGCAAAATAAAATATACCTAGAACTTCCATCCAAGACTTTTGGCATCCAAGAAATCCCTGTTCTACAATATCATGTGTACAAAATTTCCTAAGAACTTCTGACACTTTTCCTCCCCGTTTTCTTGAAAGTCCCCACTTGTCCTTTTCCCTTACTATTATCATGTAATCGACTGGCTTAGAGTCAAAGATAACTAATCAATAATTTGATAATCAAATCTAGAGATGATTTAGAGAAGACTTGAATCATTATATGCAAAAAGAAAATGAATATGTTAGGGATAAGCCCAGAACAACCTGAATTGACAATGAAGGAATCCAGTAGCCTTTTCTAGGAAAAAGCCAAGCACTCCTCCACTCTTCTCTGCTCCTAAGCCAACCAGCATCACTAGAAGTTGAGAATCATGCGGGGTCTATTGGAAAAGTTACTTTTAAGGCCAGGGAATATGACCAGAAAATTTTTTAAAACCATAGAGTGTTTAAGAATGGTTCTAAAAGTAAACATGAGCACAAAGTGCAATTCTTCCCTTTCCTTAATGGATTTAGAATGTAATTCTTCAGAACATTAGATGTGTATTATATAGATTTGTTTATCCTAATCTGACAGTCCAGGCACACCCATGAGATATTGTGGGTTCGGCTCCAGACCACTGCTATAAGGCAAATACCACAAGTAAAACAACTCAAATTAATTTTTTGGTTTCACAGTGCATATAAAAGTTATGTTTACACTATAGTCTATTAAGAGTGAAATAGCATTATGTCTAAAAAAACCCAATGTATATACCTTAATTAAAAATATCTAATTACTAAAAAATGATGAGTATTAAGGAAGGCATGTATTGCAATGAGAACTGGGTGTTATACGCAAATAATGAATGACTAACATAAAATAAAAAAAATTTTTTTTAATTTAAAAAAATGCTAACTGCTGTGAACTTTCAGAGTCATAATCATTTTGCCGGGGGTTTTGCCTTGATGTTTTTTTTTGTTTTGTTTTTAATTTTTTTTAAAAGATTTTATTTATTTATTAGGAAAGAGAGAGAGTGAGAGAGAGCATGAGAAGGGAGAAGGTCAGAGTGAGAAGCAGACTCCTCATGGAGCTGGGAGCCCGATGTGGGACTCGATCTCGGGACTCCGGGATCATGACCTGAGCTGAAGGCAGTTGTTTAACCAACTGAGCCACCCAGGCGCCCTGCCTTGATGTTGATAGCTGCTGACTGATCAGGGTGGTGGTTGTTGAGGTTTGGGGTGGCAGTGGCCATTTCTTCAGAAAAAAATAATGAAGTTTGCCTCATGGATTGACTCCTCCTTTCAGGAGCGATTTCTCTGTAGCACGTGATGCTGTTTGATAGCATTTTACCCACAGTCGAACTTTTTCAAAATTGGAATTAATCCACTCAGACCTTGCTACTGCTTTATTAAGTTTATGTAATATTCTAAATTCTTTGTTATCATTTTAACAGTCTTCACAGCACCTTCGCCAGGAGTAGATTCCATCTCAAGAACCACTTTCTTTGCTTATATATTAAAAGCAATTTGTCATCTGTTCAAGTTCAATCATGAGATTGTAGCAATTCAGCCACGTCTCGGGCTCCACCACTAACTCTATTTCTCTTGTTTTGCCCACCACATTTATGGAGTTATTTCTTGCATTGAAATCCTTAAAGTCATCCATGAGGGTTGGGACCAGCTTCTTCCAAACTTCTTGTTAATGTTGATATTCTGACTTCTTCCCACAAATCAAGAATGTTCTTAATGGCATCTAGAATGGCGAGTCCTTTCCAGGAGGTTTTCAACTTACTTTGTCTAGATCCAGTCATATTTTGAAAGGTGGCCATATTTGAAAGGCTCTTTTTTCTGAGCATCAAAATAGATATCAACAATGGACTTAAAATACTTAGTAATCCATATTGTAAACAGGCGTGCCATCCTCTAGGCTTTGTTGTTCCATTTCTAGAGCAGAGTAGATTTCCCATCATTCTTGAGAGCCCTGGGATTCTCTGAATGGTAATGAGCATTGGCTTCAACTTAAAGTCACCAGCTGCATTAACCCCTAACAAGAAAGTCAGTCTGTCTTTGTTGTTCCATTTCTAGAGCAGAGTAGATTTCCCATCATTCTTGAGAGCCCTAGGATTTTCTGAATGGTAATGAGCATTGGCTTCAACTTAAAGTCACCAGCTGCATTAACCCCTAACAAGAAAGTCAGCCTGTCTTTTGAAGCTTTGAAAATAGGCTTTGCTCTGCCTTTGGCAGAAGTCATGATCTCAGGGTCCTGGGATCGAGCCCCACATCGGGCTTTCTGCTCAGTGGGGAGCCTGCTTCCCCCCCTCTCTCTCTACCTGCCTCTCTGCCTACTTGTGATCTCTCTCTTTCTCTGTCAAATAAATAAATAAAATCTTAAAAAAAAAAAAAGAAAATAGGCTTTGACTTCTCCTCTCTAGCTATGAAAGTCCTAGATGGCATCTTCTTCCTATAGAAGGCTGTTTCATCTACACTGAAAATCTGTTGCTTAGTGTAGCCACCTTCATGAAGTATCTGAGCTGGATCTTCTGGAAAACTTCTTGCAGCTTCTACATCAGCACTTGCTGCTCCACTTTGCACTTCTTGATAATAAGGAAATGGCTTCTTTCCTTAAATCTTATAAACCAACATCTGCAGGCTTCAAATTTTCTTCTGCAACTTCCTCACCTCTCCCAGCCTTCCTAGAATTGAAGAGAGTGAGGGCCTTGCTCTGGACCAGGGTTTGATTTAAGAGAATGTTGTGGCTTGTTTGATCTTCTATCCAAATCACTCAGACTTTCTCCACATCAGCAGTAAGACTGTTTTGGTTTCTTATCATTAATGTGTTCACTGGAGTAGCACTTTCAATCATTCAAGGACTTTGCCTTTGCCTTCACAGTTTAGCTAACAATTTGGTGCAAGAGACCTAGTTTTCAGCCTTTTTCTGCATTTGACATGCCTTCCAACTAAGCTTAATCATTTTGAGCTTTTGATTTAAAGTGAGAGATGTGTGACTCTCCCTTTCCCTTCAACACTTAGAGACCATCGTAGTATTGTTTATTGGTCTAATTTCAATATTGTGTCTCAGGGAATAGGGAAGCCTGAAGAGAAGGAGAGAGATGGAGAAATGGCTGGTGGGTGAAGCAGTCAAAACACATTTATTGATTAAGTTCACTGTCTTCTATGAGTGTGGTTCATGGCACCCTAAAACAGTTACAGTAGTAGTAACCTCAAAGATTGCTGATCACAGATCACCATACAAACGTGAAAATATATGAATAAGTGATGAACAAGTTTGAAATATTGCAAGAATTTCCAAAATGTGACACAAAGACATGAAGTGAACAGATGCTGTTGATAAAAATGGCACCAATAGTCTTGCTCGACACGGGGTTACCACAGACCTTCAAGTTGTAAAAAATGCAGTATCTGCAAAGTGCAAGAAAGCAAAGCACAATAAAAACAAGGTGTTTCAAAATGATCACATTAAATCTAGTCAATGTCTGTCACTATATAGTTATAAAAAATGTTTTTCTTGTGATAAAAGCTTCTAAGTCTTACTGTCTTGGAAAATTTCCAATATGCAATAGTGTTATTAGCTATAGTCACAATGCTATATATTGCATCCTCATTTACTTTATGACTGAAAAGTTTGCATCTTTTGACCACCTCCACCCATTTTGCCCACCATCTAGTCGCTGCATCTGGCAACTACCAACTCTGCATCTGGCAACTCTGTTGTCTGTATCTTAAGCTCAGTTTGGGGTTTTGGTTTTTCTTGCTTGTTTGTTTAGATTCCATATGTAACTGGGATCATGTGGCATTTGTCTTTCTTTGATACATTTCATTTACAATGATGATGTCAGGGTCCATCCATGTTGTCACAAATGATAGGATTTCCTTCTTTATTGCTGAAAAATAGTCCATTTTGTATATTTATCACATTTTCTTTATCCATTCATTGATTGGTGGACCCTTAAGTTGTTTACGTATCTTGGCTATTGTAAATAATGCTACAGCGAATGTGAGGGTGCATATATATTTTTGAATTAGTGCTGCTATTTTCTTCAGATAAACACCCAGCGGTGGAATTGCTGGATCATGTAGTTGTTCAATTTTTAATTTTGGGAAAGAACGTCCATACTGTTTTTCATGCTGGCTGCAGCAATTTACATTCCCACCAGCACTGTCCAAGGATTCTCTTTTCTCTACATCCTCACCAACACTTGTTACTTCTTCCCTTTTTGAGAATGACCATTCTAACGGGTGTGAGGTGCTACTTATTGTGGTTTTGATTTACATTTCCCTGATGATTGATGTTATTGAGCACTTTTTCAGGTACCTATTGGTTATCTTTATATCATCTTTGAAAAATGTCTACTTAGATCTTCTGCCCATTTTTTTTATCAGATTGGTTTTTTGTTTGTTTTGTTTTTTGCTATTGAGTTGTATAAGTTCTTTATATATTTTGAATATTAACCCCTTATCAGATATAAGATTTGAAAGCATTTAATCCCATTCAGTAGATTGCCTTTTCATTTTGTTGATGGTTTCCTTTACTGTGCAGAAGCTTTTTAGTTTGATGTAGTCCCACTTGTTTATTTTAGTTTTTGTTGCTTTAGCTTTTGGTGTCAAATCGAAAAAAAATTATTGCCAAGATGTCAAGGAGCTTCCCATCTATATGTTCTTCTCAGAGTTTTATGGTTCTAGGTCATACGATCATATCTTTAAACCTGAGTTAATTTTTGTGTATGCTGTAAGATAGTGGTCTAGTTTCATTCTTTTGCATGTGACTGTCCAGTTTTCTCAACTCTACTTATTGAAGAGATTGTCTTTCCTCCATTGTATATTCCTGACTTCTTTGTCATAAATTAATTGTCTATATATGCATGAGTTTATTTCTGGGCCCTTTATTCTGTGCCATTGATCTATGTGTCTTTATGCCAATACCATACTGCTTTGATTACAATAGCTTTGTAATACAATTTGAAATCAGGGAGTATGGTTCCTCCTGCTTTGTTCTTCTTTCTCAAGATTGCTTTGGCTGTTTGGGGTCTTTTTTGGTTCAATAAAGCATTTTAGGGTTATTTGTTCTAATTCTCTGAAGAATGCCATTGGAATTTTGACAGTGATTGCATTGAATCTGTAGATTGCTTTCAGTAACATGGACATTTTAACGATATTGTTCTCCCATCCATGAGCATAGTATATTTTCCCATTTGTCTTCTTCAATTTTTTCATCAATGTATTATAGTTTTCAGTGTACAAGCCTTTCACCTCCTTGGAAATTTATTCCTACGTATTTAGTCTTTTTGATGCACTTGTAAATGGGGCAGTTTTCTCTCTCTGACGATTTGTTAGTGGTGTATAGAAATGTAACAGATTTTTGTATATTGATTTTGTATCCTGGAACTTTAATGAATTTATTAGTTCTGACACTTTTTTGTGGAGTCTTTAAGGTTTTCTGTGTATACTAGCATGCCATCTGCAAATAGTGACAGTTTTAGCTTTTCTAAAAATTTTCTAAGAAACCCAATTTGGATGCTTTTTTTTGTTTTTCTTGCCTAATTGCTCTAGGTAGGAATTCTAATACTATGTTGGATAAAAGTGGCAAGAGTGGGAATCTTCCTTGATCCTGATCATTCACCGTGATTATGATGTTAGCTGTGGACTTGGCATATATGACCTTTATTTTGTTAAGGTACATTCTTCTCTACCATTTTGTTGAGAGTTTTTATCATAAATGGTTGTTGAATTTTATCAAATGCTTTTCTGCATCTGTTGAGATGGTCACATGAGTTTTATCCTTTATTTTGTTAAAATGGTATATCACATTGATTTGTGGATGTTGAATTATCTTGCACCCCTGGAATGAATTCTACTTGATCATAGAGTATAATCCTTTTAAAGTATTGTTGAATTTGGTTTGCTAATTTTGTTGAGGATTTTTACATTTATGTTCTTATGCTAATTTTGTTCAGGATTTTTACATTTATGTTCTTATCTCTGGCCTCTTCACAGGCCAGAGATACTCGCCTGTGAAATTCTTTCCTTGGAGTGTCATTGTCTGGTTTCAGTATGAGGGTAACGCTGGCCTCATAAAATTAGTTTGGAAGTCTTCTCTCCTCTCTGTTTTTTGGACAAGTTTACAAAGGATTGGTATTAATTCTTCTTTAAGTGTTTGATAGAATTCAGTAGTGAAGCCAACTGGTTCTGAACTTTTGTTTTTTGGGAGGTTTTTGATTGCTGATTAAGTTTCCTTATTAGCAATTGGTCTATTCAAATTTTCTCTTTCTTCCTGATTCATTCTTGGTAGGTTGTGTGTTTCCAAGACTTTATCCATTTCTTCTAGATTGTCAAATTTTGTTTGTATTTTTGTGGTATCAGTTTTAATGTCCCCTCTTTTATTTCCTATTCAAGTTTTCTCTTTCTGTTCCTAGCTAAAAATTTCTTTCTTTCTTTCTCTCTTTCTTTCTCTCTTTCTTTCATTTTGTTTATTTGGCAGAGAGAGCACACAAGCAGGGGGAGTGGCAGGGAGAGGGAGAAGCAGGTTCCCCACTGAGCAGACAGCCCTCTGCGGGGCTTGAACCCAGGACCCTGGAATCATGACCTGAGCCGAAGGCAGATGCTTAACTGACTGAGCCACCCAGGTGCCCCTATCTTTTTTATTTTCAAGGAATCTGCTCATAGTTTCATAGATCATTTTACTGGCATTGTATTCTCTGTATCATTTATTTCCTCCTTTTGTTATTTCCTTCCCTCACTAACTGTGGCTTCATTTGTTCTTTGTTGTTGTTGTTGTTCCTTGAGATGTAAAGTTGGGCAATTTGAGGTTTTTGTTTTTTTCTTAATGTAGGTGTTTATCTCTATGAACTTCTCTCTTAGAACTGCTTTTGTTACATAAGTTTTGGTGTGTGTGTGTGTGTGTGAGTTTTCCACTTATATCAAGGTATTTTTTAATTTCTCTTTTGATTTCTTCTATGATACTGTGGTTGTTCATTAGCATTATATTTAATCTCCACATATTTGTGAATTTTCAAATTTTCTCGTAATTTATCTCTAGTTTTATACCATTATGATTGGGAAAGATGTGGTTTCAGTCATCTTAAATTTATTAATACTAGTTTTGTTCCCTAATATGTTTATTATCAGTTGAAGAGACTGTTTCATGTGTGCTAGAAAAAAATTTGTTTCTGTTGCTTTTGGGTGGAATATTCTGTATGTGTCTATTAAGTCTATCTGGTCTAACATGTCATTTGAGGCTGATGTTTGCATAATCATTTTTTGTCTAGACCCATCCATTGATGTAAGTGAGGTATTAAAGTCCCCTACTGTTATTGTATTGCTGTTTATTTCTCCTGTCAGGTCTGTTAATATTTGTTTTATATATTAGTTCCTCCTATGTTAGATACATAAATATTTACAGTTGCTCTATCTTCTTGTTGGATTGGCCTTTTGTTATTATGGAATGCCCTTCTTTGTCTCTTATTACAGGCTTTGTTTTAAAGCCTATTTTTTCTTATATGATTATAACCTCTCCAGGTATATTTTGGTTTTCATTTTCCATGGTTTTCACTTTAAATATCTTTTTTTTTTTTGGTTTTCATTTTCCATGGTTTTCACTTTAAATATCTTTTTTTTTTTTTTCACTTTAAATAACTTTTTCCATCCCTTCACTTTGAGTCTGCATGTGTCCTTGCATCTGAAGTTAATCTCTTGTAGGCAGCATATAGATAGATCTTGTTTTTCAGCTACTCTGTGTGTCTTGTTTGGACAACTTAGTACATCTATATTTAATTAATTATTGATAAGTGTGTATGTATTGCCATTTTGTTAATTGTTTTCTGGATGTTTCATAGTTCCTCAGTTCCTTTCTTATTCTGCTCCTTTATTATTTCATGATTTTCTGTAGTAGTGTGCTTAGATCCCATTCCTTTTATCTTTTGTATATCTACTATCGGATTTGTTTTGTGATTACCATGAGGCTTACATAAAATAATTTATATTTATAATAGTCTATTTTAAGTTGATAAATTTGAATGTATTTTAAAGCTCCACATTTTTACTACCCCATGTTTTATGTTTTTGTTTTGGTTTTGTTTTTACATCTTTTGTGTATCGCTTAACTAATTATTGTAGTTATAGTTATTTCTACTCATTTTGTCTTTTAATCTTCATACTAGCTTTGTAAGTGATTAATCCATCACCTTTGCAACATTAGATTATCTGAATTTTATTGTATATTTACCTTTACCAACTTGTGTGCGACAAGTTGTTTTTCTCTTGTTGTTTGTAAGATTCTGTACTTATCTTTAAATTTTGACAGTTAATTATAATGTGTCTTAGAGGGTTTCTTTGATTTCTTCTTTTTTCGAACTCTCTGGGTTTCTTGGATCTGAGTATCTGTTTCCTTTCCCAGGTTAAGGAAGATTTTAGCCATTATTTCCTCAAATAAATGTTTTTTCTTCTCCTTTTTCTCTTCTCCTTCTGGAATCCATATAGTGTGACTGTTGGTCCACTTGATGTTGTTCCATTGGTCCCCTAAGCTATTTTCACTTTTTTTCATTATTTTTTCTTTTTGCTACCCTGATTGGTTGAGTTTCACTGCCCTATTTTTGAGTTTACTGATCCTGTCTTCTGCTTCATCTAGTCTGCTGTTGAACCTCTTTAGTGTATTTTTCAGTTCAGTTACTGTATTATTCAGCTCTGACTTCTTTGTGGCACTTATATTTTCCCTTTGTTGAAGTTCTCACTGCATTCATCCATTCCTCTTCTGAGTTTGGTGAGCATCTTTTTGACAGTTATTTTGAACTCTTTATCAGGTAAATCATTTATCTCCATTTCATTAAGGACTTTTTCTGAGGTTTTATCTTGTTCTTTTGTTTAGAAGTATTCTTCTGTTTCTTCATTTTCTTTGTCTCTCTGTAGGTATTTATTCATTAGACAAAATAGCCACCATTCCTATTCTTGAAGGAGTGGCCTCATGTACATGAAACTTATTATTAACCCTACCCTAGCTCTTGGTTGTCTCTTAAGCCTTTGTTTTTGTCCAAGCCTCTTTTATTTTAGTGGCCCCCAGTAGTTGAGGGTATCCAAGACCTGTCGGTGTCCCAAAAGGATGCATATTCATCAGCACCTAGATTCAGGCTGATTAGAAGCTAGAACCTCAGGCAGCAACTTTTCAAGTATGGAAATATATAGAGAGAGTACTGTGGAACTTCAAGAATAGGTCACACTGGCCACGACAACTAGGTGTTCTAGAGGTGTCTTCTGGGCAGCAGTCACAAAAAACTCAGAATGCCAGATAAGTGTATAAGCTCCTTTTCAGGAAATTCCACTGACCTGGCGTAAGACAGGGAGAGAACACAAAGAAGCATTCACCAGCCTCTGTCTCTAGAGTGTTTCTCAGTAGCCCATAGATGTGTACTAAACCATAAGCCCACCCCTCAGGCCGAAGCTCCAGGGACAAGTAGATGAATCTCTTTCGCAGAAAGACTAGAGATGTTTTTAAGTCCACTGTGTGTCAGTAGCCTGGGAGTGGCAGCTGGCCAAGAACTGTCTCTCCATTTGTTACAGTTCTGTGGGACTAAGGAACGCAAACTCTGTTGGCCATCAGAACTAGGTAGTCGAGATGCATTCCCTGGTTGGCAGTCACAGAAACTGGGGCACCAGACACACATAAAAGTTCCTCTCTGGGAGATACTGGCACTTTGGATCATAGCAGAGGGAGAATGCCAAGATAGCAGCTGCCCTCTGAAATCTCTATAGAGGATTATAGTAGGCCCTTAGTTGTATGTTTAATTAGAACCCTGCCCCTCAAGTTGCCACTATAAAGATAAGCCAATCAGCCTCTTTCATAGACAGACTGAGCTTCTCGGTCTGTTGCCTGTTGTTGTGCCTTGGGGATGTGGCCAGTTAAGAACTCTCTTTCCATCAGTTACAGTTCTGTGGGAACCGCAAATGTAAGTCTCACTGGCCATCAGACTGGGTGATCAAGGGATCTTCCCTGGTGGCAGGCAAAGAAAATGAAGCACCAGAGGGCATAAGGTCTTTCTGGGGAGATCCTAGCAAGCTGGAGTGAGGCAGAGGGAGACCTTAAAGATGGCACCCATCAGCCTCCATCTCTGGAGAATATGGTAAGAGGCCCCTAGAGCTGTGTCCTTGAGAGAGCCCTTTTTGTGTTGTTTCTCAGTTCACTATAGCCTTGTAGATCTCACGGGTGTGAATCCCATTGGTTTTCAAAACTAGTTTTTTGGGGGCTCATTCTCTCAGGTGTAAGTCTCAAAGTTGGGGAGCCTGACATGGGGTTGAAGCTCTTAGCTCCTCAGGAAGAAGCTCCTGGTTTTGAGTTCCTTCTCAATCATAGTTACTGAACTTGGGGCTGGACTTTATGGTGAAATTATGTCTCATCCTTTCCTACCTTCTTCAATGTGGGTTTTTTCTCATTTGTGTGATGTGTAGCAGTTGCTGAGCTAGTTTTTGGGTTTTTCTCAGAGGAAATTGTTCCATATGTAGCTGTACTTTCAGTGTGTCTGTGGGAGGATGTAAGTTCAGGATCTTCCTTTATCACCATCTTAAACCAGACCCTGTTAATTTAACCTGTTAAATTATTTAACTCAAATACAAAATATTTTCATTCCTGATCCTAAAACTTGATGAATTTACTACTTATGATTACTATATATTTTCTCTTCCTTTTCAGTAGACAAATGCTGAATATTAGCTGGCTGTTATTGACTATTTGACTAATTCATTTTTAAAAATTTTTGAGATTTGTTGAAAAATTTGACCAGTGAGATGAGTACTTTTAGTCATAATTTTAATTGTAAAATATTAATGTTCTTCAGTCATTAGCAATTAAATAAAAGTGAAATGTTTTAGTCAGTGATACTATTGTTAGCAAAATCTTAAATCCTTACTCTCTGAGATACTAGTTTTATGCTTAGAAAATCATGAGCTCTGGAGCCATTTTTCAAAATTGTGGCTAGGATTTGAATTCAAATCTTAATGAGGAATACCAACATGAGCTAAGCAACTCACTTATTTCTGAAAACAGTATTTACTATTTTAATGTTAAATATTAAACAGTGGTATAAGTCCTGACATTTGATTTTTTTTAGCTGAGAAAGCAATCTGTGTTCCATATGTGGAGGGAACCAACTGGACATCCTGCTTACACAAAGTTAATCATTAGCTTGACAGCCCCAATCAGACATCCAAGAGTGTCTAGAGGTCATAATCTGTGTGTCTCCTGCATTGTTTTTGTTTTAAAAGGTTTGGGGGGATGAAGGAGGGATGGTACAGTTTTAGGTTGTACCTAGTTGCCAATTTTCTTTTTTTCTAGTTAGAGCATGTTACTAGTTTGACCTTCTTTCAGCTCAAAGGAACCACTTATATTATTCATCCCTGTCTTCAAGCTCATTAACCTTTATTATGGATAAGCTAATGTGAAGATTTTTAAAAATCGGCCTCACAAAATATAATATTCTACCAAAGTGAACTTTTCAGAGAATTGACACTGTTCCTTTAAGCACCAAAATTAAATAGAAGAGGAAAGAAGAAGTGGGCAGGAGGGGGTGAAGAATAATAGTAGTAGTAATAATGTAATAATAATAGAAAAGTTCTGGAACACCTGAGTGGCTCAGTTAGTTAAGGGTCTAACTTGGGATTTTGACTCAGGTCATGATCTTAAGGTCATGAGATCGAGGCCCGTGTCAGTCTCCACACTGGGCAGAGTCTGCTTGAGATTCTCACCCTTTCCCCCTCCCTCCCTCCTTGTGCTCACTCCCTCTCACTCTCACTAAAACTAATAAATAAAATCTTAAAAAAGTAATAGAAAAGTTCTGAAATGTCTACCTTTCTATGTAACAAACTTTTCTTGGAAGCTTGGGTTCATTTCCATGAGTATCGAAGATTAATCCTGTATTCTGTTGAAGAGCCCTGGCAATATAATTAGGCCTATTGGCCCCTAAACACTATGTTACTCTTACACAATCAGGATACCCAATGAGTTCAAAAGATGAGTCAAAACAGTTGTGTGCTTCTCTCATTAAAAGACAAACCATCCATTTCCCATCAGGAAGCCTTCTTGACCCTCCCTTACTGTCCTGCTCCCCTGCCCTTCTTTCCAGGGTCCCAGCTCTCACTTTATTAGTTCCATTTAGTATTTCCCCCAGGTTGCCAGTGAGAGGTAGGGAAGGTATTTAGAAGAGGTCACTCACTTTCCTCTGAGAGCCGAAGAAAAGAAGACCTCTCTCACTCATACTAACCACCTATTATAGTAAAATTAAAATATGTTACTATGCTGACTGAGTCTGACTCTTTTCATCTAACCGTTTCTGTCATGTTCTGATGCCAGTTAGGGTGTCAGAGGTGGGGTCAGGGTAAATACCCATTCATACTTTATTCTTTCTTTCTTTCTTTTTTAGAGAGAGAGAATGTGCAAGTGGGGGGAGGGGCAGAATCCCAAGCAGGCTCCATGCTGGGAGCCCAACGTGGGGCTAAATCTCATGACCCTGAGATCATGACCTGAGCCAAAATCAAGAGTCAGCTGCTTCACTGACTGAGCCACCCAGGCACTCCTCTATTCATACTTTAAAACTCCTTTTCTCTAATTATTAAAAG
Source organism: Nasua narica (assembly GCA_028533885.1). Lineage (NCBI taxonomy): Eukaryota > Metazoa > Chordata > Mammalia > Carnivora > Procyonidae > Nasua > Nasua narica. The sequence continues at coordinate 136,863,100 of CM052800.1, read as the reverse complement.
TTCTCTGTTCCTTCTTTCCATGGGTACTATTGTTTTGGGATGCTTCTAGTAGACTGCCTCACTGTATACACAGTCAAGAGTAATGTTGGTGAAAATATTTTGGGGAGGGCTAGAAGCAGTAAGTTTCAGCTTTAGGTGTTTGTTCCTGGTGACTGTTGGAAGTAGCTTCTAGAAAAGCAGGGGCTCATTGTTATCATTTTTGACTCTGATTTTCTTTCCCTTCACCTTTATCACCTACATATCACCAAATCACCTACATTTGTGATTTGTTTACTGCTACCAAGTGAAAAATAGAGTTATTCCTACTAATAGCTGTTCATTTGACTAATATCCCATAGGTTAACGTAACTTTACTAGAAGGAAACAACAGAGAATGACCCACAAACTCTAGCAATTTAATATCAGTGGATGAGCTCTGCTGTGGAAAATCTGCCTCTGGCTACTTTTTAATCTGGCTCTATTCATTGCTGCAATTTTTCTTTCTTTGCACCTTCCTCAGAAATAGCATCACTTTGTGAGCATGAAACTTTTGCCTTAAGAATTATATGCCTTAATTCTGCCATGTATACATACTCGGGGGTACATTGCAGACACACACACACGGAGTATATACATACTGGCAGCATAGGCCCATTTTATTTTTTTTTTTAAGATTTTATTTATTTATTTGACAGAGAAAGAGAGATCATAAGTAGGCAGAGAGGCAGGCAGAGAGAGAGGGGGAAGCAGGATCCCCGCCGAGCAGAGAGCCGATGTGGGGCTCGATCCCAGGACCCTGAGATCATGACCCGAGGTGAAGGCAGAGGCTTTAACCCACTGAGCCACCCAGATGCCCCAGCATAGGCCCATTTTAGAAGCTCTGAGTTGTCAGAGTGCATTTGGGTTCTCAGCCTTTCCCTCGTGGTTGTAAGATGGCTGTAGCAGCTCCAGTGCCATGTCCTCACACCATTCTCCAGACCAGGAAGTATGGGGCAGAGGCAAGAAGTTTTGTGCATCTCTGTTTATTTTATTCTGAAGAAAATCCTTTCAAGCTGACTTTCCCTTGATCGTCATTGACCACAACTATGTCTTGGGTCTACTTTTGGTTCCAAGAAAGAATGAGAAAGTGAGTATATGGTGAAGGGAAATGGAATCACCATGGCTGGCTAAGACTGATCCACTCTTAGGGCTTGCAAGAGCCCCAGTGTTCAAAGGATTCTCCGTGTCCTGTCTGAAAACATCAGAATTCAACTTGGGTGGGACAGGATGGCACACCAAACAAAGGGACAGTTTGTTAGGGAGCTAACAAGGGAACATCATCTACCACAACATGTTTAAGAACATTCACTAAGCTTGCCCTCAAGTTCATGCTTCCGTTTGCCAGTGACCTTGGTGTCAACAGTGTGCTGCCAGTTATGATGAAAAGACCAAGAGGAAAGAGCAGACTATTAGAAGAAATAGCAGTGGGGGGAGGGAACAGGGAATTTAATCTGACTGTGTTCAGTGGAGTAAAGAGCACTTTTATGTGTTGTTCTAAACTTCATTCTTTCAGAAGGCAGCTTTATGTGCCTTTGGGAGCACAAGTAGAACATGCAAATTGATGACTGAGTTTCCTGTTTGTTATATAAGGTACTATGCTGCAAACTAGAATACCAGCTCTTAATTCCCTTTTCTTTTGAATGCTTAATCTGACCTACAAAATGAATGGGGTTCCACATTGAGTGTGCTTATCAATAGTCCTCAAACAGTGGAATGGAGACTAATTAACCAGATGCTCAACTCTCTAAGATAATTCAAAGATTGTTGATATGAAACATATTTGGGAATTTTTTAAAAATAAAATTGTATGAAAAAAAAATTGTATGCAAGTAACAATATTTTTGAGTGCCAGATGGAGAAGACATCTGTAGAGTGAGAAACTAAAGAAAACACACTTACAAGATTAAGGCACATTAGAAGAAAATTGTTGGCTCTGTTAGTAATGAGGAGTTTGGAAAATATTTTTTCTATGTACAGAAGGTTCACTTTACTTGATGGATCACACAAATGACAGATGCCAGTTTTTTTTTCCCCCCAGGAATTTTCTTCACTAACAAGGTGCTCTGTAGTAAAACAAAAGCATACTACTTGATTTTCCCTGACCTTCTTTCTCCATTACTCAGTGAGATTCTGGTTATTTCCACTCATGTGGGGCAGTTTTGTCAATCCTTAGATATATGCCTAGCTTTACAAAGAACCTGTTTGGTAGAACTCTTTGTTCCCTGTGTCTACGGTGACCCTCCCTTGGTCATGAAACAGACCAAGACCACGTAAGAGAAAGAAGGAATGATTCAGCCCATACGCCTAAGCCTTCAAAAAAACATAGCTTACTGTAAGTTTATTAGTCTCACTTCAAAGACGAAGTACAGCAGAATTTTCTGAGATGCTGGGTAGTGGTTTGGGGCTGAGCAAAACATGCAGAGCATGCTGACCAGAGACAGCAACAGCTGTGTGTCTCATCGGTTTCCCAGCGCGTTTCCTGACCATGAAATCTGCTCGGAAGAGTAGTAGCATCAGTGAATTCCAGGCATGGAAAGAATCTGACCGTTCTTTCTCATTTTTAAACCACATTACCTTTGTCCTTTTCCTCAACTTTCAAGGCCATTTCACTTTGCATTTTTCATTGATTTGTGGCCAGAAACTGATTAGGAAAAGGAAAACTTAGAACTTGCTATTAGTGAGGGTTTGGAATTAAGTATGTTCCAAGAGTCCCTTTCTATAACTAAGATCTCCTTCTCAAAAGACACACACATAGAACAATGCCATGACTATGGGGGGTGTGATTGGGGGGGTGCTGCCTCAAGAATGCAGGATGACTGAGGGAGCCTCTGTGGAGGACAGAGGACATTCATGAGACTAGCAGGTGACACCTATCATGAACAGTCCACAGTGTTTGGTCATTTTAATTTTGCCCCTTTATTGTATGTTTTCCAGCCATTCCATTTCTGCTACTTTCACATCTCATTTCCTGGTATTCCCACAACATCCAAACTGATCTTTCTGCCTCCAATCTCTCCCCATATGGACCCTCCTTACCCCACATGCTTGCACCTACCCCACCTAATTGCAGAGCAATTCCTTTAACTTTCACTATTTACTCTTATTTTTTGGTAAATAATACTTAGGATATTGCAAGTTATTAATGGCAACAGTAATGGATATATTGTCAATTGAACAAATAGCTTGAATTACAAAGCTTTCTTAGAAAACAAGTAGGAGGCCTTCAAGCATAAAGTCCAGGCAAGAAAAATGGCCCATTTTGAAGATAATTAATACAGAAGCCACAAGCCTCCCCACCACACATGTGAAAGGCATCACCAGAAGCAAGCCCAAGATAAGCGTCCCCACCTACTGTGTGAATTTTTGATTCAGGTCTACGTTATTCCTGCAGTCATTAGAATTCTTCCCTGTCCTTTTGCTTCAGATTTGTGGCATTTACTGACGTCATCTCTTCCCTAATTTAGCGGAGAGCATTGTTTCAGTTTAAAGCAGCTGCTGGTTTGAAGTTGCATGAAGATGCTTATATAAACAACAAGACAGCATAATATTTCATTGCTTCTTCATAATTACCATGTCTGTAGGAATTTCAAAAATGGTGCATGCCATTTACAATAGATAGGGCTTACTGTATAAAAAGTATTTGTAAATTTTGTCATTTTACTGGGGACATATGTCAGTAATCATCAGATGGTCTCAAACCCTGGGAAACATCCCAAAAGATATTTTAAAAGATAAATTAGAAGAAAAACAGTGACAAGATCCTCAAGAACCCCCGTTTGGTTACTCCTACATTTCCCTTTTATGAATGTACTTTTTAAGATTGTAAACCTGCGTCATTCCTTCATCCTAATACGAAATTTCGATTATTTCAAGAGAACTTTGTAATTTTGAGTTTTGGATATCATAATCTGAAGATAAGAAAGTCTAATCGTGAATGTCTGTACTTAAGTTAGCTGTGATTTTCATCTCAAAAAATTCCACTCTTGCTATGTTTTTTTTCCTGATCCTGAATTGACAGATATTAAGTTTCTTAGGTAACCTTGCAGGTGCTTTCAAGATAATTGAACATGAGACTACCGGAAAGGACCATAAAAAAGCTAGAGTCAGAGCTGATGGTATGAAAAGTTCTTTTGAAAGATGGAAAACATTAATTTAAAAGAGTTCAAGAGTTTAAGTCAAAAGAGCTGGTTAGATTGTGTAGGAAAAAAAAAAAAAAAACAACTCTGCAAGACTGACTCCCCCAGCCATGCTTCTCTTTGAATCACTTCTCTACTGCCATTTATATGAAATTGATACGAATCCTCCTATTCCAACAACTCATGAACTTAAGTACAGGGAATGATAGCAACTGCAAATGAGTTTAAGAAAACAGACTGAATGTCATTAAAATCTTTTTAAAACGTTCGGTGACATCTGTTTTCCATTTTTGCTATGCTGTTTAATTAACTTCAGTCTTGCAGAATTGCAGAAATCTTTTTTGCTCAAAATAGTATCTTGAAGGAAGTGACCTTTATTTAATACAGAAGAATGTTCAATGTAATATGGGCCTGATTAACTTCATCCCAAGTTTCACATTTTTCCCATTGGCTTCAAGATCTCTTGCGCTGTATGGCTCGTTTCTGTATGACCCAATCAAACTCTGGGTGGTGGATAGCTCTGATCTGATTGGTGCCAGTGTCCTATTTCTAAGACAGCAAAATGGAAGAAATTGTAAAGGGAATAGGGACAGTTCAGAAACTATTCTAATCTATGTCCCTGGCTTCTGAGCTAGGGAGGGAGTTGAATTCTGAAATAGGTTCCTTCCTTATAATGATGGTGAGTGTGTGACCTTTTTGATAATAATTGTCTTGAGAGAGAAAGGAGGGGCAAAAAGGTCAGTACATCCTGTAAAACCCTGGAAAGCAAGTGCCTCTTTTGCCAAAGTTCAGTGGTCCTAGAAAGCTCATATTGGCCACATCCTAGGGGTAGACCAGAACATTGTGGACCAGCAGCAGAATGGAGAGAACCAAACTGCATCAACAGATGACTATATTTTTCTGTTTGCCAGAGCACACGAAAGCCCAGTGCCCTGAGATCAGGACACAAAAGGAAATGGCTGCATTTCAACATGTCACGGCTTCACTAGAGAAAGCCTATTGGGTTTCTGGCTTCCCAAAGGGGGCAGAAGCTGGCAGATCAGCTGCTTTCTTTTATTTTTATTATTATTATTATTATTATTATTATTATTATTATTATTATTATTCTGCAGGGCAATGTGCTGAGCTATTCTGAGTCATTTCTGAGAAAGCAGTGTGGATGGTGCTGGACGTGGTTTTTCTATTCAGAGGAATTAATGGGCTTTAATTAGCCACATTTTACATGGCTTCTCTGCTTCCACCTGGCAAGTGTAGCTGGTTCTTTCATGCTCCTTGAGTTCCATACCCGTGTCACTTGAATAATCTGTCTTCTGTATCAGTCTGACCTCCACTGGTTCCACTCCCCCAGCTCCTACTTAACCCTCAAATGAGGTGAGGGTTTCTTAGCTCTCTGACCTCTGGCTCAGTACTGAGGCTGAATTTTTCCTGCAGTAGGAAAAAATAAATTCAAAAGAAGTCACTTGGAAGAGAAGACAGTGTGTTTTAAAGAAAGGTTAATGTATTAGGATAGTATTGAGATGTTCCCTTAATATCTTACGAATAAGTCATTTGGCAAGAAGGTCACATGCATGACGTTTGGAGGACAAGAACACTTTCTGCTCGGTGAACACACCTGACCCATCATTCTAATGCTCTAGGCATTAACTTGTCAGGACAGTATTTCCCAGCTATGGTCTCAAAAAAAAAAAATCAGTGATAGTAGTTTTTAAATAGTTTCCAGTATTTCAGAACATCTGCTAGGTTGCACAGATCACCTGAAATGACTGATTTATTTCTATATAGCTGTACTCCTATTAATGTGTTATGGTAACCCACATATGCTGATGATAAGCTCTGAATGATAGTTGTATAGTCTCTGCTTAGCACTAAATGGGAAAATGAGCAATTTATGAATGTAGTTGGACTTCCTTTAAACTATAAAGAATGCTTTGCCAATTTCATTCCCTCCTTTCTGTTTTCAATGATTCGTTTTCTTTTTCTAGATTCGCAACTTACCACCTGCAACTTTCTCCTCTGTTCTTCTTTTGCCTGACCATCTCCTTGCATGCCAACACCATGCTCTGCCTTTCAGGAGGCACAGACTACCTTAGTTCACCCAGTGTGTCCTCCCCAGGCATTGAGGACTTCCCCCATGAGAACCCTCATATCATTACTCTCTAGGGGTTGTCTCCCCACAAGAGGATGGGATCTCTAACATCAGGCTTATATCTCTCTTGTTCTTCACCTTGCTCTAGCCCCACATAATAAACACTCAATAAGTATTTGTGGGTTTAATGGGTAGACTATATTCATTGTCAAACTTAGTGGCATTTATCAATTTGCATGCTTGACTGAATGCATCACTAGGCTATCATATTCTGCAAGAATATGGAGGTATTAGCCATTTTTTAATCCCCAGCAACTAGCAATGTATCTAGGACAGAGATTTAATTTAATTCAGCTACAGCTGAGATTTTTAAATAAGGGGACACTGTAGATTTTGGTAAGGACGTTAACGATCGTGTTTCTTGTCTTACCATTAGGCATTCCTGTAAAAAGGGAATCCTTTGCTCAAAATTCCACTCAACTTGTAATGAAAGATTTTCTGGTTTTAATTTCTAGTAAGTGAGTAATACCATGGTTTTAGGTCTGTAAGTAGCTTAAAGTTAAACTTAGAATTTTGATTGAAGATGGTCCTCCCAATCTGTTGTAGATAAAGAGTTTGAATGAGATTGCTGACTGGATCTTTTAACTCACTGCTCTTGTTTATTTTCTGCTTGTTTTGTTTGTTCAGGTCTGGCCTGGAGCCTAAAAATAAAAGCTTGCTTGCAGTTTGACTTTCGCTGTGATTCAGTTTTGCAATCTTTTCAAAACACCCTTCAGGAGACCTCCATATATCTGTGGACATCTCCTGGGTTTTCCAAAACAAACACAACATAAATTGGGGGAATTTGGAAATTTCCAAATTGTAACAGATGGGAATTTGCTTTCTTTGTCTGAGAAGTATTTGCTCCAGATAGAGGGGAATCCCAGAGGAAAACATAAGTCTGAAAGCTCCACAGGGTTCTCTGCCTTTGCTTTCCCTGGCCAAGGGGATGTGGGGAGCCACCAGATGTCAGATGCCAGCAAAGACCTCTCCATCCTGATAGCTCTCAACTCAGAGAATACAACTCTGGGGAGCAAACTCAGTCACTGGATATTTCCATATGAAATCAGCACTTTCCTCTTCAGAAAACCAAGGAGAAAAACTAACTTCTCAGGCGAGAGTGGTGTCTAATGAAAGTTTGAGTATCCTTTGTGTCCAGAAAAAGAGTGCTGCTATGGAAGGACTCCTGGAGGGCCTCCTTTCCTTTCTGCTTCTGCTTACTTACTGGGTCAGCTTATGTAGGAGTGTGGCTCAGTGAGACTGAGTATACCTATCACAGCCACTTCCTTTCTCCATTCCTCAGTCTACAGCACCAGCACAATGGCCACGACCTTAAGGTTACAGACCGACTACCCCAATTTCTCCAGGGTGTAGAACAGGACAAAACAGAGCCAAGATACGGCCTTGGGAAGCACAGAGCTCTAATCTCATGGTCTCACAGCAGTGAATCAAAGGATTCATAACATTTTAAAAACCATAGGGAACCCCAGAGGTCACTTGGTCCAACCCCTCCATTTTTCTAGGAAACAAAAGGAGACCACAGAACTTCACTGACTTGATAGATGTAGTTTATTGGTTATAGAAAAGGATAGTACAGATTTTGGGGTCAGGCATGAGCATGAATCCTGACTCTACCTCATTAGCCTGGCTATGACCTTGAATAAATCACTGACAGGTTTCAGGTTTATCATCTATAAAATGATATAATAATGGGTTTTATAGGGTTGTTGAGATTACATTAGAGAAAAGTCATGTAAAACACTCAGTGTAAGGCCTAGCACTCAGTGAGTAACTATAGGTTGGAAGCAACTATTTATCTTTGTCATTGTTACCATCATTATAGGGATCAGAGCCAGAGCCCAGGACCCAAGTTCCCTAGTTCAGCATTTCTGTTACTACATGTCTTTGGATCATCTTCCTTTGTTGTTAATACTGTATTGGATGACCCCACTCTGTATTGTTGAAGCACAAATAGAGGTGATATCATTAGTTTAGGGACTCTGAGATGCTGAGCAAATAATGATATAATCTTTTTTTTAAAGGATGTAGCACTTAGAGAATTGGGATAACATAGTAGATAACCTGAATTTTATTTTGAATTATGTTTCCATACTGTATCCTCATTATATTTTAATAATGTTTCCTTTTAAAAACACGTTGTCTAATGTATTCAGAAGAGTTCTGTCCCACTTACTGTTTTCATTCCTTTCTCATTCCGACATTGTCGCTGTAAACTTCTAAAATGGAATACTTTCCACTAACCAAATTCAAAGTGATTGTTTTGGTAGTGAAAACATCCTTGATGTAGGAATGACCCATGCTGTTCTGCATGTGATCTAATTATTTCTAAGAAGAAATGAACCATCAAGACAGGAAAAGATATACAAGAACCTTAAATGCATATTACTAAGTGAAAGAAGACAGTCTGAAAGGTCTATATACTGCATGATTCCACCTGTATGACATTCTAGAAAAGGCATGGAGAAGGTAAAAAGAACAGTGGCAGCCAGGATTTGGAGAAGGGAGAGAGATGAAACAGGATTTTTAGGGCAGTGAAGCTACTCTATGTAATACTATAATGGTAGATACACATCATTATACATTTACCAAATTTATAGGATGTATACCCCCAAAAGTGAAGACTAGTGTAAACTATGGACTCTGGGTGATAATAGTGCATTAATGTAGGTTCATCAGTTGTAACAAATGTAGCACTCTGGTGAAAGATGAGGACAGTGGAGGAAGCTATGCATGTGTTGGGGTAGTGGGTATATAGGACATCTCTGTGCCTGCTGTTTTATTTTCCTATGAACCTAAAACTTCTCTAAAAAATAGGGTTTATTAAAAAAGGAAGAAATTAGTTGATATATCAAGCAGCCAAACAATATGAATGATAACTGGAAAATATTAAAAAGATCATACTTAGAAGAGGAAAACAGCCAAAATACATAGAGGTAATAATTGAATACCAGGGAAGCCAGTAATGAAAGTAATGTAGGAGTAGGATCTACAAAAATGTACTTGCCATTTTGCCATTTTTGTAAGAAATCTGCATGATCCGGTAACCATACGCAGGCTGGAGATGTCTCCAGAGAAAACAGTTTACATCTGGAAACCAGCCATAAAGTACCAAGGCTAAATTAGAGTTTATCTCATAAGAAGAGACCTTAGAGCTAAGACTGAAAGGAATCAGATTTTAGGTCAACTTGGACTCCATTTGCTATAAGTCGCATCAACATATAAGTAGAGAGAGGCACACAGTAGATACTCATTAACAGAGAGCTGTTATTATTACTATTTATCTTTTGTATCCTGAGGTTTCTCATACTTTCCTGTATAGTAGTGCGAGTAGTGTATAGTAGTGCTTTCCACTCTAACCAGCCAGACAAATGAATAAATAAGAAATCGACAAGTGGTCAGAGGCCCATGGGAGAGGACATGTCAGGACCCTACCCTGAGGTTGAGGCTTTGGGTGACGGTTCTTCACCTTGAGTTTGAGGGTCAGTTCCCATTCCTGTATAAAAGCATAGCCAGTGCTGAGCAAAGCCATGGAAATTGAAAGAGGACTATAAAGGCAGGGACAATATACAGCCTAATTTCAACTGTAGTTATTTTTCTTCACAGTGAAAAAGTGTACAGATGATGGATGACCTTATTTTCAAGTTAAAAATTCAGACACATGCTATGACAATGAGATAGCATATTTGAAACTGTATCTGAGGAAATTGAGGCTCTATGGTCACCATATGTAGAAAAGACAGGGAAATTTAATTGTGTGTAGAAAAAGAGGCCAAAGTGTCCATTCTATTAACCCAAGGGATAAAGAGTTTCAAAGGCCTGCAGGTCATATTATCTATTCCCCAATTTTAGAGACACCAAGCAACTTTCCCAAGCTAAATTTTAGCTTGCTGTTAGAGGCTTTCTAGAGAATATTGACATCTTGCAGTTAAAATACTATAAATATCATCAAAGGAATTCCAGCATTTTGACAGATTTTAACTGCTAGAATGAGAGTAACTATTTTTGCCACAGATATTTTGCCCCTACTTTAGTAGTAGTCTAGGATCTTTACTTTGAAGTCCACAACTCAAATGTTGGGAAAAGTTAGATACCTTTTCTTATTAATTCCCATTTTGTGTTCCCATAGTGTTTTGTTTTCTAAATTTGTGATTGTTTCTTAGAAGAGAAATATGGATAATGGGTGGAGAGGAGAAAATGTTAACATAATGTTGACATAGACTTCACTATTTTAGATTATATTTGAAAAGTACATATTGTAGTCCTTTTGCTTTACAGGTGTAAATTGACACAAAAATATTTGGAAAATACACTGGTATAGACCAGTGGTTTTGAAAATGTGGTTCTCCCAAATCAGCAACATCAGTATCAGCTAGAAACTTGTGGTAAATGTAAATTCTGAGACTCTGAATTTATTTAGGCTTTATATAAGCTTTATTTATTTATTTATTACCAAATTGAGCACCACTTTTTAGTATACTTTTTATTTAAAATAAAGCGCATTTGTGGGGCACCTGGGTGGCTCAGTGGGTTAAAGCCTCTGCCTTCTGCTCAGGTCATGATCTCAGGGTCCTGGGATCGAGCCCCTCATCGGGCTTTCTGCTCAGCGGGGAGCCTGCTTCCCCCTCTCTCTCTGCCTACTTGTGATCTCTCTCTCTCTATCAAATAAATAAAATCTTTAAAAAAATAAAATAAATAAAATAAGCGCATTTGAAAGCGTATCTTTTTTTTAAAAAAGTAATGTCATAACTCACTACAGTTTTAACAGGTTGAGGTCAAAGACTAATACTCTTCCAACTATAAGAAAAATTTAATGTGGTTAAAAAAAATCATCCTACTTAACTGGCTTTAGTATAAACACTCTTTCCCCTATTCTCCTGTACTTTTCTCCTGGTGGCTCTTCAGAGTCCCATTCAGATATCTTCTCTTCAGAAAGCCTTTCCTGATGCTTCTAACTGGAACTCTTCATTTTAATCCCCAGCATTTTATTATACTTATTTGGTTGCCTGAATGGTTATTTGGTAGGTGATTTATCTCTCCATCTTTGTTTTCTGTGTCACTGAAGCCTCACTAAGTGGATATAAGGGAAATTCACCAAATAGATGTTACATTAATAAGGTCACATTTTACATCTTTAGAGCGCCTCAAGCAGCATAATATATGCTACTATTAAGGTTTATTGAATTAGAAAAGCAAATAATTTGGGGTGCTTGGGTGGCTCAGTGAGTTAAAGCCTCTGCTTTTAGCTCAGTTCATGATCTCAGGGCCCTGGGATCGAGCCCCACATCAGGCTCTCTGCTCAGCAGGGAGCCTGCTTTCCCCTCTCTCTCTGCCTGCCGCTCTGCCTACTTGTGATCTCTCTCTCTCTGTCAAATAAATAAATAAAATCTTAAAAAAAAAAAGAAAAGCAAATAATTAATTTTCTGAGTTTGACTTACTAAAATCTAGTCAGTGTAAATTGCTACATTATGGCTATAGTATAATAATATGTAATAGCAGCTTTGGAATCAGATGCCCCAGAGGTTCTTTCCTGGCTTCTCCTATTAATGGCTGTGTGCATGATACTTAATGTCTCTAAACCTCACTTTCCTTAATATAGTCGTTACTTAAAAAATATCAAGCCATTATTAATATTGCATCGGAGGCCTTAAAATATCTTAACAATATCAGCATAGTTCACACAAGGGCAAGGACTTCAGATTTGGAGTTCAGCCCTGGAAGGATAGCACGCACATGTATCATGTTCATTTGAGAGGATAGTGACTTTCTGGCAAACAGACTAAATAGACGTTGTATCATTCCTATGGTTATTTATAAATATTCTCCATCTTTGGTGGTGATTTCAGTGGTTAGGATAACAGAGAAAAGAGTGGGTGGTGTGATAGGACATAGGAACTCTGTTTCCATCAGGAGCATGGGAAGACTGGTCCTGTTCACAGAACCGAGGGAGATGAAATAAGCACTTTTTCCTAAATGGTGCTCTCAGGATTACACAGAATATTAGCATCAGCTTCCAGTGAGTCAGGGCTGGAAGATTCGACAGATGAGTGCTCTATTGAACGCTAAGTCCCACTGCCTTACTCAGCAGCCTTGCCAAATGTAGGAACTCACCAAGTCAGGCTCAGAATTAACAGTCCTTTGCTTAAGGATCGTGCTGAAGTTATTTTCATTCTTTGAGTAATCTAATCAGTTTCTGTAACTTTCTCAATGAAAAGGCAAAGGTCAGTGTGCTTTTCCCTAGAATGGAGGAATTGTTTTCTTGTCCAAATTGTGTATGTGAGGATGTGGGTACTAAAAGGACTCTGAATTTGTACCTTTTAAAAATCTGTTAAAATCTTAAAAAAAAAAAGGGGGGGGGCACCTGGGTGGCTCAGTTGGTTGAGCAACTGCCTTCGGCTCAGGTCATGATCCTTGAGTTCCGGGATCGAGTCCCACATCGGGCTCCCAGCTCCACGGGGAGTCTGCTTCTTCCTCTAACCTTCTCTCCTCTCATGCTCTCTCTCACTTTCTCTGGTTCTCAGATAAATAAATAAAATATTTAAAAAAAGAAATCTGTTCTACAGTTCTGTGCTGGTAGGTTGATGAGATTGTGCTCACCACCACTCCCCCATCTTTTTTCTGTTTTCACATGACAGGGCTATTTAGACCCTTATAAATGATCCCTGCTAACTATTCAGTAAATATATTAGCATCAGCATCTATATGGTTTGAAGATAGGGATATATATATATATTTTTATATATGCATATATATGTAAATTTATATTACATGCATGTAATATATATTACATAATATATTATGTATATGTATATGTATAAACATGTTTATGTATTTGTATAATATATATTATGTAATATACATAATACAAATACATTTATATAGAAAATATTATTTATATAATACATACAATATAATATTACATACTATTATGTAACTTAATATGTAACATATATTACATAATGCAATATATACATATATATAGATATGAATTTTTCATCATTTATATCTGCTGGTGACCTCCATAACACAGAAGTACTTTTTAATGACTACAAAACTTACTTAAACTCCCAATATATATTGGCTGTCTTTGCTTCCGGTATCTAAAATCTTCTAAGACTTACAGTGTAAATAATTATAGAATATTTCAGTGAAAAGAGAAGGAAGTGGAGAAAGGGAAAGAGGAAGTAGCCTAAACTTGTCACCAAAGCTTTGTTGTGAGGATAAAAACCCTAAAATATATTAATGCAATTATGTATCAATGAGAAAAGTGAGCAAGCAAAAGAGTTTTGACAAATCTCAGTTGAAATTAAGAATATTTTTATCAGTTATCTCTGGAGGCTATATAAACAACCACTTGACTACTAAAAAGCAGCTAATGTTAGACTCTTCCGACTTCTCCTCTTAATATTAATGACTTAATCTTTAATTTATCATGCCATTTTGAGTGGAAGGAGAAAGTATGGATTATGCATAGAGTTAATTCTTTTAGCATTTGAAGTCCATTTTTGTCCCAAATTCAGATACCTCAACATTTCTACCATTAAACTTCTCTTCTCCTGCCCTCAACCAAAGAAAGATCTCTCTGTGTTGCTATATTCGTTACTTAGTTTCCAACTGGAAGAAATTTGAAAGAAATGAGCTCATACAAACTCTCTTATAGACAGCATTCAAAATGGACCCCTATCATTTTTTTTTTACCCCTATCAATTTTGCTTGTTATTTTCTTCTGTCCTCTTCTCTCATGTTGACTCAGAGTTGGTCTGTGTGACCAGTAGCATGTGGTGGAGGTGACAGTGCATCACTTGCTAGCTTCTAAAATGGCATCATGGCCTCCTGCTTCACACCTCCATGTCAGCCTCCATTTTTTGGGAACACTCACAGCCTGGTTGGAGGGACCCACATGGATAGGGACAGGGCCCTCCCACCCAAGACTAGCACCAACTGGCCAGCCGTGTGAGCGAACCACCTTGGGAGTGTCTCCAGCGGCCCTGGCCAGGGTGACTGCAACCTTGTAGAGAAGCTGGGCCCGAACCAACCAGCTAGAACACTGCCAAATTCCTGCCCCACAGAAACAGTGAGACAATAAATGTTTATTATTGTTTTAAGCCAGTACATTCTAGGGAAATATTATACAACAAATCCATATTATATGACATATATACTCAAATAAGCAGTAATAAAAATACTTGAAAGGAAAATTCAGAAACTTGAGGATTAAAAAGTCCAGAGCTTTTTTTGTTTGACAAGAATTTTATCTCCCTTGAATGTTTGGAGCCTATAGTAATTGTCTTTGTATAAATTTAATAAGACAGCATCAGTGTTTTCCTTCTTTGATGGTTAGAGGAAGCTGAAAGTTATACAAACCCTATTAAGAAATCACAACTCATCTGTATCTGAGAAGCCTCTCCACTATTAACTTTTTTTTGGCAAGTTATCAGTGCTGATCTCGTCGGTGTTTTTAAAGTTTTAGTCATCCTTACTTAGTTAAGATTATTATGAGTACACCGTTTAGCGTAGTTCCTTTTGTCATATTGCTTATTTCATTTGCCTAAGTAATGATTGCATTTATATTTATTCAAATGAGTTGATCTGAATGCAAATTTCTCCATGCTCTGAAGTAAAATGACTATTAATGTCTTCCAGAACAAATCTGAGATAAAATCATAATTGTGGTTTTCCAAATACTGCTTTCCAAATACTGTTAAATTACGCTATTATTTTCCATTCTGATGCTTCTTAAGCTTATTACATGGTGATGATTTTTATATGAGAACAGTCTAAAGAACAACAGTTGTATGATTTTAGACAGGATCAAAAATCAGGATTCAACCAAAATATCATGGAGTATCTCAGAGTAAAATGTGTTATACCCACCTCACTGACTCACTCCCATCATCCTAAACAACGTTTGGCTCAAAGTCATCCA
This sequence comes from Nasua narica, assembly GCA_028533885.1. Lineage (NCBI taxonomy): Eukaryota > Metazoa > Chordata > Mammalia > Carnivora > Procyonidae > Nasua > Nasua narica. The sequence continues at coordinate 136,847,877 of CM052800.1, read as the reverse complement.
GGCTTTCTTTTACATACACCATGCAAATGTTTGGTGAGGACACGATGTGCACAACTCACAGCTCAGCTGCGCTAAGCACTATTCGGGGCATGAAGGGCAGAACTGTGCACAAGACAGAGAGCCTCTGCCCTAATGAAGCTTCCATTTTAGCCAGAGAGACAGTAGATAAACAATCACCACACAGTATAATTTTGAGTACTAACAACTGCTGAGAAGAAAAAGAGTAGAGGGATATAGAGAGGATGGCACAGGGGAATTTATTTTAGGTGAAGGGTCAGGGAAATAAACACTGAACTAAGACTTGGGTGATGGGAACAGAGCAGACCATGCAAGGATCTCAAGGAAGATCATTAGCAGCAGAGAAAAACCAAGTTTAAAAGCTCCGGGGTGAAATGGAGCTGGATGTGTGCGAGCTGAGAGTAAGAGAGATGATAGAAAGGCCATCAGAGTGGGTAGAGCATGTTGGGAAAGAGGCATGGAGGTGGAAGATGAAATTGGAAAAATGAACAGGAAATTGGCAGGCCTGGGGAAGGAGTCACATATTTATTCAAAGTGTGGTGGGAAGTTACAGGAAAATTTTAAGCAAGGAAGTTATATGATCTAAACTAATTTTTAAAATCTCTTTCTGGCAGCTGCATGGAGAATAGACCGGACATAGCAAGGGGAAAAAAAGCAAGACCACTTGATAGATTATTGTAGTTGGGACAAACTGATGGTGGCTTATGAGGGTGATGGTTGTTAGTGGAGGGCATAGATGTGATGGGGGTTCAGGAGATAGGCCGTAGGATTTTCTGATGCATGACATTTGGTATGGAAGGGAAAGAAAAGAATCAAGGATGACTCCTGGGTTTTGTTCTAAGAACAAAAGTGGTATTTATGGATATGGTGAACAGTAAAGGGGGAACAGTTTGGAAGGTGGGAGGGATTTAAGAGTTCTGTTTCGGCTGTGTTAAGTTTGGGGCATTATTATAAATTTTCATGTAGAAATGAAAAGTAGACAGTTGGAAATAAAAATCACAAAGATGTGGAGCTAGAGCTAAAAATCTGAGAGCTACTACCAGAATGGTAGCATTTAAAGCCGTGAGACCATGTGTTGTCTTATAAGGGAATGAATGTATGTGGAGAGGAAGTCTAAGAACTGAGCCTTAACACATCCCAACATTTAGAGGTCTGGAAGGAAATGTGAAGAAACACCCACTAAGACAGGAGAAACCCAGGAGAATGGGGTGTCAAATGAAATGTTTCAAGAAAAGAAATGAATGATCAGCTCTGTCAATGCAGTAAGTGGCTTATAAAAACAACAGAGGACTGAGAATTATCTTTTGGATTGGGCCAGATGAAGGTCCTTATTGACACTGGCAACCGAAACTTCCAAGGAGAGTAGAGACAAAAACCTGAGTGAAGTGTGTTGAGGAAAGAAAAGGGAAGGTAAGAAGCTAGACACAGCGAGCCTGAACAAGTCTCTTACAGGATGTGCTGTGAAGACACACAGGAAAATAATGTAATACCTAGCCGGAAAGGTCAGCTTCCTCAGATTTCTTATCTGCAACGTGAGATCTTTAAACTCTGAAATACTGTGTTTCCAAGTTAGAGAAATATCTTGGAATAAAAGCGTGGAAGGCTTAAACAGCCTTTCAGTTTACCGAGTTCTTTACTGAATCTATGATGGCCCGGGTTCAATAGCATCATCATTGTCGTGTTAGCCTCATTTGCATCAGATGCCCATGTAATGACTTAGAATAATAATACGAACCTTAAGAAATGATTCGAAGGGCGCCTAAGTGACTCATTCAATTAAGTATCTGACTCTTGATTTCGGCTCAGGTCATGATCTCAGAGTCATGAGATCAAGCCCCTTATTGGACTCCAAGCTGAGCATGGAGCCTGTGTGGGATCCTCTCTCTCCCTCTCGTTCTGCCCCTCCCCTATGCGCGTGCACATGCACTCTCCCTCTCTCGAAACAAAAAAGAAACAAATGATTTGAATATTAGGAAAACAACTTACATCCATTACTTTACTTACAGCCATTTCTGTGATTCAAGTAAATATCTTGCCATTTTCCATTAGAACTAAGTCAGTCTCAGAGCACAGCCACGTATTATTAATTAGACCTCAAAGCCTCCGCATTTGCCCATGGCCAGATGGACCGCGGCAGGTGGATGTGTAACTGCTGATGACTGAACATGAAAATAATAGCAATAGTAACTGATAATATCATACCACTTTGTGAAATAGTTTCCACAAAATTACTTCTGCAGTCATATGGACCATTTAATATGCTCTTCCACATACATTATATTCTCTAACTCTGACACCTTTGAGCATGGCTCCGCTCTCCTGTTGACTTTTCCCTGACTTTACCTTACTGAAAAACAAGTCCACAACTCATGTTTTCAGCCTCAAAAACTGTTGCTTCAGGGAGGATGTGAATAAGCATCTGAAATTGTTGGCCCTGGGATTGATCTCACTCTCAATTCCTGAAGCTGCCACCAGAGTGCTTTTCTCAGGCAGATCAAAAGTGAATGTGAAATATTGCCTGTTCTCTTGCTCTTGTCTCCCTTTCCAGAGTAACTCTACTTTCTCAACAGGGGGGACCCCCCCTCGGGTCAGGCAGCCTTTGTGAGGAACCCCGGGCTGTGGTATGTGTCTATACATTGCGTTCAGAGGCACATCACGCATCTCAGGCGTGTAAGCTCTTCAGCATGAATCATACAGACTTGGTGAACCATAAACCTCTCCCTGCGGATATGAATTTGTTGGTATTTTAGTCTGCTTGGAGACAGTCTGAGAAACATTAAATGCAGCTTTTTTGAGGTTGGTCCAAATTATTTTTTTAGACGAGAGAAAAAAAAATATTATGTCTCCTAAGGAAACGTGTAACCACGAACAGTAAATTTAAGAGGTTTTAAAATGTTTTTTTTTCCTCCCACATACCCTACTTGTGCATAGTTTAAATCCCTAGTTTCTCGCACCAAAAAATGAATGCTAGACTGCAGATCAATGAGCTAGGCCCATGCAAATAGGTTTCTTAGATTAAAAATCTAAGAACAACGTGTGCTGGTTGTACTGACCCAACCAATCTTATCCTTTCTCCAGTTTTCCAGTTCAGTGACCTGCCAGATAGTCATGTGTAGTAGGTTTTTAAAATCTACAACCATCCATTGGTAGAAAAGCATCTTAATTTATAACGTATGAATGAACTCAACTTGCTCTCCTTGACGAAAAGGGACTTAGACCAGAGATCTCCTATTCAAAGAGTCACTTCTGTTTCACATGTAGGCTTTTCCAAGGTAACTCCATCTCTCTGGGGTAAATACTCCATCTCAAAGGACCGCACCCACCCATCCTGTCCTTTTTTCTGTGAGAAAGGAGGAACCTACGAGGAGAGGAGAGCCGTGCAGTACTGTGGCTGCAGGGGAAGACCCTTCTATTCTGACCTGACCTTCACTCGGATGGCTTTTCCCTCTGTGTGTTCCCTCTGGCTGTTAGCCTCTGTCCCTGTTGGAAACCTGCTCTGCCTTCTAGCCTCAAACTCTGCACATCCTTTGCCCTCCTCACCTTGACTCCAGGATCTTTGGGATCTTTGGCCATCTCTTCTCACATCCACTGGAGCATCTGGAAACTTCTGACTCTCCCTCATGCCATGCTCTGGTTCTGTCTGGTCACTGGGGGAGCAGGTGGAGAGCCTAAACACACTTATCCCTCTTGCTACTCGACTGTGAGTAATTCCTTTTGGCTTGAGGCTGGGTGACCTACTTCCAAGTACCAAATTGCAATGTGGGGCCTTTCTGATTTTGGATTCCCCCTCAACCTGAGATTTTTTAGATCTCTTTCCTGCTCCTCCTCCCCTCTCACATGAGGCCTAGAGAAGCAGGGTGTATGGAGTATGTGAAAAGGGACCCAAGTAGCAAATTAACCTTAGTCTGAGCCCCTCGAAATTTCTCCAGAAAAAAATACTCCCCTGGCCCAGGAGGGTCTTTTACCACCTCTCTCTGAGGAGAGAAGCTACTTCCTAGGCCAGGTCTTACATTTGCCTCAGTCGAGAGCATACTGGAAAGTTTTCAGTCCTTGGTGTCCCAAGATTGAGCTGGATATTCATTGCCTACCTATGGGAGACCAAGAAAAGACTTTTCTTTTCTCCATCACATGCCTTGGTTCTTGAACCTGAAATACAGAACACTCATGCCTATTGTTTTTCTTATAACTTTACAAAATCTTGAAAGGTAGAGCTGAGCATTTTTTTTCATCCACTGAGTTCTGCTTTTCTTGAGAAGTGTGATTCAACCTCAATAGGGCAAGAGGAATTACCAAGGAGGGGAAAGTGTACCACATGATCTTCAGAATAATATCTGATGCATATTTAGCGCTCAGACATTCTTTCAACCAAAGAACAAATTAGAAGTCCAAGGGTTCACAAAAGTCAAGCTTGGACCTAAACATAAAATCTCTCGGTAGTTCTTCCCTCTCATTCTTAAGCTATTTATACATTAGATCATTGCTGGGTAAGAAGGAATACTTTTCCTTCTTCATACGGAAAAGTTTTAGGACACATATTTCCATGGAATATGTTTTTCCCACAGTGTTTTCCAAAGACTTTGGCTTTGGCTTTCAAGCAACAGCTTTTCTCCAACTGGAAATCTTACCAATGAGTCCTCCGGGTCCCTATGTTCCTCTGTAGGGACACTCTTTGTGTCTCTGATATATCCTCATATAAAACTGTGCGATTCTTTCTCTCCAGTTAAAATCATATTCACTTGATTTACATGAATTACAGTTTCATATAAGGTAGCTTTCCTTGTAAGATAGATAGTAAATAGCCTAAGGAAATATTCTGCCCTAGTGTCAGGAGAGGAATATGGTATTCTTTTTGTTTTTCTCATCATGCTGAACCTGCAAAGGATTAGAATTCTAGTCATTCTTTCTTAATGAACCATGTTTAGGCTTTATTACTTTGTAATGCTCTCTTAATCCATTCTCTAAACTAAAAGATCTTACTTTCCCCATGACTTTTATTTAGAGGAAAGGAGAGAGAGAAAGAAGTCTATTTTAAGGATTCAGTAAAACTTTCATTTTATACTAATTGCAAGCACTGAGATAAGACTCAACTACATACACTTACAAATTTTGATGATTTAACATTGCTTCTTAATAATAATGATTATTAATAATCATTATCTTATAATCATTAATATTTATTGAACATTTAAACATAAAACTCATAAAAATGCCATTCTTCACACAAAGATTTTGATCTATTATTAATCTCAGAGCTTGAAATCCATAGCTATGTTATTTTAATATATAAAATTAATTATTTCATTTTCTTTCCTGGGAATTTAAACCCAATCTCCAGACACTGTGGATTCCAGTTATGTGTGCCAGATACACTAAGTGGTATCCTTCATCAGTCAAATTCTCCCAAGAACCTTGCAAACTGCATACATGCTCTCCTTTCCACCCCTAAAGAGACTCGGGGTCAGAGCCATCACACGGCCCCAGGTCACACACACAGGATGGAGGCTCACTTAAGCCTCACTGCGTATAAAATATTTGAGTACACAAGCAGTAGATGACGGACTTTATTTTTTATTTCTACAATCACATGCTTACAGAAGAAATACTAGTAGATGAGCTGAAGATCTTGTTTCCCTGGGGGAGCTCTATTGGTACCCTATCAGTAAGCCTTGGGACAGGCCATGTTCTTCAGTGGGTCAAGACCCTGAGGGCTACTCAGATTAGAACAATTGCTGGCACAGGAAGTCTTCATGGCCTGTGTAGAGTTTTTGTTCTAGGTCAGCACCAGTTACAGAAATGCCGAACCAAAGAGAAATGAACTCGGCTTGGGTTCCTTCACATCAGGTCACAGTCACATTCTCGAAACTCTTTGCCTTTCCCCTTTCTCTGAAGGGTAGCCTGAAGCCTCAGAGCTCTTTATCAGGTACACGTTTCTGCTTTGATATCCTCAGGTGACAGCTGTCCTACTGGGGGAAGGAAGGAAGGAAGGAGATGCTACAAATTTTCCATTTAAGGACTATATTCACTACATATCTTCTTATAGATAAAGCACTTTATAAATAGTAAGATAATATTCAATGAATATTTGTGAATAAATTAATAGAGGAGTGAGTGACTAATTCTTGTTACTTGACCCAAAACAACATGATTTATAATAGAACCAATTTTTTCTGTATCATTTTCCCATAGGTAATTTATTTCTACAGTAAACATGATAGTTAATATAAAATATATTTTATAAATAGGTCATCTCTAGGCTAGAAACCTCTTTCTATACCTTGACCCTTAGGAACATTTTGTGCCTTTCTTTTTTTTCCTGGATCATAAAATTCCCCATCAGAATGTTACCTTAAACCCTTTCTAACTGACCTCCATGTGTCAGGCAAAAAGACTCCTTCCAGACCATCCCATGTGGCCTGAATCAAACCATACTATCTCTAAACAAGTTCCCCTTTCTCTCTAACCTGCGTCTGGGGTCCCCACATCTCTCCTGTCCTCCACTGTTAATAAACACCACCTTCTGTCATGTCTTTCCCTTGCCCTCTTCTTGGTCAAAGCAGGCTCCAAGTTTACTTCCTATCAAGCATCATTTTTTCATCAAGCCTCACTTTTCCTCATTGGAACAGGGGTTTATACAATGTCTAATATGCAGTTTCTGACAGAAATCAGAGAAAAGACTATTTGTCATAGTTGGCAGGCTTCTCTCCAAGTTCTCTCATGCATTGTGGGGGTTAACAGACTTGGGAGTCAGAAAAAGCTTGCTTGAAGCTCACCTCCAGCTCTTCATAATTTTGACTTGGGTGAGTTATTTCAATGATCTGAAAGAGGATCTTTAAAAAGTAATGAATTAATGAGATGACGAACAAAGAATACATAGCACAGTATTTGACAACTAGAGGGTGTTCAGTACATAGAAGCAGTTGATGACAGTGGTGATGAAGATGGAGGAGAACGTTGATTTCAGTCACTGGTGGCCATCGTAGGCCATCGTAGGCCGAGGGCATGGACCCGATGACATGACGTTAGGAATGGCTCCATCTTAGTAGAGAAAGGGAATGTACTGAAAGTCGTCTCCAAAAAGGGCTCAAGGTGATGCAAGTGTGAATAATTACTCCGGGCACAGAGTGAACTCAGAGTGAAGAGGATATCTTATTGCAGGAGCATCTATTGAACAGTTTTGTCTTAGATTAATTTAGGCACATGCTTATGGACATTACATTTGGAGCCAGCTTACACGGCAGAAGTGGGTTCCGGTTTTGCAGGCCAGCTTACTGTGTGCCACAGATCTTAATCTCTTTCCCAAAGAACAGACATACCAGGAGCCAGCAAATAGCTTTTAATTAATGAATTTGTCGTCTACAGTTCACTCGTAATGAGGGAAATCCTGTACTGAACATTCTTTTAAGTATAGATTCAGGATCTGGATATGCAACTAGTGAGGTAAGCAATTCAGCCCTTTTCCTATGATTGTGAGCCAAATAAATGGCTGAGTTACTAATTGGTATGTGGATTTGTTTTAAGTGTGGTGGGTGGAGGTGGGGAGCAGAAGAGGGTGAGTCTTTTCTTGGCATAGGTCAAAATGAATGAAAATGCTTTGAGTGTTTTTATAGTCTGTTCTGTGACGATTTCCAGGTGGCATTCTGCCATTACTCAGGGCACACCCATATGGACTCAATCCCTTTCTGTAGGGATATCACACTTCCTAGTTGGCAGGGTAGGGACCAAAGCAAAAAGATAGTTTTCTCCCCACTCAGCACACCCGTGGCTCCTGCCAAATGTGGGGTGTGGGAGTGATGTACCAATGTAATAAGAGTAATAATAACCTTGGTGGGCCCTGCTAAGAACCTGGAAAACTACTAAGAAGTTTCTTCCACCTTCATTTTCTAGCTGTTCTTCCAAAGTTTCTAGACTTCTTTTTACTGAATATTAGAGCCCCCTTTCACACAACCCTAACCTTTAGGCTATTCCCCCAAATTGAAATGATAGTGGCTTAAACTGGAGAGCAGTCTTAGAGATTATCCATTCCAGCATCCTGCCTATCACAGGCATTCCCTGGGAGCAGCCTAAACAGGTGCTCATCTAGCCTTTGCTCAGATACATCTAGAGGCTGGGAGCTCACTTCCTAGGAAAGCCAAACCATTGCTGGGCCTCTGCCGTCGCTGGGAGACAGCATGATGGTTTGGGGTGGGAGGGAGAATATTGGACTTGGAGGCATGAGAGTTAGTCTGGCTCTTGTTCTTCTACTGACCAGCTGAAGGGTCTTGGGAGTAAGTCACTGTGCCTCAAAATGAATCACTTGTGTCAACTATGAGGCTGTTGGATAGATCTCCGTCACTTCTAGCCATAATGCTGCAATTGAAATTGGCTTTTTTCTATGTCCAGTCAAAACTGGCCTCTCTGTAGCTTTCAGCTGTTGGTATGAGTTCTGGCTTTGAGAACTCTTGGGGATATTTTATCTCTCGTTGACATGGCAGCTCATCAAGTATTTGAAGATGGCGGCAGTGACCTCCCTAAGTTATCTCTTCTTCAGTATAAACATCTCAAGGTATCGTAAATCTTTCTTTTATGACTTGGCTCTCAGACATCCCTCTCATTCTGACAGCCCTCTTCCGGACGAACTCAATTCCAGCTCTTTAAATTTGGTCCCCAGAACTGGATGTAACATTTCAGAACTGTTCTAATAAACACAGGAAGCATTAGGATTATAACAACCATCTCATCTGCATCCTTAATCTAGACCCTGTGCTGCTTTTAGTTCAGTTTGCATTTAACACAGGTGTTTGAGCCACCAGAGCCATTTTCTAGCACAGACTGTGTGTGTGGTCAGCTAAAGAGAGCCACTGAGTTCTTTGCACAGGAACTACTCTTTAGCCAGTTCTTCTTCCCTATTCTGCACATGCACATTGAATGATTCTCCTCTTTTTGTTATACAAGTAATACATACTCCTAGCAATGTTAAAAAAATTGAGAAATAATCTCTGAAATTGCAATACTCAGATAACATTGTTAACTTTTCTTATGTTAATATATATAAATTATTTTTTACAAAAATATTAGCACTTACGGTTTTCCTTACATGCTGATGTTTGTATCATCCCTTGTGTCTGATTTTGTCATATCATTCTGCTTCTGAATATTCCTGTATCCAAATGAGCAAGCAACCTCAATCTAAAGCTGGTTTTTACCCTACTGCTGCATATTTCTAGCCTTGTCTGCAGCCATTGCCCAGCTGTCACCCATCGCCACCATGGTTCAGACTTTCATGCACACTGTAATCTCCTAGAATCTTTCCCATCCTCTCCCCCCCCCCCCCCCCCCGCCGCCCGCCCGACCCCCATTTGTCCTTTTGGAAAATGCCTATTCATCATTTAAGACATACCTCAAGGGCGCCTGGGTGGCTCAGTTGGTTAAGCAACTGCCTTCGGCTCAGGTCGTGATCCCGGAGTCCTGGGATCGAGTCCCGCATCGGGCTCCCTGCTCTGAGAGGAGCCTGCTTCTCCCTCTGACCTTCTCCCCTCTCATGCTCTCTCTCACTGTCTCTATCTCAAATAAATAAATAAAATCTTTAAAAAAAAAAAAAAGACATACCTCAAATATTACCTCCTCCGTGAAGTTTACCTGATTTACTCTCCTGTCCCCATTTCATGAGAACTCCCTGTTCCCTCATCTGTTTCTCTGTTGATCTTTCACACAATCCTTTCCCAATACGTGAGAGTGTATAGTTGAAGATCCCTGACTGAGATCATGTCCTACCCCGGGAGCACGTATAAATTGTCCAAACCATAGTGTCTGAAAACTCTGTCAAAAGAGGAAGGGCTGAGATAGCGCCTCAGCCTCTGATGGGTGCTCTTTGGATGTTCATATTAGTGACCCTATCCCCTGGGACGCTTTGCTCTCAGACGTGGCAGATTAGATATTGGAGTAAAGGTCAAGGTTAAAATTAGAGGAGAGGGTGAAAGATATGTTCTATGTAACAGACTTGAGACAATGGGTTTCAAAAAATTGCTTCTTACAACCATTTATACTCTTGTATGTTCATGATTCACATGCATACAGTCTGTTTATTGAAATTGTTTTCATTAGGAATGTGTAACAGACTAAATTTATTTTTGGAGAGCGCAGACTAAATTAATATAAAAATAAGTCCAGCCAAGGCAGCTAATTTGAATGGTATGTGTTTTGTTTGAGTGTGCATTGGTGACTTTTCCAGTGAGGAACATCTATTTTAACATCTATTTTAGCGCAGTCAGTTATTAAAAACGAGCTGTTCTCCTTGCTTATATAAATCAGATTTTCCAGCACACTTAATCTTAAAGAGTGTGCATGTGCACACGTCTGCCCACAAGGAGGAATCCAAAGACATTTGTTAAAACTGTCCTCACAGTGACATTAAAAAATTGGCTTTGTCTGTGTAAGTTCCCATCTTTAGGGAGAGGAAAAATGATTGGGAATCACAGGCTTGAGTCCCTCAAAGGGCAAATCTTGTAAGGTGAAGATGGAGTGTGGAGTCTGGGAACTCTCCCTCCATCTGCTCTCAAAGCTGCTGCCTAGGATTTAACTGCGGGCTGGCGTTGCCCTTTTGAACTCCCCCTGCCTGCTGCAATTCTGGTGTCTACTCTATCATGGGTCCCAAGACAGTTTCTGCTCCAGACTGTCTGAGGAGCCTAGGGAACTCTGAGAGGAAACCTTTCAAGTCTGCTTTTCTTGAGAATGCGAGACCTGCAAAACTTGGCCAGACATTGCATTGGGTCTCCCTCTGTGGTGACTCAGAAATCTCAGGGAGAGCAGGAAAATCTAGAGGAACACTAATAGCGTTGAGAGGGCCAGAGGGCAAAAGGGATGAAATTTGTGTTTCCATTGAGTGGGTGATATTTTTCATTTCAAAGCCTGATGTAAAATCTTGCTGGTTTTTGGTTATCTACAGACTGAGAACATAAACACTGCTATTAAAATATTTCATCTCTCCCAAATGAGGCCCTGCACAAACTTCCTTCTATGTGCAAAGCTTTCAGCAACATCCATACAAAGCGCAGGCAGGCATCCAAAATCTACTCTTGCTTTATTTGAAGTTAAACGGCACTATCTCTGTGGGAGAGGGTGGGGGTCAGGGAGGAGGGGTCCTGAAAGAAGGTCAAGGATGAGTCCAGGGAGAGGGAGACACTAATACATTGGCAAACCAATGACAGAGGTTCCTTTCTATCACTGAGAGTGTAGACTCCTGGACGGGTTGTTTAAAGTCAGGCCCTTTCTGGCAATATTCAGATTTGGATTACCCACAAGCTTAGTTCAAGGATTTGGTATGATTTCAAACGTTTAATTGCTGGTTAGAGCAGAGAAGTCTGTATCCCTTCGGGGGCGGGGGGTCATGCCCTGTGCTTCCCGTGAGCGCTCCTCAGCACTGATGGCTGAGCTGTAGCGGGTTTGCGATCAATGATCATTGAGCCACACTCCCCGGCGGCTTTCCCACACCGCCTACTGAGTTGACAGGTCCTTACAGAAACAGGCCAGAACCGATGCACTGCGCGGATCCCCAGAGCTAACCCACTTAAGACTGAGGGTTCAGCTTGGCCTGTGAGAAAGTGTCTCAGGATTTCATGGAGCACTAAGTCTTCTCTGGTTTTTGCCTTCTCTGCACCCTGAAACAGATCTTTCTACTGTTCCCTAAATCAGGTGGTTCTCCATGACTTTAGACAAACATCTCCAAAGTGCTACCAAAGCCCCATTTTTTACAAACGCACATCTAGCCAGGGCATCAGGAACCAATTAATAAGCACCAAAGAATCAAAACTTAGTCTCTGAAACTAATAATGCAAATCGATATTCCTCTAAAGGTCTCAGAATTCTTACCTCAAAAATACATGTTTTATTTCAAACCCATGATCTGCATATCCCTTTGGCATGCATTTGCATGAATCTCTAGACAAAAGTCTGTAAAATAGAATTAACAGAAACATGTCTGAGTACCCCCCCTCCCGCAGAGGTAGTTAAGCCTAATATTCAAAGCATGACATTGACATATTCAATATTATGGCATATTTTAGAGGCAGAATGAGAATGTGAAGACACATAGAGTCTCTTGCCTGAACTTCAAAAGCTTTCATTTGCCCAGAGTCGGGAAGAGACCTTCAGGAGCTGGGCTCAGCTAGCCTTGCCGTTGTGTGGTCCTACTTACCTAATTGTTGCTCAACACTGTCTGTTCCCAGGGCAGGTAAATGGCAGGCACCCATATGTTCACATCCAACAAATACCCATTTTACAGTTAAGGAAACAGAGACGCACTGTTACTGAGTTAGCAAGTGACAGAGCTGGGATTTGGACTTGGGCTATGGTGTTTCCGAGTCTAGGCTCCTAACGCCACATAGCGCTGCGGGGTCAGCGCAGAAGTCATCCCCTACGAATGACACTCACCACTTCTTCCCTCTTTCCATTTCTTCTAATCTCTGCTCTTATTTTCATCTTTATTGTACACCTCCTCTCACGTGACTTTTTCAGATCTCTCATTTTGCCAAATGGAGCTGATAATTATGAAACATCCTCAAAACACAAACAGTAGTAGACTGATGATGCCCAAGACCAAAAGGACCACACACAAAGAGTTTGGGGGCTGGGATTTGATCTTCTCTCTAGAAGCTTTTAAGTTGCAAGTGTATAAGTAAGAGAGTTCCTGTGTTCTGTGAATGATACATGCACATGGTTCAGATTGTACCTTTGTCCTCAGTGTATAAATAGGCTTGACACCCCAGTGGTAGCAAGCTGCTTAAAAGCAGGAAATGTGCATCCCATTTATCTTTGTCTTTCCAGGGCTTAGCACTGGAAGGTGCTCAATAAGTATAGTGAATGAATGAATAAAAGAACTAAAAAGACCAATAGGTGTTATGCCCCCACAAAAAAAGAAGAGAACAATAAAGGGGAGGAGGGGGAAGAAGGAGAGAAGGCAGGATGGAGGGCGAGTCTCCTTAGTTGGAGGGCGTACTCGAGTGTGGAGGCTGTCACTGGCTGCACATGGGATGCATTTACATTATTCCTTAGTGGTCATTGTTTCAAAATGAGGCATCCTGTCTCTGCAGGCTCCATGTCCAATGCCTGGCTGACATTTTCCTAAGAATTTCAAGTATGAGTATTATTTGGAAATATGGCAGTAACAAATGAAGTTAGTATGTTTAGGATCCAAGTACCGGAAATGATTGCCTTGAGACGAATAGCCGTTTATGAAGCCATATGTGATTTGGACACCTCAGCCCGCCTCCTGTCTCTCAAAGTCCTGGTGTCTGAGGAAGCCCCAAATGAAGCATACTTTAAATGGGTTTCCTGGCAGGAGCTTCTCGCAGGTTTTTATCATGGCAAGCCCTAGAAATAGACTGAATGCAGGAAGGTCTTTTTAAAATCACATTCCTTTACCTAACTACTACCTAACTACCACTACTACTTTGACATGTAGAAGTTTAAAAATTCAGTTGTAACAATAGGTAACCTGCTTACTGCTTGTCAGACACTATTTCTAAGTGCTCTGCAGGCATTATCTCCTTTAAATTTCACCACATTCCACATCCTTACCACTACTTTACAAATGAGACAAGGAAGGCAGACAGCAGGCAAGTTACCAGTCCCAGTGGTAGAACACAAATAGGAACCCAAGCAGCCTGACTGTAGAGTCCGCACTATGAACCGTGGTCCTCTACTACCCATGATGAATTTCATCTAGAATATGCCAAGACCTACTGATCTCTTGCCCCTTGCCTTTTTTCTTACCTACGTCTGTTCCTTAGCTTCCACGCCATGTGCTGAACCCCACCCTGCCTCCCTGCCCACCTCCCTGCCTGTTCTCCCACTCAGGTCTGAAAGGTCACAGATACACACCCAACTCCAGATAGCATTTAGCTGGCTTCCCCTCTAACATTTAGGAAATGTTCATTAAATGGTCCAGCCATTTAACAACTCTATTTAACTTCATTTTCAATTTAACCACGTATCATTTCAATTTCCTTTTCCTTAGTATTATATAGCCCTGGGAATAAAAGTTGGAAATGTGCCTATCGTCAGCTGAGTCATATTTTATGTGTCTCTTCCTCTCAAGTCACTATTTCCTTAACTTTTTTTAGAGGGAAATAGTTTATTGAAGAACTTGTATAAGTAATGAATTCTTATATAATATCTATAAAACAAGCACTCTGATATCACCACCCAGGTCAAGAAATAGAACTTTGCCATTTGCCCGGGAACCCCCTTCCATGTGATCTACCCAATTTCCCACCACTCCACAAAGTTATTGCTCTACACTAACTTAAGGTATTCACATTCCAGTTGATTTTTTTCATTCCTTATAATTTTTAACATTGTTTAGGCTTAACTGACAGTGAATAGCACATAATTAATGGGCAACATTTGATAAGTATTGATATATGTCTGTATGTCCATACCACAAAGATAATGAATATGTCCCTCTGCCTCACAAGTTTCCTGTTACCCCCTTGGAACTACCCTCCCTGCTACTCACTCCTTTGAGATAGCCACTGATCTTCCTATCACTGAGCATTTATTTGCATTTTCTTTTTTTTTTTTAAGATTTTATTTATTTATTTGACAGAGAGATCACAAGTAGGCAGATAGGCAGGCAGAGAGAGAGAGGAGGAAGCAGGCTCCCCGCTCTGAGCAGAGGACCCCCCTCCCCCCCATGCAGTGCTAGATCCCAGGATCCTAAGATCATGACCTGAGCTGAAGGCAGAGGCTTAACCCACTGAGCCACCCAGGCGCCCCTTATTTGCATTTTCTAGAGATCATACAGTATGTACTCTATTTTTTTTTAACCTGGCTTCTTTCACTCAGCGTTATTAAAAAACATATCCATGTTGCATTGCATGAATAATAGTTTCTTTCTTTTTATTGATGAATAGGATTCCATCACGTATATATGTATTTATATGCACACATATACACATATATATGACACATATCTATAGATATGTGCACTATATATGGCATATCTATACATGTGATATATATCACAATTTGTTTATGCATTCAGTCAGTACTTAAATTATTTCTAGTTTTTTATCATTATAAAGCTTCTTGTGTCCAAGTCTTTGGATGAATTCATACTTTTCTCTTAAATAAAAAACTAGGAATAGGACGACTAGATTATATGATAGGTGAATGTTTAGCTTTTAAAGAAACTACCAGGGACGCCTGGGTGGCTCAGTTGGTTGGGCAACTGCCTTTGGATCAGGTCATGGTCCCGGCGTCTTGGGATCGAGTCCCGCATCGGGCTCCTTGCTCCGCGGGGAGCCTGCTCCTCTCTGCCTCTGCCTGCCTCTCTGCCTGCTTGTGTTCTCTCTCTGTTAAGTGAATAAATAAAATCTTTAAAAAAAAAAAAAAAAAGAAAGAAACTACCAAATTGCTTTCCGAGGGTGTATCATTTTACTTTCCCACCACCCATGTACAAGTGCTCCAGCACTTCTGCATTCTAGCCAGTATTTGGTATGGCCAGTATTTCTTAATTTTAACCATTTTAATAGGTGTGTTGTGGGATTTATCATGATTTTGAATGACTAATGAGTAGAGCATCTTTTCATGCACTTATTTGCCATTTGTGTATCTTCCATAATGAACTCTGTTAAAATCTTTGGCCCATTTTTTAAATTGGATTGTTTCCTTATTTTCTTATTATTGAATTTACTATATTATTTATATATTCTAGATACAGGACCTTCATCAGATATATGCTTTGCAAACATTTTCTCCTTATCTGTGGATTGTCTTTTAATTTTTTTAACAGTGACAGCTGAAGTTTTCAGTTTTCGCAAAGTCAAATCTATTGGCTTCTTTAATGTTATATGTAAGGAATTCTTGCCTAATCAAGCTCGCAAAGATTTTTCCTGTTTTCTTCTAGGTATATATATATTATAGTTTTATGTTATAGGTTCATACCTATGACCTATTTTTTTTAATTTTTTTATTAACATATAATGTATTATTTACCCCAGGGTACATGTCTGTGAATCATCAGGCTTACACATTTCACAGCATTTGCCATAGCACATACCCTCCCCCATGTCCATATCCCTACCCCCCCCACCTCCCAGCAACCCTTAGTTTGTTTCATGAGTTTAGGAGTCTCTTATGGTTTGTCTCCTTCCCCATCCCATCTTGTTTCATTTCTCTTCCCCACCCCCCCATAACCTCCTGACCTGCCTCTCAAATTCTTCATATCAGAGCGATCATGTGATAATTGTCTTTCTCTGACTTATTTCACTTAGCATAATAACCTCTAGTTCCATCCACGTCGTTGCAAATGGCAAGATTTCGTTTCTCTTGATGGCTGCATAGTATTCCATTGAATATATATAC
>CM052800.1:136682848-136831018 GCA_028533885.1 Nasua narica | reverse complement strand
GGAAGCTTTTTATCTCTCCATCTATTTTCAGTGACAGCCTAGCTGGGTATAGTATTCTTGGCTGCATATTTTTCTCATTTAGGGCTCTGAATATATCATGCCAGTCCTTTCTGGCCTGCCAAGTCTCTGTGGATAGGTCTGCTGCCATGACCTATTTTTTTTAAAGAGTTATTTATTTATTTTAATTAAGTAAGCTCTATGCCCAACATGGGGCTCAAACCCAGGGCCCTCAAATCAAGAGTTGCATACTCTGGGGCACCTGGATGACTCAGTCAGTTATAGGTCTGCCTTTAGTTCATGTCATGGTCTTGGGGTCTTGGGACTGAGCCCCTTGTCAGACTCCCTGCTCAGTGGGGAATTTGCTTCTCCTTCTCCCTCTGCCCCGCCCCCCTCCACTTGCACACAGGCGTGCACTGTCTCTCAGGAAAAAAAAAAAAGTCACATGATCTACCAGTTGAGCCAGCCAGGCACTCCCTTATGATCTATTTACAATTAATTTTTATGTATGGTGTTAGGCATAGATTGAGTTTCTTTTGGGGGGGCGTGGCATATGGCTATCCAGGTGTTTTAGCACCACTTGTTAAAACAATTGTCCTTTCTCCACTAAATTGCCTAGGTCACTTGGTCAAAAATTAGTTGTCTGTATCTGAATAGGTCTCTTTCTGAACTCTTTTTTCTCTTCTGTTAGTCTATTTGCCTGCCTTAATGCCTGTACTACTCTGTTTTGACTACTGTAGCTTTATACTGCATCTGAAACCACATCATTTTAGTACTTTACTTGTTTTGGCTGTTGTATAGCCAATCTTTACATTTCTATCTGAATTTTAGAAACAGCTTGTCATTTCTGTCAAAAAGCCTGCTGGGATTTGAATTGAGATTGTGTTGAATCAATCAATTAATTTCAGAGAATCAACATCTTTAAGAAACATTGTGTCTTCTAACTGATTGTGAGCAAAGTCTATCTATGCATTTACTAGGTCTTCTTTAATTTCTCTGAGCTGGGTTTATAGTTTTCAGTAGATAGATCTTGTGCATCTTTTTTTAGATTTATTCCTAAGTGGTTTATATTTTTATTATAAATTATTTTTAAATTTCAATTTCTGATTGTTCATTTTGATCTATAGAAATAAAATTGACTTTTGAATATTGATCCAATAAGCTGCAACTTTGCTAAACTTATTCTAGTAGCTTTTTTTGTAAATTTCATATAATTTATTACATGGACTCTGGTTTTTTTTTTTAAAAAAAGACAGTTTTATTTCTCCTTACAAATAGATGCCTACTATTTTTATTTCTTCTCCTTACAAACTAGATGCCTACTATTTTTATTTCTTGCCATATTCCAGTAGTAGAACTTTTAATAAAATGTTGAATAGAAGTGGTGAGAATGGACATTTTTGCCTTGTTCTTAATGTTAAGGAGAAGGCATTCAGTCTTTCACTGTTGAGTATGATGTTAACTATGGTTTTTCATAGATATCCTTTATTAGGTTAAAGAAGTTCCTTCCTTTTCCTAGTTTACTGAGAATTTTTATCAAGATGTTGGATTTTGTAAATTACTTTCTCTGCCTCTCCTGAGGTGATCATATAGTTTTCTAAAATACAATGAATTACATTGCTGGATTTTCATATGTTGAACCACCCCACTTCATCATGATATATAATCCTTTATATGTGTGTTTGGATTGGATTTGCTAAAAAATTTTGCTCACTTTCTTTATGCTTTAAATATTCCTATATACTGGTAATTTGGGGCCTCTACCTGGCTTGTTAGATTTAGTCTCTTTGCACTAAATACCACCTAAGCCAGCCAGAGCTTTTTTACTGGCATAAGTAACAGTTTTTTCCTCCACTTTAAGTATTTATGTGTTTTTGACTGAGGACCATTGACTATCAAGGAGGAGACTCCCCCCCCCCCACACACACACATATGCACACACATTGTTTCTGCAATCTCACATAGAGGGTCTGATTTGAGTTTCACCAAGAAGATGGTAGACGAGAAAGGAGACAGACCAAGGGTCTTTTCAACCTTCCTGAGTAAAGTTAACATAAGACTAGGCTTATTGAGTAACTCTCAGTGTGGCCTATAGAAGATGGATATGGAAGAGAAGCTGTATTTGGGGGAGCACGGTAAATACTATGCTATCCCATTTATTGTTCTACAGGTCAGCCTTGACACAAGTGTTCCTGCTGCCTTGGACTGAAATAGAGTCCCTGTCCCAAGATAAATGTGATGGGGGAGACACAGCTTTGGAAAAATGTACAAATGCTACCTTGGACTAGAGGGGTGCCCTCTGGCTGACTTCTTTAGCATATCAACAAACATCGGTGTATTTCAGTATGACTTAGGCTCTAACTATAGGGGAACTAGACTGAAGTTTTATAGATTTAAGTAGGTAGTGGTAAATGATAAGATATCTGTGTATGACAATAGAAGGTGGAGGGCGAAAATAAGACCAGAAGGACACAAATTCAGTGGGTTCCAAGAGGTTTTATGCATAGATTCAGAGAGTATCAGTAGGAACAAGGACTATGGAGATATTCAAGGCTACCCCACTCAGTTCACAGATGAGATTGTTAATCCCAGAACATCCTTTTCTTTTCTTCTTTTTTCTTTTTTTAAGATTTTATTTATTTATTTGACAGAGACAGAGATAGCAAGAGAGGGAACACAAGCAGGGGGAGTGGGAGAAGGAGAAGCAGACTTCCTGCTGAGCAGGAGCACAATGTGGGGCTCGATCCCAGGACCCTGGGATCATGACCTGAGCCAAAGGCAGATGCTTAACCATCTGAGCCACCCAGGTGCCCCATCTTTTCTCCTCTTTATATGATCAGAATATACTCTCTCCCACCCAAGTCTAGCAAAAATTTATTTCCTTGGGAAACAATGGCTCATCACATATGTTCAGGCCTTAGGTTAGCACGCACAGTGGCACTTTGCACTTCCTGGGATTTCCACCACCTTGCTTGTTCAGTGCTGTCTAATTTCACTCTCACCTGTCCTTTGAATCAGCAGTCCTGCACCATCAGTTAGGGAGCCAGCTGGCTTGAGGAAAAGAAGATACCTCTGCCAACAGCTCGTAATAATCTCAGACGATTTTATAATCAGCCCCAAAGAAGCCAGAGTGGGTACCAGATTCACCTCAACCTGAGACTATCCTTTTGTATCCATTTTTCTCCCTCCTGGATGAACTTCATGTGTTTGAGGGAGTGCCCTGGGAGGGATGAACAAGGAAAAGGAAATGAGTGGGAAAGCCATAGTCAAAAGAACTCTTCCTTCCTCTTACCTCTTTGTATTTTTTTTCCTCTAGAGAAGTCTATAAATCCTCTGGTCTCTGCTTTTTAAAAGAATGATTAGTAGGATCTTTTTATTTCTAACTCACAGAATCTTAGCACTGGAAGACAGTGGGAGGCTGGAAACATTTTAGAAGATGCGCATCACTGAGCCATCTCCTAAAGAAAATCCCAGTCTCTAAGGAAGTGATCCAAATTGTTCATACGCTTATGATTTAGGATAGATATAGTACCTTATATAACCACTGTTTTCAATATATATAGCACATTTATGGGAACTAGAATATAAATTTTAAAAATCAAAATAAACACTTAACCTTATCTTTGTGTGGCTTGTCACTATGATTGAGCTGTTGTTGAATTCTTTTAGGGCAGTAGATAACTCGATCAGTGTTTACATATTAAGCCTTCACATAGTACTGATTATATACTAAACACTGCTCTACATATCTCAAAAATATAAGTTCATTTGTTCCTCTCTCGTTATAAGAAAGATGCCATTAGTACTTTCATTTTACAGATGAGAAAATGGCATCCAGAGAGATGGGACAATTTGAGGTGACCTGACTAGTAAAGGGAAGAGCTAGCATTTGGTCCCAAGCCGACTGGGGTTTCTTAACATTTGCTAGGAATATATCGATGCTGAATTTTTAAATATTTAGCATTTTTGATGCTTATGAGACTGTGATATGATTCAGCATGAAAAATGAAGATTGTTTGAAGTTTTCATTGATTTAAAAGAATTAAACACCAGATGTCAGAATATGTCTTCTCTTCAAAATTACCTGCTGACTATTGTTTCCATTTGGGTTGATCCATAGTAGTTGTGTGTTATTGGAGTGTAACCCTTATCCCAGATTACCTTTGGAGTTAAAAGAGCATCATTGCTTTTCTTGCTGTATGGAAGTAAGAGAATCCTATAAGCATTTTGTCTTTTCACTTCTGGTATATTTCATTACAGATCTGAAATCCCTCATTTTTCTTCAGAAACTGTTAATTTTGAACTCTCCTATATAAATAATGTTGGAGAGAACATTCTTTTATTTTCATAGTGGAATATTGTCTGGTTTTATAGTTTGCAGGTACAAACTCAGTTTGAATACCTCATACACACACTTCATTTCATAGAACTTAATGGATTCTAGGATAGCCGTAAACAGACATTATTAGATTGTGTTCTTTATTTGGATTCTATTGCACCAAGCAGGAAAACTCTTGCAAATCTGTTATGTTTTTCTAGTTCCTATCCACTTAACGGAGCCGCTGCAACATTCTTCATCAAGAATTCGATTCTAGTAGTAGTATTAGAATATTCTGCGTGTAATGACTTGACTACAAGTTGAGTTGTTTTCTCTTTTAATACCCTTATCACTTTCTTCACATTTCTTCTGTAATTCTTTATTTTGCTATACATTTTGCTATTCTTCCTTTTCATCATTTCTAAGGTACTGTAAATTCTCGACATGGTTTTGTTAGTCGATCTGTCGGAGCAGAACCTTTTCAAACTAACCATCTACCCTGATCCACCGAGTTGTCACTGAAGAGCTGCAGTCCATGACTAGTAGTTTCACTCTCTGAAGCTCTTAATCCAACTTTCTTTCTTTCTTTCTTTCTTTTTTTAAGATTTTATTTATTTATTTGACAGATCACAAGTAGGCAGAGAGGCGGGGTGGGGGGGGAGCAGGTTCCTTGCTGAGCAGAGAGCTGTTGCGGGGCTCAATCCCAGGACCCTGAGATCATGACCTGAGCCGAAGTCAGAGGCATTAACGCACTGAGCTGCCCAGGCACCCCTTACTCCAACTTTCCTAGTCCTTATGTACCTTTAAGGACTATTAGAAACTAGATAAATACTTGCTATTTCTTGTTAAGGTTTATGTTACTCATAGTTAACCTGTTTTATTACTCTGAGATTTTTCCTTTCACACAAAATTGTACAGTATTCTCTCCTACCCTACCTCATCCTTTTCCTTTCTGTAACCAATTCTTAAACAAGAATGGACCATGGATAAACCCAGGAATTAGCTGTAAGAATCATCCCCTGCTAATGCCAAAGATTATGTGTATGATGTGCTGTACACATGAATGTATATATTGTTTTAAAAAGAGCCATAGAAAACAGTCTGTATATGAAAACATTCAAAATGAACATTTTAAAGATGCCAACATAGGGGCGCCTGGGTGGCTCAGTCCATTAAACGTCTGCCTTTGGCTCGGGTTGTGATCTCAGGGTCCTGGGATTGAGCCCCACGCTGGGCTCTTTGCTTAGTGGAGAGTGTGCTTGTCCCTCTCCCTCGCCCTCTGCATGTGCTCTCTCTCTCTCTCTCAAATAAATATATAAAATTGTTTTTTAAAAAATGCTTAACGATGCCAACATAATGATATTTACCCAGAAAAAAGAGCCACACTTATTTATTGGCTTGTTCCTAGCGTTTGTGATGAGAAAATTTCTGAGTGGTAAGTTTGTCCTTAGGGCCTTTAATAACTCAAGTGTGGAATAAAAATTAGGGAAATTACTGGACTCAGGCTATATATGCAGCAGGTTTGTGATTGTTGAACAGTGTGGCATTTGAGAAGACTTAAGAGGGTTTGGAACTATTTTCCTTGCCTTCGTCTCGTGCCGACTCCAGTCAACACTGGGTGGTCCCCAGCCACATATAGTCGGCGGGGCAGATGGGGACCTTTCGGCCGAGAGCCCTGCTGTGCTCTGGACAGATAAAGCTCAGCAGCCGCAGGTGCTGAGCGTGGCTGGCGGGGCAGGCAGGTTAATGACAGCATGGTGCCGGGCCACAGGCAGAGGCCAGGTGGCCCATCACAGCACACGGTGGTGACATGATGACAGGAAGTCTGGGAGCAGATGCTGTGTGGAGGTTCGAGGGAGTTGAGCAGGCTGTCAACATTGAAGAAACCTGTCAGCAGGCAATAGGGACCCAGCCAGTGGATTGCTAGTCAGAGTCAGAACTCCCAAGGGCTCTGAGAATCACACAGTCAAAGGAACAGTGGTAACTAGGCAAGTTCCTAGGAGAGAGATTCAAAAATGAGGCCCACAACACAGTTCAGTCCTACAGGCAGAGTTCCTGGAGGCCAAGAATGAGGCTAGACCAAAAGAAAGTCAAGTAAAAACTTAAAGTCATTCCATCACTAGATTGAAAATATGTGATTTTAATCCATCAACTGACTGCTTCGCATTATTATTTATGAATACTGGGAAGGCCTGCTCTACCTGTCATTGCTTCGATTAAAAAAATTTTAAAAATAAAACATAAAAATAAACAAAAACAAACAAACAAACAAATCCTGGCATCCATTAGAGCTAAATGCTGTCTGTCTCTCCCTACCTTCTGAAACCAGATAAAGTTGGCTTGGGGATTATCTGATTTTATTACCCATGTCTCATTTTGCCTCCACCGGCATGGAAAATCTAGGCAACAACAAGCAAACTTGACCAGATGCTAACAGTCACTGAGATTTAATGTTTTCCTAGAACCATGTGAAACACTGAAAGGTGTGGATTACAGCTGAATGCCGAGGGTCAAGAGAAACTTTGGAAAAGGGGAAGAAACTTCTTAGGGCACACTACCCTGGCAAACTCTTTTTTTAATGTGCTTGCAACTACATTGTGTTACAGAGCAAATTATGCTTACTCTGATTTTTATCCCAAACCATAAGTAGATGCTAATTTGAAAACCATACAAATAGTGTCAAGAAAATAAAAGAAAATAAATTCAAATTAAAAACAGCAAAAGTGTTTCCTATTCAGATGCTTTGTTTAGTTTTTGTCTCAAGCAAGGGCCAGCAAACTTTTTTGGTAAGGGGCCAAATAGTAAATATTTGGGATTTCATAGGCCATATGGTCTCTATGGCAAAATATTCTGTTATGTCCTTGAGCTGTGAAAGTAGCACCAGACAGTCCATTAAGAGCATGGCATTGTGCCACCAACACGTTGTCTATAGAAATAGGCAGCATGACAGATTTGGGCTCTGGGCCATGATTTTGACCCCTGTTCTAATAAAAACAATAAAACAGCATTTCTAGCCACACAGGTGTGTACTATACTATTCTCATTGAACAGTGAAGAATTTATATTTTATAGTAGCTACAAAAAGCAAAAGACACCTTTAGGTAATTTGTTTTTTTCATAGTGACAGTATTTATCATTTTGATTCAGCTAAATAATAAATACTGAGTACCAGTTATATTTTCGTTCAGTACTAGAGAAACATAAAAGAATATCTTGATTAATTCTGACCTCCAGGAGCTTTTAGTGTACTTGGGAAACGAGGCAGGTAATTTTGCCAAGTAACAGACATCATACAGAGAATGAGTGGAGGAGACCTTCAGACGGGACAGGACGAACGTGAACTGGAACAGTTGGGTCTTCAGGAGGAAGTGTGGCCCTGAGTCCTGGAGGCTAGCATTTATTTGCACAAAATGAGAAGAGAAGAGCATTTTGGGGAAGAGGTGAGGAAACTAGGAGGAGCATGAACAAAGGCCACATGTTCAGAAAATAAATAATATTTAAAGTAAAGCAAGGTAGCCAGGCTAGCCAAGGCAAGGTGATTGTGCTTCCCGTGCTTTCTAACCTTCATCCGTAAGACAGGAATAACAGTCGTACGTTCCTAAGAGGGCTGCCGGGAGGATTTCAGACGTGAGGAGCAGATGTTATAGGAGTATTTGTCCAATAAGTAAATACTAGAGCTAATGACTGGTTGACAAGATTTGGTAAGATGCCGTAGGATTGAAAACAGAATAATTTTACAAAAAACGTTCATTGTGCAGTCACACAGGCAAGCATCTGCAGTGTCCACTACTTCGTGGATATGCCCAAGCTCCTCGGCTGGGCATCTGTGATTGTTCTCTGATCCCAAATGACGAGTAAGGGAGGGATGTAAAGGGTAACTCACAGTTTCCAGCCTCCCGTGCCACTAAAGCTATAAGAAAGCCAAGCCAGAGAGTTGCTTCGTGGGAGAGAATGGGGAACGGTTTTGCACACGTTGTTTTAGAAGTGCTGGGGAAAACACCCAAGTGGAGACAGCCTGGCAGCAGCAGGCTGCTAAGCTGGGGCTGGAGATGACTGCAAGCCATCAGCCTGAGGCGACCACCAAGCTCTCGAGACAAGAAAACCAGATCAAGGGGGAACATCAGGGCATTGACTCTTGAACTGACACACACCTTCGTTTATTTGGAATAAATAAACGGCTGGTGTTAACTCAGATTTGTGGGGGAGGAGGAGAGGATACAGCACTCCCTACCTCCCCTGGACTTTGTAAGTGTGAGTCAAATGTGAGTTTCATAGTAGACTAGGGTGTGAAGTTGTAAAGTGCACAGTAGTCTATGTGAACGGATTTTTCCCATCTCGAGGGGACCCTGCAGAGCCACAAACAATGCTGCCTTATGAGCTCTGGTCAGTCTGGTCATGGGTTACCTGTGGGGATTTCTTTCCTGCCTCAGAGAGACGGCTTCCCCAAGACTTGGCAGGGAGACCAAGCTGAGGAATGCTTCTGGCTGTGGGTGCATTCCAGCTCAGGATGATGTCTCAGACATTTTCCTTTTAATGAAGCACCAGTGCTTTTCTTCCTCTTGGGTTTTTGGGGGGG
Organism: Nasua narica; assembly: GCA_028533885.1. Taxonomy (NCBI): domain Eukaryota; kingdom Metazoa; phylum Chordata; class Mammalia; order Carnivora; family Procyonidae; genus Nasua; species Nasua narica. The sequence goes on along the minus strand of CM052800.1, from coordinate 136,822,127 downwards.
TTTTGATTTTTTTGTTTTTATTTTACTTTTTTTAAGAACTGTTGTTACGAGTGAAATATAATGTGTTTCATTAACTTTTAATTTAAGCTTTTAGTATGGAATTAGTTAGCAGACTTGCGAATCAATTAGCTAGCCAGTGGGATTCCATTTTAACAAGGGAAGTACTGTATGTTTTCAAATGATTGCTATGTGTGTGAATGTGAGGGACTAGGAACTTTGTTCTTTGTCCAAAAGATGAAGTGAATCCCAGTCCTTGCTCCTGCCTTCTGGTTCCAAGTTGATGACTTGGCTAGAACAAATGGTGCATTAACAAACCTTTATCTTCTATGCAAATATGGCTGGGTTACTGAATAAAAATAGTAGAAACTCATTTTTCATGCTGATGAACTCAAAAGACTATCAGAGTCAGATCAAAAAAATTCACCATGAGCGATAGTGAACATTTTGAACATTGACTCTTTGATGCAGAGATTCCTCATACCCTGAGAAGCAGTAACTCCTTGGAAATGCTGTAGGAGTCTTATCAAAGTTCCTATATATGTTCCACAGACAGTGGAATGGTTTTCCTCTTCATTCCCAATGAAGAGAACGGTTTTCCTCTTCATTCCCAAATCCTGCCTCTAGGTTGGGAAATCTGACCTCTCATGTTCTAGATCTTGCTTACCAGACCTGTATTGCTAGGGAGAAAACCTCGTTAGCAACTTCAGTCTCAAGTCTGAAATCTTGTCATCTCATAGGAACAGGGTAACCTAACTGGGAAATCTAGGGGGAAAAGTAGATTCCAATAAATTGTAGAGAATAATGTGGAGTTTTAAAACCAGTTTGGATAAACAAAGTTGTTGAGGTGGCATGAGAAAAAACACATTGAGGGAAAAGATAGGACCATGATTCATGTTAAGATTCTGGTAGTGGACAGCCATCAGAAAGGATGAATACCCAGTTTTTGCGTCAATATGGATGGGACTGGAGGAGATTATGCGGAGTGAAATAAGTCAAGCAGAGAGACTCAATTATCACATGGTTTCACTTATTTGTGGAACATAAGGAATAGCACAGAGAACATTGGGAGAAGAAAGGGGAAAATGAAGGGGGGTGAAATCAGAGGGGGAGATGAACCATGAGAGACTGTGGACTCCAAGAAATAAACCGAGGGTTTTAGAGAGGAGTAGGGTAAGGGGTGGGTTCGGTTAAGGAGGGCACGGATTGCAGTGTTAAATGTAAACAATGAATCTTGGAACACTACATCAAAAACTAATGATGTACTGTATGTTAACTAACATAACACAATAAAAAAATAGATTTTGGCAGTGGAATACAGTACAGACATTAAAATTGATTAAAATTGTATACTGACTGGCATAGAAATATGTTCACCAGTATTAGAACATTTGAAAAACAAGCTAAATATACCATTAAGTACAGTCCAGTTTTTATTTTAGAATATTACATGCACATGTACGTATAGTCAGCAAAGAAAAAAATTGTGGATAGGCAACAAATTATAACCACTGTTATCTCTGGGTCCTGATACTGCAGGTGGTTTTATTTTCCTTTTGAGTGTTTTAAAATTACCTTGTATAATTTTAAAATTGTTATGTAAAAAAAGACTTCTTTCTCCTGAAGCAGAAAAAATAACTTAGGGGTTGAAAGAACATTAAAAAGCTTGGCTTGCAGTCTTTAATCAGGTCCGAAAGCAAGATGAGTATCCCAGTAGGAGTTTCCATATTTAAAAATCATTTACTAAGCAAGTGCTGCTTTGCTTAGTAAATTAACTATTTATCAGACTAATTAACTATCATTCTATCTAGCTAACTTTCCATCCATCCAATTCTATTACCATCGAACTCATTTTTAAAAAGATGACAGATAATGGCTCTAAATTTCAAAGAAATGCTTACCCTTTGCCGTAAGCTTTTCCATTCCTCAGTTGAGGAGGGAAGTAAGTTGCCTGCCGATTCATTCATGAACTTCTTATTCATTTTCTCACAAAGATTCATCAAGAACTTACTCTTATATAGCACGATAAGAATCCTAAGATGAAATAGCTAAAATACATTTCATTGTTCAAGTTTTCTGTTCGAGATCATCTTTTTTGTGTTCCTCTAGAGTACAAGATGTCAAGAGAAACTACCTACAATCTTGGTTTATGATATTTGTGGTTTCTTCACAAGTATTATAGAAGTCATTTTAAAATTTAGTATTTTTTCAGTAGAGGAAGGTCACACCTGTGCTAACACAGGAGCTACTAACTACATGAGTTTATTTAAATCTAAATTAATTGGGGCACCTGGGTGACTCAGTCATTAAGCATCTGCCTTCAGCTCAGGTCATGATTCCAGGGTCCCGGGATCGAGCCCTGCATTGAGCCCCTCATCGGGCTCCCTGCTCCACGGGAAGCCTGCTTCTCCCTCTCCCAGTACCCCTGCTTGTGGACAGCGCTGGTTTAAATGGTGGGACCCTTGTGTATATGGAGGCATTTTTCACCATTTTTCTCTTCATTGATTAAGAATTTAGATGTTTATTTATAGTTAGCTACTTTTGTTTATTCCTTTTTTCTTTATGATCTTGTGCTAAGCTCTCTAAGCAATAAGCTTTTGAAAATTTCAGCATTTGTTAGCATTTGTTCCTGAGAGCAGGCCTCAAAAACCGAATCAGTCCATTTACGCACGTATGTGTGTAGATATACTTTGGATTAAATATTAACTTGAACTGATTATAAATGACATTTGAGGCTTAAAAGAACAACAACAAAAAAGTCTGTATAACTTTAATTTAAAACATGTTCAGTAATGTTAAAACTGTTCAACTGTAATCTGGCATCTTTGTTAAGTAGCTAGCTTTCACTGGGTTTTGCTGGGTAGCAAACAGTTTTTAAAATTTCACTGACTTGCAAGAAATATTACTCACTCCCATAGATAGAAGATGAAATGACCTAATTCCTACTTTTTATTTGAGGTGAAATAACAACCCAGGAATTTTCACAATTATATCGAACTGGATCTTTCTTAGGAAAATGCCTAAAAAAGCAGAATATATGACAGTTATTACTTTGTGCTTAGATAGAGCATGACTTTTTTAAGTAGAAAATTTGTTGACTTTTTTTATGTGAAAAAAATCATGTCTGCAGAGTGCAGGAAATATAAATATTCAGTTTAGTCATTATAAAGACCTATTGTTTTTTTTAAATGTAGGTGTTGTTGTTATCCAGGTGTAGCAATGCCGATGGATCAGGAGATCAAGAGATGACCGGCGCTGGGAAGGGAGTTTGTTATATACGCTGTTCCCAAGGGGAGGGACAGGCCACCCCATGCAGGGTGACAGCAGGCAGCACCAGGGTTGGTCGGGGGCAGAAGGAGAGTGGGCAAGAACCTTTATCATGGTTTCCACGTGAAGGAACAGATGAAGCAGGGTCAGACGATTTAGGTTGTCCAGTCTGAATAATGTCAGCAGGCTCCAGGGTCTACGTTGCCATGTGCCATCTGGCTCTTGGGTGGTTGGAACACGGGAATAGTGCCCTGAGTATGAAAGTCCAGTCCAGAAGGGGGCTGTGGTTTGGACCTCTTAGTGCTGAAAGGAGAGTCATCTTGTATCTCTAGAATATTGGCTAGCCCTGGGGGACATGGGCAGTCTCTCCAGGCTCAGCAAGTTCCAGATGTCAAAGCCTCAGAAATACAAAAATTAAAAAGGTGTGATTACCTTACCAAAGAAGAGACACAGATGATAGATAGGCATAGGAAAAGATGCTCAACATCATGGGTCATGAGGACTTGCAAATTATGCAATAAGGACACACAGAGTACACACCTATGAGAACCGAATCCAGAATACCGACAACACCAAATGCTGGAAAGAATATGGATTAGCAGGAACTTTCTTCACTGCTGGTAGTTTTTCTTTTCCTTCTGAGGGTTCGAAAAATTAAGCTTCATAATTTTTAAACTGTTATATAAAAGGCACTGCCTTCTCATAAGTAAAAGCTATCTGTCCTTGAAGAGGCATGATTCTTGAAATATGTAAATTTGAATGATAAATTTAAATATTTAAATATCATTTTAGTGATAGGTAGCTTCTGGCTAAGGGTATAAAAAGATTTTTGGAAAATAACCCAGGGCCTGACTCTCTAGTTTTGTGAGGACCAGAAATGTGAAAGCCTCAAAATTATGCTACTGCTCTAAACTGAGATTTTGTGGTTAAATTTTTTTTTAACGTAAGAATTTAAACCATCTGGAATTTATGTTGTCATATAGTGTGAGGTACAGATTGAAATTTATTATTTCCTGTGGTTTATTGAATAATCCATACTTTCTCACTGATTTGAAACGGCAGCTTTATCATTCTCTAAATTCTGCGTGCTTGTGGATGTTTTTGGTTTTCTCTTCCAGAAACTGGAATTTCACTTCCATTCCACTGACTTCTGTCTACCCTTGAGCCAGTATCACACTGTTTTAATTACTGTACCTTTAAAATCTGTTCGTATCTGTTAGTATGAGAATATCAACATGAATACACACACATACACTGGGTATTCCTCTCTCTCTCTCTCCTTTTTATTCTGATCAACTTTTGCATACGCATGTCACTTTCAGAAAAGAATTTCATTATTCCGAGGCATTGACTTTTAAAATTTAAAATTGGCTTTTGTGGAGAACTGACATCTTTAGGTCACTGAATCTTATTATCCACGAAGATGACTCTGCATTAATTCTAACTGCCTCTGGGGTGCCTGAGTGGCTCAATTGGTTAAGTATCTGCCATTGTTCTGGTCATGATCCCAGGGTCCTGAGATGCAGTCCCACATCAAGCTCCTTGCTCAGTGGGGAACCTGCTTCTGCCTCTGCCTGCTGCTCCCTCTGCTTGTGCGCGTGCGCTCTCTCTCTCTCTCTCTCTCTCTGACAAACAAATAAATAAAACCTAAAAGAAAAAAAGAGAGAGAGAAATAACTTCAGAACAGAATTGCTTAAAAAAATTGTAAGAATAATTTTACATAATATTTAATGAGTTAAGAAAAACTATTAGAACTAAGGAATATAGAGACACCTGGGTGGCTCAGTTGGTTAAGCGGCTGCCTTCGGCTCTGGTCATAATCCCAGGCTCCTGGGATCGAGTTCCACATCAGGCTCCTTGCTCTGCAGGGAGCCTGCTTCTCCCTGTGCCTCTGCCTGCCACTCTGCCTGCTTGTGCTCTCTCTGACAAATTAATAAATAAAATCTTTAACGAAAAACAAAACAAAAACAAAAAAACTAAGGAATATTTCCAAGTGAAAGAAATTTATTTTCAATTGATAGCTCCCTCCCCCTCCTCTGCCAGTTTCTGAGCCTTTCTTGTGGTCCTCCTTCTTCTTCCCATCTACCCCAAATTTTGGTATTCTTAAGGTATACCTATGTTCTCTCCACTCCAAGAAGCTTTCCTTCATCCTTTAATTGAAACTTCTTGGTTATCAGGTTTTCCCAGAAAAGTAACCCAAACAGAGAGGAGGAGTAAGCCCTTATACCCCAGGACAGGGGACAAAGTTTAAAGTAGTCTGCCACAGTCAAGGAATTCTACTCCAAGATCTATCCGAGTACATTGAGTGTGTGTATCCAGTAGAAAAAATATATATTTGATCTTATTATTATGAACTGTATAATGGGGAGGGCATATTTTTTCATGTACAAAATAGTGCAGTATATATAATTCATATATCTAGAATAATAATTTGTAATTTATATGTATAATTTATAAGTTAAAAGATAAGCATATAGAACGGGTACTGGTACTTTCACTGTATACTAATTAAAATTTTTAACTTTCCCTTCCTGCTTCTTGGCACTGCACCCCACCCATATTGCTGCAGAAAGAAGGGTCAGGGAATATTTAAGTGACACTGCCTGAGTTTGAATCCTGGCAGAGGAATGAACTTGCTACTCATTAGTCAGAAACTATGGCTAGAGATTACTTTCACCTCTCTGTGAGCATCAGTTTCCCCACTCACAGAAAGTGGGTGGCAGACACTTGTATCGCGCAGTTGTTGGAAAGATTAAAAGTATGTGTTTGATAAACACTGAACGTGTCGAACACAAGGAGGGTCTGTTCAGTAAGGACATAACTAATCTTTCCCTCCTTGACTGTAAGCTGTTTTTCTGTTCTTCCCCTGCACTAGATGGAATCCCAGAAGATCCTGTAGCTTTCAGATGCAGGTTTTCTCATCATAAATTAGAACACTCTCCTTACGGTAATTAATTATTAATTCTTGTCTGTTACAATAGTCCGATGCTGGGTCAAGGCCTCCATAAATGTCTCCTACCCCAACCCTATCCCAAGAACAGCCCAGCTCTGCCTAGGACACTGGCAGTGAGGGAGGCTCAGGGTTGGTCTCCGTTCTCTGGGTCTCCCTTCCTTACCTGCTCCCTAACTTTCTAGCTGCTGTTGCTCCTCCAAACACCAGATGCTCCTCTCCTCCAGGCCTCATCCTCTCAGCCTCTAGCAGCCCACTCCACCCAGCTGCCTTCTCAGTTAGATTCTTTCACTCTGCCCAAAAGTCCTCTCGAAGGGGGTTCTTTTCATAATGATTTAGGCAGGCTCCCTCCCAGGCTCACTTGGACCAAGGGGGAACTCAGATATGAGTATCCAGCGGTCAGTGGGAGACACTACCCTCTCCCACCACAGTCCGAAATTCCAGGAGACTTAACTCAAGCCCTTTTAGAGGACCTCTTGAGGCCTGACTCATTTACCTGAAGGTGAGGGGAATGTGACTCTCCTCTCTCTCAGGGCAGGAGTCTGAAGACACCACACACACACACCATTTCTGTTCTTTGGCAGCCTTGACCCCAGTCTTTCATTGGCTGAAGGGGGCAATCAATGGCTAAGCATGGCAGAACTGGTTTTTCAGTCTCCAGACATATCTTACACTCAGCTTTTGGTTTCTTAGCTCGTGATGTAGCACTTTCCTTCAGGGTGTAGGGTATCTATCTAGCATCTGTTATTCAGAAACCATGAGTCCTCCGTCAAAAGTGAGGCTCACAGGTTTGCCATTTAAGATCCTGTAATAAACCTATAATCTAAATAAGGCACTTAACCCCCAAGGTTTGATATGGACTAAATACTCAATAATTTTTAGCTGTCTTTCTTATTTGCAGTAGTAGAATGTTTTTCTTTTGGTCTTGTGAATGAATATATATATATATATATATATATATATATATATATATATTCACAATATATATATATATTCACACACATATATATATATATATGGTTTACCGTAGTTTGAGAGGTATAGTCTATGGCAGTGTTTTATATAACCACTGTTGTGAAATCAATTGAAATGTTCTTAATGGCAATTTTTAAATGAAATCAAGGAGTAGGAAAAAGAATAGAAAAATAAGACTAATTTGTCCAAATAGGCATAATTTTGTGAAATTCTTGTTTTTACAAAAACAAATGTGTTTTATCGTATGTATGTATATACGTATACATATACATACTCATGTATCTATACGTTGTAATTAAAAAGGTATTTGTTGTAGGTGTCCATCAGAAACGTTTGGAACCATCAGGCTGTAGGACAGCATCTGAAGTTTTCCTCCACAATAACTAACAAGAGAGAATCAATGTGGTCTTACTCAGACAAGTTTGTGTGTTGATGAACTCTAAGGAATATAGAGCATTTTGTTCCTCACAGGTCTCTGTAGTGACTATAGCCAATCTGTGGATAATATTTAATCATTTTATTGTTCTAATTGCTTCTTTAAGACCAAGGGTTGTATCCCACAAAACAAGAGGAGCAAAGTACAGGTTCTATATTTCTGATGGATTCCTCACAGGGCCCAGCAAAGGAGAACAGCAGTCAGTGTTAACTAACGTCTGACATTCAGTTTGGCTATTTTACCTGTCCTCTGGTAGTTTTTGAAGGAGTTAACTTGTTTTGCTACTTCAGCATACATGATTTGTGCTATTAGTAGTTACTAAGATACATGGGGTTAGAAGGGACTCCAGGGCCTGAACCATAGCCTCTGCTCAATAAATATTTGTAGAATGAGTAGAGATTCCATCTTTGAGATGAAAACCACTGATGGCTGATAAGTTTTCAAATGGCATATCTTCTTTAAATTTTAAATAATTTCAATACAGTTTGGTACTTGAAGTTTCAAAATATTCATAGGCCAGGAATGAGATTATAGAATTTCTCATAAAAATGCAATTTGACCAAGTCGAGAGAACACCCATTCTGTTTTGATAGTAATAGTAAATTTACTGTGGAAAATCCATTTTGCTTTCCCTGTCTTATAATTCAAGGTCATGTGAAGCTGAGCTATCAACAACAAAGTACATTTTGTTCTACATGAGGGGTCTCTAGTAAATAAGTACAGTTAACCTGGACTTAATTAGAAATACCTGGCTTATTCTGTAAAAACAATGGATATCACTTTAAAGGGAAAAACTTTACATCCCAGGAAACTCACTAAAATAAGTTTGGGTTGTCTTCACATTTCTTACCAAAATGTAACTAAGTATAGTAATAATGCCATTTTGCTTGTGATTTTGACTTAGTCAAATCTGGGACTATTTTGAGCATTTTTATCTCTCTGAAAAAAAATCACGTATATTGAAAAAGATAGTGATGAATGAGCCAAGAGAAAGGGAATAATTAGATGACTTTCACATATGTATTTCTGAATAATTGTATGTTTGTTTTGAAATCCCTGTGTGTGTACCATACCAATTCTGCCTCCGGGTTATAATCGTCTTTACCAAATGCTGTGTAGCAAGATTTTTTGTGACTCACCCCAAAATCCAGTATATTTAGACCGCTGGCCAATCCAACAAGATAAACAGAACTGCTCATCTGCCTGTTCATTGTCATCCTTTCCAGGAAATTGTTTGATTCCTTATAAAGGAGTTTATCAGATCTGCGCCAAATTCTGTTTCTTTGTGATAACTTCCCAATCCAAAGAAATTTTAGGCATTTTTGCCTTGGGATAGAGTGGGTGCCTTAAGGAGAGAAAGAATATTTGTGAGAATTGGGTTGGCGCTTCAAAATTATGCTCCTAGCTTCACACTTAGGAAGCAGAAGAAATGGCAGTAATACAGATAGAATCCACCAGTTTCTGTGGTGTGGTAAAACAACTCCTCACATTAGCTCACCAAAAAAGGTTAATTTAAAAGAAAATCAGAGACCATATTAACATTTGCACACAGAACCAAATTCCTGATTTAGCTGCAATCAGATTTTTATTTTTTTGCTGAGAACTGTATTTAACACCCTTCTCCCCCCACCTGCACCCCCTCTCACACAGCTGCACCCTTGCTAATTACAGAGCATATTCCCCCTGTATATTATTCACACATTCGGTAACTCTCTCATGGGGTTTTACAACATAACGAGTTAGGGAACTTATCTTCCGATCCCAGTCTAGCTATTTTTCTTTAGTTCAATGTCATAACATCAGAACTGAAGACTTTTATTAAGAGTGTTACATTTAGACAAAAAAATTTACACAAAAAACCTCTATTTTATTTTTAAGAAAAGGCTGCCCAGTTACCTTACTCTGTCACTACCCTAAATAGGGTCAAAGGTGAAGGATTTGAAGTTTAAGGCAATGTACGGTACATTCCAGAATATGAAATCTGTCCTTCCTCATGCAGGGAGCCTTTTGTTGATATCTAAATAGTCCCCCCATTTAAAGATAAGGATACTATTTGGTAAACTTCTCTGAATAAAAATGCCATTAGAAGAAGTGTAACTTATATTTAAAGGGGTGAAAGATTAAAAATAAAGGGTTTTTTTTTTTTGGAGCAGTTGGTTTAGAACTTACAAATTTGCAATCTTCTAAATTACCAAAATACAATAAAATTCATTTATATCTTATAAAAATATTAGAAATAGTTTTTGACTATAAGGTATTTCTTAAAAATTTTGTATTGCTTCTACCATAATATCTATCAATAGAGAGATAAAGGTATAAATTTGCAGAAACTGGAAAGTGCTATATTCTGACTTATTTACTACAGTTATAAAATACTTAAAGTAACTCATTGCTTTCTATGGTTTACCAAATTTGAAGTAAATAGGCTCATTTCTTTTTTTTTTTAATTAACATATAATGTATTATTTGCCCCAGGGTACATGTCTGTGAATCGTCAGGCTTACACATTTCACAGCACTTACTATAGCACGTACCCTCCCCAATGTCCATAACCCGGCCACCCTCTCCCTACCCCGCTCCCCCACCTCCCAGCCACCCTTAGTTTGTTTCGTGAGTTTAGGAATCTCTTATGGTTTGTCTCCTTCCCCATCCCATCTTATTTCATTTCTCTCCCCCACCAAGGACCTCCCCGCCCTGCCTCTCAAATTCTTCATATCAGAGCGATCATGTGATAATTGTCTTTCTCTGACTAACTTATTTTGCTTAGCATAATACCCTCTAGTTCCATCCACATCGTTGCAGATGGCAAGATTTCGTTTCTCTTGATGACTGCATAGTATTCCATTGTATATATATACCACATCTTCTTTATCCATTCATCTGTTGTTGGACATCTAGGTTCTTTCCATAGTTTGGCTATTGTGGACATTGCTGCTATAAACATTCGGGTGCACATGCCCCTTCATATCACTACATTTGTATCTTTAGGGTAAATACCCAGTAGTGCGATTGCTAGTTCGTAGGGTAGCTCTGTTTTCAACTTTTTGAGGAACCTCCATACAGTTTTCCAGAGTGGCTGTACCAGCTTGCATTCCCACCAACAGTGTAGGAGGGTTCCCCTTTCTCCGCATCCTCGTCAACATCTGTCGTTCCCTGACTTGCTAATTTTAGCCATTCTGACTGGTGTGAGGTGGTATCTCACTGTGGTTTTGATTTGTATTTCTCTGATGCCGAGTGATGTTGAGCACTTTTTCATGTGTCTGTTGGCCCTTTGGATGTCCTCTTTTCAGAAATGTCTGTTCATATCTTCTGCCCATTTCTTGATTGGATTATTTGTTCTTTGGGTGTTGAGTTTGAGAAGTTCTTTATAGATTTTGGATACTAGCCCTTTATCTGATATGTCATTTGCAAATATCTTCTCAAATGGCTCATTTCTTAAAGGATGAAAAAATCATAGTTCCTGGTACAGCTAAATTTTAGTTCAGGAAATGTAGACAGAAGAAAAAGAGAAAATCCTTCTTTGCTTCAGCCAGAGTAGTCAGTTGATTGAAAGATAATCATAGTCCCTTAACCTTAAAACATTTCTAACCAATCCTTTAAACCACAGTATTCCTACTCACCTTGAACATATAGGCAAATTCCTTGTCACTTGCACTAGCCTATCTTTTATGTAGATAATGAATTTGGGAACAGTGTTTGGAATTCAAGTTCTGTCTCTTAAGGGACATGTACCTCAGTGTAGTTCTGTACTTGTTAAGTAAGCAGTACTTTGTGTGATTGAAAAAGCACCTGTGAAATAATTGGAAAATCAACATGTCTGTTTGATAGATGAATTCCTGAAAGAGTATATGTAAATACATTTTGGCATATCTGATGCAATTTTCCTATTAAGTTACCCAGGCAATTTATCTTAAACATCATATTATTTTCCCCCAAGCACAGAATTTAAAAATACACCCCCCATAGATAGCTACTGTTATTGTTCCCTGTGCATCTTTCAAAAATTTGTGAATTTACAAGCATTTGTGTAGTGTTGTATGTGTGTGTATTAATGCATTTCTATACAGTACCCTTGGGTATTTTCCCTACTAGAGCTTAGGACACATAAGTATTCCTCCTTCTTAAGGGAATTAGCAAATTGACACTTTGTTGTCCCTAAACAAGATATATGCTCTCTTTGCCTCTTATCAGAGTCAGGTTGTATGTGTGTGATAAAGGAAGAAAATATAAAGCATTTGCTTTAAAAGTTCCTCTTTTTATAAATATTAGCTGCTAACTTTTGTGCTTCTATTTTTAAGATGAATTTCTTCCTTGTATCATATACAGAAATCAATTCCAGATTGATTAAACAAGGCCTAAAAGGAAAGGTTGATAAATTCAAATACATGAAAATAAAATACTTCTGAACATCAAAAGACATCATATAGGGAGTAAAAAGACAAGCCACAGAGTGGAAAATATTTCCAACTCCTGTAGGCAATACCGAACCTCTGCCACAATGTGTAGAATAAAGAATTCCTGCCAATAAAGAACTCTTACAAAGGAAGAGGCAGTCAGGCAATTAAACAAGCAAACAAACAAACAAAGGGCAAAAGATGTGAACAGCCACTTCCCCAAAGAGGGAATAGGAATTCAAATCACTGATAATAAACATGAAAAGATGTTCAACCTCATGCGTAATAAGGAAAATATGAATTAAAACAACAATGATATATCATTACACTCCCACCTGATTGGCAAAAAATTCAAAAGTCTGACAATACCAAGTTCTGGCAAGGATGTGAGGTAACAGGATATTTCATACACTGCCGGTGGGAGTATAAATTAGTAAAAACCACATCGGAAAAGAGTTTGGCATCATTTCATTAACTCAATGTTATACAAACCCTGTGACCTAGCAGTTCTGCTGTGAAGCATATTCCTCCAAGAAATGCTCACATGTGTGTACCCAGGGACTTGTCAAAATGCTCAGAGCAGCCCTGTTCATAATGGTCAGAAGCTGGCAATGTCCCAGATGTCCATCAACAATAGAACAAATAAGGTAATTGTGGTAGAGTCATTCAGTTCGATATTATTCAGTGATTCAAATAAATGAACTATAGCTAAACAAAACAACATGGATCCATCTTACCAACATAATATAGAACAAAAGAAGCAAGACAATGCATACAGTATGACTCTACTTAAATAAAGCTCATAAGGGGAGGAACAAAGTATATTGTTTAGACTTGCATACGTGGAATAGTGAAACTATAAAAATCAAGTACAAGGAAAATCTTGCAAGTCAGGATTGTAGGCTCTGGGAGACCAAGGATCTGATGGGGACAGCACATGCAGGACATTTCTCCAGTGTCTGAGTGCCTGTCTTGTTCTATTTTTTGACTTGGGGAAAGGTTACATGAGTGTTTTGCCTTATAAATCTTTACAGTGTAAATGATTTTTTTAAAAGACATGTAGATAGAGAAGAAATTTTTTTAATTACTTAAAAGATGGCGAGAGACAGAGAGCTAGCCTGAAATGCCCCAGGTAGATTAGGCTACACTAAATATCTGCACCCCAAGGAAATCATCAAAAGACTTAGAATCCCTCTCCTCTTGTTACTAGTAAGTCCCAGTTGTGCTCGCAGAGGCTGGCCCTCCCGTGAACCCTCTGTCACTGCTCCCATCACTATGCCAATAACACCAGCTGTGAATGGGTCCAATTGAGCAAACAAGACTTTGTCGTGCAAGTAGAGGGCACACACGAGCAGCATGGCCAATATCTAGAGAATGCCTGGCACGGCCTTTATTGATTTGTAGGAGTTGTAACTGTAGGAGAGGCTGGGGAAAGTCATCCAGTCTGTGCCTGTGAAGAAGGAGGAAACATGGATTTTGGCTCCCAGCCTCCAACCTCGGTACGATCCCTTCATTCCCCTCCAGCCGTTCCCCATCTGGAAAGTGGTGGGTAGCCTGCAGCAGTGGGGAGTCCCCTGCTAGAAATTCTCCACAAATGGGAAAACTGCTTCACTTCTCTGTAGAGTGTCTGAATTCTAGCGTCTCACCTAACACAAACCAACAAACACGACTCAACAGTCGGGATCTAGAAAAAGCATCTGTCTCCACGACCTAGGAAACTGCTTTTTGGCCCATCAGGTCACATGGATTTCTTGACACCAGTCGAGAACTGTCTTAGGAATTTTTTTTTTTAATTTTCTTTTTGAATTCCTCATGGGCTGTCACCATGAGAACGGTGAGAAGCTTAAAGAACAGCTTCAAGGCCCGTGTTAGAGAGGGAGGGCACGAGTTAGCTCTCTGCTGACCTTGGCTCGATGAGACTTTGGTGCGGAAAGGTGTGCGGCGTGTGCTGTCAGTGGAAGCAAATTTACACCCCGTGCATGCAGGACTGAAGCCTGCTTGTTGGGAGTTGTTTTTCCCATGCTTAAAGGATTCCTGGGAATGCTGTTCAGGCATGTCTCTGCTGGTGACGTGCTGTCATCTTTTTCTTGTCCATTTACAGTATGCAGCTCTTACAGTTGTAAACAGCCGCGGCTCTTCCGGTTATTACTCACTGTGTGTGGGAACAGGGTCTGATAGTGACATACATATTGCTCTGGTGAGGATTGCCCACAACAGCACCAGGGAGAAAACTTATCCTTGAAGATTGTCTTTTTCTGATAAAAGTAAAGAAGGAAGCGTGTTATTTCTTAGTGAAGCCAGTTGGAAATATATTAACTCAGAGACTAAGCTGCTGTACTTAACCGCTCAATAGTGAGGTTCCGGGGATAGTTTCCCACATACTTGCCCAGAAGTTGCAGAAACCTGTTGGTTTATCACAGATCTGGTAATATCGAGAAGCAAGCCGAGGGTCAACAAACAGATTTGTTTCAGGACAGTCTTCAGAATTTCAAAACCACTATCTTTCAATACGTAGTAGCTTTAAAAATCTCTACAGCAATCATTAGAGACCCTTCTCAGTATAAGATTCCATGGCTCTGGGTGCATATGATCTTTCTGGTTCACGCAGATGACAAAGGTGGGTGGAGAGCCACATCACCACGTATCCCCACATGAACTTAAATCGGGGCGGCATTCTCAGGCAGCAGTGGATAAACAGTCATAAATACCCGTTTTTAGAAACATATACCCGCACCTGCCTTACTATTAAATAAGCATCTAAGTTGGTTTTTCTGTTGGTTGTAATTAGGTAAATATTCTATTTGGCCCACAACATCAGATATTTGTCAATGTCTTAAACCGAGTTGTGTTTTCATTGCAGGAGTTACATAGAATAAATGTGAGTAAATGCACGTTTTCTCCGTGAAGAAAAAGGACCAGGAGTTGCTCGGTTCAAAACTGAGAACATTAGCTGACAGTTTGAGGGGGGAGGCTAGCTCTGCTGCGCATTTTAAGGGTTAGTGTTCAGGAGGTCACCAAACCTTTCCTAGGCTGCATGCAGAGTCTCTGATAGGATGCGTAGCAAGTACCCTCTCTCCTAAAGAACAGTGAGATCAGAGGAAAGCTTTGCATGAAGGGAGGGGGGCTTGAGCACGGGCACTGTTTGGAAGGAAACACAAAGATGAGAGTAAGAAAAAGAAAAATATTTAGGGAATTTTTTTCCCTCCTATTTTAGGCCTGAAGCACTCTATCCTTTCCTCGGTCCAATCCGTCCAATCCGATGCTTAAACTTGCCCACATTTCCTTTAGGGTTATGTTCGAACTGATTTTCACAGTTCTAAGCATGCAGGGCTCTTGCACAATGTCGTGCCTCTGTACATAGTTCTTCAGCAAGTTGGAATGCCCTTTCCTCCAACCACCCCCAGAAACTCCTACTTACTTATCCTTTTGGGGTAGCTCAAAAGAGACCCTTGGGAACTGGGAGCCTCCCCCTGTTTCCCCCTACAGACGCAAATCCTTTGACTTTATCTGTTTCACCTCCTGCTGAGTTAGAGTGTTTAGCATATTATAATTACAGGTCCTGGTTTATCTCTGTTTCCCCATTAGAATGTGAGATCTTTGAAGGCAGGGATTTTATCTCCTTTATCATATTTGTGCCTCTTATATCTGGCCCAGTATCTTAACATAAGAGACACTCAAATGTTAATTGTGTAGTCCTTGGAGATCCAGTCACCTATCGTTTTTGAATACAGGATCAGGGTGCTATTCACTGATTATCACTTGCTCCTAACTGAGTAAAAATACAATGTAAGTGGTCTCCTTCCATCTGGGAGAACTGGTCATTGAACATGGAGAATTTTTATCAAGAAGCAAGCACTTAGATTTGTGGAATAAAAAAAAGTAAAATAGTTCTCATTTTCCTGGAGCTTACAACTTATTTAAGTTGACAAGATGAGGGGCGCCTGGGTGGCTCAGTCAGTTAAGGATCTGCCTTCAGCTCAGGTCATGATCCCAGGGTTCTGGGATCGAACCTCGAGTCTAGGCCTTCCCGTTCAGTGCGGAGTCAGCTTCTCCCTCTGCCAGCTGCTCCCTCTGCTTGTGCTCTCTCTCTCTCAAATAAATAAATAAAATCTTTTTTAAAAAACGAGTTGATGAGATGTGTATGTATGTATGTGATGTGTGCAGGCATGTATACACACACATACATAAACAGTTTTCCTTTTCCACCAAGGGCGTGTTGAGTGCTGACCATGAGACTCGAATTGTGTGTGGCCCTAGAGAGCCAAGTGCACACGCCCCAGTGGCTGCCCTCAGCAGTCACACACCAGTGCAGTGCATGGTGTGATCCAGAAACTAAATAAATAACATTCTGAGAGACAGAGGGGAGGAGCTTAACAAGAGGGGAAAACAACTTAAACCTTAGAAGTTGAAAAATAAGCATGGAATTTACAAAGGGTGGTGAGGAATCTGATAAGATCGAAGGTTTTATAGAGATACTTGAGGGCCAATAAAAAGCTGTAAATAGCAAAATTTTACTTTGTGCTGCAAGAATTTGAGAGCCGTGAGGGACTATTTAGCAAGGTGAGTGACATTTAACTGAACCTAATTCAACAAACATGTGTCGATTTCTGACTATATAGAAAGTACTGTGCACATACTTTCTGTAGCTCATTGAGAAAATTGGGGGCGCCTGGGTGACTCAGTTGGTTCAACATTGGTCTCTTGATTTCAGCTCAGGTCATGATCTCAGGGTCATGAGATCCAGCCCCACATTATTTCGGTGCTTAGCGTGGAGTCTCGTTGAAATTCTCTCTCCCTCTCTGTCTCTGCCACTTGTTTTCTCTCTCTCTCTCGCTCACTCAAAATAAATAAAATCTTTCTTAAGAAAACTTCTTGAGTAGATTTTCAAGAGCTTATAGCCCATTGAGAAAAGCAGAACATATCTGTAGTAAGACTACTGTGTACTTCAGTATGCCCGTGAGAATATTGGGGGAATTCCTTCAGAGAAAATCTGAGAAGACTACATGGAAGAGGTGGGATTCTGAACCAGGAGTTGAAAATTGAGTAGATGCCTAGAAGGAAGCACATCCAGATAAGTTTAACATAGAGCATTTAAGCAGGTTGAATATTTTAAGTGTTCACAACAGGGAGCAACTAAAGGGCTTTTTTTTTTTTTAATTGTTCAGTTAGCCAACAAAAAGGGCTTTTGTATGAGGAAGTGAAAAGAAGATTTGTTTCATTTCTTTACACATAGTATTTTTGTATGCCTTATATCTAATAAGTCCAAAACTGGAAGTGTTTGTGGATCTGTTATTTCTATTATTTCTGCTAGTTCTTGCACATGGTACTGTATTTCCATGTGTCCTTAGTGATTAAATATATACATATAAATAATATGTATATGTTTTTACTGTAAGCCACTGTTGTCCCTTAGGATATTGTGAGAATTCCTAGAAGCCTGCGATGAAGGTGTCTTCTTCCAGAAAGAATTTGTTCTGCCAGGTGTCTAAAGAAATCATCAGTCTGGGACTGTTTTACACTAAATCCAAGGCCTGGGGGTGTTTCGTGTTTTTTGGTGTGTGTGTGTGTTTTTTTTTTTTTTCTTTTTTAAAAAATCATCCTGATGATGGCAATCTCAGTTGTAAATCTTCAAGAAAAAAAAAACTGGCCACTTGTAATTTCACTTTCTCAGGACTGTTTTTCTCCCCTGTGCTTTTTGAATACCAAAGTAGCTTCCTTTGTAATGCCCTGGCCTTCCATGTGTGCTAGGTCCTTTTAACTTCTGGTATACTCTTCAACTGAGGGCCTTTTGGTGAGGGGTTTCAGCTTTATGTGAAAGAATCCGTGGTTATTAGGATGGACTTGGGGTTTTTTCCTTCTTTCTCTTGTTTTTATGAGGCCATGAAAACTGAAATCATTTTCTATCTTCTGGAAAATTCCTCCAGGGCGAAGCAGCTTTAAATACTCTACTTACCAACCTGTGTTCCCACCTTTATTTAAATTTCCCCTTATAAATTCTTTACTTCTTGATAGTGTTTCAGTGTTTTAAGAAAATGATTTTTGTAACTTATCATGTATTTTGTTATTGTTTGGAGTGAATACCTAGCCAGCCCTATTATATGAAACAAATTCTAAAATAAGATTTGCATTTTAGTAAATTAGCTATGTAGAGAATATATGGGGGTAATTAGGAGATAACTATAATAGTACAAATGACAAATAATAGGATCTGAACCAAGGTACTTGGCATAGAATCAAGGGATTATGATAACTACAGTTTTGGGTTTGAGTTTGAGGTGCTGGTGGGCATCCTGGTGGACATATCTAATATGTGGCTGGAAAGATGTTTCTGGAACTCAGAGGTTGAGACTAAAGACATATTTTAGTCATCCACCTAGACAGAGTGATTAATGGTTTTGGAACCCGGCAAATACCCTTGTGAGAGTCTTAAAGTAGAAAAGAGGAAGGCTGAAGCAGATACTTGAGAAATGCCTACACATAAGGATCAGATACAGGAAAAAGTGAAGTCGGAGAACAGAACTAAGAAGGAGAGGTAAGAGAAGTAGAAAAAGAGAACTGAGAAAACAGGGTGTCAGAATCCGCCTCTGAGGAGGGTGGGGCTCATTCCTAAGGTGGCTAAAGATTAAGCAGGGGAGCCTTAGGCAGAGGCTATTGGATTTGGTGCTTCAGTGACTACTGAGGACCTCCTAAAAGGTCATTTTGAGTACAATGCAAAGGGAAGAAGCAAGATTGTAAAGGTTGAGAAGAAAATGAAAATGGGGTATGTGAAGACAGCAAGTATAAAGATTGTGCTTTTAGAACATTGGTGATGGACTGAAAGAAAAAAATGGTATTTCAGTGATCCCCAAAGATCATTAGAAGTTGGTCTTAGGATAAGAAAAGTGTTATAAGGAGCCTATTGACAAGAGGAAGAGATTTGAAGATTGAAAGTTTAAGTAAATATGGTAGCTGGATGTGAGCCCTGGAGACTGGAAGGTATGGGACTTTGAAAACCATTTGGGGCTTGAGTAGTATTTCAAGGGAATGGAGGCATTCCCCTCCAAAGTTAGAGGTTGAAGAGGGGATAATTAAGTGATCTCCTAGATGGAATAGATGTTGAGAGACCGGGAGAGATTTAGTGACTTGAGAATGGGAAAAAAGAACAATGTTATATTACAGTGAATCTTTAAAGGAATTAACTTTGTACCAAGATAAATAAGATTGTGAGCAACCAAAAAGACAGAAATGGTTGGATTCATGGTTCAGCTAACAAAATGTAATGTGACATCCTGCACGTTTTCTCCAGGATGCCTTTCAGATTGTCCTACATGGTCTTTTCCCTATATTCCCATAGCAGCTGTGCTGGGCTCAACGCATTCTTGTCCCTTCTCTTCTAAGTTAGCATTCATCTGAGTGGAATTGTATGCGTGTCTATTTGGAAGGGAGATAAATATCTTGATCCACTCTTATCATCAGTAGATAGGGAAGTATTTTTTTAACCAATAGGTATTCAAAAAATGTTTATTGAAGAGAAACAGGAAATTTAGAATGTTAGAATTTAGAATTAGAATTTAGAATATCTTTTTAAAAATTTTAAGAGGAAAAGAGTATTACAGCTTTGGGTCTTAGGGGTTTGGACCAGAAGTATGAAAACCAAATAGAAAGGGGATGAAGGTGACAGTCCTACCCTAATCTACTTGCTAGAGATCTATTGAATGAGATAAGAAAGTTGGTTGCTATAGAGCTGTTTCAGGAAGTTTGTTAGACAACATGGAAAAGGCCAAAGGCATGAAAGAGGACACCAAACAGTGGAAAAGTGTATTTCAGTAAACGGAAGGGAAGAGCATGAGGTGAGCATGGTTATGATGACAGATGAGATACATGTCTATGAATGACTTCCTGAAACCCTCCTCGTTCCGTTAGATGGGTAAGACAAAGACCAGAGTTAGCTTCACAGAACACTAACCTCAAACTGTGGCATGAAACCAGTTAAGAACCAAGCAGGGATGACTCTTGACCCTCCTTGTCCAAATCTCACCTCCTTAGAGATATGTCAGCACACACCATTAGTACGGGTATCCAGCATGTGCCGAGATTCCCCGCTCTCGGCCGTTTCACAAAGGTGATTAGCTTAAGTTCGTTGGTCAGTACACTGTGTCCATAAGAATCTCTCTCTTGGGCCTCTCGTGGTTGATCACAGTATGTGTTAGATAGAGAGCTGATCTGCCTGGATAGACAAGGAAGGCAGGATTTGTGGAACAGAGTTTGGCAGCAACTTCAGCAAGGAAGCATCCAGGATGGCAGTGTGAGTCATGGCCAGATGTAAGAGGAGACTACATTTCCAACACACTGCTGGTAACAATTTAAGTTTCACTCTGTGTCCTGCCTGCTAGTTTGCAAAGATTTTCCAATTCAGGGGAGATCCTTGCAGCTCTTCCTAATAGTACTCTAATGCGAAGACCTTGTGTTATGAGCATGTTATATTCCCAAGTAGGCCTCCTCGATGAGTATTTAGGTTCAGAGTCAAATCTGAGGAATCCACTTCCAATTACACTCATTTGCTTGAAGTTGTATAATGAAGAGTTAAGCGTGTGTTTCTTTTTGCATTTGAGACGAATATGAGGAAGCATATGGCAACCATTTTCCTTTTTCCCCATCAAAACCTGGAGTGTAAATATGGGTGTGGAAATTAGAGCAGGCCTAAAAATTGCACTGATTCCCAACCCCCACATCCACTTGTGGGCTTGAATGACAGGCTCTCTGGGAGAAGTTGGGCCTCGCAGGGAGGGACCTCCCTAAAGGCAAATAGATGGTTAGAATGCTAGTGTGGAAAGGCTCATTGTCTCTGGAGTTCTTTCAGTGTGGATTTCTTTTCTTTTGTGAAAGGTAATCAGTTCCAAGACACCTAAATGGTAATCTATTACCTGCCTCATGGTTGAAGGTCCGAATGATGTCTTTTTTTTTCCTTCAAAACAATAACTCCAAGAAAAGATTCAAGGCTGTGGGAGTTGCAGAGGGGAGGGTCTGATGCAGATATTATTGACTTTACTGGAAACCTGGAATTGTTTTCTCTGTTCCAGATTAGTGCTCTTCTTACTACAACATGTTACCATATTGCACAGGGAACATAAAAGAAGGACAGGTTCTGAGAATTCTCCCCTGCTTTAGAGCAAAGTGGTTACAATCAATTTAGGATGAAAACTTAAAAGCAGGGGGGTGGCTGGGTGACTCAGTCAGTTAAGCTTCTGCCTTCAGCTCAGGTCATGATCCTGGAATCCTGGGATCAAGCCCCACATCCGGCTCCCTGCTGAGCAGGGAGCCTGCTTCTCCCTCTTACTCTGTTGCTCCCTCTGCTTATGTCCTCTTTCTCTCAAGTAAATAAATAAAATCTTAAAAAAAAAATTAAAAGCATAACCAAATATATATATATATATATATATATATATATATATATATATATTTAAAAGATTATTTGAGAGAGAGACAGCATGAGTGGGAGGAGCAGAGGGAGAAGGGAAGAGTGAATCCCAAGCAGACTGCGCTCAACACAGAGTCTGATATGGGGTTCGACCTCATGACCCTGAGATCACGACCTGGGCCGAAACCAAGAGGCGGCCGCTCAACCAACTAGGCCACCCCGGGATCCCCAGTGAGATATATTTTAAATGGTAAACTTGATGTATATATTATTTTGACTCTGCTATATGAAAAATATCACTTTTGGCTTTTTAAAAGCTATTGTTATGATCAAATAATGAGTGGATCAGAAACCTTTTCTCCTACCTCTGAGTTCCCCCTCATGTGTCCCCTGAGCCCAGTGGTAAGATGAGAGGTGGTATATAGAAAGAATTAAACTGAAGTGAACTCTGAATCCGGTGGGGAATGTGTGGGATGAAGCAACAACAAAAAAATGTATTTACAGCCTGTCAATAATAGGGTTTGCCAGCATTTTTTAGATGTTCCAAACCAGTCTCAGAAAATACATGATCCCAAGAACATGAAGAGAAAGGTCAGTCTAAGTCAACCCAGATTTATCGCTGAATTTGGGAATCACTAATGTGCAGACCACAAACCAAAAGTGTAAGAACCAATAAGCTTTCTCCTTCTAAGAGTTCAGAGTTTAGAAATTATTTAAAATTATTTTAATCTGGTAATTCCTGATTTTTTTTCACTTAGGAACTCACATTTCAAATCTCTCAACTATGTACCAGATGTGTCTCCCAGCGAAGCAGGGACAATACAAGTGGAAATTCATTAAGTAATATCTTAATGGTCCGTCTTGAGCAAATATGCAACTTCTGCTAGTCTTTTGGGAAGGGTTGAACTCTCTCCACATTGGGAATTCAGATTTAAAATGATGTCTGCATTTTAGGGGTGCCTGGGTGGCTCAGTCGGTTAAGTGTCTGACTTTTGGTCTCAGCTCAGGTCTTGATCTCAGGGTCGTGAGTTCAAGCCCCACGCTGTGCTCTGTGCTGGACAAGGAGCCTAGTTTAAAAAATAAAAATAAAAAGTCTGCATTTTAAAGATGTGGAAAGTAAGATTCTTAGGGGAGAAATGACTTACTGAAAAGTAATACAGCTGCTTTGCAACAAAAGTGGCAAGAGAATGCAGGTCTCCAGCACAGTCTTGGGCTAGTTTCTGGATGCCAGTGGTTCTCCAAGATGCTGTGCAGAACACAGGGCTGAAAGAAAGCGACAATGGTTTTTTCCAAATTGTGGCAGAATGTCCTCAATTTAAAATTTTTCTCCCATAAAACAATGAATTTTTTGATGTTTTAGGGACTGCTACCACTTTTTTCCTTAATGACAACAAGATGAATGTGCAAATGTAAACAGTAATTTAAAAAACTCAGAAACAGACTTGCATAGATTTCTTTTCCATGGACACGTGCTCTGACCATGCCTCAGTATGGCAGGCATGCAGAGTCCTTTTGCTTTTTGCACAATCGCCAGGTGTTCTATTAAATCTAAGAGTGTGCGGAATGTCACAGCTTCCATGTGCTGTCAGATCTGAGCCAGTCTGCATTCACAAGCCATGGTGTCAGGCACATGGAGATTCCTTAAGGTCACAACCAATGGGAACGACTGAAAGTGGGTTTCTAACTTATACCCTGCCTATATCCAAGAAGGATTTAGGACTTGTATCAACAGGAATTCATCCAAGTCAGTCTGAAACTGTTCTAAATAAGAGGGTAATACACTTTGGGAATTTGGTAAGCTGAATGTTATTTCCACATTGGTCACCATGGTGAACACAAATAAGCAAAATTGACGGAATGGCAACAAGGCAAGGAGAAAATGTGCTTTCTATAGAATGTGATCTGTTTCTTGTAATGATCAGTGGTGACTATAAGGCTGGTTGCAGCATTTAGTCCAGTGCCTGATAAATAACAGGGCTTCGGTAATTAGCACAATGGATGAGGGAAAAGTACTATTTTCAGTGGCTAAATGAGAAATAATATTCAGCGATAGGATATCCTGTATGTTTATATTACTTACCTTTGGAAACAAGCTCTGATTTGTTTTCAGGGCAAGTGTTGGGAACAGACTGCTATTGAATCACTCAAGGGTACTTCTGGGAAAATAGCTCATTCTTAATTTCTCAGTCCAGTTAGACAAGAGCTAATTGCAAAAGGATTAAAACCTTGAAAACTGCTTTGTTCAGCTTATTGTTTCAGGTTTCCCTTTGGAGTGTGGATGATGTGTTTATTTGACATAACAAATACCACCATCCGCTTTGTTCCAGGAACCAAAAGGCTATGTGCTTGCCCAAGGAATTTCTCAGTTGTTTATATGTAAGGAAACACTGCTCTGTTTTATTGGATGGGGCCATTGCAACTTCTTTCTTAAATAGGGAATGCAGAGAGCTGTACTTTCCCCACACACATCTGAGCAGAGAAACCAGAAAATACCCTTCCACACTCCAAATGCCTGGCTGTTTTCAACTCCAGAGAGCAAAGTGAATTAACAGTTACTGAAAAGGGGCGTGTTCTTCACTTAGGAACCCAGAGTTTTTATGTGTGTTTTTGGCATATCCATTTGGGCCCATGTTCTATATTTTTTAAAATATTAGATTGGAGTACTTGGCATGTACTATATAGAGATTCAAGAAAGTTGAAAACAAAACAGAACTATGCTATCAGCCAAATTTAAAAGCCGGAATGCAGAGGAATAAAATAATCAGCAATTAGGCAGCCTGGAGAGTTTTTTTTTTTGTTTTTTTTTTTTTTGAGGGGGAAGGGGGTTGTTTCTTTTTAAATACATACCCTGCCTACCGTGTGAGGAGGGCAGTTGTGTGAAATACAGGCTTTGTGGTGACTTCGAGTGTATGCAACAGAGCAGTCTTTGCAAACAGCTGAAAGTTCTCTGGTCTCTTCCGATTTCCAAAAGGTACTCCTTAAATGGGCATAACTGATGGGTGATTGGCGAGTGAACAAGAGAAGGCTGAGTCACAGTGACCTGCTGAAGCCAGCCCCCAGTGTGTGTGTGTGTGTGTGTGTAGGAAAGGGGGAGCAGTGGGCAATGGGCGGGGGGTGAAGGGAGGCTGCAAGCTTAGCAGAATGTTTGAACAAGACAAAGAGCAGTTCCAGCAACCAAATAAGGAAGTCAGCGCTGAAGGATTTCAGAATAGAAGTGTGTCAGAGACTCAGGCAATCTGGGAGAGTAAAAATAAGCAAAGAAAAATGTCAAAGGATTTTTGCTTCACTCACACAAGATATAGAGAGAAAAGAGTATCTCCTCTTTAAGTAGGCAGTAAAACACAAAGTATATCTTTCCCCTTCTGGTGACTTTTTGTCAACCTGTTTCTGAAGAGATGTTTAGAAACTCTTTGAGCAGCTGAAATAATAAGCATTTTCTTGTTAAACAAGAAAAAAAAAAGGCAAGTTGTACATTAGGAGCACTATAGTATTCCTTTTATGTATAATTGATGAAACTTATAGCCTGAGATGATGAAAGTTTCCAAGAAGCCACAAAAATATCTTGAATCTCTTTTTCAGACATGCCCTGAACACTGAGTTACAATTGTATCCATTGAGAAGAAGCTTACCTCTTAACAAGTTAGTTAAATATCCAGTAGGCATATTGTCTAATTAAATATGTTAACAGTTACGAAAGATGTCAGAGGAGGCAATTATGCAGAGAAACTGTCAGTGCCTTCTTTAATCTTCTCAGTCTCATCTCCCAAACTCTCCATAGTGGCAAATAGTATTTGTTACCAATAATATGAAGGGATATTGATTTTATTTTGACACTTTTGAACTGAGATTTGGAAGAATTATTTTAGGACATTCCTAAACATAGTTAGAAGCACCTTTGTGTGCCACAAAACTAACAGAGAGATATTGTTTCTATTAACCAAGCAATCTATTTATGGTCCTAGCCAGAAATAGATATAGGGCATTAATCATGTATCAGAATTGGTTTAAATCTTCATTAACTTTGAATTGTTGGCAACTTTAAGGAAGACAAGTGAGTGAACCTACCCTTCTGCTCCCCAAATATACAATTGGCCAGCCCTCAGTTGAATCAGAAAGTATCAGAACACTGCTTAATAGGAAATAGAAGAATTTGCATATAGAGCTGACCAGAGGGCAGAAATGGGGAACAACACAGCACACAGACTAAACAAGTATCAAGGTGATCTTAGAATGGCGTTCAACCTGGTTCCAAAAATAGCCACTCCTTTTAAATTTAGATGTAAGCCCTATTTAATAAGCCACTGTTATTATCACCTTCTTCAGGAAGATGTCATCGACAGGAGAAAATGTTTATCATCACTAACAACTGAATTCTTTAAAAAAAAAAAAAAAGCAATTTAGCAATAAATGTCAAGAGTTCTACAAACAGCATTTGACCGCAAAGTTATACTTTTCAGTATTTGCCCTGAGGAAATAATTCGAAAGAGAAAAAATGTCTGAAAATGTTCACTGTAGCATTTTTTAAAAGGTTTATTTATTTATTTCAAAGAGAGAGAACGTGGTGGGGAGAAACAGAGGGGTAGGGAGAGGAAGGGAAGGAGAGAGGGAGAGAAAGAGAGAGAATCTCAAGCAGATCCTCTCTGAACATGGAGCCCTACTCACAGCTGGATCTCTCAATCCTGAGATCATGACCTGAGCTGAAACCAAGGGTTACTCAGCTGAGCCCCCTGGGTGCCCCCACTGTAGCATTTTTTTACAATCTCAAAAGAAAGAAATTTAAGAGCCAAAGAACGCAGAATGTTGGTCCTCTTGTCCTAACTAATGAAATATTATGCATCCTCTAAAATTAGTAATGATAAAGGTGTGAAGACAAAAACATTAATGATAATATAATGATGCCGAAAATTTAGCTTATAAAATTATACACTCCTGGTGTAGCTGTGCTTTGAAGACTGGAAAAGACCTTGGAGAAAATAATAATGCTAGTATATTATGATTATGAATATATTTTTTGTTGCCTTTATCAGTTGTATGTTTTCATAAGAAACACTTTTTTAAAAAAATCATGATAAAAAAAACTAAGAGGCAGCCTTCAGGGTAAGAAAGTGCTGAGGCTTCAGAATTGATCTGTACAGCAGATACAAATCACAGAGTTCAGTTTGCATAATGATATTGTACCAAAGTTGGTGCTTTATTTACTGGCTTGATATGTCAGTTATTTGCAACAGAGCAAAGCCAGCTGTAGTTCTCTGATAGAGAAGCAGATATAATATAACTGCAGAGGCTCCCCGATCTCTCCAGAATAGCTCTGATTAACGTGAAGTAACCAGAAGCTGGCAGAGTTAGTCCAGGATTCAGAAGTGTCGCCAGTGGGGCTCCATTTGAAAGAGGAAAAGACACTGGCTCCACCCACAGAGGGATCTCCTTGTCAAAGCACCCAATGGCACCTGGTAGCAAACCATGGCATTGAGAGCTCAGAATTCTCATCTCTGCCTTCAGAATAGTTCATTTCATCTTTTAGTGCTTCACTTTTGGTCCCTCTGCTACTGAAAATAATTAAAAGGACTTCCAAGTGTTAGGAAGCACTTTACATAAAGCTGCTCATTTGAATTATTTACAGGAAAAAGTTAATTGAGAACAATGTACAAATTACTTACATACCCAGGCATCAAAAAGCAGAGAAGCAAAGAAATCTGTCTTTATAGAATTTCCTGTGATGATTTATAATAAGTGTATAATAATTATAGATGTTACCTGTAATCTCATCCAACTTCCTATAGTGCAGATTTGAAAATTGACACACAGGACTCGAAGTGAATTGTGCAAGATCTGAGTGAGTTAATGGTGGAGACAACTTGTTTGTGGAATATAGTATTTAAGTCCCTAATGGCTGTTTTTCTATCAAGTCTCTATTTATTGCCCTTCCCTTTTTTCTCTTTTCCTGTGGTGAACTTAAGTGGTACTTCCATCAGTCTTGTTTTGATAGACTAAGAGTTTAAAAGAGCTTTAATCTATATTCCTGACTTAGTCAAGATGGTACCTTAATGGTTTGCTTCATCTAGCTACTTATTTGGAATATAAGCTCCTTGATGGCGCCCTGTGGCCTTGTTGCTGGGTGATGGACAAAAGAAATTGCTAAACTGTTGGCAACAATACCACGTGCACTGGGCCATATAATTTACAACAGCTCGGTCAGCCCTCACAGCAACTCCATGAGGTGTGTAGCAGTATTTTCATTTTACAGAGGAGG
Source organism: Nasua narica (assembly GCA_028533885.1). Lineage (NCBI taxonomy): Eukaryota > Metazoa > Chordata > Mammalia > Carnivora > Procyonidae > Nasua > Nasua narica. The sequence continues at coordinate 136,794,461 of CM052800.1, read as the reverse complement.
AAACTGAGGCACAGAGAGATTGAATGAGTTATCCAGAAACATCCACCTAGCAAGTGACAAAGTTGGGATTCAGACCCAAAGCATGAGCTCTTAAATATGAAATCATATCACTTAAATGAAAGTGAGGATACACTTAAAGTACCACAAGCAGGGGACAGTTCTCTTAAAATATCCAAAGGTAAGGGGCACTTGGGTGGCTCAGTCGATTAAGCATCTGCCTTCAACTGGGGTCATGATCTCCAGGTCCTGGGATAGAGCTCCGCATCTGGCTCCCTGCTTACTGGGGAGTCTGCCTCTCTACCCCACCCCCCTACTCCCCCCCCCCCCCCACCCACTCATGGTCCTGCTCTCTCTCTCAAATGAATAAAATCTTTAAAAAAAAAATATCCAAAGGTATGAGATAAAATTTCCACTTTAAATCAGAAAATAAAACTTTGGGCTTCCAGAAGTGAGATATTCAACTGGCAATTTGTCAGTTTCAATATGATAATCACAGAGCTCCAAAAATTACCTACATGAATAAAACTTTGGAAGTAGACATATAAAGTTTGAAATATAAATCAATGAAGGAATCTAATGATACTGTTCTTATATATTAAGTGAGGATCTCAGTTTAAATTATTAAACAGAACTGAATGTCTCTGTATTTTCTTGGGTTATGGGTCCTGCCATATCAATAGGAAAAAAGATTGAGCGGGTCAAAAGCTCTGCTTGTGTACAATATCCTAACTCCCAAGTATAGCAGACATAAAGCTACACCCAGAATAATCTATTCTGTAATTTACAGGATGAGAATCAGGGGTCCAGGTGGGACGAGCTCCAGCCCTCTCTATGGCTTTCTCAAGTCTTCAACTATCTGGAATATTTAGTTGAATCTGTTATAAAAGGAATAATTTGAAGTAATTACTTTGACTTATTCTGTACCCCTTCCCAAATATATGTAAATTGGACTGGAAAGCTTCATCTTAAATTAAATTTGCATGCTTGAAGCAATATATCTAGAACCATATAGTGCTAATGGTAAAGCTGGAGAGGAAAGTCCTAAAGCAGGCCCTCAGCCAGACATGATCTGGTGAATTTAGTTGATTACCTAATTTGTTCCCCTTTCTATTTTAAAATTTTTTTTTAAGATTTTATTCATTTATTTGACACAGAGAGAGAGATCACAAGTAGGCAGAGAGGCAGGCAGAGGCGGGGGGGGGGGGAAGCAGGCTCCCTGCTGAGCAGAGAGCCCGATGTGGGGCTCAATCCCAGGACTCTGAGATCATGACCTGAGCCGAAGGCAGAGGCTTTAACCCTCTGAGCCAACCAGGCACCCCGACCCCTTTCTATTTTAGCTAAAAACCATGGGATATGAAGTTTTTTGGTCATTTATATTTGTTAGAAAGGTATTTTGTATACATGTATGTGTTTTAGTATATGTGTTGTATATATATACAAATATGTACTATATGTATATTTCGCATACACAAACATGAAATATGTAAGCATTATGATATTATAAAATATAAACAAAGAAAAGTTTAAAGGATAAGATGAATATAAATATAAAGAGAGGTTTTAGTATTTTTCTTACTTCTCAGTGGATTATCATTGAAAACCACTGCTCTGTATGATACTCCAATACCCATTTGAAGATTTGTCACAAAAGTCCTATACCCCCAGGTTGGGGTAGGGTGACCTTAGTCCTGATCTTAGAACCATCTGGCTGAAGAGAACATTAGTGATCATGCAGTTCAGCCTTTTTGGTGAACAGATGAAGAGACTATGAGACTAAGGACTTTTGCCCAAATGTCTCATTTCCAAGGACTTAAGATGTGATGAGATATTATGTTCTATTGAAAGTCTGGTATACCTGAAATTTGTTAAAATGATAGATCTAAAGTGGTCTCACACACACACACACACACACAAATAGTAACTGTGTGAGATGATGGATATGTTCATTAGTTTGAGTGTGGTCCTCATTACACATCAAAACACTATATTGTAATCCAATAAGGGGATAATATCTAAAATATATAAAGAGTGTATAGAACTCAGCACCAAAAAACAACAAAACAAAACAATCCAATTAAAAAATAGGTAGATGATCTGAATATATATTTTCCAGGGAAGACATACAGGGGGCCCACAGACACATGAAAAGATGCTCAACTTCACTAAACATCAGAGAAATGCAAATCAAAACCACAGTGAGATTTTTGTCTACACTTGTCAGAATGGCCAAAATCAAAAAGGCAAGAAATAACAAGCATTGAGGATGTGGAGAAAAAGGATCCTTCTTGCACTGTTGGTGGGAATGTAAACTGGTGCAGCCACAATGGAAAGCAGTATGGATTCCTAAAAAGTAAAAATAGAAATACCATATGATCCTATAATTCCACTACTGGGTATTTGCCCAGAGAAAACAAAAACACTAATTCAGAAAGGTATATGTACCCCTATATGTTTTATTTATTATTTATATATTATTTTTTATTAATAATAAATTTATATTATATTATTTATAATAGCAAAGATAAGGAAGCAAACCCAAGTGTCCATCAATAGACAAATGGATAAGGACTGGATAGGGAGGACGAATGTGTATATACACACACACACACACACACACACACACACACACACACACGATGGAATATTATGGTGCCATAAAAAAGATGAGATTGTGCCATTTGTGGCAACATGGATGGACCTAAAGGGTGTTAAGCTAAGTGAACTAAGTCAGACAAAGAAAGACATATACCATATGATTTCACTTATGTGTGGAATCTAAAAAGCAAAACAGATAAAAAGCAGAAACCGACTCAAATACAGAGAACAAACCGATGGTTGTCAGAGAGGAAGGTGTTGGGGAATGGGCAAAATGGTGAAGAGGAGTGGGAGATACAGGCTTCCAGTTACGGAATGAATAAGTCACAAGAATAAAAGGAACAGCATAGAGAAGACAGTCCAAAAAACAAATATTGTAATAGCATTACAATTGTAATAGATTGTATGATGACACATGGTAGCTACATTTGTGGTGAGCACAGCCTAATATATAGAGAAGTTGAATCACTATGTTGTACACTTGAAACTAATGTAACATTGTATGTCAGCTATACAACTCAAATTTTAAAAAATGTTTGTCACCATGTGGTATACTTTCAATATATACAATTATTTGTTTATCAATCATAGGTCAGTGAAGCTGGGAAAGTAAGTTTTCAAAAAGTAAGACTGAGTATATACGTGATAACAATGGACTGAGTCTAGCCATCATTTTACCAAATAGTGGAGATTTTTGGTAGCAAAGAACTCTTTCCTCACCTGAACAAGTTGAAATTGAAAAAGAACCCCTTAGGAACTTGAGAAGTGTAAGGTAGGGACGCCTGGGTGGCTCAGTGGGTTAAAGCCTCTGCCTTTGTCTCATGGGCCGCAGGTCATGATCCCGGGGTCCTGGGATCAAGCCCCGAATCGAGGGGTCTCTGCGCAGCAGGGAGCCTATTTCCCCTTCTCTCTCTCTCTCTCTCTCTCTCTCTCTCTCAAATAAATAAATAAAATCTTTAAACAAACAAACAAAAAATGTAGTGGAAGGTAGAGTGTTTTGCAGGGGAGGCTGAGTGATCCCAGATCAGCAGATGCTGTGGGCAAAGCGGCTGTGGAAATGAGGGTGCCGGTGACCCAGGGAAGTGTTAGAAGCTGCTTGTGAGCTTGGAGTCAGTCCTCTCCTGCCGCGCCGCCATAGCCTTCGACCTGATACTAACTCATTCTTCAGACACCAGTCCAACTTCTAAGCGCTTGAGGGATCTTTGTTAAGCCTTTTAAGGGTATCCAAATGAATTAACTATTGTGCTTCACCTACGCTCCAGTAATTCACATTCAGTGGGCAGTTTTATTTTCCCAGATGTGCAGCTCGTTCACAGGGGAGTTATGAGTAATTAACTCGTAAAAGAAATGTCCAAGTGAATGAACAACTGCAAGCACCTGTTGTTAACAGCTGATTTTGTCTCCTCGCTTGGATTATAATGAGCTGGAGAATGTGAGACCATGTTTTCTACTTTTAAAACCTTGTGACACCTCCTGATTTAGGTTCACACAGAAGACACCGTGAATAGAGAATAGAGACTAAGTGGTAGAGTTTGTCTTCATAGCTCATGACAGGAAAGTGTCAAGGGTTCAGACAAACATCAGCTACCCAAGATTAGAACTACGTTATGACCTTCGTGGGCCCTAGGCATTTTTGCCTTTGTGTGTCCCTTTCTCCCATTAAAAAAAAAAGTTAGAATTATATTTTATAACTGCATTGGTAAAGAGATGACTAAAATCCAGGTTAGATTCATTATTATACAGTCATCATTATAATATTTACATTCATTTTGTTTCCTTCTGAGTATAAAAATATTTAAAATAAAAGTGTTTTTCTGGGCTGCCATAAGTGTGGGGGGCACTAGCCGCCATACCTCCAGTGCCTAGTGGATAACTTGGCTCCTCCTAAGATTACGGACACCAGCTCTGCAGAAATCATAAATGGCCTCATCTGTTTTTACCCTCATTGTAATAAAGCACATCGCTAGCCCCCTTTTAACTTCTTCTGTTTCTCTTGATGCTTCTCTCTGAGAAAGGTGGTTCAAGGATCAGCAATCCCCTTGTCCTTAAGTAACACCACGTGGCCTTGAAATACCTGTGGGGTGTGCGCTGCGCCCCCCCCCCATCCCCCAGCATGCTCCACTAAGGTTGTTCATGCAGGATCTTTTGGCCATATTGTGATGACTCGCGGGCAACTGAATCCAAAATTAATTCCTCTGTGATGCCGAAAGACAGTGGCTTTGTTCTCCAAAATGGAGTCAACTTGAGAGGATGATTTTCGTCAGACCAGTTTATCCATGGCTGGGACACAAGGTTTCGTTAAGTGTCATACACTGGGCAAACAAACAAGGGAACAATGACACCAGAGTTAGGCCAGGCTTCTCCATGCGCCGCCCACAAGTGAAGACAGAATAATGTTACCACCTATAAGCTAACGAACTAAATGCAGCCATGGCGCTAAAACGTGTATATACCTGTTGCTAATAAATTAATCTATAACGAAGCTTTTTAAAAATCGAGATAACAATTTGCAGAGGGTTTGGTTTTCAGGAAGCAAGACTGAATTTAGTTTTTATGATGACTGTCTTTCTTGAACTAAAATCTTTACTTTCTGAGTCTTAATTCTGTCAGCTTTGCCCAGACATTACTCTTTTCAAACCGGGGCTCTAAGCTCCAATTTCCCTCAGTCTAGCCATCTCTCTTTGAACTGTATTCATGTGCCGTATTTCATTAAAATTCATTACACATAATGAAAGACCCGGCCATTTGAAAACATTTATAGGCTGCTGGCTTCTCTGAATGTAACAGATCGAACCAAAGTTTAATTTGAAAAGTCACTTGATTTATCATCCCAATCAAGTGGCCAAATTGCATCCAGATCATCTAACTTAAGTTACTAAAAACAAATAGACAAATATGATAATGCTGATATAAGAATAATGATCTCAGTTCTTTGGGACATTAGAACTCTTGTTCACATCTAATGAACTCATGCATAAGAATCTTGATTTTTATCTCTTGAAATCTTGTACTTCATTGTGTCAGTGGTGACATAGTATAACTTAGTTAATGGGCCCATCACAGGCAGTATCAATATTCCTAAGTCAGTTGTTGTAACTGTCAATTGTATAAACTATGTATCAGATAAATTAATTCCTTTAATTACTGTTACCAAATATTTTCTCTTACGAGTTTTAGGACCCACATTCTGGGAATTTTCCATTGTGAGATGCATCTATTAAGTTTCCGTTTTAAAAGAAAATTTAATTAGAATATTGTCTCATTCCCTTTCCATACTAGAGTCTTGGTTTGCACATTTTATTGTGTCAAAGACATATCCTATAAAATAATCTCTACAGTTCTCTTAGGTGGAGATCTCTGCTAGCAAACTTTTCATCGCTGCACCCAAGCAAATCCCTGAGTATTTCCCTAATGAGAAAAATTAAGTACTTTAGAGAACATAAGCCTATTAATTTGAACCAGAGGATTAGTTTATTAATTCAAGGAAATGGATGCTTAACTTTAGGATGTAAAGGATTTGGCAGAGGGAAGATTTCAGAGTTAGGGAAAATAGGCCCAAATCCCTCCTCCTTGTAAAGGCGATCTCCTGTCTGTATCCTGTTGGAGTCCACTGTTTCCTCTGAGTTTAAATCATCATTCTGAGAAAGGCATTGCAAACCCATGGCTGCACCATTACTGAGGTAGTTTCACTTCCTGAATTTCTGGGCGCAACACCGGAACAATGGCTGATCTGTGTGTTTTGTAAGCATCCAGGGCCATCTATATGAAGTGCAACACAAGATTCCTTATTTATGTGTCCCCAGAGGCAATAGTACAAGAGAACCCACTGATGAAGTTCTGTCACCTCACCCATAACCTCATGAATTGCCATTGGGATTACTCTAAAATATTGAAAATGTGTAATCCTGAACTGATGATGTCGTATTTATTTATTATCAGTTGCTATATTTGTAATACACAGCTTAAGGTTTTTCTTATGCAGGATGAAGTTAAAGGAACCAGTCAACTGATTATAGTATTTCCCTATTTACTTAGGAGAGTTGCATAAAAGGCAAATTCCTCCTTTTAACTATGCCTTTTCAGTAATCCACATGGAATCTGTGGATGATTCCATCAGAGCTAGCATAACTCATTTGATTTGGAAAAGGATACTCAATAATGAGTCAGATTCTTCTGTGGATGAAGCAGGATATGTTTAGAAACTGCCTTAACTATTGCAGGTCAAACACTGTGTAGAATAAAACTTTGCAGTAATAAATTACTGATTTATTGATGCATCTCTTAGTGTCCTGAGATTGTTAATGGACTTACCATAAATAAATACTTTTCAGTGCAAATTTATATTCTCTGGAGTTTGGGTTCTGGAGTTAACAATTTATGTCTCACCTGCTTTGTGTCCTTGGATAAGTTACCTAACCTCTCTGTACCTCCATGAAGCGGGGACATGGCAGTAACAACATACTTCCCCATGGGTCATCGAGGAAGATAAAATGTGAGAATGCATATGAAGTAATTGGCATAGTGTCAGCACAAAATCAAGTTCAGATTATTATTTTTTACTCTCTTCCTAACTGACTACTGTATTGTGTAAAATACATTCCTGAGATACCATAAGGTTATAAATGTACACGTTAAAAGGGGAAGAAAAGCAGCCTCCACCTTCTCCGTATCCAACATCACATGAGGCAGTACACAGGCAGCCTCTCACTGCATCTTCTCCACAGTAATCCCAGGTAAATTCCTTGACCTCCATTTTACAGATGAGGAAACAGAAGCTCTGTGAGTTTAAGGTTATGGTAACAGCCTTTGATTGACCCTAGTCTGTGTGGCTCCAAAGCCCATGCCCTTTTCAGGACACCCTTTTACTAGCTGACCTCTTCAGACCCTGCTAGCTCTGATTCCAGATTCCATGATTCCTCTGGAGTTGGGTGGGGGCTCCAGGCTTGCTTTGCTCTCACAAATGCAATCTGTTCTTTTGTTTGCAAGTTTGTGATCTGTTTTTACATTCCACAATTGCAGACCTTCTGTTTGTCATGTTCCCTCTCATGTACTATTTTACGTCCATTGGGTTCTAGTCACATTTAACACAAGAACAAACAGTCCCGTTTCTCTCCCCCTTATCCTTTCTCCCTGCTCTTCATAAAAAGTTATGTACAAACCAAAGAGCCAGAAAGTTATCTTGGCCTGTGGAATACATTAATTTGTTTTTATGTTGAAACTATGAATTGTCCTTGGAGGTTTTCCCTGTACCTCCTCCCCTAATAGTCTGTATTCCTGATCGCATAATGCAGAGTGCTTAGACTCTTGAGAAGACACACGTTTCCATTTTTTAAGATTTCTTACTTTTGTTAAAATAATTTGGTAGTTGTTGATAAGGGAACAAATGTGTTTCCTAGAAAATGCTGCAATTAATTAGAAAGGGTCCACAACCAAAGTGGTCTGAGATTTTTTTAAAGAGGCTCATTTTTAAAATGAAGAGAATAGAAAGTTGATCTTAAGCATTCTGCTCTCAGAAATGTTTCCCCAATAACATTAATTGGAACCAATATCAGATAAAATCTGTAATTTCTCTACTATTTTTCTTGTCTTGTTCTTGCTGGCTGAATGGGGTTGGGAACCGCAAAAGTAGTATCTGTAAGAGAAGAAACAGTCCATTCAGCCAAGATTTTGTACCTTTTAAAAATGTAGCAGGAGCTACATCAAAAATTACTTAAAAACCATATCAAAGCACCAGAAATGAATGGAAATACTCCCTTATGCTGAATTGATATCAGAACATATTATACATACCATTGATCACCCTGGGAATATGTATAAAAAAAGCCACCTTATAGAAAATGTGTGCAACACCACAGCGGAGAGTTAAAAAAAATCTCAAGTTTTTGGTAGTTTTCATTAAAATTTATTGTAAGCAAAATTCCCAAAGATATACTAACATTTTTATTGCTGCATGTAAATAAAAGGAACAAAAATACAGAATTTGACCTTAATTTATAGGTTAGACAAGCATGACTGAACCACGTAGAGTTGTGGCAGTAGTGTTTGAATGGACATTTGGTGAGAAGATTTTGCTTTGCTAATACTATCCATGTATAAAGTATTGTTCTGTCTGCTGAGCATATCGGAGATAAGAGCTGCGTAGTACCTGTCGACAGTTCTATCTGTAGATCTCTATGTATCTATGGTTTGGCTGCACTGCCAAGATCTTGTTTGTTCAGTGAACATCATTTGTTTTTAGTTGTCTTTTGTTGTTCTTTTTAGTTTTTAACCACCTATGTTTCATCTTTTTCACTTGAGAGAATATGAAAAGACTATGCAGAGGAATGGCTTGAAGGATTACCTTCACCCATTCCCCGTCTTTCCAAACAACCAGACCCTTAAGCAAACTGTTTCATCTCCAATTTAATTTGCATGTTGGAACCTATAGGTCTGCGAGCCAAAGAGTGCTAAAAGTGAAGCTAGAGTCAAAAGTCTTAAAATACTTTTTAAAAATTTTAGTCATTTATTTGAGAGAGACAATGAGAGGCGGAAGTTCAGAGGGAGAAGCATACTCCCTGCTGAGCAGGAAGCCCATTGCAGGACTCGATCCCAGGACTCAGGGATCATGACCTGAGCCGGAGGCAGTCACTTAACACACTGAGCCACCCAGGTACCCTTAAAACAAAACACTTTTAAGTCCTAAATGCCAAAACACTCCCAGGGAGGCCAGAAGGAATGCCAAGAGTGCAGTCCCTGGTCAAGCAAAAGTCATTGCCTATTTGTTCTCTACCTCTTACCCCTTTCCCTTCCCTTAAAACCATAGAACTCTTAAGTTTCAGCTAAGGGAGAATGAAGGGAAAAAAAACAATCCAAAGAGGTTGTTAATCCGAATCCTCAGTGAGTACGAGAGAATGAAGTGTTCTTTTTCAGACTTGGCAGAAATTCCTATCAGTGCTTCTACTGATAATAGTTTTTACAATTCTGGAACTTGCCAAAGCGATAGCTAAGATGTATCCACGCCTCCCACACTACACGCATAAAACTTTAAAAGTTGAAAGCATTAACGTATTCGGTGTTTTGTTCCAGTTCTTTAAATCCTACTGGATTTGATCTCGGAAAAAGGAAAACTGGTCCACATGAATGCTGCTTTCTGGGTTCCTATAGAAGGAATGAGGCAGAGATGGCAGATCTAAAAGGGTCATCCTTTTGCTGCCTCTCGAGAGTGAAGGAATTGGAAGTCTTGCAGATAATCAGCCCGTCATTTCCACCCTGCGCACCCTTCCACAGTGGCTAAATAGGTACAGTGTTAGGAACGCATGCTTACCTAGTTTATTCCTTCTGTGTTCATGTTGAGAATAGACTCCAAAATCATAAAATTACAGAATTTAAGAACTGAAACTTTAATAGTCATCAAATTAATCCCATTATTGTGGAAATAAGAAAATCCCAGAATTCCACAGTTAAGGACACAGATTCCTAAATCCTACCTCTCTCTTCACTGTCATGCTGTAGCCTGCAAGAAAATCCCAGGATGTGCCAAGTGATGTCACTGCTGCTGCCCTAATGGCCATTTGACATGGGGATGAGCAAACTAAAAAGTCAAAGAAAGGCAAAGTTTAACAGTGAAATACTGAGGGTTTTTTAGGTGCTTGTCCTCTCAAAAATTGAAAAGAGGGTAGAGCCTTGTGTTTTGCCTAGAAAGATGACTACAGTGTATTATGGGTTTAAAGAAAAAGTAGGTTACAGAATCATATGTAAATGGTGATCTAATCTCTGTTTTATTATGTGTTTAAATACACACACACAAGTCTGGAAGCAAAGACTAGGCTCTTAACATGTTTATCTCTGGTAGAGTTACAAGAAAACATCCACTTTGGGTTTTTTTGAATATTTTACAGACATTTTAAATTTACACATAAAGATATTTCAGAGAGAGGGTATCTGGCTCAGGGCTGTGAACCTAGAAACATTGTTCAATATTAATGAAGGTAAGGATAAAATTACTAGATAATTTAAACCCGTGGTCCACAGCTATTCAAAATCTAATCGGCATTATTGGCATTTACTTGAAAGGGCCTTGGCACAACAAATGTTCAGCAAATGTTAGATAACATTCATTCATTGATTTTATTGACAGTTTTTATATGTAAAAATTTGATCTCAGTGGTCAAGGAACATTGACCCCCAGTAGTAACCGGACAGAAATAACTGTGGTAGTGTGCTAACCTAACCATTTGAGGATTATGCACAGAGGGAAGGTGTCCTTGGTTGAGTTGGGGCAAGGAAAAATTGCTGGTCTGGCTTTAGGGTTAGGCCCCCAATAAATCACGAATTTTACATAGGAAATTAATTCAGGAATTAAGATGTCCTTTTCCTACTTTAAAACATTCTACAGCCATCCCCAGGTTGTAGGTTAAAACAAGTGACTCAGAGCCTCGTAGTTTATGACAGAAGAAAAAGACGAGATAGGGACCACGTTCCTAAAATATTGCTAAATCAGAATGAGTTACACTTCTTACCCTAGGGGCTCCTAAATTTAGTTACTCATTGATAGAACCGAGTAAGCTAATTAATGGAAATCTAGAAATCATCCTCTTACTTTAAAAAAGGAGTGTGCTGCAAGGTGATCTGCACTTTCTTGCTTAATTGCTGCGCACTCTGCCTATACCTGCGAACTCATAGCACCCCAGTTAAGGGAGAGCAGCCCTCAGGAACTGGACCTTCCCCCACCCAAGCCTCAGCCCCGCAGTTTCAGGCCTTCAGGGCTGCTTCCACTCCAGGCCCCAAGAATGTTGCCCTGGAGTCAGAGTCACTGGACTTTTTTTTTAGTCTATAAAGGAAAAACACAATAAAAAACTGGGGGGAAATCATCCTGCCTTGCAGCCAACATCTCCACTGGCCTAGAAAAAGAAGTTGAATTCTCTCCCATTGTGAATTCTTCCTAAAAGTTCCGAGAAAGCCGGATCCTTCCCGGGTTGCCCCAGGAAGGGGCAGCAGAAAGATGCGAAGGGCGGAGCGTTGCTGGAGGAGGGAGCGGGACGCCTCGCGAACCTGGGGGCCGCGGGTTGCGCCTCGAGCCACGCCTCCTTTGAGGACTCTTATTTTGAAGGAACACGGACTGAAGTGTTTCAGGGACTCACTGAGTCACAGAACGGAGCAGGCTGCCGGGTATATAGCGCCGGTACCTGCCTGGGGCCGCAGCCCACGGAGCCTGCGGGACCGGGAGCTAGAGAGCGGCGGGGCGCCGGCCCCAGACCCGAGGTAGGCGCGGGGGTCGGCCCCGCAGCCAGTACAAATGTATGAATTAAAGGGAGCAAAGGGTGTGGGGCCGTAGGCGAGCTGGGATGGGAGTGTTTTACCGGAGGGTGAGGGGGTGGGGAGTGGGAGGGGGGGCGAGCAACTTGTAAACGCTGAGTTTCTACCAGCAGACAGGCCTTTCATAGAGCCCCCTCCCTCCCCTTGCCGGGTCTGAGCGGGAACCACTCAAAACAGTTCCAGATGGGCATTTTGTTTCATCTTCACGGGGTCGGGACTGGGGATGCTTTGCTGCCATGGATGATCCCTCCCTCTCTTAGAAACTTTTCTGACCCCATCCCTCACTTATTCGTGGCCCCACTCACATGGGGGATCCAACCTGTTGTGGAAGGGCAGAAAAAAATGAGGCTGACAGAGATTTTAAGGGACGAAATGATTACCTCATTCCCGGCACTGGCGGGGGGCTAGCGGGTAAGAGCCCATAGGGTCCATCCATCTGGAGCCAAACCGGGGCACTGCACCTCTCCCCAACCCCATCCTCCTTTCTTCGGGAGAATTTACCCCACCTTGGCGCCACTCAAAGAAAATTTGCTTGTCACTTGGGGGCTTTCCCCCACCAGGATGCCGCGGTAGGCAGTCGTTAGGCTCGTCTTGCAAGGCTTGCGAGTGCAGTGGGGGTCCGCAGCTCCGCCCCCGCCGGCCTCCGTGGTAGCTGCTTTGTTAGCCAGGGCGCTGGGCGCGGGCCCCTGGACGTAGCTGCGGAGTTAGCTTTGTGCACCCGCCACGGCGGAGCCAACGAGAAAGGATTGTGTGAACGGTCTGGCTGGCCTCTCTGGTATGCTGTGAGTTCAGAAATCCCGGGCGCAGAGCTGGGGGCTGAACCCTGGAAGAAATGGAGCCCACCCTGGGGCTGGGGGCTTCTCCCCTGTGTGCCTTATTTAACATTCGGGGAGGTTCTGTCCCCAATGGTAAGTGGTTCTGAGTCCAGAATGGAGAGTTTGGGCACTTGAGTCTCCAGTGAGTCTTGGGACTATTGCACTTGCTGGGGACTGAAGGGGGCGCACAGGCATCTTTCCACCCAGCTGAGCTGGGTCTTGCTCCAGTAGCAGGCCTGGATGAGCCTATCCCAGCTGCTGGTGTGCAGCCCAGAAACACCAGGATGGGTGTGCATTCTTCAGACGGGGGCGTCGCTAGAGCCCTGCGCTAGCTGAATCTGCATTGTGATTTGCAGTTACAGAGAACTAGTATGAGAAAGGCAGAAATGGACGCACCCAGGTTTTGGAGGCATGAAATAAAATACATTTGAGTTAACCAGCATTTGAAAATCTACCGTTACCACCTCTCCTGCCTCTCCCCCATCCTCCAGGCTCAGCATTGGCCTTACCAACTTTGGAAACTGCCAAGTTTTCCCTTTGAGGACACGTTCTTAGTTGTGTTATGAAGGATCCTGTCAGAACTGTATCAACAACTGCCACTGAGGAAAAATGGTCCAGCTAATTGTCCAGGGATTTTGGTTTGGTTTGCTTCTGAACCTCACAGTACAAAGGCATGAGCTTTTTTACTGTATTTTTAGATCCTCAATGAAAGGGGATACTATTGTCAAGATCTGGCAGACTGCGAATTATTGATAAGGAGTTAGTTTCTATTGATTGATGTTAGAGACAGCATGAAGTATATGCACCCTTATGCCTTAGAGTGATTGCCTTTTTGTACCTCGAGCAATAAATATATGATGAGTAGGCAAGAGTTATATAATCAACAGATATTCCAACTAATTCATAAGTTTTGTTTATTTTTCTATTTTACATAAAATAAGATTTATTGGATACTTTTTTTTTGCCTTTAGAATAAGGAGCGAGGTGGGTTGCCCACGGCCCACACCACATCCCTTAATAAGAAGCTAGGCAAGTACAGCAAATAACAAAACATGCCAACATTCTACCTATCTCTTCAGCTGTGTGAAAACTTGATGATCTGAGTGAGGAGCATGGGTAGATGGTTGATAATAACATAGCTTTATTTTGGGGGACTGCCGGAATCCAGGAATCCTAATTTTGACAACTGGTATGGCAAAGTAGCTCGCCTGCTTTAAATGACGTAATAACTGCTTGTCCGGTCCGTTCCAGGTGAGGACATTGAGTAAACAACAGATAGAGAAATGTCCTAGTTAGGGTAATCCCAGTATGCTTCAGTATGTCCTCGTGGGCTCTAGAGTTTAGTTGACTCTTAAAACCTTTTCAGATAACAGACTGAAAATTGAATGCCACTTACCACATTACGCCATGGTTGTTCTTTATAGTACTTTATGAAGTACTTTATTTACTTTATGAAGTAGAAATACTTTCTGGTATTATCATCTCTTAGAAGAGCTGTTGGGTTTGTACTACTTTGACAATAGTTGCTTTTTATCCCCCAAAGTATTATTTTCCCTAGACTATAGTAATTCTTATACTTTACTATATTTGAGACAACTATGTGTCACTGAAATACAAAGTATTTCCCTGAAATTATCGAGTCCACACTGCTCAGGGTGCTAAAGACATGTCAAGAGGAAGTTATTAATTTGTTCGAACAATTGTTTGATTGTTACTCCCACTTTCCACAGTTTTTTCATAATCATTGGTATCTGTAAAAATATGTATTAGACGCTGTCTTCCCTTCTGTGTATATTTCAAACAATTTCGCATCAAAAGATATTGTACATTTTCAGTATTTATTGCAGAAGATCCAGGTGAACATTGGGTAAGGAAAGTTCACTGTGCTTCTAAAATTGTCTACTATGCAGTATCTTGCAAAATAATTCTCTTCAAGGAGATGGGGGGGGGGTAGACAGACACTAAACATACACTTTAAAAATTAAAGATATGTTAAAATAACACTGAACTCTTTGAAAGTGTTCCCAATGCATTAAATGTATTGGTTTATCCAAATAATACTCTTTTGAGACACAGAACAAGAAATGGAACTCTATGAGATTTTAAAGAAAGGTGTAGGAAAAATAGGAATTTTGTCCAGGATTATACAAACATAGAATTTGAGGTGGTCAATTGTAGCTAGTACTGTGTCCCAGATTTTTGGCTTTAGAAAATCCCTGTGAGATTGCACTAATCCAAGAGATTTTTTTTTTTTTTTAATAGGAAAGTTTTGTCTCAGATTTTGTCAACGGATGAAGAATTGGAAGGTGGTAGACGAGAAAGGTTCATTGAAGGAGATTTGATGACTAAGAGAGCAGTAGCCCATTCTCGCAGGAAAGGCAGGGAGATAAGATGGAAGTAATGAGGGCCTGAGGTGTCAGGGAGGGACAAACATCCTCAACAGCCCTCTGCCCAACCCTATTGACTGCAGAAGGCACAGTTATCTTCCTGAGCAATAAGTCGTAGCTGTCTTCCTGGCTAACTGCATTAGGGTTAACCGTGATATGTAATGTAAGCCATGCCATAAGCCAGAGAAGCGAGCCTCTCTCACGTATATATTTTGGATAATGACTACAAGGAAACAAACTGAAAATGTGGGATGGTTAGTTCTAACGTCTGTCCTCGGTCTCCCACTGAATGTGCGTTGGCCCAACTGCCAAAGCTTCACCACTATGGTCAGCAAAGGTGGTGATTTTTGCAGTTTGGCATGGACTTTTGGACGGTGTAAAGGCTTATTTGATGGAAAAGATTTCCTCCTCAGGGAGAAGCTGCCATTCGTGGACAAGGTGTGTCAGCCAGAAGAAATGAGCAAATAACCATTTTCTGGTTTCTGTTGGCAAAATGTTGCATTTTTTTCCCTATGTAAGTGTTAAAAATAGATTCATAGGAAGAGACACAAAACCCAGGAAAAAGAATAAGACACTGAAGTTTCATCAGTAGGAGGAGAGAGAACTAACTTTTGTTGAATAGCTATCACTAACCAGGCTCTGCTGGATGTGTTGCGTTCTTTTACCACACTTCGTTCTCACAAAACTCTGAACTAGATCCAGCACATTTCCTGGTATTCCAGAACTGGGATCAGGAATGCCATCCAAGTAGAAATGAAGTACCACTCAACCACCGTACTCTTTGGCTTGCTTCACCTTTTCACGACATTTGTGGTATCTTTGTGAAAGTGTCAACCTTACTGAGAATGAGCACCCCTCACCTTTCAGATGGGTTGGATTCTGAATGTGGGTGTGTAAATTGGTTACTGGGAACTCTGGACATACTTTTTCATTGAAATTAGGTCCCACTTTGTGGTTAGGTTCCCAGGACAGCCGAGAAATCATAGCTGAAGTATTCTGCTTTATTAATAGTACCATAGAACCCAGCCACTATATATAACATGATTTTTGTGGGAAAATGCGCTCAAAGCTCCAGCTTGATTTTTTTTAAGGTTTTTAATCCCAGCAACAATGGCTAAAAGGACCCTACCTTCTCTTTTTTCATTTAAACCTTGAAGCAAAAATAAATACAAAGAGGTACATTTCCTTTCCTACTCCCCTTGTACTATCAGTGACCCCACCCTGGAACTACAGAGCTATGGGAAGAGGGAATCCCAGCAGTAGCTGGCTTTATAACAGCAGAGAGGGAAGAGAAGAAGTCGAAAAGGACCTGGATAATAGGGCAGAAGTGAGGACCCCACTTGTCAGCTGTGGGATCTATTTTGGATGGCCAGTCAGTGGAAACTACCTGTTGGTTGATATTACTTCCTTACTAAACATAATTTTTACCATAGAACCTAGACGTAGACATCAGTACTGCCTACTTGGATGTTCATTATCATTAAAGTCAAGGCAAGGTTTTGAATGGAATCTTTAATAATAGGAGGAAAGCATATTTAGAGACCTTTAATTTTTCTTCTCGAAGCCAGTCTACTAAATTCCCAAATAAGTACCTGTTTGGGACTAGATAAATTTAGGGTAAACTTGAATGCTAATGTATGATTATTATATTCTAAATAATCATCTAATAAATGCCATTTGTGGGGCACTGCATACAGAAAATGTGCTAAAATGTTTATTTTTTAAAGACATTTATTTGAGAGAGAGAGCATGAGCGTGCAAGCAAAAGCAGAGGGGAGAGGCAGTGGGAGAGGGGCAAGCAGATTCCACAGGGGCTCAATCCTCGGACCTTGGGATCGTGACCTGAGCCGAAGGCAGACACTTAACTGACTGAGCCACCCAGGGGCCCCTAAAATGTTTAACACACATTGTCACTTAATGCCCACCACAATCCTACATAGTACTGTCAGCACCACCATATTAAAAGTTATGAAAGGAAAACTTTAAGAGGTTCATTTGCCTATAGTCACATGGGTCAGAAATGGTAGGGCTGGAACCTCGTTAATTCCGATATCGTTGAGCAAGTGCCCCGGATACTGGCTAGACTCTGGGAATAAAGCAGTGGACAAATATGCAAAAATCCCTGCCCTTTTGAAGCTTATCTTCCAGTGGTTAGGAGACAAACCATAAACAAAATAAATTGAACATTGAGGGCTTCCAGTGGAGTGGAAATAAAGACACTCCAGACAGGAGGACAAGGAATGCCAGGAAGGGGTTGCAGTTCGGGCAGACAGAAAATCAGCAGAAGAGTGGCTCAGAGTGGACAAAATGAGTCCAGTAGTACTTCCGCTGTTGTATCTCACAGCAAACCATTTTGTTTTGCAACAGCAAATGTTTGAGTGTTTGCCATCTTCCTCAGTCACTGTAAATACCCCAGCAAATATTGGGGAGTGATCCAAGAACAATAGAGGGAGGCCTTGACCTTGTGTATCCAAAGGCCACTGGGCTCTGGTGCACTTGGCCTCGGCAGAGCGCCAAGGGGAGGAGGCAGAGTCTGCGGACCCGGGACAGAAGGGGTGGATGGAAGTGGCAGTGGGAGCTTGTGGTGATTCTCCACTGCAGGTTTCTGTTTTCTCAGTGAAATAAGGGCAGTCATCGGTGGAGGGCCAGACGAGGGAGCGTTTATGGGAATTGTGAGGACGGGGAAGGTGTGAAACAGACACGTAGGAGAGGAGGAGCCTGAATTTGGCTGCAGAAATGGACATGCAGGGTCTGCGCAAGGTTGAATTCTGACCCTCTCCCCCATGTGTTGGTCCTCAGAATTCTGCAATCATAAGAACTACCTTTTCTTTATCCTTCACTTCCATGGACTAGCGCCCTACACTTAGTAGATGGGTGGTTAGTATTGAGTGGCTGTTATAATAAACCTTCTATGCACATATCCAGAAATTTCCTTTAAAATTTCTTCTCCTAATCATCACATGAATCTCACTCTACTGTGAAGTGCTCGGACACTTACAATTCCTGAAATGGCACTTGTACACCAGTTTATTCCCAATTATTTCACTGAGTTAATCACAACTAACATGAAGACCAAGTTTTAGACTCTGAAAGAATTCTTAAGGGTATGCTTTCTTTCTTTCTTTCTTTTTCATATTACTCTCCAATGACTGCCTAAATCAAACCTCATTCCTACCAGATTCTGCCTTTCTTAAAGGCAACAGAGATGCCTTCTTCTGCTTTATCACTGGTGAGTGGTTAGCACACAGCTAGAGCACTCTACAGGTGGTCAGCTGGGAAACAGAAAAAGCATTGGGAATGGTAGGGTAACACAGGAAATAGATATTGGTGGTCTGAGCTAAATTTAATTGGATCAGGGCATGGTTCGAAGACAGAATCGCCTATACTTGCTATTGATGGCAGGTGAAAGGTAAGGGAGTGGCATGCATCAAGGATGACTCCCAGATTTCTGCCAGGTGGTGGGGTAGATAGGACTGCCATTCAGAGAGGAAGGGACAAGAGGAGGGACAGCTCTGAAAGAAGGGCAAGTTTGGTTTTGAGCATATCACGATGTAGAGTTGTCCAGGAGGCAATGAGATACCCAGATCTGACATCTGGGATATCATAGTGGGGACAGTGATTAATTAAAGCCTTGGAAGAAGATGACTTTGATCCAAAAGAGAGTGGAAAGTGAGAAAATTGGACTAATGGTGAGTAAAGATCTCACCATTTGACGAAGCTGTAGTCTGCAAAATCTGCCCAGTAACAAAATATCGAAGTAAAGCATATCCTTGTAAAACCACAAATGAACTAACACTGGAGTTGGAAAAATTTGTAATTTTTCTTGGTCAAGTCTCATTTCCTGCTTGCCTTCATAACTAGAAATGGATGCATTTATATGGAAGGTGATATGTGGATTTTTAAAAAATCTGTTTTAGGCACTTATTAATAAAGTGAATTCTCACATGCTCCATATTTTCTTACATATGTATGACCTCATTGTTCTGTGTCACAGAATGTTGGAGCGCATAGTGTCCACACCAGCAACCACAGATCCAACCAGCCAAGCGACTGTGGCTACCCAGGGATGGTAGATAAGGAGCTGGCCTCACCTCTCCAAGGGGAAGCTTTTATTTACAAGAGAGAGTGGCCCATAAGAACTTGCAGGTCTCTTTGAAAGGCAGAGAAATGAATCTAGGGATAAGACAGCCATTGTCCAAGTCCAAGCATTCCTTGGCCCTTCTTCGTGGACAACCAACAGGAGTTGTCAGTTTGCAAACACACAGAATCATACTGCTTAATGTCCATGCCTCTTCTGCTTTTCCAGAACTCTTCAATAAGGTGGTAGAAACTCCGTGAAGCCACCAGGTGGGCGAAGCTGCCAGACCTTTTCTTGGGTTGACTTCGTTGCTGCAGGGGACAAATGAACGCTAAAATCTGGCAGGTGCACTTGAGGAAGTTCCTTGGAATTCTTTTATATTGAGAGATTTAGAAAAACCTAAATCCAGGCCCATCACAAGCAGATCAAGGTTGAGACTTCCGAAATCCATTGCCATCTCTTAAGGGCCAAGTTCTCATTCATTTAAAATTACCAGGACTTTTGCTGTATCCCAGTGGCGAAGCTAGGTAGGGCAGGTGTCCTTGCTTCCACTCTACAGATTAGAAAGTGTATCATTGGTTGACTTTCTGAACTTGCATCTGTAGCAGGACTTGCATGTCCTGTCACCTGGCTCTGTTTTTCTTGTCAGCGCACCAGGCCTCCTGAGATGCGGGTATATTACCACTAGAAAATGTGCGCTGTGGGCAACTGCAGAATTTTCCGAAAGCTTAAGCACAGATGGCAGATCTGGCAAAGTCAAATTAAGAACACCGATTACAAGTTCAGGAGGAAAGTTTTTAAGGGGAAATGCAAAATGTTTAAAATCCTGAAGCCCAGTTTACTTGGGCAAGGCATCCCAGTGGAGGAATCTGGTCGGTTACCGAGGGAACCACCCAGTGGCGCTTTCTGGCCACCTGCCCTGGCCAGCCACTGAGGAGAAAAAGTTGCGGTGGTGTTGAGTAGACAGCCGAGCTGTCGACTGGCAGCGTGTACCGGGCACTCTGGCCACCGGGTGTCTGTCCCTTCTGTGTCACTCTAATGTCGGGAGCCCCCAGGCAGGCTCTGTGACCTCTGCACCTCTGCTTAGAGTGCGACCTACCTCGTGCTTATGCTCTCTAGCCTTATCACTTTGATTTTGTCTATACGTTAAGCCAAATGCAAATCTGATCTTGAAACTGAAGGTTTATCAATTTTCAAATATTTGCTCAGTGTTACTGTGGCTCCAGTTGTTTCATTTTACTGCAATGCTCTACTCACATCTACAATTAGGTCATGTTTTTCAGAATTACATTGATAATGCATGATTTCATAGTCTAGCACAACAGTGATTAGTTTACTGTGTTTTAAGGAAGCGCAATAATTAGCATTCATGGAGTAATGCAGTACCTTAGTCATTTAGAAGAATTAGCAAAGAATATGATGAAGACTGAATATCTTGGAACAAAGTTTGCTGGGACAGTTGGCTCTGCTCTGAAACTTGAGTATAATTCTCTCTTTTACATACTGGCTTTTATGGATTCTCTTCTGACTTTGAGCTAATTAGCTCATCCTTTCATCACTGCTTGAGATCTGGCTTCAGATACCATATCCCTCTGCAACTTTCATTTTTTAAAAAAGTCACTTTTGTTGGCCAGAGGCATTCAACTAAAATTATGAATCAGAAAAATACGGCATTCTGGCTCTCGGCAGTCAGATTAAAGGTTAAAGTATTATGAAACCGCAGGATCTGACTGAAGCTGTGGGTCATATTCTGGCAAGGGTAGCTTACCCCTGGTGTTCTCCTCGACCACCCAGAGATCGGCGTCTTACATTAATGGCATAGTGAGATTTAGAAATGTGTCCGTGACTTGCAGGCCTATCACTTTCATGCTGCCTTCTTTTATTTTCTGAACTAGCTGAGGAAATGGCTGTCATCCCAGGTCTGTCTTCTGATGTGCTGGTAGTTCTCACTCAAGCTCTTCACAGCCGGCTGTCTTTTCCCAAACAACCTCTGTTGCCTCTGGTCATCTAGAGACTAGATGAAACGAGCTTCAGGATCCTTCTCAGCTTTACCGTCCCTATGTCAGGTGAAGAGAGAAATGAAAGGCATTCCCGTCCAACTCTGCCCCTTTCCTCTTTGTTTTCTCTTCATGATCTTATGGAGTGTTTGGTTAAAACACTTAAGAAGTTGATGGCTTTAGGTGATATGATTCCCTAGTCTTGGAGAAGGAGAAAGATGTACCTCAGACATCAGTAAATGCCACGTTCTAGTTCAAATCATAAGCCTGAGTGTGATCAGTAAAACCGTATTAGATGTCAGAGATTCACAAAAATTACAAGTGCCAATTACCCAAAAAATAATGATAGAGGTATTGAAGCAAATGTGTGGCTGTGTATATAGCATACTACTCAAAGGCCGGGGAAATCTATAACATCATATGACCTCATCATATGACCTTTGCCAGAAAGGAATTCTAAAGGCAGTAAGGTTTACCATTAGTGGGCCATGTAGCATAAATAGAAGCCTTTCTTGCAAACTTTTTGGAATTTTCTATACTAATTTATATTTCAGAACATAATACCCTTTGGGTATACTGTAATTCGGGATACAGAGAAGAATTAATGAGTTCAACCCCTGAGCTAGGGTAACAGAAAGTTTAGCTTGAAAAAATCAGTTTCCACTTGGTCAGTTTCTCTTCTCTTTGGCTCAAGTTAGAGAAAAGTTTACATAGTTTAAAAAGAGCATTTTTAAAGTTTACGTTTGATTTTCAGTGATCTCAATTCTTAGACCTCAGGATAAACAAATTTAGTGTAGTACTTCTGTACTGTGTGAGTTATGCTGACCTAAGGCTGCAGTCGTGGCCCATTATTCTCAGTAATAATGATGGTATAATCACAAAGCCTTCGTATTGTTAATGGTTCTGAAGTATACATTAGTAAATGCTTTTGCTATTTAATAGTCAAGTAGGTTCATCACATGAATTAGAGGTCTTCCATATTAGGCTTTTGGAGACACAGCCATCCTGGGATCATATGAGGTCTTGGAGATAAATGGAGACCAAAGTGAATGCAGAGGCTTCTATGGGGCAAGCAGAGTAAAGAATTCAGTCAAATGATGTCATCCAAGAGAAGCAAGCCCATGCCCGAAAAACTGGCAGCAGCTTACCCATACCAAGCCACCTGAGACATTTCCTGGCCTGGAAACAATGTTACGGAAATTGAACTTCCTTGCCAGATTTACCACACCTTGCCAAAGTCTGGGTAGCTCTCATATTGCAGCAAGAATAATTACGGCTTTATAGCACCTCTGCCGAGCACTTCCGTGAAAGTGAAGAAGGAATCAGGAACCCTTGTATTTTAGCAGACTAGAGAGGGACAGTGTAGGTGTGCTTCCTCTGCCCATTAAAACTGACACTTTTCTAGTATGCATTTACTATGAATTACTATCCATGAGGAAAGTAATGTATCTGGCTGGGTGAATCAAAAAGCTTTGGCAAGGGCGCCTGGGTGGCTCAGTTGGTTGAACAGCTGCCTTCAGCTCAGGTCATGATCCTTGAGTTCCGGGATCGAGTCCCACATCGGACTCCCAGCTCCACGGGGAGTCTGCTTCTTCCTTTAGCCTTCTCTCCTCTCATGCTCTCTCTCACTTTCTCTGTCTCTCAAATAAATAAATAAAATCTTAAAAAAAAAAAAAACTTTGGCAAAAAGCTTTGTGCTTGTTCTTTGTTTTGTTTCATCCACAACGCTCTAGGAAACAATGACTAGATCACCTCTAAAAATTGTCATGATCGAATGTGCCCAGAGGGAAAGACAGATTGCTTTTGATTGATCTTTCTCTTCTGCCCAAATCCAAGTGAACAGCTTTATTCATTTATTCAATAAATATTTAATGATACTGTTTTGAAAGTTTTTTTTATATACATTCTATAGTCTGAACAGCAGTCCTGTGAAATCATTTTTACCCTTTAAAAATTTCATGTATATATGTATAAATATATACATTTTCACATATAGAACCTGTCTGTTTTAGGGAAGGGAAAAACAAGCCTTAAGGAGGTGAAGCATGTCTCAGAGGTCAGGTAGCACGGGGCTCACTCACTCTGGGCTTCTCTCACCCTGTCCTAGTCTCCACTCAAAACCACATGCCCCCAGTGTAGAAGACCCTGGTATTGCTGTGGTATCCTTTAACTCATAGGAGTCTAATTTTATCTCAGATTTATTAGAATATATGAGGTGAAAAAAGTTGTGCAACAGGAAATTGAATTAAAAGATCCTATAGCAAATCTTCCTGCCAACCTCCTAATGAATAAAGGATGAATTCCATCCAGATACTAAAAAGTTACTGTTGGAGTAGGACACGCTTTAAAATCTTTCCATATGCTTTAAAAAGCTTGCGAGCAAATCCATCCATTACTTTTCCTTCGCTCACCAAACACCGACTCAGTGCGTCTTGTGCTCAGCAGTTCCTTGAATCCTGAGCAGGGGAACGTTGGCCAGGCCCTCTTTTATTTTTATTTTTTTATTATGATTTTTTTTTTAATTTATTTAACAGAGAACACAAGCAGGCAGAGAGGCAGGCAGAGGCAGAGAGAGGAGCAGGCTCCCTGCGGAGCAAGGAGCCCGATGCGGGACTCGATCCCAAGACGCTGGGATCGTGACCTGAGCCAAAGGCAGCCGCTCAACCAACTGCGCCACCCGGGCGTCCCCCAGGCCCTCTTTTAGATCAGGGGAGAGACAAGCCCAGCAGCAGGATGGATTGGCGAGGCCTGCCATTGAAGCGGATCAGTAGATGCAGAGCCCTCGGAGGAAGGGGTCCCCGTTCTGCTCAGGGGGGTGCTGGGGGAAGATTCTGGAGATAGGTGAGACATGACAGCAGTCAGGTGTGATAGAGGTTGAAGCTGGGTGGAAAAGGCAGCTCAGCTCCATGTCCAAAGGCTCCAAGATGGAGAGAAGTTGGTGTGTCTAGAGGGTGGTGGGCGCTTGTGTGTCAGAAGACGATCCCGCATGGACTGAGCCGAGGAAGGCTTGGCCAGGCTGTGAGGAGCCTTGCTTGATACACTGAAGTGTCACGGAAAACATGCCAGTCGCTTTCTCTATGAAGGGGTACATTCACAGATTGATCGTACTACATCTTTTGTGTCTATGTAGCCGGAGAAGTCTTCCTAGATACATTATAAAGGAATTTTAGAACCTATTTATCACTTGTTCCTAACCCCTTTTTTCTTCAATAACATTATCTGATTTTGCTTACCCATAAGACAGGCAGTTATGAGTTTAAGAGACTCCAAAATCATAAATTTTTTTTAAAAAAATAAAGATTTCTTGATATAAAGGGTTCAGCAAATGTTGATTGGAAGTGGAGGCATGGTTTTTAATAGTAACATGTTGTGCTCTCAAGGACTTGAGAGGAACCTGCCCTAAACAGCCCTTCTGCCAGTCTTTACACCACTGATTTATTTAATAAGCCCCCTTCAGGGGTGTCAGTGAAAACTCTCAGAGGTATCACGAAGTCCAAATTAATGTAGTCTGACTGAGTGAGGCTTCCTCTTCCTTTGGTTTGAGATAGCACCTAGTTGTTCCATGATCATTGTTCCTGCTCACTTTTCTTCTTTCCCTTCCCAATGGGCCCTTTGGCCAGTTGATTACTAAATTATCCTTTCTAATATGAATTCAACTATTAATGCTATGACTTTGTTCTTAAAACACACTGTGAACCAGGTCTATCACAACTGACTGGCGAAAAAGCCTGTAGTTTGGCACTGCATCCTGACAAATTGGGCTCTCTCTCTTCTATAAACAGTAGTTCCTGTAACCGCCCTCCTTCTCCTTTCCAACAAAATTCACATTCACTCTCCTCTCATCAATATGGAAATCTTCGCTTGTACATTTGTTCAGTTCCCCACCTCTACACACTTGACTGTTTTCATTCTTAGATGTAAGATCTAGAACAGAAACTCCATTGGAAGCGCTCTGTAGCTCCGCCGCATACAGTAGAAGTGAAGGTTCAAGTTCACGTGCCATTGGTTTTCTCAGGTTTGCCTTTCTCACTCGGGTCACTTGAGAGCTAAATTTGTCTGTTTGATGTGTGTAACTTAAGAGGCGATCAGCACCTGGTGATTATCTTAAACTGAAGGCCTTAAACAACATATACAAGGCATCTGTCCATATCAGTAACATCTGATCAACAAAGAGTTTCCTTTGAAGAGGGAGAAGGAGGTGCAATTATTTTGTAGTTGTCTCATACGAATTTTTTTAAAAGATTTTATTTATTTATTTGACAGAGAGAGAGAGATTGATCGCAGGTAGGCAGAAAGGCAGGCAGAGAGAGAGGGAGAAGCAGGCTCCCCGCTGAGCAGAGAGCCAGTTATAGGGCTCCATCCCAGGACCCTGAGATCATGACCTGAGCTGAAGGCAGAGGCTTTAACCCACTGAGTCACCCAGGCGCCCCTTATATGGATTTTAATACCAGTTCCATGAGGAGAGTAGGTCTGGGGCACAAGAGGTAACTCTGGGGAGCAATCTGCAGGGAATTTGCAGTTTGCTCCTTGCATTTGACCTGTTAAAGAGCCTGTATGTCATGGGAGTGAAGTGGAACAGAAAGAAGAGTTTTTATTTTCTCAGAGTTCCAAGATAGAAGATTTAATATACTAATTGAGGTAACTGATTGTGATTCAAACTCCTGTCAATCACAGTCTACCCAGAGCCTTTCATTGCAAGTTTATGCCCAATAATCAAAGAGCATTCTGAAAAAAAGGGATTCTGGAAAAATGGTCTCCATACCAACAGTATCAGCATCATCTGGGAAATTGTTAGAAATTTAAAATCTTGGGCCCCATCCCAGACCTACTGAGTTAGGAACTCTGAGGGTAGAGCCCAGCAATCTGGGTTTTCAAGCTTTCTTTCTTTCTTTCTTTTTTTTTTTTTAAAGATTTTATCTATTTTATCTGAGATAGAGACAGTGAGAGAGAGCATGACAGGGGAGAAGGTCAGAGGGAGAAGCAGACTCCCCATGGAGCCGGGAGCCCGATGTGGGACTCGATCCCGGAACTCAAGGATCATGACCTGAGCCAAAGGCAGTTGCTTAACCAACTGAGCCACCCAGGCGCCTGGTTTTCAAGCTTTCTAGATAATTCTGATGCCTACTAAAGTTTGAGAACCAGTCCTGTAAAGGAGTATGTTGTCCCTTATGTTGTCCCTTAAATTAGTATGATTTGAAAGTGATGATATATCAGATGCCAGGACATCCATTTCTTATCCACAGCAGTACCTTTATTTATGGCTAGCAGTATTACCAGGGGAAAAAACTGTCAGTTTGGCAACTAAGACCAAAGCAAAACAAAGTTTTAATACTTGCTAATGAAGAAAAAGCTTGAAATTAGTGGCCTAGCTAAAAGCAGACTGGATCTCAGGGCTGTACCATCTTCTGTTCTGATTTTAAAAGCTTCTTTATTGAATTGAGGTGAAAGTTCAGTTGGAAAAAGACTGGAAAAGGGGCATCTATTCCTTCCTCCTTTTTCAGATAAAGATACAGTCATAAGATCTTTTTTCAGGGCAATTTGGCCGTAATCATTAAAATGTAAAATTCCTATACCCTTTGACCTGACAATTTCTAGAAGTTTTTCCCACAGAAAACTCAAAACAAATATGCAAGTTCAGGGATCTTCATTGCTACACTATTTGTTGTAATGCGTCCTTGAAGAGAACGTGTCTGTCATTAATAAAGAATGGCATATCTGTACTGTGGAGTCCTGTGAGGCTATTAAAAAGCATGAAGTAGAACTGTGTGCGTGGACATGGAAGGAGATGCACGATAGGTTGTTGAAAGATAAAAGATCCCTGAGGGAAAATGCATGTGTGCGATCCAATTTTTGTGAACAAAAATCCAAGCTATAAACGTATATGTGTTATATATATATTTACATTTGCATAGTAAATGTTCTAGAAAGAGAGTTTTATATTAACAATGATTTTCCTTGGGGAGTAGGATTATACAATGGGGAAGAATTTTTACTTTTATCTTATTACTTAAGTACTTTTACTTTCTTATTCTTGAATTTCCCACAATGAATATTCCTTTTGGGAAAATAATTAGGAAGAAACGAAGTCTCTGGAATGTTAAGAGACAGCTAATTAGCCGTAGAACTAACTCTGGTACCCTGATCTCGTATTTCCCAATCTGTATTATTCGGGATTATTTTTCTACTTCCTAATGACAGAGTTACTCAGAATTTTAGAGCAAGAATATAGCCTAATCTACTAATTTGACTTGTGAGGAAACTGAGCCCAGAGGGGCTAAGTGATGGAGAGAGGCTCCTGAGATTGTGGCTGAGGGAGAAGCAATCAAGGCCCTTCCCTATCCCCCGGAGATGGGAAAGCAAACTGAAGTGAAATCAAGCTTCATGCTTGGAATTCATGGTCACTTGTGTGAAAATAAGCCTGCCATTTTGTCTCCTCCTAGGGTTGATGGGTTCTAAGACTAATAACAAAAACTGTAAATTTGTGTAATTTAGAGATTGAACTGTACTTGTTTTCTTGGTGGACAGTGTCTGGAAACCAGGGCTACTGAGCAAGAACCATTATTCACTGCTTTTCAACCCAGCAAGTATGCCACACAGATGGACGGCACTTGCAACTTCTCTCTCTCCCCCTCTCCCTCTCATCACAAAAGAAGGCTGCTCATATCACTACAGATGATAAATAATATGAAGAAAATGTGAGCATACTCAGTATATGAAAGAGACGATACTGAAAGCAAAAAGTTCAGGTCAGATTTAGAATTATGCTCATTTAAGTTCTGAGCTCTAAGGACTGGTAGAATTAAAACCTGCAGTGTGGAATATGCTTTCATTCTGTGCCTTCAATAGTAGAAAGAAGAGGCTCAGATTCACAAAATGTGTTTTGCACTGAATCATATCCTGAATCATAGTCTTTAGCAAAGTAATGAGAAGATTCAACTCCATGACTGTGTTTCATTTCTGAACTTTATCAATGGCAAAGCCTCTTGGAGCTCTTATTTCAGTAAAGGAATAAATAATTTCAAGATATTTGTTCTCCACACTATTCTGTAATGTGATTAACTTCTGAGGTCACTGCAGACACAAATGAACTTTCCCTTAAAATGCAGCATAAGAGTACTAATAACACTCAGTAGAGAGGGGATAGGTTATTTCGCAGCTCTTCCTGCAGGGTGTAAGAAGTGTTTTCCTTAAAGCAGAGTATCTAATTCAGTCCTCAGAGTGAGAGCCACTAACATCTGAATGTGAATTAGTCCTAGCCGATTTCAACATTCTCCTCTGGGGCCCAGCCCCAGCCCAGCCCTTATTACAATATCCCTGAACACAATCCCATTCGGACTGGGTATGGCAGTTGACTTTTGTTTTTATCTTTCCTTGGTAACTGATAATGTCGCAGAAGGAGATAAGCTGCCCCTGGAGAACTGAGCTGTAATGGGTTCCAGACCTCCACATGCTCCCCTGTGCAAGCATTTCTTTTGAAGACTCAAGGTTATGTTAAGTGTTTGGAATATGTGGTGGTTTGTTTCCAAGCAGCCAGATCAAATTTTCTTCACTGTAGAAACTCCAGCCGGAGAACAGGTGTAGATTGTTAAGGTGATCTCTGTGGCATGGGCACACTTAGCTGTGGAAGGACAAGGAAAGAGGAGGAGACAGTATATTTTGGCAGGTGACAGTTTCTGTAGTGACAGTGAATTCATTGACAGACCTGCCGACAACCTGATGTCTGCTCTTAAAAGTCTGAATTGAATTCTCTGCTAGAGTCTGAGACCTCAGAAGGGATTTCAGTACAAGCCAAACTTCATATTTATATGTTTATCAGTATTGTTTAAATATTTTTTACTTATTTATTTGACAGAGAGAGAGATTGAGATCACAAGGAAGCAGAGAGCCAGGCAGAGAGGGGGAGAAGCAGGCTCCCTGCCGAGCAGAGAGCCCAATGCAGGGCTTGATCCCAGGACCCTGAGATCATGACTTGAGCCAAAGGCAGAGGCTTTAACCCACTGAGCCACCCAGGCGCCCCTATGTTTATCAGTATTGAAGGAAAACAAAAAGAAATTCTGTGAAAGCCAGGTACGGCATTACACTTTTACATTCATGACCTCACTTAAACTTATTTTTTTCTTTTCTTTCTTTCCGTTCTGTGTGTATGTGGGGGGGTGTGTTTGTTCATTTTGTTTTTTAGAGAGAGTGCATATGGGTGGGGAGGTTGGGAGGGTTGAGGGGAAAAGGCAGAGGGAGAGGAAGAGAAAGAATCTCAAGCAGACTCCACACCTAGGTCTCACAACCCTGAGATTATGACCTGAGCCAAAATCAAAAGTCAGACACTTAACCGACAGAGCCACCCAGGTGGCCCTCACTTAAACTTTATAAGAAGTCTCAGGAGTAAGTATTATCATCCCCATTCTTGAAGGGAATACCGAAGCATGGAGAGCTTAAGTAACTGGCAGTAGTGAGGTTCAGAGCACGTGTGACTGACTGATCACACCGCACATAGTAAAAGAAGCATACAGTATGAACCAAGCCCCCAGTTCTATTCCCTCTTCTCACCCCTGACGCCCCTAACTAAAAAAGAGATCCTGGGGCATATTCATTCTCTTTTATTATGTATACTTATGAATGAATTTGCTAAAATTTGGTGTCATAAAATATGAGTAAACTGACCAGTTGTTCAATGTATTTGTTTAATTTAATTTAAATTTTTTAAAAGATTTTATTTATTAGAGAGCAAGAGAAAGAACACAGGCAGAGGTGGTGGGAGAGGGAGGGGGGAAAAGCAGATTCCCCGCCCCAGCAGGGAGCCTGATCAGGATTGGATCCCAGGACTCCGGAATCATGACCTGAGCTGACGCCTAACCGACTGAGCCACCCAGGCGCCCCTATTTGTTTAATTTTAAAAAGCAATAACACCCCTTAATCCTTCCTCATCCTTGAAGAATACTAAGAAATGAGGATGTGATGACAAGCAAAGTTGTGTCTGACCACAGAGCCAGGAAACAATTTACCTAGTTCCTGACATGTAAGTGTTTGTTGGAAGCCGAGTGTGGGGTAGCTTGTGAGGTCCCCGGAGCAAGAGGCCTTCTTGCCGTCACCTGGCTCCAGGAGGAAAGGAATCCTGCCTCTTCGCGCGCCCCGCCTCCAAAAAAATTCCAAAGAGGAAAACATTCCCCTGACCATAAAATGATTTGTTTTTAATGTGATGTATCTAGGCCTGCAGTATTAAACTTCCTTATAAAAGTCCTGTAAACGATGACAATTCTTCACATTTCCGAAGCTACTGGAAAAGCCTAGGAAACCCAGTCCACCATTGGGGAAAGTCGATCTCTTTTGTCACTTATGTGGTTTCTAATGGTTTAATTTCGAATTCTATCGTTTGTAATATACTGTCCTGGCTCCGGCTCAAAAGTAGCCAGGTGTTGTACAAAATCAGCACTTGTAACTCCTGCTTAACATGCGCGAGAAGTGATCGAGGGGATGGTGGCGGGGGAGGTGCAGGGCGCGTGTGGGTGTGGCCTGGGCCCTGAGAGGCTGGGGAGCCAGGGCAGCGCATGCGCCACTTCCTGCCACGGGTGGTCTTAGTCATTGCTTGGTCTGTGCTGTGACACCCTCTGTCTGTGCTGTGACACCCTCTCTTCCCTCCCGCTCTGTGGTTTCAAGCCTGCCAGCCAGTCTCGCCAGCATTTCTTCTCTACTTGGGAGACTGCTGACCTTTCTCCATCTCCGGAATATGTCTTTCCCGCATACTCCCCTAAATTAGAAGTAACCTGCCTGTGGGGGCGCCTGGCTGGCTCCATCGGTGGAGCAGGGGACTCTTGAGTTCAGGTCCCACATTGGGCATGGAGCCTACTTGAAATAAAACAAAACAGAAGAATTAGCAGGGTAAAACTGTTAACAACAATTGTGCGGTCTCCTGAATTGAATTGAAAAATCTCTGTGAATTTTTCGTTTTCCTCCAGAACCCATTTCTTTTCTTTTCTTTTTTTTTTTTTTTTCAGAACCCATTTCTATTGAAAGGCTTATACCTTAGCACTGCAGGATGTAACTTATCAAAAGCCATTAATGCTAGATGTTAAAAAAAAAAAAAGCCAACTATGACTCCTTTATGCCCATTGGATAAGCACGTAGGTGACACTAATGGAAACCTATATGGTAGCCTTGTATAGCAAAATAATCAGCATTGAGCTCTTCCACCACATGTCCCCCGGAAATGCGCCCTGGTCTCCTGGAAGAAAGGGGCAACAAGTTCCTGTTCGGAGCAGAGAAAGGGGGCACACTAAGCGAGATCTTGCAAATCCGACAGCAGATTTATGGCCAGAGTCTAGCTCCTGCTGACGTGGGAGTTGATTTGGAGATCACCTACTCCCCTGAGTTAGGTATACAAAAGCTCCCTGGCAAAGCTGGTAAGATGCAGGGGCCAAAAATATAGCAACACCCCCAATGCACCCCACCCCCTGCCTTGACTGGGACTGCCTAAGGTACTTACATCAGACAGACAATGCTGCACAAATTTAAAGCTAAATACATTGTGTAGTGAGGAAATACAGACTATATACCCAGCGATATGAATTACACTACTTTAGTGCAGCTGATCACTGTTTTAGGCCACGCCATGCTTGCTGGTTTCCTGTGGCTTCAGTGAAAGCTTTTTGTCCAATCTTAGATGGTCAGCACTGAGCCTAGTGCCAGTATATGGCAAAAGCTCATGGGCAAGAAAGCAGAATGAAAAATTAAAGGGCTATCCCCAAAGTTACTAGTAGGTATGCGAAGTTTGTAGTTGCTCTTTAAGCTTGAGGTTTGTGTTATTTCCCAATGGGCATTAAATTTTACCTTGCTCCCCAATAATTTGATTTACTGTGTGTTGTGGACTTTTAGGGCCTTAGACTTCAGTGGGCACTATTTCTTCTGAGTCGTCCTAGTGCTTTCCAAGTCAGAATGTTCTGTACTGTCTGTGGAATATGTATGTTTGCTGCGCCGACAACGGTCCTCAAAGTAAGACTTGGAACGAGTTCACTCAGTGTTACACTCTGCAAAAAATGTCAGGTTTACTTTATAGGATTAATAAAATCTGTTTTCATAATTCAATCTTTTGGGGAAAAAGAGAAAAGACCACAGCGTTTTGTGGAGAGAGGACCGTCACAGTCAGCTAACTAAAGGTAGAAAAATGAGAGCTGAGATAATGGCATCTGGGGAACTACGGAGTAGCTTTGCTTTTTTATGCAGCACCATTGCTAGCTTTTCCCATGTACAGAATTTTTTTTTCTAATAGAAATTTTGGCCTTAAAAGTCTGTTACAGGTCATTTTCCAGATGATCAGAATGAAGTCCAGAAAGGACGACACTGGGAGAAGGTCACACCAGATCCCAGGTGTTTTCCCGACCAGCTGTCATTTCTTTCTGTTAGCATGCTGCCTCCTGGGTCTCATTTTACTGAAGCTGGGGGAAGCCCTGGGGGTCTGGGCAGAGGGAACCATCAGAGACTAGATGACAGACATGCAGGGTATGCTCTTCGGCAGATGCAAAGAAAAATGTGCCCAGACCTCTGAGGGCAGGGGGCTGAAGCACTTGGTCCACTTCGGAGGCCTGAGGAAGGGGCCTTTCCCCAGGAAGTGATGTTGGAACTGACCGTCTGAAGGATGAGTGGGGGACGGGATAGGCATTAAGGCGAGAGGAGTGGCACCTGGAAGGGTAGGGCTGAAACTCCGAGAATGAGGGCAGTGAGAAGAGGCTAGAGCCAGGCGACCAGACCCAGTGGGTCCAGTTAGAGAATTTAGAATTCATCCCAAGAACAAACAGAGCTCCTGACTGGGGGCCCAGTAAGTGAGAGTCGCAAGA
Source organism: Nasua narica (assembly GCA_028533885.1). Classification (NCBI taxonomy): domain Eukaryota; kingdom Metazoa; phylum Chordata; class Mammalia; order Carnivora; family Procyonidae; genus Nasua; species Nasua narica. The sequence continues at coordinate 136,761,470 of CM052800.1, read as the reverse complement.
CTAGATGCACGACTTGAAAAAAATCTCTGGGCTGCATGACGAGAATGCCGTGGGGGAGATGTCAGAGAGGGAAAAGCAGGACCTGGTGGTGGTTTAGACATGGTAGGTGAGAATAAGGTAAGGATGACTCCTGGGGTTCTGACTTGTGACACCGGCTCAGCGATGGAGCCATTCACTCAGGAGGAAGAGAGGATTATCACAACAACTGACAGAGCACACCTCTGTGCCAATCTCTGGTCTCATGTAATCTTTCCATGAGCCTGATGACATGGGTCCTGTTATGATCCCATGACACGGATGAGAAAACTGAGGTACAGAGAGGTTGATAAAGTGGTCCCAGGTCATACAGCTAATAGGTACTAGAGAGGAAATAAATGTATATGAGCGACAGAGGAGGCGTACAGATAAGTGGACAGTGTCTGGTATTTATTCAGTATTCACTGTTAGATACAACCGCCTCTTCCTGTTCATTGAGTCATAGGTTCTTTCACACACTGTGTGCTAATAAGCTTTAGAAAATACACCAGGGAATGTAATAGATGGGGACCCTGCCCTTATAGAGATTGCAGCCTAGTGGAAGAAACAGACAATAAATCAACCAACAGTTGTCTTGCTTGGACAGCCTGGTAGGGATGGATGGTAGAGTGGTCCAGGACCCGTAGACCGAGAAGTTAGAATAGCTCTGCATAAATCTTGGAGAGACATACAGGGGAAAAGAATACACATTGTTGACTAAGCCAAAAAAATGTTTCCCAGATGTTCTTTGAGGTTCCACAGGCAACCCCAGTGAGTTAGGTCAGAAATAGGCCTTGTGCCAACTGTATAGGTGGGGAGGCCGAAGCTCCAAGAAGAGACAGCAGCAGGGCAAGAGCATAATCTCCTGGAGCCTGGGTTTCTGTGTCCTGGACGCTCCAGATGGACCTCAGGACCAGTGGCCCTTGGGCACGAGGGGGATGGAAATGGCCCAAGTCCGACTGCCTCGAACAGGTCAGATCACAGCTCCCCATTCTCAACTATATATAGTAAAGAACTTACATAAGAGTGCTATTAAAACAAGACGACAGAGAGGAAAAGAGAATGCCAGCTGAATTTTTTCCACTAAAGCTCATATTTAACAGATGTGTTTTCTCTATTCCTGCGATGACGGCGGATGGGGTACAGTTCCCTAGGTCAGGAGGGAGGCAACCCACGTACTTGTAGAACCGCAGTTGGGTCCGTCTGTGTACTGAGCAGACTGGATCCCTAGTGAAGACAATTACATGGTTGTTTACCTTTTTACTTCGTATCACTCTTTTCCCCTGCTCCCAGATTCCCTGATGTCTGTGGAAAAGGGGCTGTGAGGAAGAACGAACACAGTGCTGAAATGATCTAAACTCAACATTACAGTGTATTTGGAACACGGGGCACCTGGGTGGCTCAGTCCATTGAGCGTCCAGCTCTTGATTTCAGCTCAGGTCATGATTCCAGGGTCTTGGGATTGAGCCCTGGCTTGGGCTGCACACTCAGCAGGGAGTCTGCTTGAGAGTCTGTCTCTCCCTCTACTCCTCTCCTTACTATACACATTCTCTCTCTCTCTGTCCTGCCACCCCCACCCCAGCTGTGTCTCTAAAATAAATAAATCTTTGGGGGGAAAAGATAATGCCTTAATAAAAAATCACTAAATGTAATTTTTTTCATTTTTAATATTTTTTTTTATTATTTATTAGAGAGCATGGGGAGGAGGGGCAGAAGGAGAGAAAGAGAGTCAAGGAGACTCTCCCCTGAGCTCAGAGCCCACCGTGGCGCTCAACAGGGGCATCAGCCTAGATCTCACAACCCCTAGATCATGACCTGAGCCGAAACCAAGAGTCTGGCACTTAACTGACTGTACCACCCAGGCCCCTTGTAAGGCATTCTTATTCCTTCTAATCTTATACTCTCTAGTACCCACTGATGCACAGATTCTTATTTAATTGATAAATTAGTCTATGTCTACATTATGTGACCTTGACATGATATAACATTAGTGGGATAACTACAAGTTCCGTTTCTCCCAAGACTGTCAGTTGACCTGTTGTCCAAGAGTAAAGGGTCCACATGTGGACCCTGAGTTACATGGTCATCCTGAATAGTCTTTACTAACAGTTACTTAAGGTTTGCTCAAGCTTTGCTCTAAACACTTTGTGTGCAGTAAGTCATTCATCTTCACAGGCTGCGTGGTAAGTCCATCATAACCCCCATGGAAGGAAGAGGAAGCAGGCTCAGAAAGGTTAAGCGATCAGGGACACTCAGCCACTAACTTAAATACAGGCAATTTAACTCCAGAGTCCACACTCCTGAGAAGGAAAACACTACCATTATTCCTAAATCAGCAAGAAGTGTGTGGATGAAACTCCCAGAAGATGGCAGGTCCTGTTAGACTGGAAAGTTCTTTGAGTTCCTAGATGGACTCAGTTTCCCAGTCAGCCAGGGCTGGGCAACAACAAGGACCATCCCCAGTCCAATTTACGTTTTACGGAGCGCAAGAGATTCAGGGGTATTTGTTTTTCTTTCCATTGAAAAAATAAGAGAAAAAAGTCCTAATAGGCTAGATTTAGGAGTGTAAACTTGGAAGTGTTAGAACCATCCTCCCTTCTGTTCCGAGCCAGCCTGCCTTCTCTCCTGCCTGCCCTCCTCTGAAAGCCATTCCTCGCCCTCCACATTTCCGTGAACATGTGAGGAATTGGATTCTGTTAGTGAACCAAAGTGAACATGAAAAATAAGTGAGTAGTTTGTGATTTACTGCATGCCGAAAGGTGCACACTATAAAAAGGAGGCTTCATGTCCACTTTAGCACGTTACTGTCACCATTTGTTGCATCTCAGGATTCTTTATATGTAAGTTGATCATTTTATAGTGTTGATATTAGCATTGTCAGTCCCATCACACCATTCTGAACTTTAGATTTAGAGCTTTTTTTTTTCAACTCCGTCTTATAAAAATAGTCCTTCACGTCAAGATGGAAGAAAGGTCAAATATCAGGTAGAATCAGCAAACTGAAGAACTATCCTATTTATATTCATGGAAAGGTAATTGTTTAAGGAAGGGTTTGCTCTGATCAGTTTTTATTTTAAACATCTTAATAAATGTTACCTTTCACACCAAGATGCCTAGATCCGTTGACATGATTTTTGTTTTTGCAAACAGGTTATTATGTAACATATTAAAATGCAGTTTCTTTTCCAGTTTTATTGAGATATAATTAGCATACAGCATTGTATTAGTTTAAGGTAGACAACATAATGAATTGATATGTGTTGTATTGCAGAATGATCACCACAGTATGTTAACATCCATCACCTCACATGGTTATATTTTCTTGTGATGAAAACTTTTAAGATTTATTCTCTTAGCAACTTTTAAATATACAAAACAGTACTGTTAACTGTAGTCACCATGCTGTCCATTATATCCCTAGAACTTACTTCTAACTGAAAGTTTGCACCCCCTTGACTCGTCTCCTGCTCCTCGCCTTAGCAAACAACAATCTGCTGTTTCCATGAGTTCAGTTTTCTTAGATTCCACATGTGAATGAGATCATACAGTTTTTGTCTTTTCCGTCTGGCTCATTTCACCTAGCATAATGCCCTCAAGGTCCATCCATGTTGTCACAAACACCACCATTTCCTTTTTTTGTGCTGAATAATATTCATTGTACATAGTATATATACACGCCTCATCTTTATCCATTCGTCCGTTGATGGACACAGGTTGTTTCCATATCTTGGCTGCTGTAAGTAATGCTGCAGTGAACATGAGGGTGTTTGTTTGAGATAACAATTTCATTTCATGTGGATAAATATCCAGAAGTGAAATTGCCGGATCATATGGTAGTTCTATTCTTAATATTTTGAGGAACCTCCATACTGTTTCCCATTGCACTATTGGCTGCAGCAATTTATATTCCTGCCAACAGGGCGCCAGCGTTCCCTTTCCTCCACATCCTGGCCAATGCCCTCTCTTGCGTTTTTGATGATAGCCCTCCTGACCCATGTGAAGTGGTATCTCTTTGTGGTTTTCATTTGCATTTACCTCACGATTAGTCAAGTTGAACACCTTTTCATGTGTCTGTTGGCTATCTGTATGTCTTCTTTGGGAAAATGTCTCTTTAGTTCCTCTGTCATTTTTTAATTAGATTATTTGTATTTTTTGGAGGTGATTTGCAGGAGTTCTTTCTTTAGTTTGGGTATTAACCCCTTATCAGATACCTGACTTTGCAGATTATTTTCTCCTGTTACACAAGTTTCCTCCTTTAATCTCATTGACAGTTTCCTCTGCTACAGAAGGTTTTTAGTTTGATAGAATCCCACTTGTTCATTTTTGCTGTTGCTGGGTTATCATGTTAATATGATAATATCTCGGAGCAAAAAAGGTAATCCCAAGTTGTGTACCGTAGTAAACATCATCCTGAGGGATGTGTCAGAAGAGGAAAAGGGACTTTCTTGGCTTCTTAACTTGGCACATCATCGCAAGATCAGTCAGATACAAAAATCTTAGAAACAATATTGCAATTGTGATAAATCCAGAATCTAAGATTTCTGACTTCTCTTTCTGTTCACCACAACATTTGCATAGATCAGAAAATATATGCAAAGCAAAAATTTGAGGAACATGAAATGTGCTTTCTTAAATCTACCTTCTGTGGGGAACATTAAATGTTCCTCTTTAATGCTTTCCATAATGGTGCTACTGTTCAGAGAATTTAAGTCCCCTTATTAAAATGAGCCCATATGTCACTCACATTTCTCCTGACATGTCACAGCCCTCTGATTAGAGCTCTTCTCCATCTAGAGTTGCTCATTGAGAATTAAGCACTGATTGTTTCGAACAAAATGTCAGGTTTGAAGAAGTTTTCCAAATAAGGAAGAATGATGTAATGTTCATGGAGTGGGGCCAGGTTCCCTCCGTTTGTTTTATTTATATTAGCTGAATTCCAGGGGAAAATGGGCTACGACGCAGGAGGGCTGCTAACTATATTTAGCCAAACTCCGTAATACCAGGCCTTTTCTTTAGGTTATATACTCATCCATGTACTATAAGCTGTTTTTCCTGGCATCTTGTTTTTATAAAGTTTGATCAAGCATAAATAATACTTTGACTGACATTTCATCTTCTCCTTTGAGGATGAAGACAGTATCTGTTGCAGTCTCTTTTTAACTTGGCAGGTTTTCTGTGAGATGCTGTTTTTTGGGTCAAAAGACAGATACTTAACGATCATACCATGGTTGAGAAGACTGTTAAGTTTCCAGAATGGACTTTAACAGGAGGCAAGAGCAGGTGACTGTAGTCTTTTAGAAGTAACATAATACCTGTCGGAGAGCCGTGTCCTGCCCACTGTCTGGCCACTTTGAACCTAGACTCCCTCCCATCTACTGAACTTACTCTAAGTGTAATAATTGTCTGTGCACTTTAAGACAGTAGGCTATTGTTTTTGTACTTAGGCATTAAGACTTTATTTTTAAACATTTTTATAAACTGGAGAAAAAAATCTGCAGCCTTGTTTAAACCTCAAACCTTAGCTCTATAACTTGGTCATTCCCCTCATTTGTTGACGGGTTCTGTCATTTTTGCTTTTGCTCTATTACATGACCCAAGGCTTACCTTGTATTCCATGGAAGAAAAAATTCAAATTCCTCTCCACCCCGAAGCCCACTGTCTCTGCCTTTCACCTCCCAGCTTCCTCCCTGTGATTGCTCGATATCCGTGCTCTCTGTGGCGGGCCGGGCCTGCCTGTGCCCCATAACCACGGCCCTCGAGTGTGAACGGTAGTGGGGTTGGCGTCTTCTCCTCTTACTGCCTGAAGGAAAATGCCCTGTCAGAGATGGTTGGGTGCTCTCATCCATCACGATGAGTAGCACTGAGGGTGCCCCAACAGGCCTACCTGTGTGAATGTCTTAGAAGACTGGAATAGTTTGAGAAACACAGTCTTTGAAAAATTTCTGATATCACTTGCTGAGAAATCAGTAAATGCGTTAGAAAATGAGTAAGAATTTGGAGGACAGCTTTTTGCCACTACTGTGAACAGACTCATCACCACTGCCCCATAGTTGTTCCTATAGAGACCAAGGCCTCAGATTCTAAGGCTCTGCAGTAGGATTCCTTTTCAGAATCTTCTTGGGTGAAGTAGTGAGGGGACTTTTAGAACCAGCTCTGTCTGGTAGCAATACAATGTGAACTATAGATACAAGACAAATATGCAGTTTTAGTTTATTGGTAGTCCTATTAGAAATAAAGAATTAAGTGAAGTAAATTTTAATATATTTCATTAAACCCAATATATGAAAAATATTGTTTCAACATGTAAATAATACAAACATGTTAATGAGATCATTTTTACACTCTTTTTGAACTAATCTTCAAGAATCTGGTGGTGTGTTTTTTAAACAAAATACAGCACAGCTCAGTTTGGACCAGCCACATTTCAAGTGTTCGATAGCCACGTGTGACTAGCGGCTACCCTATTTGGACAGTGCAGGTCTAGCGGATATAAATTAGGTATACACAAACCTCTGCACTCTAAGTCAATGTAGCAGCAACTGTGTTAAGTACTCTAGAGGGTCATCTTCTTTTCACAGCCGGAGATGAATTTACAAACCCTAGGGCAGGAATAAGCTAATCCCAATTGTGGAAATGCATTTCCCTCAGTGGAGAAGTATCTGTTGAGTATCTAATGTGAGTCAGGACCCACTTCAGATCCTGAAGCACAGCCATGTAAACTGAATAGGAAAGTCCCCTCCCTCAAGGCACTGACTTCCCAGGGCTGGAGTAGGGGTGTGCTGGAGGGCTGGGCTTTAGGCGGAAAGTATAAAAAGAGATAGATGGATATAGTAATTTCGTGGTAAATGCTGTGAAGAAAGAAAACAAGATAATGAATTAGAGCGAGGTGGGAGTCCTCTTCTTGCTCACTTGGGAAATACATGAGTCATTTACGAAGTGAATTGGGCTGTGTAGTGTGAAAAATGTTTTTAGTTCAGCCTAGGCAAATACTTCCTCTAATTACAAAGTGACTCAAGAGAGTCTCATTTTTCTTTAGAAGAGAATTTCATTATTGGAAAACACCACTACCCTAAGAAATGGAAACAACTGAAGAAACTGGTTTCTATGTACTTCTAATAATATTTTAGGACCAGGCCCCAGATGACAACATCTCTCCCCCAGGATACAACAGCTGACATAGCTAAAATATGAAGTATGGCTAAATAATCCACAGAGAGACTGATAATTTAGGAAAGATTTTTGTGTTTGTTTTAACGGAGGTAAACAAATTAAAATTTTTTTTTATCTGTTTCCTTTCCATATTTGCTCAAGTAAACTTCAAAACTAATTACTTCCAAAGAATTTGGTCTTAGCTATTTGTGCAATGACCTGTAAATGTTGTCAAGAGTATGGGACTGATAGAGTAATCTAATAAATGTGCTGAATATAAATCTTGTTATAGGGGTGCCTGAGTGGCTCAGTGGGTTAAAGCCTCTCTGCCTTCAGCTCAGGTCATGATCTCGGGGTCCTGGGATCCAGCCCCACATGGGGCTCTCTGCTCAGCAGGGAGCCTGTTTCCCTCTCTCTCTGCCTGCCTCTCTGGCTACTTGTGAGCTCTCTCTCTGTCAAATAAATAAACAGAATCTTTAAAAAAAATCTTGTTATAAAGAGCAATATAACTACCATATAGTGTATACCTATATGTTTTTTATGTATGGCCTACCTTGGGAGGGAACACAAGGAATGGTTAATAAGGCTGGGGCTGGAAATTGAATTGGGAGGAAGAAAGTATGGAATAAAGACATGGTTTTCCCAGTGTCCTTTTTGTATCTTTTGCTTTTTGAAGGGCATGAGTTTTTAATTTGAACAAAGCCCAGTTTTGCAGCTTTTTTTCTTTTATGGAACACACTTCTGGTGTTACACCTAAGAAATCTTTGCCTTACATATGGTCACAGAGATTTTCCTGTTTTCTTCTTGAAATTTTATAGTTTAGGTTCATAGTCAACTTGAAGATTCATATGAGTTACTTTTTATGTAAGGTATGAGTTGTGGGCCAAATTTCTTTTTTTCTTTGCATATGGAAATCAAGTAGGATTTGCTTTTGCATTTTTATCATGTACACTTTAATATAAAGAATTTCATTCCAAAAGAGATAAAAAGGGATATTATATAGAAAGGTCTGCAGTTACTGGTTATGATTACAAGTTCAATTTTGAAAAGAAAAAGTTGCATTATGACTAACGATTTTTAGAAGCTATCCTTATCCTTGTGCTTTAATTCTCTAAGCCAAAAAAGGTAAATTCTGTTGGTCAAAAGATTATGCCTATGCCTTGTCTTTCCAACCAATTTCATAATCAAAACTTGATGTCAGTATTTTGTTATGGGTAAGAAACTAAAAATGTTACAGGCCATTTGTCAGGGTAAATTTAAACTGAGTATTAAATCAGCTGAATGAAAGGGGGCTATAAAGACAAACTTTAATTCTTTAGGAGAAGGTGTGATACTAAAACTTCACTGGAAATGGAAGGTTATGGATAAATTTGCAATTCCCAGAATTCCTTAGGGAAAGCACAATGCACAGGAGCTCATCCATATCCCTCGGTAAGGAGTGACATCCTGCCACCAACTTGCCTTTCCAGGGGGAGTGGGTCCATTAAATGCTTTCATTTTGTTACATCGAGTCAGTCTGAGGTCACCCCCACCTTCATTGTCCTGTACCAGGGCTGGGGCTAGCCTCTCTAGGTAAGCGATGAAGCAATAATGACTAATGGTTTGAAAATACACTGATTAGCATGGGAGCCCATACATCTAAGGTTCTTTCAGACCCTTGAAGTGCATGAATGATTTATATTTGAGGAGTGCTATCCCTTCTTCCTTTTCAAGTTTGGGACTATTTGAGGGATAACGAGGAGTCAGAAGGAGAGCTCCAAGCCTCAGATTTGTACTGGGGAGAACCAGAGGAGAAAAGAGATGGCTGGCTAAACCAGGTGAGGTTGCTCATACTTTACTCCACGGCTAAGCAGGTGCACCTACCCATTCACAGGTAGCTGGCTTATACAGTTCACAGGGGCAGACCCCACCTCCCGAGAGGGAGAAGAGGAAGAGAAGGGCTGATCCAAGCCTGCCCAGATGCACCTCCCTTTCCCACCAAAAGGGAAGGATACAGGCAAGGCTTCTCCTCTTCTGGAAGTCCCCCCGTGTGGCAACAGAGTAGTAATTTTTTTTTAATAAATTTTTTTTAAGATTTTATTTATTTATTTGACAGAGACACAGTGAGAGAGGGAACACAAGCGGGGGAGTGGGAGAGGGAGAAGCAGGCTCTCCGCCAAGCAGGGAGCCTGATGCGGGGCTCAATCCCAGGACTCTGGGATCATGACCTGAGCCGAAGGCAGACATCTAACAACTGAGCCACCCAGGCGCCCCCAGAGTAGTAATTTTTAAAAGATGATAGTTTAATTCTCTTTAAAGGGGTATTTGTGTGTGTCTATGTGTGTCTGTGTGTGTGTGTGTGTGTGTGTGTGTGAGAGAGAGAGAGAGAGAGATACCATAAATGACTAATGTCCTCTGACTCGTTTTGATATTTTTGTAAATTCTGTGGATTTTTTTTTAATGATCTATTTTAGAGACAGTGAGGAAGAGAGCACACAAGCTGGGAGAAGGGCAGAGAGAGAGGGAGAACCAGACTCCCCGCTGAGCAGAGAACCCAAAGCAGGGCTCGATCCCACACCCAGGGATCCTGACCTGAGCCAAAGGCAGACACCAACCAGACTGAGCTACCCAGGCGCCCCTCATTTACTTATATATTTTAGAGACCAAAAAATGTCCACAGACAGAAAAAAAAAATTCTAGTAAATTCTAGTAAAATTTTAAAAAAACTAGTAAATTCATAACTCTTATGTGTCTATACTTACTACATTAATCCTGTCTTATTTAGAAGGCATTAACAACAGAAATTTACACCAATTTTGGTTCCCTGGTATGAACTCTTCATGCTTCTGAGATTATTGATAATGCTTTTGTTTACTGATGGCCACCATCAAGACAGAAGATCATACTTGGAAGGTCAAGTTAGGAGTGAAAGTGTCATTATGCTATAATTTTTACATAGGACTGTTGTCCTTAGACAATAGTTTTACCCCATTTAAACTTGAAAATGAGCATCATGCTGCCACTCTGTCTAATCAGATGTATGGGTGTATGCACACCTACACACACGAATGTTGTAACTGTGTTAGGACATAAAACTGTTGGACAGACAGCTGCACGTGATTTCTAAGCAAGGGCTCACTCCCTCCTTTTTCAGGAAGAAAGAGTCCTTGTTGGAACCCGACTGATTTACAGCATATCTTTTCCTTTGCTCTTGGGACTGTTTATCTGTATTCTTGTTAGAAATGACGTTTTGGTTTGTTAGTGAAAGCCTTTTGGTGAAAGAAGTTTGTACCTTGGGGTCTTCACTTGAGAGGCTAAAAGCAAAAAACCTGGTTATTAATTGAAGCTCGGTCAGTGGTCTCCTCTGGGATACCTCGATAGATTTACCTTTTATTCTCTTGTACAGGATGATCCTGTTTCCTTCCATCTATCATTATGTGAATCTCCTGTTTACGTCACTATACAGATATTTATACTCAAGTAGCTTTTTCATTATTTGTATTGAATTTTAAAAAGAATAATCACATCCAGGTATATATACGACTTTCCTAAAGAGAGGGCCACCAAATACAAAATTTTATAGTCTAATCGTAAAACCCAGCATCGTATGCAGCAAACTTCATTATTTACATGTTTTGGAAAAGATTAAAACAGGCTCAGTACTATGGGTATCTATAAAGTTTTCTTCTTTCAAAAGGCATTTCAAGATGTTGCAGTGTTTTTATCATATTGAGAGGTCATAAATACCATAGTATAGAACATTCCATTCAACAGAACGGTAGAAAAATCCCTCTTGACCATATACGGTCATTTATAACCATGTGGAAACTTCATGTAGCTATGATGTAATTCTCTCATTTTTTAAAAGAGTAATTATATTAAGTAATTGGGCTGTTTTATCTAAGAATTATTCTGTGGCTTTAGTCATTTCTCAGGGAGGGAACCTCACTTATTACAGTTCTTCCCAAGACACGTTTGGATAAACTTCATTTACTGCTGCAAGGACTGGCTCTGCCCCCCGGGATGGGAAGGTCAGTCAGCAAGCACTGTCATTACTGTAGCTCATCCTTTGGCTTCTGAGGAATGTCAAGGTCATTTGGTCATAAGCTAAGAAAGGTCAAAGGCATTTAAAATGTAAAAATTCTTTTCCCTGGTCACAAGTCTCTTGGTGCACACTGCTAAGCTATATCTCTTGAGTTTGCCAACATGCATTTTTGAGTTTTTTCAAGAACTTCCAGATAGGAGGTTGGAATTGATGCCTGGTGATCAGGCAATGGCTGCGGGCACGCTGTGGAACCCTTGACTTAGATATCTTGGTCATTAACACGTAAACTAGCAATGGTCAACCTTTAAGAGAAAATCAATTATTCTTTGAGTACTCAGGTCCAACTGTGCATTCCTCTCACTTAATTAGCCTTGCGAGACTAAAATATGTAGAAAATGTTATTGGCAGTTTATCATTTATTCAGAAATGTTGACCTCTTCAGTGACAGGCCTAAGTTAATAGGAATCTAAAAGAAGTCATCTTCATAAATTAGTGTTTTTCACCAATATGTGGAAGATAACCTTTTTTTAAAATTCCAGCATATTTAGGATGCAGTATCTCAAAAGATGCAGTAACACAACAAATTAATATTCACATGTCCAATCTTCAGAGACTAGAGTGTGGATTCTATAACTTGAAGGAACTTTAAAACATATTTTAAGGGTCTATTTAAAAATAGTCTGACTTTCAGTGTGCCTGGGTGGCTCAGGCAGGTTAAACTCAGGTGTTAAACCCAAGTTTAAAACTCAGTGGGTTAAAGCCTTTGCCTTCAGCTCAGGTCATGATCTCAGGGTCCTGGGATCGAGCCCCGCATCGGGCTCTCTGCTCAGCAGGGAGCCTGCTTCCCCCTCTCTCTGTCTGCCTGCCTCTCTGCCTACTTGTGGTCTCTCTCTCTGTCAAATAAATGAATAAAATCTTTAAAAAAAAAAATAATCTGACTTTCTGTTTCACGGATAAGAAGAAACTCGGACCCGTCTTAGTCAAGGCCACACAAATAATTTGTGGCATGGTCACTTCTGCCAGAGAATAGCCTGGTGGCAATTTTCCCAAGAAATAAAAGTCAGCAAAAGCACAGCATATGATGCTTAACCATTTCCTGAAACTGTACATGGGAGCGTCCCCAGGACGGAGCCAAATTGTCTTTCTGTGTAGGTGTTTCGGGCTCCACTGCAATGTTGATATCCCAGTATTGGGATATCATTGGGTTGATATCCCAATGTTGATATCTTTGTTGATAACAAAGAAACAAAGGGATGGGAGGACAGCATTGGGCAGAACCCACATTAGAAAGGGCCCCTGTGGCTGACAGGATCCTAGTGCATGAGGAACTACCAGATAAGTCGTGCTGCCGTGATGAGAGATACCATAAAAACAGTCATGAGCCACACTGCCTCACTGTAAGCCCATCCGCACTACTTTCCAGCCCTGTAGCTTTGAGCAACTTACTTTTTTACCTTGTGCCTCGGTTTCCTCATATGTAAAATGGAGATAATAAAAGAGACCTTCTCTCCTTAGGTTTTTATAAGGATTCAGTATAGTTGGTATAGATTAAGTACTCCTAACAGTGTGTGGTACATAGCAAGTGCTCACAGAGCCTTCTCTGTGGTCAGAAGTAGCAGTGTTGGTAATGAAGCTGTCGACGCCAGTAGTAGTCATGATTGATTACAGTCTTTGTTTTTGGGGGGGGGTTCGGTTTTTTGTTTTAAGATTTTATTATAGTACAAGTGGGGAAAGCGGCAGAGAGAGAGAGAGAGGGAGAAGCAGGCTCCCCACTGAGCAGGGAGCCCTATGCGGGGCTTGAACCCAGGACCCTGGGATCATGACCTGAGCTGAAGACTGATGCTTAACCGACTGAGCCACCCAGGCGCCCCTGATAAAAGTCTTTGGACAAAGCCCTCCCCTGGGGATTTCAGATACATGGGATAGATGTTCTTCTGGGATATTTAGTTATTAAGAAAGACACTGTGCCTTCTTTTACTGTGTGCCCTTTAAAATAGAAGCTTCGGGAATTTTATATGTTTTAGGAATTAATACGTTTATAATTTATATGTCTTAAGAATTTTATATATTTTAAACATATTTTTATATGCACAGGATTAAAAAAATAGTCAAACCACTAGTTTAGGAGACTATGAAACACAAAAATAAAAGACTTCCTCCACCTCATTCTATTCTTGCTCTCCAGAGATCGACACTTTCGGCCATTTGTTTGCAGACCTTCTGATGGTTTCTTTCACAATTTTATGAACAAAATATGTATTCATTATTTACTGATTCCTCAACTTCAGGTAATGCTATTAATTTTTTTTAAGATTTTATTTATCTGAGAGAGAGAGAGTGAAGGGGGGCAGAGGGAGAAGGAGGGAATCTCAAGCAGACTCTCTGCTGAGCGTGGGGCCAGATGCACCGCTCAATCTCATGACCCTGAGATCACAACCTGAACCGAAATCAAGAGTCGGTCACTTAACCGACTGAGCCACCCAGGCACCCGCTATTAATTTTTAATATTATTCTTACCAGCAAGATGCTGTTGTCAGGCCTCTGGCACTGACCAGCTGATAACTTTGTGTAGTTAATCTCTCTGTGTTTCTATTTCCATATCTAGAAAATAAGGAACTTGGACTGGTTGGTCTCCAAGGTTACTTCTTTTAAAGTGTTAGAGAATATTTGACCTTACGCCAAAAAAAAAAAAAAATGGTGAAGAGGAGCAGTCCTTGTACAAAATAACAAGGAATTCACAGATAAACTGATCTGAGGGCTCTCTGGATCTAGGTGCTAAAATAGATAGCATCCCAGTTTTACCTCTCTTGGCTTATATCTCCCAAGTGGCTTCTCTTTATGTACTGGGTTTCTTTCTATAGACTTTTCCATGGCAGCCAGCACCTCTGAGGGATTCTGTCCTTTTAGTTATCTGTCAGAGGACAAAGAGACGCATTTCCCTCTTGTCTTCACTATGAAAAATCCTGATTGGCCTGGCCTGACCTGGACCCTATGTTCATCCTGGAATGATTTGGTGAAGCTAACAATGACTGGCTAGTCCTGGGTCACATGCTCACCCTGTGATTATGGGGGATTATGACTGGCTGACCCATGAGGAATAGAGTAGAAGCTAGTCTGTAAAGGAAGGGATGAACTGCCTTTACCACATGAAGGGGAAAATGGTAGATAATAAAACCAGGTGTCCACTCCTCTTGGAGTTTCAGGAAACTGATTTTAAGAAGGAACTCACCCCGGGGCACCTGGTGGCTCAGCCAGTTAAGTATCCGCCTCTTGATTTTGGCTCAGGTCATGACCTCAGAGTCATGAGATCCAGCCCCACATCGGGTTCTGTGCTCAGTGTAAAGTCAGCTTGAGATTCTTTCACCCTCTCCTTCTGCCCCTCCCACTCTTGCTCTCTCTCTAAAATAAATAAATCTTTTTTGAAAAGAAGAAGAAGGAACTCATCCAATTGTCCACCAGCTAGTGAGTCATTACCTGCTTTTATGAATGCTTACCGCCGTGTCACCAACCAATGGCCTCATTCTCCTTCCAGAAAGAAAGCATGGCCTCCACCTACCCATTCTTTAATTTAGTATCAGCCACTAGCAATTCCTTGCCGTGCTTCCACAACATTCAAAAATGAGTCCTGATACCAGCGCGAAGTTGTGGGCGACATCATCAGTGCCTGAGATTGCAGCCCCGGCACAGTCGTCCAGTGCAGTTGTGCAGTTTTGTTCGCACCCTGCGGTTAGGTCTTCGCGACCTGCTGCACACAGTGGACACACAGCCATTTCCTCTTTCTGTGCAGGGACCGACTTCATTATCTCAGGATACAATCTATGCTTTGGCAGCAATGGGCAGAACGGGCCCTTCTAAAGAAAAGAAATGCCTAAAGATGACTAAAGTTCTCACCAAGTTCTGAAAATATCCCTGAGACACTTTTCCTCAAGGTAAACATAAACTTGAGGCGCTTCTGACCGATAACCAAATAAAATGGAAAATGGGCACTGGTACAGGCTTCCGCTGCCTGGAACACGATGGGAGTGCTGCACGGATGCCAAATTGGGAACTGTGCTACCAGCTTCACAAACAGTCCCTTTTGGGGGGTGGGAGTTTCGTATTTTGGATACTAAAAAACCAGAATGTAAGTCCTGTCATCCTTGTAAGAGCTCTGATTGTCACACCTTTCCCATGTTCTGCCTAAAACTATGCCTGGTGAGCCAAACATTGCAGTAATCACCAGGAGAGCACAGAGAGCCCACACCTAGTTCTAGAAGATCTGGCTCATGGGCGTTGGTGGGGGAGGTCACTGCCAGCCCTGACAGCGCTGTCCCAGCCTTGAGGAGGACTGGACGTGGCTTGCAGGAGGGAGAAGGAACTGCTAGAAATTACTGGGAGGACTTCAAGGAAAGATAGATGTTGAAAGGGGCACGAAAGACTGAAGACAGCCTCGGTGGATGGAGAGAAATTGGTGGGGTGGGCCTTCCCAAAGAGGGCAGGACATGCAAGAAGGCTAAGAAGGATAACCCAACGTGAGTTCGGGGGACAATAAGACTAATTTGGAAGGATGAAAATGTGGAGATAGAGCAGGAGTTAGAAGTTAGGACTGCTTGGGGCCTAATCATGGGAATCTTTGAATTATCATGTGTTATTAAGGGGAGAGGGGCACCTGTCATAGGTGTGATGAGTTTATGTTCTATCACTGGGCAGCAGAACTGAATTCAGGACTGGGGTCTGGGTCAGAGATAGATTAGGGAGTGATCACGAAGTTCCAGTGCTGGGGGGACAGCCACAGTTAGGAGGCCAGAAAAGAAGCTTGAGGGAAGGACACGGTATCGGGGGAGGAGAATAAGGACAGTGGTGGCGGTGAGGATGATGGCAGCAGGATGAGTGCTTCGAGGAGAGGGTAGGTGCTCGAGTTGTCGTTGCAGAGGGAGCGAGAGTGAGGATGGAGACAGGACTGACATTCCCGGATTACAGATCCAGAGCGAGAGGTAACCGGATCTTTATGGTCAAGGAAACTCCTTAATTTTTAGGAGGTTTACAAAATCCGGCCAAAGACAAAAAGATTTTATGGTGGAAAGAGGGTAAAGGTCTATTAACAGAATGGTGAGTGGTTCCTGAGCCACTGAACGAACCAGTTCAAGTTTCTGTAAGGGAGAACATTCTAGCAGAACCGCATCCAACCCAATTCCCATGGGAGCTGTTCTGAGACACACAAAACCCCAAGGCTGTTTTTCTTAACTTATGGACAGGATTGATCTGTAGAATATATCTGCATTAAGAAAAATGCCAGGGCGCCTGGGTGGCTCAGTGGGTTAAAGCCTCTGCCTTCGGCTCAGATCATGATCTCAGGGTCCTGGGATCGAGCCCCACATTGGGCTCTCTGCTTAGCAGGGAGCCTGCTTCCCCCCCTCTCTCTGCCTGCCTCTCTGCCTACTTGTGCTCTCTCTCTCTCTGTCTAATAAATAATAAAATCTAAAAAAAAAAAAAGGAAAAAAATGCCATTAATGTTAACCGATGAGGGGATGATTGTTTACAGAATAAGAGTATCCTTCCTTTGATGAGATTTTATAAGTCATTTATGGAATGATTTTCGTTTGCTTCTCTAATGCCTTCAAAATCTATTTCCGTTTACCAGGAAATAACATACTCATTTTTCAAAAACAGTTTCATGGATGCGAAAACAGCATATGCGTAGGAATGACAGACGTATACGAATAAACACCAGGCTTGGACTTGGTTAGTTTTTTATGAGTTCCTTTTACAGTCAGTTTCTTTAGAAGGTTTGAATGTTACTGGACTAAAGAGTAAGGATCATAAAATCTGAAAGTTGATTAAGACCATACAGATACTACATTATAAATTCCCATTTTCAAGTTGAGAAACTGGGTCCCTGGTAGGATAAGCAATTTTCCAAAGTCATAAACAGCTGGTGGCTGAGTTGGACTTGAACTCTTTGAACATTTCTCTGGTTGACTCTGTGTTCTTACTTGTAAACAGCCTGTGTGATAGTGGCTTTATCTGCACGCTATCTCTACTCCCTCAGAACGATGCAGCCATGTGTGTCCGAGTGCCGTATCGCCTGATGGAACAGCTAGTTTTGTACGGTAGAGAAATCTGAGGATTTTAATTAAATTCAGCAAACACTTCCTGAGCTTCTTACGTGTGAGCACAAAGAGAGATTGAAGATGAGATGTTTGGAAGGGGTAGAGAAGTGAGAGAGTTGCTGTTTTGTTCTCCGAGTATATTAAGCCTTTTGGTGAGTAGGTAGAGAATACAGCCACTTGGTGAGTAGATGGTGGTTATCTCTTTGGAAAGATAGAGCCTGTCGCCTCTGGTAATAGTACATTCTTGCAAGTACAAAATGCACACCGTTGTTTTAGATATATTCGGTTCAGCAAATATAAACTAAAACGGAAATGACACAGAAGGGATGGCACAAACATCCCAATGATAAAGTGGAAATTTGAGGAAATGTTAACAATGAAACCTTAAAATATGCCATGAATTCTTCATCTCATTATAAGACCTAAAGTTAAGCATTTGCCCACCTTTTATTCCCCCAATTTTTTTAAAATCTCAGAGAAATGTAATGCTTAAGACCTGGAAGTTCCTCAGCATCTGTCTCACAGAGAGGTTTTTTTTTTTTTTTTTTTGGTGTTTCAATTAGAAATGAGATCACTGATGTTGCCTCAGGTATAGACAGAAAAGGCTAGAAAGCAGAATTCTCTTCAAAAGTGTACTTTGTCTATGTTAAGAAGTAATACCAAACATTTTCAACTGGGAACAGTCCACATTACTTTCTGTTAACGTCTGCTATATTCACACAGTTTTTCTAAGAATCAGCAGCTAATATCTTCCTGCTGTTTCCACTAGCCTATGCAGCAACAGAAATGAAAATTATTTAAGGCATTTAACTACGATGTGGAATTGATGCTTTTAGAACCTGACCTCACATTCCTGCCTTAAAAAAGGCTGAGGCTGGGACGCCAGCATTGCACCTCATTCAGATTCATCAGGCTTACTCCTTAGGACTTGCAAACACCATCAGAGGCTGTGCCTTATCACATACCGTTCAGTCGGGGTACAGTCCTTTTGGTAGGACTAGAAATGCTTTGGACCGCATCCTACAGCCTTCACAAAGCCAGACGACCATTTATGTACCCCACAGAGAGTTACACCCCCACAAACCTCCTGAAGGAGAATCCTCTGCATCTGGGAAGCCAGCTGCAGGATTCCCGTTCTGAGGAACATCTCAAGTCAGTGTGAGCCCTTATTAAGAACACCAGCCCAGCCTCTCAGTCCTTATTCCCTGAGCCACGTGAGAGACGCGGCCATCCTTTGATATTCCGGAGACATTCCCAGGAGGATTATGAATTGGTCAGCCTTAGCTCCCTCTCTTTCTCATGGTACATGGAACGACTTCAAATAGACATCAGCTTTATATATGAAGACATAAGGAGCTCCTGTGTTTCTGTAGCAGAGCCAAATGCAGTTCTTATTCTAAGTGGAAAAGACGAGTCTTTTCTAAAAGAGACTCAAGTCGTGTGCTGATTTCACTCAGGTCACTTCTTCCCTGAACCCTCCTATGTAATTAATTGTGTTCCATCCTGGCTCTATCTAGAGTCGGGATGATTTACAAAAGGCTCAGAATAAAATAAAGATCAAAGAATGTGGTTTTTCTAAAGAAACTTTGCAGTGAATGTTAAACACACATTCCCAAGCAGTAGTCAATTTTAATTTGATTTTCACATTCTCTTGTTGATGGTACTTTGTAGAAAAATCCAAATCTTTTATCCCTGCCCTCTTCCCCAACCTTAGGGAGAATGTATTTAAAGTCTCAGCTTTTTTTGCACTTACCACCTCCCCAGAACACAGTGTAGTACATCCTCACTTGGCTTATATTAACTCATTTTTATTGTGTAAATGATTGTTCTCAAGATTGTGATTTATGTACCTTTCCCCAACGGGGCAGGAATAAATTAGTGCTAAACAAAGCAAGTTGTTAGATATTGACCCTCACCAAGCGAACCTAGTTTATGTGATACGAAGACATAAAGTATGAGTAATAGAAGCAAGAACAAGACAGTTGAAGTACTAATAAAATAAAGCAGATGGAGCTGCAGTACTGCCTGAACTGAAGCCCTTGCAGGAGTTTTATATTCTATTTTGTATGTTCCGACTTAATATATTGAGTTCTCTCATACGTCTGATACTGAGCTAATCCCAGTCAGTGTTGTGGGAACACCCAGTTTATTCCCTAACCCACTTACCTGCCTTCATTTGAAAATGTTTACAGTTTCCCAGGCCAGTATGGGGCCCTCCTGTCACAGGCCTCCCCTCCTGAATGCACCTGATGGACTCAGGTATAGAAATCGCAGCCAGAAATTAACCCGGTTTCTGTCACGGACAGTGTGTATCTGCCAACGTGACATTCGGTTGTGTGTTGTGAGGGTGTCGGGTTAGTGTTGTGAGGATGCCGGAGGTCACCGTCCTTGCCTTCAAAGTGCTTATAAACCACAGGACCAGCAGAGCTCTTGGTTCAGAGGGTGCGGTCCTGCACCTCTTCATCATACAGTGGCTTCTGTATCACACAATAAAAAATGTAAGAAAACATAAATCAACAGCATATTTATTCTGAAAACACAAATGTTTTCCAGCTTCAAGATCCCAAGAGTTTCTCCAGACAATTATAAATACTCGATCTTTATTAATACGAGCAGGGGATAAATTACTTCTTGCAATCTAGACATTGCTCCAGAAGAGACATACTGGGAATTTCCAATTTACTTAAAAGTTGTTTTCCAGAAGTTTACTTTCATATCATTTATTTTGAGCTTGGGCTACAGTTCCCCAGAGAAAAAGTGATATGTAGTAGTAATAACCTAACATTTTAATAAACTTTTTTTTTTCTTGTTTACTGAGGCCTTTGGAGAGAATGATGTAGTACAAGGTTTTCGAGCCAACCAGCCCTTCACATCCAGGTTCTGCCCTTAGACAAATTACTTGACTCCACTAATCTATGGGGAATTTATTAAATGAGAATGAAAATACTAACCTCCCAGGATTGTTGAAAATGAGTCAGTCCAGTGCCAGGTACATGACTCATGCTGTCTCTCATCTCCTGCCCCTGCCGTGGTTTTCCGCATGTAAGAAGGACCACTTGCGGTGGGAAAAGATAAAAAAGAAAATCCCCTTGCAGTAAGTAGAACGTTCTCTCCATTTTTTCTTAGGGTCTATTTTGTACAGTAACCCGAACTGATGTGGTGGTTCTCTCCTGCCGTGTAATGTTTCTTGAGTTCGTGCTGTGAAGCGGGCACTGTGCTCACTGAATCCTCACAGTGACCCCACAGTTAGTAGCTCGTGGAGTTGGGTTCCCAGTCAGTGCCATCCAACTTGAGTCTAGCCTTTTTCTCCTGTACCACACTGTCACTTGGCTGGTTACGTTTTTCCAAGGCGCCTTTAATCTAGTGGCAAGAGAGATTACTGAAATAAAAAGTAAACTGAGTTCTGCATCTCTGTTTATCCCTGTCAGATCTAAATCTTTGCCCCATCCAGTTGTCTGTAAAACTCTTCTAGATAAAATCTGCATCCAAACCCTTGGGGTGGGGAGAAGGGGGACTCTTGATTTTCTGTAACACAAGAGGGGAATCCATTGAGTTAGTATTTACATATTTCCTTTCTGAGCTGCCAAGATTTGTTCATCTTTGCACCATTTCACCCCAAGAAGAATCAAGTTCGAAGTCAGATATTCTTAAATGTATTCTTTTTTTTTAAATGTATTCTTAAATGTGTAAAAATTTAAAACTTTGATGATTCCGATCCTTAAGGCCCTCACGTTGTGGCTGCTTGGAAGCATGAGTGGAGAAAGTTCTTAAAAGGGAAAGATGACCACAGAATTTTTTTTTTTTTAAATCACATTGGAGGTTGGGGGGAGGGGGCTCTTCCATGTTGACATGCCTGGTGTAGTTAAAGAAAGCAGACACAGACCTAGATCTAACCTGGCTCCACAGGTAACATGCTCTGTGACCCTGAGTGTGTTACTTGAAGTTTCCCCATTTGTAAATGGGCTGTGACAGGTGCATAACACAAAGTCCAGACATCTCATTTCCTTAGGTATCGAAGCCTTTAGAATTGAAGGAGGGGTAAGAGTAGGAAATGTCTTAGACTTTTTGAATTGGGGTTGTGGTAGAGAGAGGGAAAAAGGGGGGGGTGATGGAGTAGTTGTGCAAAACGAGAGACTTTAATACGCCACTCAAAGTGTCATGCTTGTGACTAGGGCTGTCCAGACCTCTTAAATTTTTAGGCTTGATACAGTATTCCCAAGAGGTTCAATGCAGTTTCATTTTCAGGAAAAAGCAGAAAAAAATGGGAAACCGGAAAAGTGATGAATTTTTTATAACATTTAAGTAATTTCTAAAGGCTTTTTCTGGTACCTTTCATTCCCTTTGCCTCTTCTTTATATCTGAAAACTTTTTTTTTTTTTAAGATTTTATTTATTTAACAGAGAGATCACAAGTAGGCAGAGGAAGGCAGAGAGAGAGGGAGAAGCAGGCTCCCCACCGAGCAAAGAGCACAATGCGGGGCTCAATCCCAGGACCCCGAGATCATGACCCGAGCTGAAGGCAGAGGCCCCAACCCACTGAGCCACCCAGGCGCCCCGAAAATTAACTTTTATAAAAATAACAAGGACAGAGAAAATGACTTAGAATTGTGTGTTTCATCATCTCAGAATCCAGGTGTCAGATCCATTTAACTCAAGTATTCTTTAAAATATTATGATTTTCCAGAAATCAAGCCAGGCACTTCATGATTCAAAATAACCATTTTATTTTCCCTTCCCACCTCTCCAGTCTCTGCATATTTCATTCTTCACCCAGTGCAAAATGGGGGACCAGAAACCCTAGCAAAGTTCTTCACTGCAATATCTACTAGTAACTAAATCACTAGAATGCCTGTTCATTTCTTGTGAAATGCTACATTCAGACTTCCTTGAACTGTCACTTATTATGAAAAGTAGCATCTCAGCAGCTGTAAGCCCTCAGGGGTTAACAAACTTGGTGGTAGTTCTTAATGGCCAGATGAGTAGGCTTGACCCTGCGAGAGTCAGAATATAGTGGTGGTCTGGGCTTGCCTGCCCTGGCTTCTTTGAAGACTATCTTCTTGGGAGCCACTCCCTAATCGTGGGGCAGAGAGTCCTCACAACACACATAGGGAATGATAGGAGTCTGTAGCAGCCTTGCCAGAGCCACTAAACATTGCTCTTTGCTGATGCCGGGCCAAGCTCAAAATACCTTAAAGCACAGCTGAGGCCATGGTGAGCCCAGCTGGCCAGGGTAGGGGAGCAGTGTCTCTGAGGAAGGCCACCCAGACCACTCCCAACCCAGATACACAGGTCCCCTGAATGTTCATGATGAACATTCGGGGACTGGCATGGGTGCATAGGTAGAAAATAAGGTGATAGAACAGGCAGGAAGATCGGAAAGGAGCAATTGGGGATGTAGGATGAGAGTGCCAGATGATGGGTTTGAGCTATTGGGTGGTTTTTATGAGTTCTATTCCTGGGACAGTTCTAAATACACGAATGCAGGAGCACATGTGCTGGACAGTGGACCCAAACTACACCGACATCTGGTACTTCAGCATCTGGTGAATCCTAGCAGTGGTATGGCTGCTTTTAAAATGTTCCAATTGAGTTCAATAGGACTGACCCCACAAAGTTCTTTGTTGTTGAAATCTTTAATGCTTTGCACAGATTAAGTATAAAGAGCCATGTATATACTTTATGTACATATTAGAACCATCTAATTTGTACTTTTCAGTTCCCATGAAAGCATTTCTTGTTCTTTTTGTGGACTTATTATTTTACTGGATAATTATAGAAGGGGATGGAAGACATAGGATGTTCCTACATTTAATGATACTTGCTAAGAGAGCTAAATCTTTTTTTTCTTTTAACTTTGATCAGTATCTTCAATTCCTTTCATTGCTTTGAGTTTCTAAAAGCTTGATTTTGAAAATTAAATACTTAGGGATAACGAAGTTTTGGGGGGTTTGTTTTTTAGTTTTAAAAGGCTTAAAGTTAGAAGTATGTCTGACTATTCATGGCTGTTCCAGCTGCTTGCGATAGTGCCACCTTCTGTTAGTTTCTTTTGACAGCCATTTGTCACTGAATAAAGGAAATCATCTTGGATGTAAAACTCAGCTAACCAGGAAAGCTTGATTGAGTAAAATAGAGTTGGGTTTCAGCTAATTGCTAGCTGCTTACTAACTTTTGTAAAAATTAAAATTCAGACTATCTCTTTTCTCAATGGAAACTGGGGAATTAAAACTGCATTGTTATTATAAAATAATTTGTTATTGCTTATTGAACACCTACATATTAAAGATAGGTGTCATTTGTGTATTTTAGACATGGCACAAAATATCAGTGTTAGTATAAAGGTTTGTATAAATAATTGGCCCTTCAGGCTTTACTACTAAAATTTTGGTGACAGTAAATTCTACATACGTTTTTGTACGCAACAAATGCAGAAATTATTCTCCCCTAAATCACCCTGTGATATTTACTGAATGCAGAGTTGACAGCACTAAAGTAGGCAAATTGGACTAACCTAAATGTTCCAAAAATAATTTGTCTTTTCTTTTAACTTTCTCATTATGATAGAATTCTCTTCCAAAAATTTGACAACAAATGAGAGGACTGAGAACTCATGTCATAAGTTTTCTCTTTATATTTCTGGTTCTGTTAAAATGAAATATGGCTCCTGGAAGTCAGACAAAATTTCCATCACTGCATTTTGTAAACTGATTTGGATCATCTTGGGTAGAACCTAAATTAGACCTTGAGATAACCAATTATACTTAATTGGCTTAGCGCGTGGTCCAGAATTACTAACGGGCAACACACTTCAGGCTAACTGACTTGTGCCTTATTCAGACCGGGGAATAGTTTGGAGGTTCCGTCCACAGGTTAACCTCACAGCCCCAAGTGAACATTCCTTCTAGTTCCTTCTCTGAAGGTGTCGCTTTTCTCTCTCTCTGTCTCCCCCCAGGGACCCTCTGAAAATCCAGCAACTCCAGAACCAAATCCGACTGGAGCAGGAGGCCGGCGCGCGGCAGCCCCCGCCCGCCAGCGCCCCGCGCAGCGCGCCCCCCTCGCCCCCCTTCCCGCCGCCGCCCGCCTTCCCCGAGCTCGCGGCCTGCGCGTCGCCCGCCTGCCCGGAGCCCATGAGCGCGCTCGCCTCCCGCTCCGCGCCCGCCATGCAGTCGTCCGGCTCCTTCAACTACGCGCGCCCCAAGCAGTTCATCGCCGCGCAGAACCTCGGCCCCGCGTCGGGCCACGGCACGCCGGCCTCCAGCCCCAGCTCCTCCAGCCTCCCGTCGCCCATGTCCCCGACCCTGAAGCAGTTCGGCCGCGCGCCCGCGCCGCCCTTCACACAGCCCTTCGGCGCCGCTGAGGCCGAGGCTCCATGGTGCCCGTCCTCGCCGTCGCCCCCGCCGCCGCCGCCCCCGGTCTTCAGCCCCACGACGGCCTTCCCGGTGCCCGACGTGTTCCCGCTGCCGCCACCGCCGCCACCGCTCCCCAGCGCGGCCCCGGCCTCCCTGTGCGCCTCGCCCACGGCCCGCTTCGGCCACAGCCAGACGCCTGCGGCCTTCCTCAGCGCCTTGCTGCCCTCGCAGCCGCCCCCGGTGGCCGTCAACGCCCTGGGCCTGCCCAAGGGCGTCACCCCCGCGTGAGTGACAGCCGCACGTCCCCCCCCTCCCGCTTGCCCGCTCCACACACCCCTACCCCAGCGGCGCCCACTAATCCACAACGCCGCCGGGGTAGCACTCCTCCATTTTCGCGTCTTTCCTTCCGTCCAGAGTTTAGATTCTCATCACGGCAGCTTTACCAAACTACTCTTGCTTAGCTGCTTTACCGTTACCAAGATCAGTACTTTCTCTAATGCGTTAAACAGTTGACTCTTCGTCAGAAACTACCCAAAATCTAGGCCTGGCTCTTAATAATTTTGATGATAGGGGCGTTAGCTACCACATAGAGCATCGGGCTAAGCAATCACGTGCGTTACCTCATCCGAAAGACTCCTGAGAGGTATGGCTGGCCCGCTCACAGCTGAGGCTTCCCGGAAAGAGCTTGCTCAGGGTCACATTAGCCCCTCAACGGCGATCCGAATTCCTGTCTGACTCCAAATCCATGCTCTTACCAACAAACCACTTATCTTAGTATCTCACATCAGGACTGTAATAATTGTGGAGGGGCTTGGTCATTAAGTATATACCTTATGTTTTTGAAATATCTACATCAACAGAATTAAAAAAATAAGCCTTTACATATATGTAGTAATTGAGCAGAAGGAAGAAAGACACATAAATGTCTTTGTGTCATCGATAGGAGTAAGTGAGAACGTGTGAGATCTAGTGAAGAAATGATGTGCCACTTCTATCCCTAACAGTAATCTCTAGGGAGACTACATGGATCCTCTGTCTGTTTTTCTGTTTGCAGATTATCTAAGTACTTGTCTTTCCTTATGTCATAATGATGATGTGGCAGCCATCTGAAGTCTTTAAATAAGAAAATCTATGAGGATAAATAAGATGACATCTATAAAAGTACATGAAAGCCCTCTAAAGAAATCTTATAGGTGTTTGGCCCATATTATTGATGACTAAAAGGTACCACATACTCATTTTATGGAAGAGTTCAAAAGCAAGTACCCATTAGCAAAGGTCAAGCCAATTCCTACATCTCTGATATAAACTCTGAAATCCTCTTTCAAAGAGTCTCCCAGAATGCAAATATTGTTCAGAGAGAAAAGAAGGAAAGTCTCCTCAAGAAAAAAATGAGAAGACCTTAGAATTTAGGTTCTTTACATTCATATGAAAAAGTTTCCCATTTGGGGATGTACTAATACCATGTTAGAGATGAGCATTGCTATGCTTGCCTTTGACAAGATGTATTGAGGAGCTTCTGCTAGCAGTGTCTTGTTTCATTAGCCACTTTCTAAATGTTGATTACATGAATTCTATTTTTGAATCTGGCTTCTTCTCAAATCTTTATTGGAAGAAGCTCAAATGAATATATAAGTAGAATGAGGGAGAAGAGTTTGTATAATAATGTTGTGATAATGAGCTTCTAATGAAAGTTGAGTGAGTCAACTTGTCTGAGAAAACTTTTGTTTTTCTCCCCTACTTGTCAGTTTTCTTTTATTTGGCTGCTAGGAAATGAAGTATTCTCTTGCCATAAAGAAGCTAACCGTTAGATTTAAAAAGTGGGAGTTAGTTGCTTGACACTGTTTTGTCCCTCTTACTAGGAAATGGTACCAAATCTTGCTTCCCAGGAAGATAAACACCTATCTGTGCAATATCTCTCCTACTGAACAAAGACTAGACTGTCAAAGGTGTTGGGTTGTCATACCTTTTATCATCTTAAGTATAAATAGTAGTATTTTCTGATCTTTGAAATTCTCTTAAGAAAATATGCAGTTCTAGGAGCTTAAGTAAAGTAATAGAAGCATTTGTCTCTTATCTATCATAGTTAATAATTTTATGGAGGAAAACATTTTATGAGTGTTACCACTAAAGAATCTAGCACCTTTTACCATTTCTTAATGGAGAAGTCATGCTAGCTTTGTGGAATCTATGGAAAACTGTACCCAAAGTTAGACACTGTGGCACCAAAGATAAATGGCAATACAGACTGCCCTTTTATCTCTATGCCAGTCCAATAAGCCACTATTATATGGTTACCCTTTTGTCTCCAAGAATTTTCCTTTTGCTAAATCACACATACTTGAAGAATTCATTCTTCCAGTTTGATACATGTGCCGTTTGGAACATGTTTCTCCTCTGGTATATTATGGGATCCCTTATTTGCATTCTGAATTAAAAATGAAAAGATAGCTATTTTTTCCATCATAATAATCCACATGATTTGTCCAAGACTAAATGTCCCTGTTAGGAATGTCATGACTACAAATTATGGCATCCTTGAACTTGTAGGAACTGGCAAACTATTGTCAAATGAATCTTTTACTTTCATTTATATTTCACTGTGAATTTGTGATTATGATAGCAAATTCAGTTCCACTTATATGTGTGATTTCTCTGGTTGAATGGTTTTGTCATATTTGTCAAGTGCCAGTAAATAGATTGATTACACATGACTCAGTAAGTAGAAGTACGGTAAGTTGTTTTTTTTTTACCTGCCTTGTTTTATCAAAATCTTAAATATAAATGTCACTTACCTCACTTTTCTTAATCATCAGTGGCATACTAGTTGTTTTATTCTGTTTGTATGTTTAGCATTGTCCTCATTTTAATCTGGAAAAGGGTAGGCTGGTCATGCACTAAGTTTTTAAATAGTCCATGAAGGGGCGCCTGGGTAGCTCAGTGGGTTGAGGCCTCTGCCTTCGGCCCAGGTCATGATCCCAGGGTCCTGGGATCGGGCCCCACATGGGGCTCTCTGCTCAATGGGGAGCCTACTTCTCCCTCTCTCTCTGCCTTCCTCTCTGCCTGCTTGTGATGTCTCTCTCTCTCTCTGTCAAATAAATAAATAAATAAGGAAAATATAAATAAATAAATAAATAAATAGTCCATGAAGATAAGGTTCGATTTCTCCTATACCTAGGTAGCAGAGGTCGGACGGGGAACAAAGGCCATGGATGCTAGGGATCCACCACAAGGTCAAGAAGACCACTGACAATGAGCTGCACTCAGACTCACAGCAACACTATTTGGTTGTTGGTTGATGGCGGTTTGGGGAACTTCTGCCCGTCCAGTTCCTCCAGTGCCTTTCTTCCTTCAGAGGAAAGCTGCATTCTTCCCCAAGGTGAACGGGGTCACTAGCAGCTTCTCAAAGCTGTTGACAGATACAAATGTGAAGTTGACTAAATCTTTCAGATGGGGGCAGTGAGGAGAGAACGTGCCTTAGAAAGAAGCCTGTTTACACATTGATAAAATTCATGTATCCTGCTCGCCTCACAATGGCAGATAGTTAGGTTTACGGCTTCTGCTGCGATCACCCTGTTCCTCCACACGGTAAATCTCCTACGGGATGGTGGGAATCCAGAGGATTTGGGCATGCCCCCTAGGAAGAGCGCGGTAGTTGTGTCTCTCCTGCTCTCTGAGCAGCTGTACCAAGTCTCCAGGTGAATCAGATCAGAACTATCTCCAAGAACCAGATTGGCACTGGCTGGCACTGTAGTTTTTGCCCACCTTCACATTCTTAGAATCTGTTCTCATAAGGGAGTGCCACAAAGCCACAGTGCTCAATGTTTCATACTCTTAATTGCCTCTTTTGTATAAGTAGGCCTTTGGTTTGAAATGTTATTCCATGTTTGTCAAAAGGAAAAGCTTGTGTCAATAAGAGCTTTTATATGGATGTATTCTTGAGAGCTTGTCCTCTGTAGGCATTCAGCTCTTTACAACATGATCTCATTGTCCCACTCTTTCTCTCTGATTTATAAGAAACAGGTAGGTGGGGACACTGTCATCACTGCACATTCAAAGTGAGAGTGCCAAGAGGCAAAGGGATTTCCCAGGGTTCTGGAATAAGCCTGAGCAAAGAGGGAGTCACGTGACTTAGCCTGGGTGTATTGCCCAGGTTGATCGCAGATAAATCTGATGTCTGCTATTTCTTGATCAAAGAAAATAGCTGCAAACCAACAAAACAGAATCCCCTAAGTCTTAAGGAAAAGTTTGTAAAAATTTATTTGTACTTTAGGCAGTTTCTCAAGTCAAGATGGGTTAGGTAGTAACTAACAGAAAAGACAAAAGCTGCATTGGACTCTGCAGACATTATCTCATTATTCCTGTCTTTCTCCCATCTTGCAGGAAATAAGTAGGCGGGGGGCTTTGTCATTCCCCATCAGAGGCAGAGGCCTGAAGGGGTTGCGGGCTTCCCTAGGGTCTGTTACTGGGTTCACTAGTATCT
Organism: Nasua narica; assembly: GCA_028533885.1. Classification (NCBI taxonomy): domain Eukaryota; kingdom Metazoa; phylum Chordata; class Mammalia; order Carnivora; family Procyonidae; genus Nasua; species Nasua narica. The sequence goes on along the minus strand of CM052800.1, from coordinate 136,732,365 downwards.
TAGAAGATCACCCAAAACATTGCATCCAATCCCAGGCAAGTATTTCCTGGCAAATTAGCAAATGAGATCTCACAGGCAGCTGTGATTGATGATGATTCTGTTGAAATGTCTGCCCCCAGAACAGGTCAGAATCAGACGTCCTCATCTTGGATGGCTCTGTACCAAGCAGTGGTACAGCACACATGTGTGTAAGTTTATTCTTTAGAGAAGCCAAAAGATAATGTGAGAACTTAATATATTTATAAAGGCATCTGTTTTCCTTCAGGTATGAGCTCAGGTTATCCACTTGTACTCTAACAGCTTTGGCTTCATAATAAAATTCAGTTAGAAAAAATAGAATTGATACAAAGACTGTGTATCTTGGGCTCTTTTATATATTAATTCACACATTACATTCTTGAATATGAGGGATTCCTAAATGCCAGCATATTAATGATTCTGCTTAGTGTGAAATTTTGTGGAATTTAGTCACTATTTGATATCACTGAATATGAGAAGAGAACAAGATGACTTTCGGTAATTAGAAAAATTCTTTGGTTGCTAGATAGGTACACTGTACATTACCTATAAACCAGTGTTGTCCTCTGGAGATCTGAGTTTCTGGAATACACTGGCGGAACTGACTTAGAATAGTATATCAAGGGCAGGATGCTTTCAAGATTATTCAGTAGCCAAGAAAAAAAGAAAGAAAGAAAACCTCTTAGGATTTAGTGGTGGTTGCATCTGGAAGATTTTACCTTCCAGATGCGTGTGTATATGTTTAAGATGTTTTTACCCCCCAACCACATGAATATTATTTTTAAATGATAAGTGACTTACTGTTGAAGCTAGAGTAAACAGATCAGTAATATTTTTTTGCCGAGTTGCGCTGAACTGTGTATACACTGAAGTATTTATATTCACTGTGGTAGGCTTGTATGAATTGTTTACTGGTTAAGATCTGCTTCTGAGTATGGGTTTTTGTGAAGAGTTCTGGGTTTAGTAACAGTTTACTTTGAGTAAGCATCTAAGCATTTTTATTTTTAATTGTACAAACCCATTAGGAAAGGAGATCATCTCTTTGTCACCAAGTACTCTTTTTAAAATTTCCTAATGAGTTCTTGCTCTTCATTTATCAAAAGTGGTGCCGTTTGGGAGAACCAGCCACACTAAATTCCAACAAAGAATTAGTTTTAGAGGAAAACAAACTCAGTTGCAGAAACCTTGCTTTGAAAACTTACAACTATTTTTCTTTTCTGTTGCTTCTACCACAAAAGAATATTGCACTTTGGTTTCTACTTGAACATTATATACTAACTCTTAACTCTGTGTTCAGTTTTAACATAGTTGCTTGAAGTATTTTCTGAATTATGTTAATCCAAATGAGATAATCTCTGAAAAAAAGAAAAGGTTGCATATTAAAATAAGGGTGAAAAGTACTGTATCCTGTACCTCTTTTCTCAGGGTTCACAATACCCTGGTGACCCTGCCACGCCCATCCAGACCGTGTGACCTTTGCACCTGCACCGCCTCGCAGTCCCTCTAGGTCTTCATGCTGTCACTTGCGCCTCAGCGGTGACGTCGCCTCCTCAGACCTGTGCTTGACTGCGCTGTGCAATACCCAAACTCCATCCCTTCATAACACTTGCCACACTCGTGCCATGTCCCTCCTTGCACCCTTTTATTTCCCGTCTCTGCCAGCCCCACCATAGAATATTCTTTTTCTAAATATAGTCACTTAGTTTTGTTCAACATTGTATTCTGAGCACCTAGAACAGAGTTGACCATGAGAAGCCGATCAATAAAGGTTACTTGCACCTTTTTGGAAACTGGTCAAGAGTTCTTGGTATCTTTTTAAACTCTTTTCCCTCTTTCATTCTGTTCCCCTCAGCCAGTTTCATCTCCCTGATTGACTTCCATACTGGACAGTTTCTACTGGCCTCTCCAGAGCCACCCTTAGTATGCCAGGCACTGAGCCAGGTACTTAATATGTAATTAGCTCGTGTCATTTTCCTAATAATCCTATGAGATATATGCTGTTAATACCCACATTTTACACTTTACAGAGGAGGAAACTGAGGCATGTAGCCATTACTAAATAGCCCAAACCACAGTGTTTTATGCAGTAAAAAATAAGAGATTCTCCCTTCTACACCTTTATTCCTGCTGAGTCTGAATTCCTTCTCTTCCCATCTCTACTCGTCTGTATCCTCATAATCTATCAGGATCCCCGGTTCTACCTCTTTCATTGAGTCTTCTGCTAGCAGAGTCATGCTAGCCAGAACTCTCTACGACTTCTTTCTTAACTCCCATTGCACATGGAATTACTATGACAGTTTGTTTCTTCATTTATTCTCCAACTTGATTCTCAACCCCTCCGAGATCAAAGACCACCCTGTAGGATTTGGCTATGTTCTCCTTGTCGTGTAGAATACTTTTTAGACTATAGTGATAATGCTTTTGTTGTATTATTGTTTTTCACTTTTATGCATAGAATTTCTACTGCACAAAATTCCAAGATGTCATCAGGTGACACAGTCACTTATCTTACAAACCAACTATGAAGTTACAGGCTTAACAGAATTTGTATTGATGTATTTGCCCAGCATTGTGCCTTACCAGATACTCAATACGTAGTTGTGCAGTGACTGTTAGACATTTCAAAATCTTTCAATTGATTTATTTGATTTAAGTAACCAAGAGAATATGTATACCTTGAATTCTGTAAGAGAAAATAATGTCTTTAAAATAGCAGGAAATAGAGATGAAGTAAATGCTTCTAATGCTTGTGATCTTTGTGTGTTTGGGGAATCCCCTTGTCAAAAGAAATATAGAGTGATCAGGGTTTTTATTTGAGTCAAAGAGTAATTTTAATTGTACTCTTTGAAACAATAAAATACTGGGTGGCAGGAACCCAAACCAAGGTGAATGGCTTCTCTAGGAAATGTCCCAGAGCAGTCATTTGTAAGTTCCCTAAAGAGTCAAGTATATGGAGAAATGCTTTTTAAGCCACAGGAGTTATTCTGTCATGAACAGACAGGTGTTTACTTGTTCAAGGGACTTGTGGCTCTCTTTTAAAAAGCAGTTCTCTGTTTCTGTTGTTTAGGTGATCTGTTCCGGCCTTGATCGCCGCCCTTTGCCCTTTCTTATCTGTGCAGAGAACACGGCTCTCGGTGTGTCCTGCCTGTAGAGACACAGAGAAGCTTCTGTCATCGATGGCTGCTCGTCATCACATAGTCGTGCAACTCGTTCATGTTGTCAGGCATAAAGTAATAATGGGAACCCGTGTGTTCCCAATAATATACAACACAGAGCTGGCTGTCCTTTTACCTTTCAGATGACTTCAGAACGTACCTCTTCCAGTTCACAAATGTTAAGGCTTTACTCAAGCAGCACAGAAATTTATTTCTGAAACTGTAATTTGTATGTGTTCTGAGCCTGACTTTTTATATGTGGTTTGATTATACATGGTTTGCGACAATTTTTCTTGCCTAAGAAGGGAAGGCAGAGACAGGTCAGAAGTGAAAAGAGAGGGGTGTCTGGTGGCTCCGTCAGTTGAGCATCTGTCTTCGGCTCAGGTCATGACCCCAGCCAGGGTCCTCAGATCACCCTGAGTCGGGCTCCCTGCTTAGCAGGAAGTCTGCTTCTCCTTCTGCCTTTGCCCCTGCCCCCAACCCTTCCCACCCCTACTCTTCCTCCCTCAAATACATAAGTAAAACCTTTTTCTTAAAGATTTTATTTAAGGGCGCCTGGGTGGCTCAGTGGGTTAAGCAACTGCCTTCAGCTCAGGCCATGATCCTGAAGTCCCAGGATCGAGTCCTGCACTGGGCTCCCCATTCAGCGGGGAGTCTACTTCTCCCTATGACCTCTCCTCTCTCATGCTCTCTCTCATGCTTGCTCTCAAATTAATTTATTTGAGAGCATGAGAGAGAGCACAGCAGGGGAAAGGGGCAGAGGAGAGGGAGAAGCAGGCTTCCCGCTGAGCAGGGAGCCCGATGCGGGGCTCGATCCCAGGACCCTGGGATCATGACCTGAGCCGAAGGTAGATGTTCAACTGACTGAGCCATCCAGGTGCCCCAATAAATAAAATCTTTGAAGAAAAAAAAAAACAAGAAGTGAAGATGGCTAGTACATCCATTCACTTACTTTCAGGTGAGTGAAATTATTTTTTTCACTTATTCTCAGGTCTGCTCTTTGACAAGCATTGTGATTAACCAGAGGCAGGGTGCAAAGAGACAATTAAAAAGAACATATGTTAATAAAGTTTGATAAGTGCTATGAAGAAAACAAACATGGTACAAGAACTAGCGGGTAGACTTGGTCAGGGTCCTCCTTTCCGAGGGGACAATAAACTGAAGCCTGCAGGCTGAGGACATCGTCTGAGAAAGAGAGTGAAGGCCAGAGGTGCCAGGCTCAGGAGAGCTGGCACAGAATGCACATTTTTGTTGAAGGATTGTATGGCTCCAAAAATTGAGGTTGTAAGTCATGATTCCTATGGCTCTTGCTGATCATGTGTTAGAGCTTCACTGCCCAGCTCTTAAAAATCAAGATGAATTCCCAGGCAGTAGGATACAACAGAGTCTGACATGGTCTTTCATATTCAAACACAAGATATCACAATATTTTCTTTAATACCAGTGTTGAACACCCTCCATTTGAACTTCAGGGCAAATGACTAGAAAAGGAGGAACTTGGAAAAGCTATCAGGATATTTTCTGCAATAAGTATCAGAAGACTCAACTACCAAGAGATCAAATGCACCTGGTTTATTGATTTCCATAACTAGAGTGGGGTCAGGCAGTTCCATCAGTAGGTCACTCGTGTCCCAGACACATAATCAGGGCTCTGGGGTCTCTGTCTTTCCAAGTTGTCATCATCAGCATGTTGCAGGTTCTCCCCTCGTGCACAGTGTGGATATAGCAGTTTGGGGGATCACATTTTGACATTGTAGGAGCCAGTGAAAGAAGAGGGGCACTTCTTCCTGTGTGTTGCTTTTTTAGAGGTGAGAAATTTTTAACTAAAGCACCTCACCCTTTCCCCCTTCCCTTTCCCCAGTTTCAGTGGCCAGGTTCCATCACCTGCCTCTGGCCACACTAACCACTGTCCACAGTATTGTGACCACTCAACTCAGGTTAGTCACACCTGAGTTTGGGGAGGCAGTCACCTTCTCTAAGCACACTGAGGGGTGAACACCCCACAAAATCAGGGGAAGTTCAAGGAAACGGGAATGGCCAGGAGGAGCACAGGCCTCAGGACTCCCCAGTATTACTGATGAGAGCGGAGTGCACCTCAGTTACCCACATGATGCCCGCGTGCCTGACAGGTGACTCTAGTGCCCTGTGCTTTCGTTCTGCAGGGGATTTCCAAAGAAGGCCAACAGAACTGCTCGAATAGCTTCTGATGAGGAGATTCAAGGCACAAAGGATGCTGTCATTCAAGACCTGGAACGAAAACTTCGCTTCAAGGAGGACCTCCTGAACAATGGCCAGCCGGTACGCAGAGATGGATTTGGGCCCTAAACTTGGAATATTAGCTCCCCACATCAGAGAGTACCCACATCTTCTTTCACTTTGGTTCTTGCAGTTTGGCCACAAAACTGATTTCATTTACCCTGTCTCAATGTTCTTCTTAGCGTTAGGACCTGAATCTGGGGAAAAGGGAGAAAAGGGAAAGGCTTCCCTTGACTTGGCCTCCACTCTTTCCTGCCATTCATGAAAACCATTCTTGGAGTGAAATTAGCAATTTGTAGATAAAGAGGAAGGGCTGATTTAAGGTGGGGAGTAAAACAAATGAGGACTTGCAGCATTACAGAGAAAAAGGAACAAATCTGGGCTAGATAGGAGAGGGAAGCTGTGCTCTGGAGTGATCTATATCTACCAGAAGTACCAAAAAGAGAATTTGGATTCTCTGACATGTACGCTTCTACACAAAGACTACCTTTACTGAGAAAATGACCCCTGAAGTCCAGTACCGTTCTAGTAGACCATTACTAGACACGGATTCAGTAATCTGAAAGAGTAACGCTTTGTTTCACAGTATTGTTCTGCTATCTGTACGACAGGTCTGGTAAACAATATATGTATATAAGATGTTTTTGCCATTGGACTTAAATGTTTCCTCCCCAGTTGTTTCTCATTTTTTACTGACCCTTCCTCTTATCACATCCGAGTATTTTTAAGGGGACAGGAAGAACAAGTCTCGCAAATAAGATTTCCCAGGTGAAGGAAAGGAGCCTTTTGTGGCTTTATTTTGGAATTATCACCAGAAAAATTTGCCCGGCTCTTAAGCAGAAGAAGAAAAGGGCCTCTTTGTAGAAAAGCTCCCTCTCAGATACTTTTTTCAGAGTAGAAAGCTCTCTATGTTAAGTATGTTTTCTAGGAATTTTAATTCTCACACATTGATGAATAAAAATGTGAGAACAGAGCGTGTTTGATTGGAAAGGTGGAGGTCGTAGAGGAGGGGTGCTGAATGCTGCTTTTAATTATTAGGGCATCCTAATCTGAGTTCAGGAAGATTAAAATTCTAATGAGATCTTGTGTTGGTCATTCATTTCATTGAGAATAGAAGATTTTCACAAAGGGAAAATATTTTCTCCCTGAAACAAGTAATTGCATGTGTAAATGTGCATACTCTGGAAGTTTTCCCTGGCTCTGTCAACTAAAGCCTTTGAAAGATTAAAACAAATACTTATGGGAACTTACTCTAGCCAGGTAAAGGCATTTCTCCAGTTTTTTGGGTCTCTGTTTAAATATTCCTTATGGACTAAGAATCTCTTGTTTAAAGAGACTTAAGACGTCTACAAGCTGCTATATCATACTATGTATATTATATGTTTATCTGTTTAGCAGCGAATGACATTCACAATGAGTTTCATAGACTTCCACATTTGAGAGTTTAAAAGGACAACTTTTTCCTAGTGTTGCATATTATTCTATTCTTATTTTTGGCTTCTATAGACAGGGCTTGGATATCCACATGGCCTAGTGGTTTAGAAACAAAACTTGGCTTTTACTGGTAGCAGGTGCATTCTGGCAGAGGACTAGGTATCAAATTGATATTTCTGCTTCTAAGGAAAAGAGTGGAAATTACTCCAGTCCTACCTTTGATGTTTATTACAATTCTCCATGAAAATATGGAGAGGGCTTTTTAAGAGAACAGGTATTTAAAACTCTTTGAAAATTGAATTCAGTTATTCTTTTAACAGATGTGAGAACATGAATTTAAATAATAACATACTTGGATGAGACAGCCGGTGCACCAAACACCTGCCTCTACCCTGTCTTCTACCCCTTCTTCAGTAAATAATATGAACTTCAGGACTGTTTGTCATTTGGCATGGACTTGTTTCACTTCCCGGTTTCAGCTGGGACTAGAACCAGCAATTACTGGAAATTGTAAATTTATTCAACATATTTTCCTGATGAGAGAGTTTCCAATAGAATTTGCATCTATGTTCAGAAGTTTGGAAGTTTACTGAAATAACTTCTGTATTTTTTTAAGATTCTGCCTTACTAATTCTTCTCTATTTTGAATCAAACACTTGTTTATGGGACAGAAGGTCTCTGAAAGTTCTTCTCAGACCTGTAATTCTAGGGCATTTTAGAACCAAAATTCAAAGGCAGGAAACAGCCCGACAGACAGAACAAAAACATTGGCATTTCTTTTGTGTAAGAATGGCCCAGCAAATATGTTTTGGCCAAATCTAGAGTACTGGCTGCTAGATGCAAAAACATTACCACTTTGTTTGCCTGATGGGCAAGCAGCTTTCCTCCAAGCAGAATCTCGAATTATGGATATTAGCTTTGGCGAGTATCTTTCACAGTCCTTTTGCTGATTCAGCCATGTGCAGTCATTCTTTGGGGACCATTATATTTGCCTACATTCACCTGCTACACGGCAGACTAGGAGGTGAGAATCCCAAACAGAGGGGACGCTCACTGCCGGCTAGTCTAAAACTTATCAGAGTCTTGGAGACTACACTGTTTTGAAGCTTGTGGATGGCAATAAAAATAACATTTCCTTTAAAAAAATATTTTGCTATTTGAATATCTTTTTTCTTTATACGTTTCCTTAAGGATTAGCATATGACATATTTTCTTTGTGGTTTCTGCCTTGTTTGGTTATTATATTCACCTTAAATTTGTGCTGTATCAGTTGGTGGCCCTCAAGAGTAGTTACCCCATCTCCCAATATGGGATTAAGCCACTAAGACCTGAAGGGGAGGTGACAGAACAACTGAAGGAAAGGAACGAAACAGACTCCTTTTATATACAGGTATCTGAAGACTGAGAGAAAATAGTGACAGAAAACATCAAAATTCATTTTTTTAAAATTCCTTATGAGGCAGTATATAATTGTGAATTTTCTAATGTTGTATTTTTTGTGACTGCTTTGTTTAGAGGTTAACATATGAAGAGAGAATGGCTCGTCGATTACTAGGTGCTGACAGTGCAACTGTTTTTAATATTCAGGAGCCAGAAGAGGAAATAGCTAATCAGGTACTGTGTCCCTCTGGACTAATTAGAAAAAGAGTAATTATTCTGACCCCTCTCCCCATCCTCTTTATGGACACTACTCTTGGGATCAATTTTGTGAGAATTAAGAGGGCAAGTCAAAGAAAAGCAGTATTAATATCACCAATCAGCCTCATAGCTAATATTTAGTGAGCACATAGCATGTGCCAGACAGGTGTGTGAAGTGACTGATAGGAGTTATCTCAGTCAGTGATACCTGTTCTTTTATCTTCTTATTGATCAGTTTATTCTCCTTTCAAGTATCTTCCTGTTTTTCCTGTCCTGTGCTTTAATGCAAAACAGTTTCTGGGGAGAAACATATTTTCACTGAAACTCTGTGAATTAGGTAGTGAATATTTCCAATTATATTCTTAACATCTAGTCAAAGTAAAATATCTGCATATTAAAAAATGATGTCTTTATTTTCCTTCACATATACAGTTAGAAATCACTAATCAGCAGATAACCTGAATTGTTACTTTTGTTCCCCTGCTACTGTCAAAAAAAAAAAAGTCCCTTCAATGGATTTGATGTAAGTTGTTTTATAATCTCCACTGCTTCTGCTTGGAGTTTGCAAATGTAGTCTCAAGATTAAAGAAAGCTTTTTAAAACAAGTTTAAAGGATCAAGTAAACTCTCATAGATGTTGAGAAATAGATCTGCCTTCAATATCTGAAGATTTTTCTGTGTTAAATATTGCTACCACAAAAATTTCTTAAAACTAGAAATCTTGCTAAATTCTTATTTCTGTTATTATTCTTCACTTCTTTTTTTCTACCATTACAGGAAATTGGGTCTCCTCATGCTTCTGTAGGGAGTCCTCTGGATGGTCAAAAGGTTAAGCTTTTCACTTTTCTTCCCCTTTCGGTCTTTCACCGTATCTGTTTTCTTGTGTTCTTCCTTGTTTATCTGTGTATCTGTCTTTACAGCCATATATCAATTACAAATACTATGACTAGTGTCTATTTTTATTTAATACCAGATGAACAGAATTACTGCAGTGTATTTTTTCTTATATATTATTACAAACTTGAATTTGATTCTGTCACTAGTGAATAAACTGTAAACTGTTAAAAGTTTCTCATTTGTTATACCTTTCTGGGGGAAAACATGCTAAATCTTAAACTGATTGATTTGATAGTAATTAAAAAACTCCTGTATTTTTTGCAGTTTTATTCATACTGTTGTATTTCTTCCCTCAAGACAATAGTTTTTTAAAGGTGGGGTAGCTTCTTTATGAGAAAACCTAGTTAAATCATCTTTTATTTGTTACTAAAGAGAGTATTTTGTAATAAGCTGCCTTGTTTTCATTGTGCTTTGTAAGCAAGAGAACTAACTGTAGGATCCCCCTTAATCACCATAGGATGTTAATGGCTACTCTGCTTTTTGTCTTTTTAATCAAAATTTTAACTGGACTGTCAATTCCGTTTTTCTCTTAGAGAGGGTGGAGAGTAGTTCCTACTAGCTGCAAGTCTGAGGAGGAGTTCAGAGGCTATGTGACTGAGGATTGTTAGGAGTGACAAAAAACAAAAACAAAACCACCCCATTTTTCCATTATCTGCTTGATAAAATGCTCTGTAACCCTGCAGCCACTAGCCACATGCACTGTCAGTCCACAGCTTTCACCTACAGAAAGAAACTGATGTTCTGCCGTGTTTTATTTTTATGAACAGTTTAGGAACACAGAACTATTTCCTTTTTCTTTCTTTCCCCACAACCCCACAAAAGAAGAGAGAAAGAAATTCATCTTCATAAGTTTTTTGGGGGAGGAGGATGATAAGACCTGAAGACAATTTGAAACATCATATATACTTACTTCCAGATGTTTTTTGTTTTATATGGAATTGAGTTGGGCTCAGACTTGTTTTTAAGTCTCTGGTAAAAAGATCACTGTCTTGTGAGCGCCTCATTGGAGAGGAGAATAAGACTCCTGAGACACACGGGGCCACAAGGGACTGAGGTTGCTAATGTGACCTTTTTTTGCCTGATATAGGAATACAAAGTCTCCAGCTGTGAACAGAGACTCATCAGTGAGATCGAGTACAGGCTTGAAAGGTCTCCTGTGGATGAATCAGGTGATGACATTCAATATGGGGACGTGCCTGTGGAAAATGGAGTGGCACCATTCTTTGCGATGAAGCTGAAACATTACAAGATCTTTGAGGGGATGCCTATAACTTTCACATGCAGAGTGACTGGGAATCCAAAGCCAAAGGTAAGCTGAAAACATGGCTTTTTAAGAGTTCTATTTTCTGTGGAAGGTTAGCTTCCAAAATACAGAGTGGATAACAGGAGGAAGAGATACAGACTACCTTTCTCAGTACCCGTGATGTAAAATGTTTGAAGCAGTGTTATGTTCAGGGCCTTCCTCAGGAGGCATTAGAAACCAAAAAGAGTAGAAGGGTAGAGTTTGGGTTTGAAGACTAGAATAGAATAACAATTAAATAATTGACAAGGAACTTTTCATACACCTACATCATTTACTCATGTGATGTTATCAGTGTCACTCCCAAATTACAGGTGACTGAACTGAGCTCAGTGAGGTTTAATTAACTTGCCCAAGGTCAGGGAGCTGGTGAGCAGCCAGGCTTGAACACGAACCCCATGCTGTGTACCATACAGAGAAGCAGTGCTTATTACCACAGATTAGAAAAACTTCAGATCTTTAAGCTACAAAACCAAAGCTTCCTGTATTTACAAAGGGGGTAGAGGCCAGAATACTGTTGAGAAAGGATATTCAAAGGAACTTCTGATACTCAGGAGAACTAGACTGACCTAGATGGGAGGCCTCTTCCTTACAGACACATGGAAACAGCTGGATAAAGAGTTGCCCAGTCTTTGAAGGGAGGCGAAAATAACTGTTCACTAGTCCAGAAAGCAATAAACAGAATTACACTTTTCCCTAGAACTTGGGAGAAAAGAATCAAAAAGGTGCCCATGAGAAATGGAAACTCCACATTTACACTTTCACATGACAGAAGCCAAAAGCTGCAAAATTAATATGAAATTTAGTCCAGGATGATTAAAATCCTTGTTTCTGGCAGAAACAAGCAAAACTGCTCTAGAGAACATTCTCACAATTGGGGGCATATCAACCTTCTGTAGGGTAAGAGGGAGGAAGAAGAAATTCAGAGTAGAAACTTAGAAACCATATGAGAAACAATGATAAGAAGAATCAATAGCAAAAGAAACAAGAAAGGGGCACCTGTGTGACTCAGTAGTTAAGCATCTGCCTTCAGCTCAGGTCATGATCCCAGGGCCCTGGGATCAAGTTCCACATCGGGCTCCCTGCTCAGAGGAGTCTGCTTCTCCCTCTGCCCCTCATCCTGCTCGTGCTCTCTCTCTCTCACTCTCTCTCAAATAAAAATCTTTTTTAAAAAATAAAAAAGAAATAAAAGAAATAGAAACTTTAATGGAAAAAAAAAAAAAAACAGGATAGTACCAGAGACCAGGCAAATTTGTAAAATAAGCATATAGAAATGAAAAATAAACTCATTGAAATTAGAAGCTTAACAGTGAAATTAGAAGCTGTCACAGAGAAAGAGTAAAGAAAATAGCCTTAAATTTTCAAATGCATATCTACCTTCTAAGAAGATGAGACTTTTATAACAAATTGTTGTTAGAGAAAACTTTATTCTTGGCATAATTTGGACAACTGCTGTGTATTCACAAACATACTATCAAATTCATGTATATAAATATGCAGCTTAGGAATGAAACTCAACAAGAAATTGTGCATTAAACTTCCAAAATCTTCACAAAGATCCCTTGTAATTTGTAAATCTTACTCAAGGCTTAAGGTCATTAAGATCACGAATTCTTGTTTTAAAGAACGCTATGTTCACCTGAAAGATGAGCTGTCATGTTTAACACAACTTTACTTTTCTAGTAGGAATTTAAATGTTTCACAGCTTTAAGAAGCTTAATTTTTCAAGAATTTTTATTGTTAGATTGTCTTCTTTCACTTCTTCCTTCTTCCCCTTCCTCCTTCTTCCCCTTCCTCCCTCCTGTCCTCACTGCAATCCTTTTTCTTCTGTTTCTGGTTTATTGAAGAACCATTTCTTCTGCACATGGTATATAAATTACATTAGGCCTGTTAAACTATGGGATATTCATCACGTTTTAAAAAAAAAATACATCCTTTTTTTGGCTTATGTCTTAAAAAAAATTGTATTCTGCCTTTGACATGCTTGTTCCATACAGAGATGTGAGAAGATTGAAAGGAATTTCGAATTCACCCTCTTTTCATCTCTTGTACCCTCCCCTTCCTTCTCCATTAGCAAGCTTGATAAAATTGTTGGACTGTTTCTTAATTCTCATTTGAAAATTGTATTCCAAGTATAATGGAGGTAAGAAGTATGATTAAAGGAAAGAAACAGGTCCAAAGAACTGGTGTAGTGGCAAGAATGCAAAAGGAAGAAATTGTATACTAATCATAGCTTCTTTGTTCCATCAGAAAACATAAAACCACCAAGAAGAGAATAATTACGAAGTATCATGCTTTCTAATTTAATTTTTAGAACTGAGGGTTATGAGTCTAGTTGATGATCCATTTTTAGGTTCTGGAGATAAATAATACAGTCTGTAAATTTAGAGCTAATTGAAAAATAGGCGTTGACAAAGTTTCAGCAGTCAGATCCCAATTATTCATGTGCTTATTTAGTGCTGTATATTTCTAGCCATTCTTTTCTTAGAAATACAAGTTTCAAAGAGATTTTTCAGGCTTTCATAGTTGAATGTGAATGCCTGTTGTGGTCTCAATTTGCATATGGATTTGCATTAAGGAAGAAGTTCATTTTATTTTTTTAAAGATTTTATTTATTTGACAGAGAGAGGCTGAGAGAAAACACGAGCAGGGAGAGTGGGAGGGGGAGAAGCAGGCTTCTTGCAGAGCAGGGAGCCCAATATGGGGGCTCCATCCCAGGACTCTGAGATCATAACCTGAGCCAAAGGCATGACTGAGGTACCCAAAGAAGTTCATTTTAAAAACTGAAGGTTCTAAAGTAGGATTCTTCTGTTAGGAATGAGTTAGATTCTTTAGGTTGCCAGGAACAACAGCTGACAACAAAGAACTTGCGGCTTTAAAAGAGGGGATTTGTTTAGTTCCCAAACTGGAAGTCTGGAGAGGGTTAATGCAGGCATTAGGTCAGCATCTCAATCATGTGAAGGCCCCTAGCACTATAATTCACCATTATGGCCCCATGTCTTCAGCTGTCAGAAATAATAACTAAATCATGAGGGATCCATAGACCAGTGATTTTATTTAAAAATGAGGGAAGGTAGGAGGACCTATGCAAGAGGTAATTTGACCATTTTAAAATGTGTTATTATTCCAGACTTATTTTTACTTTGTTCTTCACATTTAATTTTCTATCAAACCAAGTTAAAATATTATTGAAAATGATTGTAAGTTTAAATACTACTGTGTTTTCTTTAACGTAGTGGGGAGAGGGGACAAACTTTCAACCTCTGAGCATGTGCTCCTTGGCCCAGAATTAAAGTAGAGCTCCAGCCACCACCAACCCCTAACTGTTGCTCCTTCCTCACTGCCGTTTCGTCTAACACAATTCAGGGGAATGGTTAGGTTGGGGTCTATTATTCTCTAAAATAACCTTCTTACCTTTGCTTTACAAGTAACACATTTTACTTCAATGCATTTCATTCAGTACATGTGAAAATAGAACCATAAAGAAAAATGCCTGTAAAGCCACTCCAGAACTACTGTCCACATAGTGGATAGTATATAGATCCCTCCATATAAATAATATGTAAAAAAAATATGTGAATAATAGGTGAATACCTACTTATATGCATATTTCTAAAATAGAAAATATATAATTTTTAAAAACTTAAAATAGAGTTAAACCTGTTTGTTGCCTACTTTTTTCACTCAAAAATCAATTTCCTATTCAGATGTTCTGTTTAACATTTTAACATGAAAATGCCAGTCAGCTCTGCAGGCCACACAGTATTTACCAGTCCCCCAAATAGAGTAGTAGTACACACATCCTTAATCTTTCATCACTGTTTCCTTTCACAGATCTATTGGTTTAAAGATGGAAAGCAGATCTCTCCAAAGAATGATCACTACACCATTCAAAGAGATCTTGACGGGACCTGCTCTCTCCACACCACAGCCTCCACGCTAGATGACGATGGGAATTACACAATTATGGCTGCAAACCCTCAGGTAAAAGATTGGGGGTATAGGTTTGGCTTCAGTTCTGTGCATAGCCACTACAGGCATGTATCTGGAGAAAGGAACTGTTTAATTCAAAGGTGGAATCATATTTCTTTGACTTGAAACTATTTCCCCAAATTCTACATCCATTTTGGTTTCAGAGGATAGAAAATTCTTTCATTAGTATTTATTCCATTGGGTGTTTTTCACATGACTAATTGCAGTGCAGTTGTGTATTCTTCCTAATCTTAATCGGGGCCTAAAAGGTACACTTCTTATGCCAGTGATGGGGTTGCAGTGGTGGACAGACAAGGTCCTGAGACAGAAAATATGCCAGAAAATACATACCTAAATAATATCATTTCAGACAGGATTAAGTTCTGTAGAAAAGGATAGTGAGTGGCATACATAAATATGCTGTAAGTTAAAAAAAATCCTCAAAAAGTAATATATTTAAAAGAAACACTTAATTCAATGGAATTTAAGTATATAAGTATAGACAAATTATAATTTGGATAGCATCTATGTATGGCATTAAGGGTTAAGTTTCCATCCAAATGTTTTCTCTTGTATTTGCCCTTCAATTTAGCGCCAAAATACCAGCTGACTACTTAGAATTTAATAGGCAGCTACTCTGGGTATCGGGTTTCCAAGTCAACCCTGCAAGTTCTTTTCTGAGTGTCAGGTATGTTTTAGGCACTGTGCTGGGTAGAGAGGATACAAAGATGAGTAAGAAGGGATTTTGTACCTTCAGAGCTCAGTGTATGACAGTAATTTTACAAAGTCAGCAGAAGTCATGTAAATAGCACACTTTTTTTAAAAAAAACAAGCTAAAATTAACAATCTTATTATATAATGAAGATTGTCCAGTCGTGCTTTTAAAATCTCTGATCTATTTATATCATTCCATATTTCATTATTTCTTTTGAAGGAAACATGAAGTGTTAAAAATGATTCAGATAATTTCAGCAAAGCTTACACTAAAAGGTTGTGCGATGTTTAACCTAATATTACACTGTCACATAAACATCTATTTCTGCGATGATATTAAGATTAGAATGAAATTCTAATTATCCACAAATTAAGTTGTGATAGCAGTTTCCACACTAAATATGCACTTTCTTGAGGTTCTAATTTTTCAATCACTGAATATATAACCATCACCTTGAAAAATAGTCAAAAGCACAACTTTCACTAAAAGGTACATTGTAATACTTATCTGTGTTCATATTTGGAGATTTGAGGGAAAAGAAGTGGAACTTGCTTTTTTCTTTCTTACTGTATTTTCCGTATATTTCCTCGACCATTATTAACAAATTTCAATTTTCAGTTTTCTGCCTATTAAAATAATAGTGGAGAACTGAAAAAATCCAAAAATTTTTTTCAAAATTTTTCTTCATGTTAGGTTCTTTATTTGTCTTTCCCCTAAAAAGTTTGGAAAGTATTATAAGAGATCAAATGAACTGTGTTCCTTAGGTACTTGCCAGTCCTGATCTTGATGTTAATTTTGAGGCATTTTTCCTTGTGAATGTTTTAAACTGTTACTAGAGTCAGTGGTTTTCTAGAACAAAGAACATAAATATAAAATTGCAATTATAAGTCTGCTTCTAGTCTTCTTCAAATTATACTAATGTAGTTTTACATGTGGAAAGTCCTAAACAGAGAGGGACTCCACTGGCCATGAGCAGAGTTGGTGACTGTACACCAGCCCCTGAGCGTTTAAACTATTGACAGGTTATGATACAGTCATTAGATGGAGAGCTGCTGAAGTTCCGCTTTTGGAACACAGAAGAGAAGGAAAGGAAAGAAAGAAAAAGAATGAAATGACACAACAAAGGCCAGAATTGCAGAACAGTGCTGGTGCTACTGAAAAGCCTAAATGTACATGTTAGTTCAGGGGTTAAGAAAATGAACTTTGGCATCAGACAGATCTGAGTTGAATTTCTACCTCTGCCACTCACCACCCATGTGACCTTTAGCAAGTCGCCTAACCTCTCTGTGCCTCTTTCCTCTTCTATGAAATGAGAGTAATCATATGGATTCAAATAATGTACTCGGTTTACATGACACATAATATGCTTTCAGTTAAAGCTCGAGTTATTGTCATTCCTTTAATTCAGAGACACGAATAACCCTGTCTTAAAGCAGCAGCCCTAAAAGTGGGCAGAAGCCTGTGGAATCAGGATGTAAAGAATGGTTCTGTTTCTAGATATTCCAGTCCTGCTGTTAGAGTAAGCAAGTCAGTTTGGGATGGAGTTTCTACCCAACGTGTTGCTGGTGTGTGGTCTTCTGACCTCCTGGCCTTTCCTTTTTACCACCCCTTTGGGAAAGGAGTTAGTTAGACAGCAGACATGGCTGTGCCACAACTGCCCCAGCTGTGGGCTTGGGCGGAGGGGGCCGTGAGCCGGAGAAGGGCCGCACCCACAGCACAGCTGGCAGGAGCCACACAGGAAGCTGGGAAGTTGCTTTGCTCCCTGCACACTCAGGGCCAAGGGAAGGCCCTCATTCCAGTCCCCAGTGAGTTCTGTGGCTTTACCAAATCCCAGGATATGTCCCAAAGTTAGCCTTCTCATTCTTGGCCTCTGCCCTTAGAAGAGAAGACAAAGAAATGAGATGTGGACCAGTTTATATCAGGTAGCCAAGCCCTCGGCCCTTCTCACAGAATATCCCATGTGATATCAGCAAATAGTAATATCACTGCTCTGGGTCTGTCAGAGGTCACAGAAACCAAAGCAGTGCCAAAACCTAGAATCTCAACTGCCTCTCAAGGTTAGCTGATCCAGCCAGTATTCTAATTAAAGAGGGTAAAACTACATTATGTCTCCTTTTCTACCTAAATGAGCAAAGGCAGGCATAGGAGGAGAAACTTGTGAAGAGAATCTGAGGAAATCCTAAAAGTGGGCATGTAGACCTCAGATGGAAATTGCTATGAGAGAATTTTTATATTTTTGGTACTTGGTATTAATTACTATTCCAAGTCTCAGCATGTTGCCCGTGGATTTTGATTTCACAAGCAGAACTCCTGCTCTCTCCTGGCATCTTCAGTAACAGGTAGGTGCAGATATCCCAGATGGGGGTTTTATGGACTGTCACCTAGAAATTGGAGCAGACTTTATTCACTACCCATTAGAAAGACAAAGAGATATTTATTTACTTACTTATATTTTATTTATTTGACAGAGAGAGAGAGAGAGATCACAAGTAGGCAGAGAGGCAGGCAGAGAGAGAGGGGGAAGCAGGCTCCCCGCCGAGCAGAGAGCCCGATGCAGGGCTTGATCCCAGGACCTTGAGATCATGAGCCGAGCTGAAGGCAGAGGCTTTAACCCACCGAGCCACCCAGGTGGTGCCAAAGAGGTATTTAAACCATAACAAACAACAGACCATTTTTTTACCTAATACTTGATGTAAGTTATCATTTGTTGCTTATAGGAATACCATAATAGAAATGTTTAACAGTTTTAAACTCTGTGTTATTGTATACTATTTTGCCATTCTTGTAATTTGTGATTAAAACATGATTTGAGGGGCGCCTGGATGGCTCAGGTCATGATCTCAGGGTCCTGGAATGGAGCTCTACATCCAGCTTCCCGCTCAGCGGGGCATCTGCTTGTCCCTCTGTCCCTCCCCGACTCATGCTCACTCATGCCCATGTGTGCCCTCTCTCTCTCATGCTCATAAATAAATAAAATCTTTTTTTAAAAAAATATGATTTAAAAGCAGCATGATATAAAAGTCAAAGCTGATTTTTTTAGGATACATTAATCCCAAAAGCATAACATATAGTCAAAAGAAAACTTAAGTTGATGCCCCAGCTCCTTGATGCCCTTTGGTTACCTTAAACTTTTTTCACATTTTAAATGAGCTTGGTTTGAAAGGGAGACAACTACATCTATTTTTTCTGGTACACTGTAGTGTATATGATGTGAAATGACCAAGGGAAAGAGGAAAAGGCTGGAGTGGAAAAATGAGTTCAGTAATGAAACACAGACGGCAGAGCTTTCCTGAGCAGTGGAAAGTAATTACAGAGAGCAGCCAAGAGAAAGGGTGAGAACCAAGGAAAGAGAGAATACCAAAGTTCAGCAGAATATTTTATAGAATATTTTTCCACCTGGGCTCATCTTCTGGGAAAAAGAAACACGTTCGATATTGTTGACTGCATCCAAATTCGACTTGGGGTGGAACACACAGCTCTAAACATGCACCGGCCGCCGTGTGTCACACTCAGTGTGTGCTGGGAGGGCAATTCCTGCGGGACCAAAGCAGTCACATAGCTGAGTGAAATAATGAGTGATTATGCAGCGCTACAGCACACATAATGCCAAAATGAGGATCACAAATGTAGTTTTAGACTCTGATCCTATCTTGAAGACACAACTAAATCTAAACACGAATGTTTTACTTTGTTTTGTTGTGTTGCTAAGTTACTCTGTGCTGCACTTGGAGTTTGGAAGGGCTGCTTTGCAACTTAATGTTTCCTCAAATTGCATTATGTATACAAGTGGCAAGCTTTTATAAAGACCTGTGTGCCACAGTTAAATTTCATAAGCTAGGAAATATAAATGTTATTTCCATATTATATAAATAATGGGCCTTGCATGAGGCATAAATAATCTTTACAAGCTGGATGTTTAATACATAATCACTTTAAGAATTCAAATTTATTACTTGTTCTATAGCTTTAAACTCTGTGGATTTGTTTGGAATAGAAAAGTAACACAGCTGAATTAAATTTAAGAAGTGGGTTTGCTTGTGTTTTGTTTTAGCATTAGAAGGTTTCCTGGCTCATTTCAAACTTCAAACATTCACTTCCATTATTCCTTCACATGTTAATAATAAAGTAGATCGAAATGAGAAAGTTAAAAACAAAGGCAACAGCACTAATGTGCATCAGAGCCTAGTAGTCACAACGATTACTAGGGTTAATTGGCACATTAGTATGATTAAAATTTTGTGTGACCTTCATAAATAAGGTCATAATCCAGATAATCCTTCATAATGAAGGTCAAATCCTTCATAATCCAGACTTAAAAATCTGAACTTTAAATTGTGTATATCTTTTCAAAAGTGTTTCACTGAATTCTGAGGGTTTTTTCCCCCAAAATAAAAATATCAAGTTATAACAAGTTATACAACTTGTTAGTTTGGATGCTTTCTAAATGCTCCTGGTCATTTATTGGTTAGTAATAATATATGTTTAGTCAATATCACCGTATTATCAAACTAATAGTTCTGCTCATCAGAATGTGAAACATGTAGGAGTTAAAAAGGTGACAAATGGTGACATACTCCTTTTTCTTAAATTTGGGTAAAGATATTCTGTGGCAGTATTTGTGTAAGTGGTTCTAGGCAGTAACAGTAAAAATGAAAACATTGTAGAAATGTGTAATCTTTAGAGAGTAAGTAGTATGCCAACCCGTTGACCCTATGTTTTGGAGAGGGAAGAGGAGTCAGGGTTTTATCTAAACTAAGCAGAGTCTAATGGTTAGAGTTGAGGACGACCTTTTCTCTTACGCCTCAATTACAGCCATTACATAATGAACACATTGACTATACCAGTGCGCCTGGCGCCTTTCCAGCAATAGCATACATTTTTCCTTTGGAGTAAATTATATCCTAATACCGAGAGAAAGAAAGAAAACCCCATTGCATATGAAAAAAAATTGTTTTTAAAACAATTCTAAGGGATGCTTCATGTCCATCTGGTTGTTATATCGATATTCAGTGCTATAACAACTTAACCTTTTGAGTGTTTACTATGTGCAAAACACAAGACTAAGTATTTTATACCTATTAATTCATTTAATCTCCATGCAAGATTGATTAACTATATGGTCCTATTTTATAGATAAGGAAACTCACTTAGGAGGTTAAATTATCTGCCTAATATCACTCAATTATAAGGGATGGGCCTGGTTTACAAACCTAGACTGACTCCAAAGCTAAGGAGGAGCATACAGAGGTAACTAGGGCTCATCCCAGTGTTAAGACCACTGAGGGGCAGGGGAGACTGTCGTTAAAAGAGGCATTTAAAGGAATCAAAAAAGGAGGTAAGAGCGTACTCAGGTAAGGTTAACCACTGGGAAGAAATTATTGGAGTCAACCGAGGGGTCAGGACCCCTAAAAATCATCTGGATGCATGTCTGCATATATAATGTCTAATAAAGCCACACCCGTAATGACTAGTAGTGATAATTTATGATATCAAGATCTATTTGATATTTGGAAGATAAAGATCATCTTGGGCTGTATCATTTAATCTTTACAACATCTGTGTGAGACAGATACAGTGCCCTGGTTTTTACAGAAGAAGAAACAAAGGCTTGAACAAATTTGGTTATTTGCCCCCAAAGTCTTAGGAAAGTGCAAAGTCTTAGGAAAGTCAAAACTCAAAATCCAGGTTAGAGAAAATTTTTTTATCTGCTTCCCCAGATTCAAGATTAAAGGCTGAATTTAACTTTACATCTTTTTCTAACCATAGAAAAGATCAGTTGATGTTAACTTTAACTTCCCTTGTGGATCTTCTGGGTTTTTAAACCACAAGGAAAAATCTTCCAGATTTCATAAATCTATTTTAATCTATCCAGATTAAAATGACTTGCTTAAGTAGTGAAGCAAATAGTAAGGAAGCCATATCCCATATCACTACAATTTTGAAGCTATTTGTGTGAAACAAAACATAAAATTCCCGTCTTTAGCCCTCAAAAGAATCATGGGTCTTACATGTTTACTTGTTAAAGCAGCTGCTATGATGCATCAGTTGGGTAATTGTAATGGGGGTCTCCTAAGCAAGTCATGTCCAGATTTTTTGTAGAAGGCATAGATTTGGAGGGGTTAGAGGAAATTAATTTTCAGATTTCAAGCTAGCTTAAGGAGACTTCCAAGTGTTTGCCAGGAGCTTAACATGTGAGAATTTACTACATCGTGTGGCCTGAACTTTAGCTAGAACAGATCTAAATTAGAAATAATCCCCCTCATAATGGTATACTTCATGTCTCCTTGGAGATTTCAAGAAAGGCAGTGTTTAAATATGACCTCAAGAGCAAATACTATGAATGCCAGAGGAGGTTACATATCTAATAGGATAAGACTACTTCAGTTTTGTTTCTTTATGACCTCCTCTTTCTATTTCGTAGTTTCCAATTCTCCTGTCTATGTTACCACACTGTGCGTCTTTGCCTTTTCGGAGCTGTCAAGGCCCCAAAGAAGTCCAGGCTGGGGGAGACTGGACAGCCCTGCTGACTGGATTCCTGCCCTCCACCAAATCCTGCTATGAGGCTTCTCTGTGTGCCCTCCACCACGTGCTCCCTCACCCCAATTCACACTCAGGGGGAACTCAGCAGTTCCTCAAAACATAGAGAACAGTTGTGCTTCTGTTACCTGTCTATACTGGCAACTTGGCAAAATGAGAGTCGGTGGTAAATTTAGAGTGTAAGTGCACCTGAGGGCAGCTCATCCCCTGTGAGCTAGAAATTCCTACGTCTAATCATAACTAATCTTCTCATTTTTCCTCTCTTGCGGTTCCCTCTGGCCATCGTCAGAATTTAGAGGTACAACTGTTCACATCCTCCTGGGATGTAACAAGAGAAAATCATCTATTTTGCTACTCTGCTAGTAATAGGGAAAAAAATTAAAAGGGGCTAAAACAAGAAGCCAGAGTAACAATGGTGATTTATTCATATCATCTGAGTCCTCTATTACTTTTGTCTATACATTTATATCAGTTTTTCAATTTAAGAGATAAAACTTGAGAAATAAAATATAGCTTTTCATTAGATAGGCCCATATCATATGACCTAGATATTTTAGATATCTCATTACTTCTGGTTTTTAAGTCACGATTATGCTTATTTCATGGGAACATGGTAACCTATAATCATTTACTCTCCTTGTCATCCCCGCGCGTACTTCTCACATAATCCTCATTTCATCATGCTGGCATCTCTTTTAATACATGGTTTTTAGAAGGAATACTACTAACATTTAATATATATGTATTACTAAAAAGATGTGTCAGAAAACTAAAATCATCTAGTTTGATTTCAGAATTAGCTACAACCAATAGGTATTTGACCACGATAATGATAATGGAATTATCGCAAGACAGTTAATGTCCTCCTGCTATATTTTATAATTCAACTTCATGTGTTAGGGCGACCACAGCAGATTATAACTAATTCAGTAAGCACTGTCATTTTAAATACCATTCTAGATAAAACAGGAAAGCTTTTTTATTAGTTCAAAGAAAGTTCCTTAAATAAATACGGAGTTTACCGATGAGTTTAACTCAGGGAAAGTACATTTCTGAGAGGGATTGGTGTCGTTACAAATAAGGCATCCCAGTCTGTTAAGAACTGATGTCTTGTGGAGAACAGGACAGTGAACATGGTGCACACTGGTTAGCCGTTTTGCATGGCAAGTCATGTCTTTTCCTGCTGTCTCTCTGCCAGGGCCGCATCAGTTGTACTGGACGCCTAATGGTACAGGCTGTCAACCAAAGAGGTCGCAGTCCCCGCTCTCCCTCAGGCCATCCTCATGTCAGAAGGTATTTCACATGTTCCTTCCTGTAGGTGTTAGTACTATTTTTAGTTATTACTACAGTTACAACATTATTAGAATCATGGTATGACCACAAAACAGTGAACATAGAAGACAGAAGAATCCAAATACGGTCTTAAGGTGTGTACACTGCCTGGCTCCTTGATTATTCTGCTCCATGGTAATTCAGAAAAGGGAAAGGAACAAACAGTTGGTAAGGTCACTGAGCCCAGTTAGTTATACTATCACTAACTTGTTAAATAGGGCCCAGTTTGTATATGAAGAAATCAAAGCTCAACCCCTTTAAATGGCAGGCACACTAACATGAAAATACCAGTAAATGGTACACAAACATTGAAAAGCAAACTTCTCCAACCGGCAGCTCTCTAGCCACGACAAATTACTGCCACTGCATTTCTTAAAATCAGCTAGTTTGCTAATGTTCACTTTTCAGTCACTCAGTTCAAAACAGTTTAGATGACAATTTTGTAACTAAGAAGTTCCCTATTTTAAATGCTCAGCAAGTACTTGCTAACAATAGAGTGTGCTTTCTATTCCTACTTGCCCTAAGCTTATGCAAAGATGTTGACGGAATAGTAATAGGCAGGGATGAGAAAAGGGTATCACTTACCTAGTGACGTATTTTACAGAGCCTGCTCCAGTAGCGCTGACTGTAAACTGCAGGCCACAGATGCTAAGTTAGGCTCACAGAAGGTCAGCCAGAAACACTGAAGAAGCACCACGCCAGTGCTCTGTCTACACCTCACGTGACTGGATACAGAGTCCTTTGCTCAACAATTTGGAAGACAGTTCTGATACCTAAACACATGGGGGTTTAATACTCTAACTTGTTTGTTCACAAGAACCAAGGCCTGTGTGTATGGCTATAAACATAACATGTTTAGTAGCAGATCCATTCTCTTGCATTATTTTCTTCTGCTTTTCTTGTGTCTTTAATACATTTAAGCTTTTCCATGTGTGTCTCCTAGAAAAGCATTCTGTTCAGAAATTAGATCTGTACTTCAACAGAAAACTATATAAAAAAGTTGGTAATTATTAACCTGTTATACTGATCTTTCATTTGTTCTACTCTTTTTCTCGTTAAATGTTTTTAAACTTCTCTTCTAGTGATTAGTGACAGAATTTATGTTCGATATATGGTTGCTTACGTCTTCCCTGAAATTACTTTAAAATGGTGTTGCTCTGAAAGCTGCCTCTAGCAACATATTCAAAAGCAAGAGAGATGCTTACAAAATCTGGGAGATTTGCACAATTTTATGTTAAAGATAAAAAATATAATTTGTTTTCCTGGTTGATATGAAAAGGAATTTTTATTAGAAAGATATGAAATTTTTATAAAATAATAAGAAATTTTAATTTCCTATAACTTTCAAATCACAGTGGAAAGTTATACTTTCTGTTGGAAAAGATTTGGTAATAAATGAGCAGTAGCTGCTGCTACTTCTCATACAGCTTTCAAAAATATTTAAGAAAAAATAGATAAATATAGATTATTTCATTTTTTCCCATCTCCTCTTTTATGATTTATATTAGCTTTAAGGATTAGCATAGCAGAATTATTTAGGTTCTACAATTAGCAGACTATTAAATTTATAATAAACTTTCAAATAAAACAGGATTTTGCTAACTTTTCTGACTTTATGTGTAAACTTTAGGAGTAGGAATCAGGTAAAGATATTATTACTCCATGTATTATTAAAAAAAATCAAGAACCTGATAATAACTTCTATCTCCCTCCCTCCCCCTGCCCCTTTGTGCCTTCCTTTTCTTCCATCTTTCTATTATCTGTTTTGTCCTAAGGCCCCGTTCTAGATCAAGGGACAGTGGAGATGAAAATGAACCAATTCAAGAGCGATTCTTCAGACCTCACTTCTTGCAGGCTCCTGGAGATCTAACCGTTCAAGAAGGAAAACTCTGCAGAATGGATTGTAAGGTAAGAGTGTGTTGATGCCTGCTAATCTCTTGCTTCCCTTTCCCCCCTTATTGCCATTTCTCTTGAGTTCCTTTTAGGGAAATTATGTAAGGTGTACATCTTTAAAATGTTTGTTTCCAGCCTACAAAGAAAAAAAAAAAAAAGGAGTGACATATACTGGATGTTTATATATTATTCTGTCATTCTTTTCCTTTACTTTGAAATTTTTATGAAATGTGTTTTTTATATAGAACTCCACATACCATACTGTACCAGTCACTGGGAGATTTCTTCCCCTTTACCATTTTGTTGAAGTGATAAATGTGTTAAATCTGTCATGTCCTAATAATTAATTCATTTATCTTCATTCTTTTTTCATATAAATTTTGTAGCCATATATCTACTCTTTTATTCCTCCCATTTCTTTTTTCTTCTTTTTTTTTTTTTAATTTTTATTTTTATTTATTAGAGAGCAAGAGACTGAGAATGAGAGGGGAGAAGGTCAGAGGGAGAAGCAGACTTCCCGCAGAGCCGGGAGTCCGATATGGGACTCGATCCCGGGACTCCGGGATCATGACCTGAGCCAAAGGCAGTTGCTCAACCAACTGAGCCACCCAGGCGCCCTATTCCTCCCATTTCTAAGAGCAGTTAGAGTGACATCCTTCTCTTCCCCCTTTCACAGCAGGGCCTTTGGGTAGGCAGGTTTCATAAGGTGCGAATTCTGAAACTGCACACAAAATTACGTGTATGATATAGCTTCCATCAATTTCTCAAAGGAGCTCGAGATCAGAAATGTTTAATAACCACTGCTGTGAAATTTGTTTTGTTTTTTTTGCCCCATTATTTAGTGATCCTAAATTTTAGTTCTTAAATATGGATAAAGTTTTTTAAATTAGGGCTCCCTCTGCTGGTTTTCTCTGGGATTGCAGAACACAAATATAAGATGCTTGGAGGATTAAATCTGGGTTTACAGAAATTTATATTTTAAAAACAGTACTCTTGGGGCGCCTTGGTGGCTTAGTTGGCTAAGCATCGGCCTTTAGCTTGGGTCATGATCCCAGGGTCCTGGGATGGAGCCCAGGGTTAGTCTCCTTGCTCAGCAGGGAGCCTGCTTCTCCCTTTCCCCCTGCTTATGTGCACTCTGTCTCTGTCAAATAAGTAAAATCTTAAGTACTCTTAACAAAAGTATTTTATTTTCCAACATAGTTCTTTTTATAGTATAAGCACAAAAATAGAGATAGCATATCTGTATTTATTTTTGGTCTATAATTAAGAATCCATACAGACCACCTATAAAATAACATTTGAGTCAACAGGGGAAATTTTATTTTAGATTATTAGATGATACCAAGGGATATTATGCTATGTACAAAAAGGATCTAAAAAATCTACATTTTTTTTTTAGAAAAAAAATTGTCAGTATAAGCTTTAAGAAGAAAAAAAAAATCATGAAAATAAGCCTTTCACTAAAGCAACAGATAGATTTTCCCCTAAAAAGGCACTCCCCTGCCTTTTAACCCGTTAGGTACATTCCAGATGCTGACTACCCTGGACTTGGTGCTAAGTACTAAGGGAAAATAACTAATCCAAATCCACTAGTAACAAATCTCATCTGCCTCCTCCCATTTCCATATCAGCTGAGAGCATGCCTCTGTTCAAGTTATGACCTGCTTACAATGACCTTAGATTCCTGAAACCGGGTTTGCTTGCTTTACACAATCAGAAGGGCTGGCATTCAAATCAGGGTAGAAGAACCGGGCCTTTTCCCTTTGCCCGAATGTGATTTAGTCTGTCCACTGGCAGATGTGCACTGTGAATTAGGTGGGTTGAGTGCACAGCGCCTCGAGTGATTCTCCTCCTGCGCGCACCGCGGCCTTGGTCAGGATCTAACCTACAGGGTGGGAACAAGCAGTGCCATTTCATTTCTAAACCTGGGAAAGGCCTGGAGCCTGACCAGAGAGAGGTGTGCATTCCCTCTTCCTCCTTACTACCTCTAGTGATCTATCTCCAAACAGGTGAAGCAGTGAACGTGGAGAGCTGGGGGAGAGCCCGTACACAAAGGGGAGGAAAGAGAGGGTGACCCTGTCAGTACCCAAGCTAACTACTGCTGTCTTTGTTTCCAAAATGTCTTCATCCTTTTAACCAGTAATTTAAGTTTTTTTTTTTTTCCTTCAATTCTCAAGACCTTTGTTACATGTATGGAGAGCCATCTTGTAGGTAATACAAATGAATATCACACAACAAGAATGGAATTTGGCAGAGCTAGGTTTTCAAAAGAATTACTTTACAAAGTCCAACTGACATCTCTTTGCAGGCGATTTCCCACCAGTAAATTTGGGATGGCGTTAAAAAAAAAAAAAAGCTTTCCTTAATGGTGTTTTTTTTTTTTCCCTTTCACAATCAAGGGCAAAACTATAAAGAGCTGACAGATGGCAACCATCCCTACCCTTCAAGCACAATGTGTTATTAGCAATTAAATGTGCTTTTTATCTGATCTCTGGTCAACACCACAGTGGCAGTCTCAGGATTTTATGTTTCCATTGTGATGCTAATTTGTTGAGATGGCTTTCTGGGTAATTTCATATTGCTCTTGTTACTTAGTTTCAAGGATTTATAAAATAGTCATAATAGCTCTGTGTGCTCATGGATGCATTAACTGATGTCTCCATAGCTATGGCAACACTCTGATAACAAGCTTTATAGTGTATACATGCCAGCTGAGTATGCATTGTTGTTATTGTGGTTGGCTACCTTTTTCCATAGAGCTCAGAGCCCTGTGCTGACATCCCCCGAATCTTTAGGACCCTGGTGAGGTAAGACAAGAACAGAAATCTTTAAAATCTCCATTTTACTTTTCTCTGGGTTGCTCTATAAGAGATGTTTAGAAGTGAAGCCATGATTGCTTAAGAAATGACTGAAAAGTTTAAGCAAAGAGCAACATGAGCTGACATTAAAAGCCATCTCTTGTACTACTGAAGAAAAAATTTATGGTCGTTTCTTAGCTCTTAGTGATTTCATTTTGTTTCAGTATTAGAGAAATGTATGTGCTCCTTTCTGGTTTAGGTCAGTGGGTTACCAACCCCAGATCTCAGCTGGCAACTAGATGGAAGACCTATACGCCCTGACAGTGCCCACAAGATGCTCGTGCGTGAGAACGGGGTGCACTCTCTGATCATAGAGCCAGTGACCTCACGAGACGCCGGCATCTACACGTGCATAGCCACCAATCGAGCAGGACAAAACTCATTCAGCCTGGAGCTTGTAGTTGCTGGTAAGCAAGTGTGTGAATTGTTTTCTCTCAGAATGAATTATCAGATTCAAAAATGTAAATTAATCCTGCATTACTAACCAATATGGAAAATAAATCAAACTGCTGAAGAAATAGATTGTATCATCAAAATAGCCAATTAGGCCATAAGGCTTATTAGCAAATAAGAAACATTAGTTTTCAGTGTAGCCGTCATTATCTTTCCTGTCTCCCGTTAGCCTGGCCGAGAGAGAGGAGTTTAGCAGCTCTTCTGTTTTTCAATTCCTCATGTGTGTTGGCCTCCCATGTTACATAGAGAAAGAGCCGCGGTATGGATTCCAGAACCAAACTTGATATAGAAGAATTTGCTCATGCATAAAGTTCTACCTACTTTTTAAAGTAATGTGCAGTGGCATCAAAATTTAGAAATTTAAAATCTTATCATCTACCCCAATGTCATGGTCAAATTCAGATTTGCTTTTTAATGAATTACACTTTTAGGTGAATTTCATGAAATTATATATTGTTATATAGTCTTACCCTCAGATAAGGAAGTTTTATAATACCCTTAGGAGCTGAGCATAAGTAACTGTTCTTTTTATTTTTTTTTTAATATTTTATTTATTTATTTGACACACAGAGAGATCACAAGTAGGCAGAAAGGCAGGCAGAGAGAAAAGGAAGGCAGGCTCCCTGCTGAGCAGAGAGCCTAATGTGGGGCTCGATCCCAGGACCTTGAGATCATGACCTGAGCCAAAGGCAGAGGCTTTAACCCACTGAGCCACCCAGGCGCCCCAACTGTTCTCTTTTTAAAAAGAATGTTTATTACTCATACCCCTGTTTGCAAAGAGCTTCATTTACATTATCTCAGCGGGTCCTCACAAAAGCTTTCAAAGATAACTGGAGCAAATTTTCCTCATTTTACAGGTGTGGAAGTTAGAGTAAGTGACTTTCCCTGGGCCCTGGTCTGTAAAGTGAGGGCCAGAGGCCAGACTCACATAGTCTGTTGACTCCTAGTACTCTTCCCCACACTGAGCCACTGCTCTCTCAAGAAATAGAGTAGCTGTGAGACTAAAGTTCAGGAGGTCCTGGCTGAAATCTGGATAATGATTCTAATAAAAGTACCAGGACATTTTTACACAAAAATGTCAGAAATACCCAGGCTGCCGTGCTGTGTGTTAACCATGCTTTCAAATTTTACATCGGGTATTCGATATTCCTGTACAACTAGGATCAATTTCATCCAACCACTAAACATCCCTCCTCCAGCTAACACTTCAGCATTCTGCTCTTCACTGTTCTCTTAGATCCTATCTGCCCTTTAGGACTGAGCCGTGAACGTCTGAGAGACACAGGCATCTTGGTCTGTGCTCAGTCAGCACTTGCACTGGAAAGGGGGCAGAGGGCACAGTAATTAGAAGCCTCACATCTTTGACATCAACTCTCGGCTCCAAGCCCAGCTCTCCTGTATTAGCTACGTCCTTTGGCAAATGAAACAGGGGCCGCAAGGTGTCGTGGAGTCTTTGTAAGGACTGTGTCATTTTGTAAGGATTAAACTGTAGGAAGCTCTGCATCACCACCAGCCCAGCAGTGCTCCAAAATGGTGGGTGTGATTCTACTGGAGATTGCTTTGACATTATGGTTCATTTTATACCTTTTATGCTCTTCTCAAAACTGGGATCCAGAAAGAATATTAATTGAGGTCTGTTCCCACTTCCTCTGAAATAGCCTGGGTCAGGAAACCATGTGAAATACAATAAAAGCATAACCCTCTACCTCATGCAAAGTCTTAGGTATCTGAAATTTTCAGGTATAGTTTTTATCCTCTTTACCTGTTATCTGTCACTCCAAAAGAGAGGATGATGGATAAAGACATCCTCAAATGCATTATGAAGAGCTCAGAAGAAAGTAATTAAACTTTATTCTTTCTCCGAAATTGTTTCCACCACAGATGTATGAAAACAGTTTCCCGTCAGATAGTAATATTCAGATGGTTATTAATAAATAGTTCTGATTTTTTTCAGACTAAGTAATAAAGTTGTCTCTTTTATGGCTTCCTTCCTTCAAAGAATACAAATTGGAATTGTTCATTTATAGGATGTACAGGAATGTACATCGTAAGTAACAATTTAAAGCTGCCAAATTTAGATAAAGATGTCTCCCCACTTTTTTCCTCCTTTAAACTATGGTGTGTCTCACTTAAGCCAAGACTCACAAATCTTTAGGATCTCCATAGCAAACAGTTCTGACAACATGGAGGGAATTGGAGTGGATCAAATTCCTAGAAATACTTGTTCTCTTCAGAGTCACTAGGTGGCAGTGGTTGGTAAAGGCTGTGAGTGCTCAGTGACATCATTAGGAATGAAGCCATCCCAGATGCTAGCAATGACTTAGGAGTGTCACGCAGCCTGTCAGACAGGCATTCTGTGGAGCAGATGGCCAGTGGACGGTGTGGGCCTGTTAGACTTGAATTAATTGACGAAATAAATGAGTGGAATGAAGCATAGGAACCTTTCTTGGTAAAAGCAATTTGGAGAGAGGACTAACAACATCTTACCACCTGAAGTGAAAAATGGTATCATAAAATAAAAGATCCATTTAAACAGTGTTTCTGAAAGCTTCTGAATTCTTTATAGGGCTACCTTTGCGTACCACTGATCGATAATTCATCTCCCGCTTCCTTAGCTAAAGAAGCACACAAACCCCCCGTGTTTATCGAGAAGCTGCAAAACACAGGAGTTGCTGATGGATACCCAGTGCGACTGGAATGCCGTGTTTCAGGAGTGCCACCACCTCAGATATTTTGGAAGAAAGAAAATGAGTCACTCACTCACAGCACTGACCGAGTGAGGTGAGAAGACACAATGACTTAATCCACATCCGTTCAATAGGTCCTGAGGATACATAAAGAGATGCACTTTATGTCGCACATAAATCTCTGTGAGAGTCACGCTATTGATGATATCGAAGACAAAAATCACTCTTTACCCTCATGTATAATTAAGCTTCTGGAAGGAAGCTCTCATGGTATGTGACGAAGCACATTCTAACTTAATCTCAGGGTGATTTCTTTAAGTGTTTACACCTAGAAGGAAAAATGAATTCATTTGCATCAGTGATGATACAGAAACTCTTCAGTGGGTTTTGTAAAGGCCGATCCTCCACTAGAAATTAAGTACGCACATTTATTCCACCTCTTGATGTCTGCTCTTCTCTCCCATTCCCTTTAATGGGGGAAGCAGCCTTTCCAGAATAAGTATGACCCTATTATCCGCTACTTGCCCAATTCTGTTTCTAATGATCTAATTAAAAATGATGCTTCATGTCCAAAGCCACTTTTTAAAAATTTAGAACCCTAATGACTTTCTCCGTTTCTCCAGCATGCACCAGGATAATCATGGCTACATCTGCCTGCTCATTCAGGGAGCCACAAAAGACGACGCTGGGTGGTACACAGTGTCAGCCAAGAATGAAGCCGGGATTGTGTCCTGTACCGCCAGGCTGGATGTTTACAGTGAGTGCGGCTTCATCTCATCTCACTGCAGTTATTCCGTAAATCACGAGGAAGTAGATATCTGGACAGCAAGTTACATTACTTTTATATAAGCTTATAAACAACTACAGTGTTTTATTTGCCCAAAATTTCATATTGCTCTTTCTCTTTCTATTTATAGTTTCTCAACATTAATAGTGAACTACACCAGGAGAACAAATACCCAAGTATCATTCAGGAACTTTGCATTATTAGCAAAATATGCATGTTGATTTCTCTTATGTTGGCTAGTCAGTCGTGGCTTCCTTACACAAGCATCCTTAGGAGTTAACAGTAGGCAAAGGCATAACCACGTTTTTCACATTTTCTTGTTACTGTATTCTGCAAATGACTGCCTTTTAACATTTCTTGTTATATTATAATCCTACCACAGTTGTCTTCCTGCACTCTAAATGTGTGTACCATTGATCCTGGAATGCATCCTTTCTGTGGCTTAGCGCTTTTCTCTTTAATATTACTTAAGCAGCTCAGCAGTAGGTTTGTGAGTGTGTATGTATATTTGTGTACATGCATTTTAAATTTAAACTTGTTTCTATTGGATTCATAGACTAGTACAGTAGCATTATGTGATCTATTGACATAAAGAAAACC
The DNA here is from genome assembly GCA_028533885.1 of Nasua narica. NCBI lineage: Eukaryota > Metazoa > Chordata > Mammalia > Carnivora > Procyonidae > Nasua > Nasua narica. The sequence goes on along the minus strand of CM052800.1, from coordinate 136,699,834 downwards.
ACTAAAAAAAATTACGAACTGAGAGTAAATTTTACCTCTTGTTGAATAGGAAATAATTTGTGAGGTTCTTCAAGTATGAAGTGACCTCAACCTTCCCTCCTGCCCACTTCTTTTCAATTGACTAGTGCTGATCCAGCCATCCTGAATACCTACTGTAATTATTATGACATTTGTACATTTTGTGCTTTGAAGATATTTTTTAAAAAGGGAGAGAGGTGAGAATTAGGAAGCTGAGCGACTGTTTTTGAAGGACTTCCTGTGCTACAGTAAGTATTAAATTTAGAAGAAACTACACCTCTTTACTACCTAGCTGTTATAGTCCCACTACCCTGGACAGACCGTAAATCTGCAACATATAAGGAAAAATTTGCAAAACGGTCTTTACATTTTAGGATTTCTGTCATGCCAAAGAACATGTGCCTGGTATATATGAAAAGACATTCTGTATTTACTTGAAACATTTAAGTGCTTTCCAGTGACATGTTGGGGGTTTTTTTTAAACATTTTTTTTTTTCCTTTTCTATTGTAGCCCAGTGGCATCAGCAGCCACAGAGCACCAAGCCAAAAAAAGTACGGCCCTCAGCCAGTCGCTATGCAGCACTTTCAGACCAGGGACTAGACATCAAAGCAGCGTTCCAACCTGAAGCCAGCCCATCTCACCTGACACTGAATACCGGCTTGGTAGAAAGTGAGGACCTCTAATCCAGCATTCTTGTTAACACTCAAACACTGAAATAGTCATTGCCTTGACCAACATATTCCTTTGTCACATTTTCTAAAAGGCAAAACATACCTTTGACTGTAATAAAACACCAAAATAATATTTTTCCTACTTGATATACCAAACTTAGAGTTTAAGTAGGTGATGTAATAGAAATGTACACATTGCACAGAAAATTTACATTCATCATCCAACTTAACTTGTGGAATCTCTGTGATGAAAGTGATCTGAAATGCCAAAATTCTAATGGAAATCAGCTGTTCAAAGGTAACCGGAATTTGTATTCTCCAAAGTGCCTTAAACATTAGCTGTAGGTGCTACACAGTATGACAGTGTGGAATGCTTAACAGGAGGCAAATGTACCACAAATAATACTAAAATGATTCTAAGTGGGCAGTGTGTTCAGACAGATAGCTACAGTGAACCAAGTGCAATATATAGGGATGAAAAGGAAGAGGAAATGACAAATCCAAGTAAATGCCTTGTTTTTGCAAAACTTTTATATTAAATCATAAGGAAGGAATTACTTGCCTTAAATTTTATTAGTATCGAGAACTTTCTAACAAGGTTAATACCTTAGTTCTTAAACACCTTTTTCCTTATGTGTAGTATTTTCTTTTCATGCTACCTTGGTAGGAAGCTTACTTACAAACCATATTAAAAGGCTAATTTAATTATAAATAATATAAAGTATTCCGAATAAAGCAGAACTGTATTATAGTCCATTCCACAAAAAACATCCAAATCAATCACTCAAGTGACCAAGGCATATAGTATTCAGAGCAAAGAGGGGTCTGGAAGGAGTAGAAAGAATGAAGGAAAATGCTACCGGCACACTAGTACTCAATTAGTTAAAAGTAGAAGGGACAGGAGACATGGTGAAGGCCAGGCTTTTCTTTGGTTTTCCTCAAAAGTAACCTAAAGTGTAGGTTTAGGTTACTAAAACAACACTGCCATTCAAATGTCAGGGGATCTAGGGTCAGCTGGGAGATTGGAGCACATGTGCTGTGGAAGTTTCAGTGTTTCAAATCTGTATAGTGGCTGAAGAGGTCAGATGTGTTGAGCAAGTGGAAAACAGACCGAGACTGCAAGATTGGCATCAGTAAGAAACTGCCTGTAAGAGCTAGTCTACGGGAGGGAAATGGAGACTTGGGAGAGACAGAAACAGGTGTGTGCCACAATCAATTTTTTTCCAATGGTACCATGATAGGATGAATGGAAAGTATGAGTTCACTTCCATGCTGCCATGCAACCTTGCCTAAAGAAGGTGCTAGGTTCCGGGTAGTTTGTAAAGGCATCTCTGCAAAGACTGATTTTGAATGCATATGGTCCTGGAACAGCTAGACTGACATGATTCTGACCAGACTTGATGGTTTTAAGTCGGAACCAATAAACTTAAAAAGGAGGAAAAAACCATTTGGCCAGATATTACAAAACATGAGGTTTTAATGGTACTTTGCTATGAAAACACTGTATTCCTTATGCAAAACACTTATATCTCTTTCATTATTTATAATAAAAAGGAACTGTCTTAGCTCAGTTAATTCAATATGTAGTATTTTTTAAAATAATTTTATATCTGTATCACCCCATATATTTCATATTACTGCTTCACATGTACAGCTTCCTACTTCTTTGTAAGAACACCAACCAACCAAGTTTTAAATGATTAATAGGCTTGATCACTGGGTGGCAGATGTTCTTTGCAGAGTGGTGCAAGTTTCTTTGACCACACTTGTAGGCGTTGCTAATATGGAATTTAAGATACCATACAAAGTCTTTCGTGGACCTAGCTATATTGTAGAATTATGACTTAATGTCATCTCTTACTTGCCAAATTTTTCTGAATGTGACTGTTTGCTAATTTGCTGGGTTTGGGATTGAGTAGCATTATTTGCCACCTTTTATGTTGTATTTATAAAAATGTACTATCATTACTACTTTTTGGATTGTTGTGCTGGTGTAATGTGGATTTAACATCAATAAATATTTAACAAATAGTTGCAATTTTGAGAAGCAAAATATTCCTTGGTTTTAGTTTTCTTTTGCTTCTGTCATAAATTAGTACAAACTCAGAAGCTTAAAATAACATTTATTAGCTCACAGGTCTATAGGTCAGGAGGGCTGGGTTCTGCACTCAGTCTTTTAAGGCTAACATCAGTATATCCACTGGACTACATTCTCATCTGGAGCTCTTCTAAGTTCAAGGAGTTGTGACAAAATTTATCTCCTTGCAGTTGTAGGCTCAAGGCCTCAGTGTAATCTGTTGGCTAGGGGCCACTCTCAACTCCTATGGGCCACCTGCATTCTTTCTTTTTGCCACGGCATCCCCTCTATCCTCAAAACCAGCAAAGAGAATCTCCCTTCTAAGGGATCATGTGATTAGGTCAAGCCCAAGTGAATGCCCCTCTTAATTAAAATTACCTGATTTTTTTTTATTTCCTTACAATCCCTGCAAAGCAACACCTAAATTTGTGTTTGATTGATTGGATAACTGAGAGAAGGTGTGTGTACACCAGGAAGTGGGAATACTGGGAGCCATCTTAGAATTCTGCCTATATGTATGTAAATCTTGACATCTATAAAATTAAATAGGATTCTGGTTCAAGATGGGTGACACGGGATCTTGAACACACCTCCCACAGACACACCAAATCAACAACATAAATAACAATTTCTTCTAAAAGAAACCCCAAAACTAGCTCCTACACATTAGGCAAAGAGGAGACAACCCACATCAAAATACACATAAGAGGCTGTAACACAATCTTGCCCTAAATGCCACCCCTGGCGTGGCAACCTACAATCAGGAGGGCACTCAAAATCCTAGGTTTCAGCCTTAGCACCAAAGAATTTGAACCCCACAGGAGTACCCCAACTTTTAAGACCTGCGCCTGAGAGACAAGCCCCAAGAACATCTAGCTTCACAAGCCAGTGGGGCTTAAAGCCACAAGACCATAAGCCTACAGCAATCTGACAAATAGTCCTTAAAAGGCTCCCACAGGGTCACCCACCCTAGGGACCAGTCTTTCTGTGAAAGAAGCCTATTTGCTTATCTTAAAGCCTCAGCCTGAGTGGTAGACACCTAATTTAATACACATCTAGGGAGATACTGAAATAATCTCCGAAGACTAAGGCTGGTGAGTACCAACCATCTCTGTGCTCACCCCCTGCCTCACTCCAGGTCACTAGTATCTCCCAGAAAGAAGCTTGTGCAAATGTCTGGCACCCTGGTTTTTGCTGCTGGAGACACCAGGAGATACCCCTTGATTGCCTGGCTGTGGTGGCTAGTGGAGGCAGGTCCACGGAACAGTGACTGTAAGAGAGAAACAGCTCTTAACCACCTACGGCCCAAGGGCAGAGCAGGGGCAGAAGGAAAGAGTCTTCCTGGGAGAGAGGACCATTTGCTTATCCTTATAGCTGCAGCCTGAGCGGCAGGCTTCCAATGAAACACACATCTGAGGGCCAACTCTAATCCTCTCCAGAGACCTCCAAGGCCAGCCACTATCTTGACAATTCTCCCTCTGCCTCACTCCAGGTTGCTGGCATCTCCCCAAGAGGAGCTTGTGCACGTGTCTGAGGCCCTGGTTTGTGCAGCTGCTGCCCAGCAGACAGCCCTTGACAGCCTGGCTCTAGGGCCAGAGGATTTATGTTCACGAGTCCCGTAAGACTGGAGTGGAGAAACAGTTCTTAACCAGCTATTTCACCCCCAAAACTACCCAGCCAAGACACAACAGAGAGCAGACTGAAAAGCACCGCCAGTCTCTCTGAGAAGGAGGACAATTAGCTTGTCTTCCTAGATGTGCCCTGAGGGGAGGCTTGTAATTAAAGACACTTCCAGGGGCTGACTACAATCCCCTCCAGAGACCCGAAAGGCCAGCATCCCACCATCTTCAAGCTCTCCCTCTGCCCTACCTCAGTTCACTGGTATTTTAGTGGAGTTCACCGTATCTACATCTGCTACCCCTGCTTTCCCGGCTCTTTCCAGAGGGCACATCCCTTGACAGCCTGGCCCTGCTGGCCAACAGGGCTTATATTCATGGGCTCAACAGAATGGTGGCAAACAAAGAAACAGCTCTTAACTGGCTGTAACCCCAGGATTCAGTGCAGAGGCAGCAGATATGCTCAGGTCCCAGTCTTCCCCTCGAGAGAGATATATCTGCATACTTTAAATGTTGCTAAGAATATGGCTTTCAAACAGCCTGAATCTAGGTGCTGACTGAGGTTCTCCAGTTGGCCTAATGATAGGTCTTGGCACAGCCTCAACTATTTGGAGCCACTAAGGATGAAGTAGGCTGGTTGGACAATAACAAAGGTTTGAGCTAGGGCTGGGTTGGACAATAAAATTTATCTCCTACACAAGGCCACTTCTTCAAGACTAGGATAGGTGGCTATTTTATCCAATGCCTATAAACCAAGAGTGTCAAGGAAAATGAACAAATACAGAAATACATTCTAAAGGAAAGAACAAGATAAAACATCAGGAAAAAGACCTTAATGTAATGGAAATAAGTGACTTAACTATTAAGAGTTCAAAATAACATTCATAAAGATGCTCACCAAGCTCAGGAAAAGAATGAATGAAAAAAGTGTGAACTTCCACAACGAGAAAGAAAATATAAGTCCATACACCAAAGAGAAGTCACAGAGCTGAAAAATATAATAACTGAACTGAAAAATACAATAGAGAGGTTCAACAGCAGACTAGAGAGAAAAAATTGGAGATGATGGTGGGAAAAAAGTCTAGATGAAGAAAAAAGGATCAGTAAACTTGAGGATAGAGCACAGGAATGCATTCAATCATGGCAGCAAAAAGAAAAATGAAAAGAGTGAAGATAGCTTATGGGACTCATGAGACAACATCAGGCTGATCAACATCTGCACTATAGGAGTCTCAGGGGGAAAAAAGAGAAAGAGCCAGAAATTTTATTTCAAGAACTAAGGGCTGAAAACTTCCCTAACCTGGGAAGGGAAACAAATGTCCAGCTCCAAGAAGATCATAGAGTTCCAAAAAAGATGAACTCAAAGAGACCCACACCACAACACATTATAACTGAAGTGTCAAAAGTTAAAAACAAAGAAAAAAATCTTAAAAGCAGCAAGAGAAAAAAAACTTGTTACACACAAGGGCTGTACATACATAAGACTATGAGCAGATTTTTCAACAAAAACTTGGCATACTGGTATAAAAACTGGTATAATATATTCAAAGTGTTGAAAGAAAAAAAAAGGGTCCAATCAAAACTATACTACCCAGTTACCATTCAGAACTGAAGGAGGGATAAAATAGTTTTCCAGACAAAAGTTAAAATTTTTCACCATTAAACCAACCTTACAAGAAAGATTAAAGGGACTTTAAGGTGAAAATAAATGGCACTAATTAGTGGCAGAAAAACATAAGAAAGTATGAATCTCACTGGTATAACTAAATAGTAAAGGTAGTGGATTAATCACCTATAAAGCTAGAATGGAGGTTAAAAGACAAAAGGAATAAAACAACTATAACAGTGATAATTAGTTAAGGGACATACAAAATAAAAGACTTACATGAAAAACAAAATGGGTGGGCAAAGTTAAAAAGTAAGCTTTAGAATGTGTGCAAATTTAAGTCATTGTTAACTTAAAATAGATTTAGCAACATAAGTTGTATTATGTAAGCTGTAAGCCTGATGGTACCCACAGAGCAGAAACCAATAGTAGACACACAGAAGCTAAAGGAACCTAAACATACTGCATGCGACCGAAAATCATCAAATCACAAAGGAAAGGAGCAAGAGAAGGGAAAAAACATTTCTAAAAAACCAGAACAAATTAACAAATTGACAATTAGCATACGCCTATCAATAAATACTTTAAATGAAAAGGTACTAAATTATCCAGTAAAAAGACACACCATGGCTGAATAGATAAAAACCAAGACCTATCTGTATGCTTCCTACAAGAGACTCAATTCAGATATAAGAACACACACACACTGAAAGTGAAGGGATGGAAAAAGATATTCCATGAAAATGGAAAGCAAAGTAAAAGTGGGAAGATAAAGTCTGTTTTCTCTGATACAAGTTAAGACAGTAATGAGATCATTATAAACAATAAAGGGGTCAATCCAACAAGGGAATACAATATTTGCAAATATTTATGCACCCAACATAGGAGCACCTAAAGATATAAAGCAAATATAAGTGCAAACATAAAAGCAAACATAAAGCAAATATTAGATCAAAAAGGAGAAATACATAGCAATATAACAGTAAAGGACTTTAATACCCCACTTTCATCAATGGATGGATCATCCAGATGGAAAATTAATGAGGAAATAGTGGCCTTAAACAATACATTAGACCAGATGCACTTAACAGACATATATACAGAACATTCTATCCAAAAGTAACATAACACATTCTCCTCAAGCACCCATGGAACATTTTCCAGAGCAGATCACAGATTAGGCCACAAAACAAGTCTTGATAAACTTAAGAAGATTAAAATAATATCAAGCATCTTTTCTGACCACAATGCTAAGAAACTAGAAATCAATTACAAAAAAGAAACTGGAAAATTCACAAGTACGTGGAGATTAAACAACATGATACCAAATAACCAACAGCTCAAAAAGGAAATCCTAAAAGAGAAATCAAAAAATAACCTGACAAATGAAAATGGAAATATATCCAAATATATGGAATGCAGCAAAAGCAGTTCTAAGAGGGAAATTCATAGCAATAAATGACTACATTAAGAAATAAGAAATATCTCAAACAACCTAATTTATAAATCAAGAAAATAGAAAAAACAAATGTAGCCCAAAGTTAGGAGAGAAATAACAAAGAGAAAAAAAAAAGCAAGAGAAAAGATCAATGAAAAAAAAAAAGCTTATTTTTTTTTATTAAGATTTTATTTATTTGACAGAGAGAGAGAGATCACAAGTAGGCAGAGAGGCAGGCAGAGAGAGAGGGGGAAGCAGACTCCCTGCTGAGCAGAGAGTCCGATGCAGGGCTCGATCCCAGGACCCTGAGATCATGACCTGAGCCAAAGGCAGAGGCTTTAACCCACTGAGCCATCCAGGCGCCCCAAAGAGCTTATTTTTTTGAAAAGATAAAACAGATTTACCAAGAAAGCAAGAGGACTCAAATGAATAAATTAAGAAATGAAAAGGGAGACATTAGTGCTAATACCACAGAAATACAAAGGATCATAAGAGACTGCTATGAAGAATTATATATTAACAAGTTGGATATCCCAAAAGAAATAGGTGTATTCTTAGAAAACTAAAACATACCAAGAATGAATCAAGAAGAAATAGGAAATCTAAACACAACAAATACTAGTAAGGAGATTGAGTCAGTAATCAAAAACTTCCCAACAAACAAAAGTATAGGACCAGACAGCTTCACTGGCGAATATTACCAAACATTTAAAGAAGAATTAATACCAATCCTCTTCAAACTCTTCCAAAAAAAATAGAAGGGGAGAGTATATCTCCAAAGTCATTTTACAAGGCCCGCATGACCCAGCACCAAAACCAGACAAGGATATCACAAAAAAAGAAAATTACAGGCCTGTTTTCCTAATGAACATAGATGTAAAAATCCTCAACAAAATTTAGCAAACCAAATTCAACAATACATTAAAAGGATTATACAACATGATCAGGTGGGATTTATTCCAGGGATGTAAGGATGGTTTAACATCCACAAATCAATGTGATATACACATTAACAAAATGAAGAATAAAAAGCATATGATTATCTCAACAGATGCAGAAAAAGCATATGACAAAAATTCATTATTGAGTTATGATTTTAAAAATTATCCAAAAAGTGGGTATAGAATGTACCTCAATATCATAAAGGCTATACATGACAAGCCCATAGCTAACATCCGTAGCCCATAGCTAACATCACACTCGATGAAAAGCTGAAAGCTTTTCCTCTAAGATTAGAACAAGACAAGGATGCCAACTCTCACCACTTTTATTCAACATAATACTGGAAGATCTAGCAAGAAATTAGGCAAAAAAAAAAAAAAAATCCAAGACACAAAAGAAGTAAAACTATCACTATATACAGATGGCTGCTATATATACAAAACTCTAAAGACTCCACCATAAAACTATTAGAATAAATGAATTTAGTAAAGTTTCAAGATACAAAATCAATATACGAGATCAGCTGTGTCTCTGCACTAATAATAAACTATATTAGAGAAATTAAAAAAAACAGTCCCATTCATGATTGCATCCAACAGAATAAAATACCTAGGAATAAATTTAACCAAGGTGAAAGAACTATACACTGAAAACTATTGATGAAAACACTGAAGAAAGAAACTTCCATGAAAAGCACACAAATGAATGGAAATGCATTCTACTCCATGGTCAGAGATTTCAAGAATGTCTATACTAATGAAAGCAATCTAAAGAATCAGTACAATCTCCATCCAAATTCCAATGGAATTTCTCAGAGAAATAGAACAAATAATCCTAAAGTTTGTACAGAATCAAAAAGACCATGAATAGCCAAAGCAATCTTGAAAAAGAACAAAACAGGATAGATACCTCGTGGTCTTATTTAAACCCTATTACAAAGCTACCATAATCAAAACAGTATAATATTGGTATAAAAACAGACACAGAGATCAATGAAACAGAATTCAGACCCCAGAAATAAATCCACACATATATGGTCAATTAATTTATGGCAAAGGTGACAAGAATATACAATGAGGAAAGAACAGTCTCTTCAATAAGCAGTGCTGGGAAAACTGGCTGGGCACAGGCAAAGGAATGAAACTGGACCACTATCTTATATCATACATTAAAAAAAAAAAGTAATTCAAGATGGAATAAGGCTTGCACATAAGACCTAAAACCATAGACTCCTAGAAGAAAACATAGGCAGAAAGCTTCTTGACATCAATCTTTGTGATGATTTTTTTTGGATCCAACACCAAAAATAAACAAATGGGACTACATCAAATTAAAAAGTTTCTGCACAGCAAAGGAAACCATCAACAAAACAAAAAGCAAGTCCACTGAATGGTATTAAATACTTGCAAATGTTATATCTGATAAAGGATTAATATCTAAAACATATAAGGAAAGAACTCATACAACTCAGTAGCAAAAAAAAAAAATCTTAAGAAATAGACAGAGGTTCTGAATAGACATATTTCCAAAGAAGACACACAGATGGCCAATAGCACATGAAAAGATGCTCAGCATTATTAATCATTAAGGAAATGCAAATGAAAACGACAGTGAGATATCACCTCAGACCAGTCTGAATGAGTATTATGAAAAAGACTAGAAATAACAAGTGTTGGTGAGGATGTGGAGAAAAGGGAACACTTGTGCAGCTGGTGGGAATGTAAATTGATGCAGATGCTATGGAAAGTAGTATGGAGAAAAAATAAAAACAGAACTATCATATGATCCAGCAATTCCACTTCTGGGTACTTATCCAAAGGAAATGAAAACACTAACTCAAAAAGATATATGCAACCCTATGTTTCTTGCAGCATTATAATAGTCAAGACATGAGAACAATCTAACTGTGCACTAATGAATGAATGGATAAAGAAAATATATATATATTGACATATATGTGTATATATATAATATACATATTATATATATAAAGAAAAATATATGTGTGTGTATATATCACAATGGAATATTATTCAGCTATAAAAAAGGAAATTTTGCCATCTGTAACAACACAAACAAATCTTGAGGGCATTACGCTAAGTGAAATAAGCAGACTGAGAAAGGCAAATACTATATGATCTTATGGAATTTAAAAAATAAAACCAAAATTAGTGGCAAGGGCTGGGGAGGAGCAAAACAGTGAAGGTGGTCAAAAGGCACACACTTCCAGTTATAAGATAAATAAATCCTGGGATGTAGTATACAGCATGGTCATACATATGTGAAAGTTGCTAAGAAACCCTCTTACACTGTTGGTGGGAATCCAAGCTGGTACAGCCACTGTAGAAAACAGTATGGGGGTTTCTCAAGATGTTAAAAATAGATCTACCCTATGACCCATCAATTCCACTACTAGATATTTACCCCAAAGATACAGATGTAGTGAAAAGAAGGGGTACCTGCACCCCAGTGTTCATAGCAGCAATGTCCACAATAGCCAAACTGTGGAAGGAACCGAGATGCCCTTCAACAGATGAATAGATAAAGAAGATGTGATCCTTATATACAATGGAATATTATTCAGCCATCAGAAAGAATGAATACCCACCATTTGCATCAACATGGACAGAACTGGAGGGGATTATACTAAGTGAAATAAGTCAAGCAGAGAAAGACAATTATGATATGGTTTCACTCATATGAGGAACATAAGGAATAGCATGGAGGACCACAGGGGAAGGGAAGGAAAACTGAATGGGAAGAAATCAGAGAGGGAGATGAACCATGAGAGACTCTGGACTCCAGGAAACAAACTGAGGATTACAGAAGGGAGGGGAGTGGGGGGATGGGGCAACCGCATGATGGTCGTTAAGGAGGGCACAGGTGGTGATGAGCACTGGGTGTTATACGCAACTAATTGTTGAATACTACGTCAAAAACTGATGATGTATTACTATACAGTGGCCAACTGAACATAATAAAAAAAATAAAAGTTGCTCAGAGAAGCAGGTCTTAAAGTTCTCATCACAAGAAAAAAAAATTTGTAACTGTGTGTGGTGATGGATGTTAACTAGAGTTTACTGTGAGCATTTTGCAATACACAGAGGTTCATTATGTTGTACACCAGAAACCAATATGCTGCATATCAATTATGCTGCAATAACAAAAGATACAAAAAGAAAATAAATACACGCATCAATATATTAAACATTATAAATCTTGCAATGAAATTTTTCAGTCTAGTGGTAAACCAAAGAAATTGCCACAGGATATGTTTTTCAAGAAGTCTATCATAAAAGCCTTCTTTTTCTTCAGTCCCTATAAGACTATTAACAACCTGGGCAAAAGGCTAGAAGAAGTAAGTGAGGCACACCAGACGATTCTTCTTACTATAAAACTTCTAATTCTCAGGCTAGGAATGCTCATTCTCTTAGACTTCTTCATTCCATCATAAGTACCATCAACTGACCATCAACCTAGGAAAGAGTGCTTCTATCACTACAGGAAAGCTCCTATCTACATGACAAGTAGAGAATAAAGAAGTTGTGTTGCTATGTGGGCACTGGGCAGATTGCTGCTATCACTATTACTTAAGAAGCTACCACTCCAGGGCGCCTGGGTGGCTCAGTTGGTTGAGCAACTGCCTTCGGCTCACGTCATGATCCTTGAGTTCCGGGATCGAGTCCCATATCGGGCTCCCAGCTCCACAGGGAGTCTGCTTCTTCCTCTGGCCTTCTCTCCTCTCATGCTCTCTCTCACTTTCTCTGTCTCTCAAATAAATAAATAAATAAAATCTTTAAAAAAAAAAGCTACCACACCAGCCTGAGACATTTAATGACTCAAGTTAGTGAGTGCTCTGCCAAAAGTATAAATCACCACATATTATAAAGGTGACAATTCAAACTATAATAAGCTCTTCTGAGAATAAAAGTACTTAGAAATAGAGCTCTAGGGACACCTAAGTGGCTCAGTTGCTTAAGCATCTGCCTTGGGCTCAGGTCATGATCCCAGGGTCCTGAGATCAAGCCCCGCATTGGTCTCCCTGCTCAGCGGGGAGTCTGCTTCTCTCTCTGCTTCTCTCTCTCCCTTTGCAACTCCCCCTGCTTGTGCTCTCCCTCTCTCTCTGTCAAATAAATAAAAATAAAATCTGAAAGAAAAAAAGAGAGAGAGAGGGAGGGGAGGAAAGAAAGAAGAAAGAAACCAAGCGAGCTCTAAGGCCTGAAGCCTGGGGAATGGCTTGTTGGTACAGAAATGTGAAGGCTAAGGGTTGTTCTAGGTGATAGGAAGTATAGCTACTGATTGATCTCTGAGCCACTTAGAAGGACTTCAGGTAATTTCTCAATCTCTCCACCTCAACCAAAAGTAGGATAACAATTATTTGTACAAGGAGGTATAACTATGGCCAAAGATTTTGAGATCTTCAGAAAAAAGTTTATGTGGCCTAATACTTCCGTTTCTGACTATGTCAAAGTGGCTCACTAAAGTAAATAATGTAAGTAAAATTATCACAACAGAACTCCACATAGATTGTATGTAAAAACAATTTATGGAGAAAGGGGAATAAAAACACTCAAAGGAGTCACACAAATAAATTGACTATAATCCAGAACAAACTCCCATCCTTCATTGAAATGGATATAAGTTGTTGACCATTTGGCTGACAGCACATTCTTCCTTTCGATGTATAAAATAAGAAAACAATGTGTCAGGAGGAATGTATTCTATAGATGCAGTAAAACCTCCCCACCCATGAAATTCTTACTTTACCCAAAGAACACCCATTATCCTCTCCTAAATCATGAAGATTTTCGCTTTCATAAGAAAGATGTTAAATCACTCTTGTAAAGGATAATTAGAAAAGTGGGTTTAAAATAAAAGCCTGAGTAAAAATAGAGAATTTGACCATACATAGCCTTGTGAAAAATAAAAGAAACGGGAGAGCTAAACCTTGGAGCCATAGGAAGGAAGGAGTTGGAAAATGGCTGCCACCAGGTGTCAGGACTCCGCTTGAGGACTCTGCATGCCGCTCTCCTAGTCGAGCTAGCTAAAGCCATACATAATTCGATACTCTCAAAGGACGCTTGGGAAAACCCAGCTTAGCCATTGGTAAGCGAGAGGGCCAATGGAGGCTGGTCATACAAGCCATACAGAGCAAGGTTTTAAGAGGTCACTGATAGCCTTTTTTATCAAAAGCATCACAGTATACTTTGAGTCAAGAACTTCGAATCATAACACCAGAGGGAAGGTGAACATGCAAATGGGAGACTAAATCATGCCTCTGAGAATCCAACACTATTACAATTTTGATATTTCCTTTTGAAAAATAGTCATTTTTTTTTAGTGAATTTAAAAGTATAGGACCTTCAAGGGTTCACTCTCAATTTTAGTCTCTCGACCTTGTATTTTAAGTTCTCAGAATATTTTAAGTCCCTCAACCACAAGAGATAGTTTAATTATGAATTTGGACTATACGTTTTTTCTTTTCCACAAATTGTTAATTATGCGAAAGAAAAAGTACACTGAAGAATTTAATAGGAAAAAATGGTGATCATTCTTTTGGTGTTTATAAAATAAAGAATTGGGCAATTTAAGGCCACTGTGCTAATGTGCAATGGAATTAATGTATATTCATTTACAATCCTATAATGGTGTAGCTCTCGAATGTTTGCTTACTGATTCTCATAAGTAGAGCCTGTCAAGCATATAAAACCAGAAAAATCCATTATAAATACCTGTGCTGTTCAGAGCATGCAACACGTCAGATTTCACCTACAGCATGAGATACTGTTTTTATTCATACGGATCTGTTTTTTTGGTTTTGGGGGGGTTTTTTGACAGAGAGAGAGAGCGAGAAAAAGAGCTCAAGCGGGGAGAGGCAAAGGGAGAGGAAGAAGCAGGCTCTCTGCTGAGCAGGGAGCCCGAAGCAGGGTTCGATACCAGGACCCTGGTATCATGACCTGAGCCGAAGGCAGATGCTTAAAGTCTGAGCCACCCAGATGCCCCCATACTGATGTTTTTTTGTTTTTTCTTTTGTTGTTGTTTTTTATTTGACAGAGACAGATCACAAGTAGGCAGAGAGGCAGGCAGAGAGAGAAGGGGAAGCAGGCTCCCCACTGAGCAGGAGCCTGATGCAGGGCTCAATTCCAGGACCCTGAGATCATGACCTGAGCTGAAGGCAGAGGCTTTAACCCACTGAGCCACCCAGGCACCCCATGTTCTTGATGTTAAAATTTTACCTAAAAATTTAGTTTGCCTACTTCACAAAAAACAACTCCATGCTAAATATTTAACATGCTTTCACTAAATCCCTTCTTTGGGGAAGTTTTTCTCAGAGCAGTAGTTCTCCAAGTGTGATCCACAAACCATCAGAAACTTATTGGAAATGCAAATTCTTGAACCCTCCAGCACACTCACTGAATCTGAGTGGGGAGTCCAGCAACCTGAGACAGAGAAAACTCTCCTGATGATCGTGGCACAGAGGCGATTCTTAAGGGGTGCCTGGGTGGCTCAGTGGGTTAAAGCCTCTGCCTTCGGCTCAGGTCATGATCTCAGGGTCCTGGGATCGAGCCCCGCATTGGGCTCTCTGCTTAGCAGGGAGCCTGCTTCCCCCTCTCTCTCTGCCTGCCTCTCTCCCTACTTGTGATCTCTCTGTCAAATAAATAAAAAAATCTTAAAAAAAAAAAAAAGAGTTGGAGAAGCGATTCTTAAGAACCATGGTCTCAGGAGGATCAGAAATCCTAATTCTCTCCCTGCTCAGTAGATTCTAAGAGCTGTTCTTTGTTGCATTCTCAAAGAATCTCTGTGAGGTTAGTAAATAAATCATTTCCTTCAGAAAAGACAGTGGTATTTGCATGTGGTTCTTCAGAGTACCTGAAGAGAACAGCAGACTAATAAGATACCTGTTCTCTGCCAATGAGATTATCTTGAAGAGAATTCAGAACTTTATCTTAATTTGCTGAAGTAGTACTTCCTGCTTCAGTAGATAACTTACATTATCTGTTCAGACTCTCCAGGATGCTAGATAGCAAGCACTAGAATCCTTCCCAATCCAAAGGAAAGAGGATTGTCTGATGAAGGAGGTAAACTCCCCACAAATGTCCATTCATCTCACAAAAATAATGTACTATCACGAAATGTGAGTAAGTTATGGAGAAACATCCATTTAAGTAGAACTGCTAGGATTTCCAATTCCAGGTGGTACCTTAAACACACATTTTTAGATTCACTATGTCCTTAAGCAACAAAAACACAACCCTTTAAGAGTATGTTTATCTGTTCAGGCATAAATCCAAAGGGACAAAGAAAAAGGAGATAAGACCAATGCAAGAACACACTGTGACAGTAGAAAACAGATGGAACCCGGGCCCTAACTTACAGCAGATTCAAAACTAAATTCTGGCCAGAATGAAAATAAACTGAAGAACCCAATTTCCATGGCAGATGCCCAAAAAAACTCTAGGATTAGGAGTATATGGTACTTTTGTTAGTCAAGATGATGGCAGAGTTTAAAACAGCAAGACTGGTTGCTGGTATGTTTCAGAAGCAACTGGACTCTCTGATCCTCTCCTATCCTTTGCACACAAGACTAGATGGCAAAACACAAGCTTTCTGGACTGGTCGGAGAGACAATCAGGCACCCATAATGATAGAATACTAATAACTGAGGAATCAAGTGAAAGTTTACCGCTTTCTTCCCCTCTTTCAGTTCGAGAATGCTGATACCAGTAGGCCAGAGTAAACTCTTTGAGAATCTGACCAGCTCAAGAGAAAACCAGCTGAAATACTGGTTCTCAAAGTAGGGTCCAAGAACCCCTGAGAGTCCCTGGATCCTCTAAGAGAGTCAGCAAGATAACATTTCAATGTTATTTGCCATTTTCATTCCCATTCTCTCAAAAGTGTCAAGTTTTCAATGGCTACGCTATGCGTGATATTGCAAGACATTAAAAGCAGAAATGAATGTGGGTCCAGCTGTCTTCTATTAAGCTAGATATAGAAAAGATTTACAAAAATGTAAAATAATGTCACTTCCAATTTTTTTGGTTTTGAAAACATTTCTCATAAAAATATTTATATTAATATGAAATGTATTTACTGTTATTTTTGATAAATATTTTTAAGATTCAGTTTTAATTTCTATCATGGAAAATACTAATAGATGTAAGCCACATAAGCAAGTACTTTGGCGGTCCTTAATCTTTTTAGCATGTACAGGGGTCCCTAGACCAAAACATTTGAGAACCCATGAGTTAAAAAAACTGACTTGGGGATTCTACCAGTGAAAATGTCCACATCACCCCACAGTGAAGACCAGAGCCAACAGTGCTCACCTATGTACATAAAGCTATTTATTTAAAAATATTTTTAAAACACAGATACAAAAAACCCCACATAAAACAAATACATGGCTTAGTGATTTATTTAAGGCTAACACTCTTAAAAGTACCATCCAGGTCAAAAAATGGAATTTTGCCACATACCCCAGAACCCCAACACATGTCCTATAGATATTATAATTTAGTCTTGCCCCTGTTGTTGTTGTTGTTTGTGGTAAAACAGACACAGCATAAAATTTACTGTTTTAGCCATTTTTAAATGCAAAGTTCAGTTTGCCCTCTTT
>CM052800.1:136588418-136682348 GCA_028533885.1 Nasua narica | reverse complement strand
AGACCCATGCCAAAGCGCACCCTAATAAAATCTTGCAACACTGTAGGCAAAGAGAAGGTCTTGACTTTCAGAGGGAAATATATACATCAAAGAAGCAGGTTTTATTTAAAACTTCTTAGCATCGGGATGCCTGGGTGGCGCAGTTGGTTGGGCAACTGCCTTTGGCTCAGGTCATGATCCCGGCATCTTGGGATCGAGTCCCGCATCGGGCTCCTTGCTCCGCAGGGAGTCTGCTCCTCTCTCTGCTCTGCCTGCCTCTCTGCCTGCTTGTGTTCTCTCTCTGTTAAATGAATAAATAAAATCTTTAAAAAAATAAATAAAATAAAATAAAATAAAATAAAAAATAAAATAAATAAAATAAAACTTCTTAGTATCAACACCATAAGACTTAGGACACTGGAGCAATTCCCTCAAAATTCTGAGGAAAAATGATTCCCAACCCAGTATACTACATTCAGTCAATTTAACAATTAGGAAGAATTAAAGATGAACAGCGAAGGTCTCAAAAATGTTATCTCCCATGCAACTTTTCTCAGAAAGTTACCTGAAGACATGTTCTACCAAAGACGTTATAAATCAAAAAAAAGAAGACATGAGATCCATAGGGGATCCAACAGATAGGGGAAGCAAAGGGAATTTACAAGATGACACTGAGGGAAGATCCCAAGAAACAGCTAAGTAGCAAATCTAGAGAACAACCAGTGAAAACTGCAGCAGATCAGGAGATAGATTTATTGAAGGCATAAAACCGATCAATTACCAGTGTTTCAGCATATAGAGTTGACCCCTGAACCACACAGGTTTCAACTGTGTAGGTTCACTTATACACTTTTTTTTTTAATAAATACAATATGGTACTATAAATACTATAAATGTATTTCTCTTTTTATGATTTCCTTAATAACACTGTCATTTCTAGCATACTTTATTGTAAGAATACAGTATATAATACATATAAGATACAAAATATCTGTTAATCAACTGCTTGTTATCAGTAAGGCTTCTGGTGAACTGTAGACTATTAGGAGTCAAGTTTTGGGAAAGTCAAAAGTTTTATGTGCATTTCTGACAGCATGGGTGGCAGGGGGGAGGTCAGTACCCCTAACCCCCATGTTGTTCAAGGGTCAACTGTACTCACAGAATATTTATACAGTTGGGAAAGGTTTGGGATTAGTGCTGTTGAGAACACAGAAAACTAAACAAAAAAGATTACCCATTCAAGGGAAAACACAATATTGTGCATCAAATACTAACACAGCTCAGCTATGAATACTGTTTATGTAATTATAAGGTAACTGCTGATTATGATATAACTATATTGGGAAATGGTGGAATGTGAAATGCACTTGCATGCAGCAGTGGTAGGGTGCTTGCTGCTCAAAGAGAAGAAATCTTCATCTTCTTAGTGGTAAGTTAATACATAATGCCTTATTTTGTAAAATACAATAAACATTAATTACCAATAAGGAGGTTAATATCAAATGAATCAGAAATTAAAATGATTCCCTCTGAGGAACAGAAAATGACTCTCAATGTGTGATACATACAAAAACTAAATTTAAATAATGAACTATAAAAATGGTATTGCTGGAGCTTTGGACAGTAGATACTCTTTCAAAGATGACAGAATGTATTTTATGCTATTTTGGTTTTCTCTTTTATTGCTTTCAGTTTGGAGCTTAGGTCATATTTCTCACTCACAAGACTAATACACTGTGTTCCCAGTTGTGAAAAACCAGAAAGCAAAGCAGGGCCACTGTGGAAGTATTCTGTAGGAATATAGTCTCAGTCTTAGCCACAGCCCACTCTCACTATGAAGTTTAAGCCCTGGGACACCCAGTTTCGGAACTGACTGCATATGCATATGAAGACTGGTCGAGGCAAGCCATGGAGCCTGGGCCAAGAGCATAAGAGCAGCCAGCTGTGGAGCAGCATGTCCACAGGGATTAATCTGAGCTCAGTACAACAGAACCACAGGGAAAGGTATGATTAAAAAGATCAGACTCGGGCCCCTGGGTGGCGCAGTTGGTTGAGCAACTGCCTTCGGCTCAGGTCATGATCCCGGAGTCCCGGGATCGAGTCCCACATCGGGCTCCCAGCTCCATGGGGAGTCCGCTTCTCACTCTGACCTGCTCTCTCTCACTCTCTCTCTTTCCTAATAAATAAATAAATAAAAATCTTAAAAAAAAAAAAAAAGATCAGACTCTGGGAAACCATGTGAAAGTTGCATGATGGCTTTCCAGTTCCCTGATGACCTAAAGGTATAAATATTTACTTCAAATTGACCCCTTAACCAAAGGGAATAAAGTGATGTAAAGAATGTAAAAGGCACAGAAGACACTGATTTCAGAATAAGCTTTCACTGAGTTATGCTCAGAGACAAAGATCAAGGTTAACACTTCGTGAATAAACCAAAAATCATGTTGCTCATAACCCATACGTTTCAGATCAAGATGAATAGATAAATTTGAAAAACAGGACTTGAAAAATAAGACTGAGAAGGCATATCGATAATAATGGAAAATACTGAAGTACAAAACATAATGCTTTGGCACCGGAAGAACTCCAGATACAATACACTAGATGCACCGGAAGCACCAGAAATCCTATCAAGAGGAATGGAAATAACACTTACTAAGCACCTACCATGTGTCAAGCACTGTACTAGCACATTAAATGCTATTAATCCTTACAGCAATTCTAGGAACTGTTAATCTCTTTTACAGGTGAGGAAATAGGCTGAAAGGAGGAATGTAATTTGCCAAAATTGGTCGACTATTTACAGTTAGAACGTGAAACCAGGGTTTTCTGGCCTCAAAAGCTTTATCTTTCCAATAATCTCAGTGTAAAACATGGGAAACCCTCTGCTGGGGCCAGGGCTTAACGCTTATGAAAAGGGACTAAAATTAGTGACATAATACTCTTTTAGCAGGTAAGAAGTTAGTATAAGACATCACTCAAAACACCAATAAGATAATACACAAATGATTCCTATTATACTTCTGATAAGCACTGTAGGTATTAATTTCAAAAATACCCACACTTAGATAAATATTTAGCTAAAATAATTTAAAGATAGAGCATAGATTTCTATCACTCTCAGGAAGGAAGAAACTGCTTCTTTAGGTTATATTCTGAACACCACATCAGCACCATTTATTTAAAGCCTTGATAGCCCAGAAGCTTTCTGAGGAAGAAATTAATACAAAATACTTCTCTTCAGACTAAAAAGTGATTTTATCTACCGTTGAAGACAATTTAGAGGCTTCTAATTAAAAACTAATCACATTGAGTGTTTTGGCAAATGTCACACTAGAAGACATACATGACATGTTACTGCAGGACTATTAAAAGGACGTTGTGCCTCGCATACAAACGGAAGTAAATTCTGTTCTCCGAAGAGTATGCCCCAACTTGTATTCTCACCCAAAATTCATACATTTACTCCCCCCACTACCGTCTTCCTTTTCTCTTTTATCAACTTTATTAAGGTATAAATCATTTATTTAAAGTGTATAATTTAATTAATTCTGAAAATGTATATACCCATAAAACTGCCACCACAATCAAGACACAAAATATTTCCATTACCCTTAGAAGTTTTCCGGTGCCTCTGTAGTCCATCCCTCCATCTACCTTCAGGCCTGGGCAACTACTCTGATGCTGTCATTTGAGATGAATTTACATTTTCTAGGATTTTATATAACTAGATGTCCTCTTTGGGGTCTGCTTATTTCACTCAGCTTATTTTGCAATTCACCTATGTGCATCATTAGTTGGTTCTTTGTACTGCTGAGCAGTTTCCGTTGTATGTATATACCAGTTATTGTTTGTCCATTATCTTATTAATGTATATATAGTTGCTTACAATTTGGTTACTATATATAAAGATATGAACAATAACCTACAAATCTTTGTGTGGACATATATTTTAATTTTATTGGGAAAGTATCTCGGAGTAAAATGGCTGAGTTGTACAGTATGTGTATGTTTAACTTTTTAAGATTCTACTAACCGTTTTTCATGGGGCATGTGGTTAGCTCAGTCGGTTGAGTGTCCAAGTCTTGGTTTTGGCTCAGGTCATGGTCTCGTGGTTGTGGAATGCAGCCCCCATCGAGATTCTCTCTCTCCCTCTCTCCCCTCCGTCTCTGCCCCCCTGCTCGTGTGCTCACTCTCTCTCCCTAAAGTAAACAAATCTTTTTAAAAAATTAGTTAATACCAACAGTTTTTCAAAGGGTTTTTTTTTTAAGATGTATTTATTTATTTATTTGACAGAGAGAGAGAGATTACAAGTAGGCAGAGAGGCAGGCAGATAGAGAGGTGGAAGCAGGCTCCCTGCTGAGCAGAGAGCCTTGATGAGGGGCTCGATCCCAGGACCCTGAGATCATGACCTGAGCCAAAAGCAGAGGTTTTAACCCACTGAGCCACCTAGGCACCCCTCAAAGGGTTTTTAACATTTTACATTCCCATTAGCCACATATTAGAACTGTGGTTGCTCCGTATACTCAACAATAGGTATTATCAGTTTTTTTCATTTTACTGTTCTAATGCACATAGTGATATCTCATTGTGGTTCGGTATGTTTTTGTTTTTGTTTCAAGATTTTATTTATTTGACAGAGACAGAGAGGGAGCACAAGTGGGGCGGCAGCAGAGGGAGAGGGAGCAGGATCCCCACTGAGCAGGGAGCCCAATGAAGGGCTCGATCCCAGGACCCTGGAATCATGACCTGAGCCGAAGGCAGACGCTTAACCACCTGAACCACCCAGGCGCCCCTCAATATGGTTTTAATTCGGATTTCCCTGATCACTTAAACTACTGAGCAACTTTTTAGCAACTTACACTCAAATAATTTCTTTTATGAAGTGTCTAATCAAATCAAATCTTTTGGCCATTTTTTATTTGGTTGTCTTCTTTTTAGTTGTAACAGCTTATTACATATTCTGAATATGTCTTCATATATGTCATATATATATGAATATATGAATATGTCTTCATGGTTTTTAAAGGTGATCTGAAAATTTTATTTCACTCTCCAGAAAAACCTTCACTGATATTAAATTAATAGTTGTGAAGTTTTTGTTAATCCTCTATGAACTTTTCTTCTAGGAAATCAGTAACCTTAAATATTGAAGATTCCCAATACCATCTAATGTAATCATCACCCATACAATTCAATTTTATCAAAATCAATCTGTCATCATGCCAGACATAGGACAAAACAATGTGAAAAAATAAAGAAGACCCTAATCTAGACATACAACCCAATGGAGACAAGTAAAGACTAAATTAATACAATAACAAGGTATTTTTCTCCCTACAAGCCAGAGGAACTTCTCTTTTTTTTTTTATCAACTTTGTTGTAAACAGTGCTAAAAATGTCACAGAACAGTATTTAATACTCTTCATATCAAAGCAATCCAGCCACTATAGCATCCACACAGAGACCACATATCAGCTAGAACTCCTCAACTCAGGGATTGACATTAATATAAGAAATAATCCTAATGGGGGAAGAGTGGGGACGAGGAAAACTTCTTGCAGGATATAGAGAATAGCCTTAAATAGTTAAGATGTCAATAAGCAGTAAAAACTGTTAAGAGATGACAAGGAACTATCAAGGGGCTCCAAAGCTGAAGCAACATACTTACTTAGTAAGTCAACAAATATTTACTGTGGATCTGGGTTGATCACTGTGTTAAGTACTACAGTTACAGTGAACCGGGCACTTACGCTTCTATTTCATTGGTTATGAATGAATTTAGTCACATGGCCACGCCGAGCTCCAAGGCAGTTTGGGAGGTGTGGCTTTTTGTAGAAGGCCACGTGTCAAACTAAAAATAAAGGGTTTTACTACTTATGAAAGAAGGGGATAATGGACTTTAGAGAACAACCAACAATCTCTGCTAGGATAACAGATCATCCAAGACAGAAACAAGCCAAAAGAAATTTCCAGGATAGTGGTAAGGGAAAGTCCTAGTTTAAAATTGTGCAGCATGCTAAAAAGCACTCAATCCAGACTGGAGTAAGTGGATAGGGGACAAGGAGGGGAGGTAGTAGGAAGGTACCTCAAACAAACAACTAAAGATCATGCTATAGAGAGGAGTTTTGGAGTTCTGTTAAAAAGTTTAGAGGTTGGGGGGGTACCTGGGTGGCTCAGTGGTTAAGTGTCTGCCTGTCTGCCTTCGGCTCAGGTCATGATCCCAGGACCCACTTCAGGTTCCCTGCTTGGCAGGAGGCCTGCTTCTCCCTCTCCCACTCCCCCTGCTTGTGTTCCTTCTCTCGCTGTCTGTCAAATAAAAAGTTTAAGGGATTGAATTTTAATGGATATATCTTAAACTAAATAAATATAAAGCAAGGCAATTATTAACTCCAGAAAATCTCCAAAAATGAGAATGGGAAAAAACATAATTATAGAATACTCCACGCCTCAACTTTGTAGCAGATAATTTTTAAACATGGCCCTCAACACTATCTGGCAATTATACTACCTTTCTCTAAATGTTTCACTTTCTTGCTCTCCATGATGACAAATTCAAACCTCTACGCTCCTCAAACTCCAATGCTCATCCTGAAGGTGACTATAGAGTGTCTCAGAATCTCTACAGAAAAAATAAAAACACCATCTGAGGTTGACAGTCATGAATTTCGCATAAGGCCAATTTTCCCTTTTATATGACTTCCTAACACAGCCTTTAGCTCTTCCGCTATTAGCACAGAGAAAGCCAAGAGCTGTTCATGTAAATTTATGATCTGTCAGACAGATGTAATAAAAATACAGAGGGGCAGAGGAATGCAGGGAACTGTCAAAGAGTGTTAATAGCAAATATGATGTCCTTAATATAGTGGATCATGAAATTTTGCTGAATTTCCAGACAATTAAGATCCCTTTGGACTACATTGTAACAGTGGGAAGGGGAGTTGATATAGCTCTGGGTCGTGACCACAAATGTGTACTTTTGTCCATTCTAAGTGTGTGTGAATTGCTTCTGATCCCTCTTCCTTACAGTTAGAGAAGGCATTCATGCTCCGTTATCAATAGCTGCATATGAAATGCCACAGACTGTGTTGCTCTACTCTAGTGAAGACATTTTATCTGATACAGCAACTGTGGTCAGGAAATTGCTTGGTTAAATGTGTAATAGTTCACCATCACCTAGCATCAGTCATCTGCAGAGAAAATCTCATTAACTAAATGGGAGTATGACAGGAATCACCAACCTCAACCATTAAGTCTTTAAGACTAACAATCTCTACCATTCAACTAGGATACATTATTGCTTCTGATTTACTTTTCTGTGCGACAGTCCCAGTAGTTTCCACCTGTCCTTTCCTACTCAAAGGTTCTTATTGCATAGGTTAAATATGACGGTGCTGCCAATTACTAAATATATCCATGCTGATTACACATCCAGGAAAAGGGAAAATGACCACACAGTGAGTCCAGAAATACATTGAGCCCAGCTGTGAGACAGACCTGAGCCAGGACTCCATTTATCACCTGGCCTCCATATGCCCCCATATTCATATGAGAATCACTATGGGGTCTCAGATCCCCTGGTAGCAATATTAGCTTGACCCAGTTCCCAATAATTCTTTAAAGATCTGGATAGATCTCTCTCTCCAGTGGACTGTTAAAATGGCCACACTACCCAAAGCAATCTACAAATTCAATGCAATCCCTATTAAAATTCCAATGGCATTTTTCCCAGAAACAGAACAATCTTAAAATTAGTACAGAACCATAAGAGACCCCAAATAGCCAAAGCAATCTTGAAAAAGAAGAGCAAACCTAGAGGCATTATGCTCCTTGACTACAAAGGTACAGTAATCAAAACAGTATTATACCAGTGCAAAAACAGACACAAAGTTCAATGGAACACTACTGAGAACACAGAAATGAAAACACACAAATATGGTCAATTATTTTATGACAAAGGAGCCAATAAATACAACAGGGAAAGGACAGTATCTTTAATAAATGGTGTTGAGAAAATCAGATAGCCACATGCAACAAAAAATGAAACTGGATCACTATCTTACACCATACACAAAAATTAACTCAACATTGGAAACCTGAATGTGAGATCTGACACCATAAAACTGCTAGGAAAAAAAACACAGGTGGTAAGCTCCTTGACATTTGTCTTCAATGATTTTTTGGATCTGACACCAAAATCAAAGGTAATAAAAGCAAAACTAAACAAGGATTACCAAAAAGCTTCTGCAGAGTGAAGGAAGCCATCAGCAAAATGATAAGGCAACCTACCAAATAGGAGGAAATATTTGCAAATCATATATCTGATAGTATATATATAATTTAATATAAAAAACTTATATTAAAGAAATCCATGCAACTCAATAGTAAGAAAAACCAAACAATCTGATTTAAAAATGGGCAGAGGACCTGAACAGATATTTTTCCAAAAAAGACAAACAGATGATTAACATGTACCTGAAACGGTGCTCAATATGACTAATTATGAGGGAAATGCAAATCAAAACTAAAGGAGATACCACCTCACACCTGTCCAAATGGCTATTATCAAAAACAAAAACAAACAAACAACAACAAAAAAACAAGAAATAACAAGTGCTGGTGAAGATATGGAGAAAAGGAAACCCTGTGCACTGCTGGTGGTGCAGCCACTATAGTAACTATCGTTACTATAGTAAACAGGAGGAGGTTCTTCAAAAAGTTTAAAATAGCACAATATGATTCAGCAATTCCACCTCTGGGTATTTATCTGAACAAAATGGAAACACTAACTCCCTAGTGGACATAAGCCTAGGAACATAAATTCCCAAGCACTTCTAACATTTTGGGCAGGCAGGCAAAGAATGTTCTGGCACTGCTAAGGACAGCCTGTCAACAAAGAGAAAAAGGTGGTAGCTACTGAGAATGAAAGCATACCAGGATCAATATGTACAAATATGGTAAAGGATTCCAAAGCGATATGGATGGAAATCTGACAGCTTCCGCTACATATATGTGTACATATGCAAGAGTTCCTCTTGGATCAACAATTGGGTTATAGTGTTTGTGTGTGTTCAACTTTACTAGTAATGTCTACCTAGTTCCCAAACTGTGTATCAATCAATACTCATTTCAGCACATCATACTTAAGAGGGCCTTCTGACTTCTATCATTTATAACCTTGCAACTCAAATAATGGTCCACAGATCATCAGCACAGGCATCACTTAGACCATTGTTAGAAAGCCAGTATATCTCGGGCCCCACTCCAGATCTGCTAAATCAGAATATACATTTTTCAAAGATCTTTAAGTGATTCAAATTAAAGTTTGAGAAGTCCTACTCTCTCTCACTTAGTATTATCTGACTCATTAATTTTTGCTACTCAACTGTCAAATGAAGTCTCACTTTGGTCTTGATTTGTACATCCTTAATTAGTTTGAACATATGTTCAACATAAGTTGACTATGTGTTTCCTCTTCCATAAAATGCCTGTTTTGTACCTTTTGTACCTTTTCCTACTGGGTCACTCTTAGTGATTTAATTACCATTTATACAGAGATGATCTACAGTGTATTTCTTGTCTACATTTCCCCTTGGAGCTCCTGATTTATGCGTATTTGATGTCTCCTTCAGCATGTTTAAAATTAAACTAATGATTTCCCTCCCCCACAAAACTCGGCCTTATTCAGTATTTTCTGCGAACACCCCCACTCATCCAAGGTTTGTAAATCAGAAATGCATCTGTTTCCTATATTCAATCCACTGCCAAGTACTGCTGATTTTCAACTCTGACCACTAACCTCCATTTCAATTCCCACTACCTCTAAATTCAACCTTCCATTATTTCTCACTTGGACTACCCCAAATGTAGGTCTTCCTGAACTATTTTCTTTTTCTTTTTTCCATACTAAAGCCAGCTTGAGTTTTTCAAAATGCATCACGTTTCTACTTATAATCCTTCAGTGGCTCTTAGGATAAAGTGCAAACCATTTAACATGGGCTCAAAGATCTGTACAGACTAGACTTAGAGCCTCTTCTCTCACCAACCCCTCCCCTTTGCTCTGCATTGCAGGCATCATGGCCTTTTAATCCCTGA
The DNA here is from genome assembly GCA_028533885.1 of Nasua narica. Classification (NCBI taxonomy): domain Eukaryota; kingdom Metazoa; phylum Chordata; class Mammalia; order Carnivora; family Procyonidae; genus Nasua; species Nasua narica. The sequence continues at coordinate 136,672,274 of CM052800.1, read as the reverse complement.
TTCACCATGCTCCCTCTCACCAAAAAGATTTTTACACATGCGGTTACTTCTGAATGGAAGGTTTAATTTTAGTTCAAACATCCCTGCCTCAGAGAAGCCATTCCTAAACTTCCAGAATAGGTCAAATTCCCCAGTAAGATGGTTCAGTAGTAATAAGAGCCTCTCATTCTTGCAGTGCTCCTCTCAGTTGCAATATTATACGTGTGTGATTGTTTAAGGTGTGCTTGCCCCCCACACTAACCCCATTAGTCTGTGAGCTCAAGAAACCAGGACTCATTAATTTTTGTTTTTCTCACCGTTGTACCTCCCATGACTAGTAGGATCTGGTACATAGCAGGAATGAATAAATACTTAATGAAGTAATGAACACTCTGAATCACTGAAAACTTTTCTTTCTAAAGTATCTCCCTATTTTCTTTATTATACATATAACAGAATTTCCAGAAATGGGGTTCCTGACATATGTTTAAAATTTGGGGGGGGGGGAGCTGATTCTGGTCCAAGATGGCAATCTAGGAAGACCCTGAACTCACCTCCTCCATGGGCACAACAAATTTATGCCTATATACAGAGCAGTTCCTCCTGAAGAACTGAGAGCTAACTGAACAACTTCTGCATAACAAAAGATAGAGACCACACAGACTGGAAAGAGGAGACACAGTAATAAAGTAATCAACCTCCTCCAACACTGCAAACTCCAGTTGGGGGTGGGGAGGATAATATTAAGGAACTGTGAACAGAGTCATCTGTCCTGGGGCACAGAAAAAAAGCCACAGTTTAAAAGGGCAAGTAGAATATAAAGGAACTACACCTAGAAACCTGCCAAATGGCGGGGGGCTGCTGGAACTCTCTCTGGGCTGGAAGGGCTGGCAGGTGCCTCAGTTTACATTCCCCCCCCTCCCCTCGCACCTTACAGCACAAGGTCCAGATGTCACAGGCGGCCTGCTGCCTCAGCAAGCCCTAGGCCCAAAGCCCATACCAGCCCAAGATAACCTGGGGCACAGGGGAAAAAAAAAAGCTGTGGTTTGAAAGGACAACTAAAATGCCAGTGGAATTTTGATTGGGTTGGCATTGAAAGTATAGATTGCTCTGGGCAGTATGGACATTTTAACAATGTGTATTCTTCCAATCCATGAGCAAGGACTGCTTTTCCACCTTTTTGTGTCTTCTTCAATTTCTCTCCTGAGTGTTCTGTAGTTCTTTGAGTACAGATCCTTTACCTCTTTGGTTAGGTTTATTCCCAGGTATCTTACGGTTCTTGGGTGTTATTATAAATGGAATCGATTCTCTAATTTCCCTTTCCATATTTTCATTGTTAGTGTATAGAAAAGCAACTGATTTCTGTGCATTGACTTTGTATCCTGTCACATTACTTAATTACTGTATGAGTTCTAGTAGGTTGGGTGTAGAGTCTTCTGGGTTTTCCATATAAAGTATCATGTCATCTGCGAAGAGAGTTTGACTTCTTTGCCAATTTAAATACCTTTTATTTCCTTTTGTTGTCTGATTGCTGTTCCTAGGATTTCTAGTACCATGTTGAACAAGTGTAGTGAGAGTGGGCATCCTTATCGTGTTCCTGATCTCAAAGGGAAGGCTGTCAGCTTTTCCCCATTGAGAATGATATTGGCTGTGGGCTTTTCATAGATAGATTTTATGAAGTTGAGGAATGCTCCTATCCCTATACTCTGAAGAGTTTTAATCAGGAACGGATGCTGAATTTTGTCAAATGCTTTTTCTGCATCAACTGAGAGGACCATGTCATTCTTCTCTCTTCTCTTATGGATTTGTTCTATCACACTGATTGATTTGCGAATGTTGAACCATCCTTGCATCCCAGGGATAAATCCCACCTGGTCATGATGAATAATCTTTTTAATGTGCTGTTGGATCCTATTAGCTAGGATCTTGTCGAGAATTGTGGCATCCATATTCATCAGGGATATTGGTCTGAAATTCTCCTTTTTGATGGAGAAATTCTCCTTTTTGCCTGGTTTGGGGAAGGGTAATGCTGGCTTCATAGAAAGAGTCTGGAAGTTTCCCTTTTGTTTCTATTTTTTGAAACAGTTTCAGGAGAATAGGTATTATTTCTTCCTTGAATGTTTGGTAGAATTCCCCAAGGAATCCACCAGGTCCTGGACTCTTGTTTTTTAGGAGGTTTTTGATCACTGCTTCAATCTTGTTACTAGATATTGGTCTATTCCGGTTGTCAATTTCTTCCTGTTTCAGTCTTGGAAGTTTATAGGTTTCCAGGAATGCATCCATTTCTTCTAGGTTGTTTAACTTATTCGCATATAGCTGTTGATAATAATTTCTGATGATTGTTTCTATTTCCTTTGGATTAATCGTGATCTCTCCCCTTTCATTCATAATTTTGTTAATTAGGGTCCTCTCTCTTTTCTTTTGGATGAGTTTGGCCAGTGGCTTATCTTATTGATTCTTTCAAAAAACCAACTTCTGGATTTGTTGATGTGTTCTCCTGTTTCTCTAGTTTCTACCTCGTTGATCTCTGCTCTAATCTTGATTATTTCCCTTCTTGTGCGTGGGGTTGGCTTAATTTGCTATTGATTTTCCATTTCTTTAAGGTGTAAAGAGAGCTGGTGTATTCGGGATTTTTCTATTTTTTTGAGTGATGGCTATGTATTTCCCCCTTAGGATCGCCTTTGACGTGTCCATAATGTCTATACTGGCCAGAGCAATCTATACTTTCAATGCCATCCCGATCAAAATTCCACTGGCTTTTTTCAAAGGGCTGTAATAAGCAATCCTAAAATTTGTATGAAACCAGAAAAGACCCCAAATTGCTAAGGAAATGTTGAAAAAGAAAAACAAAGCTGGGGGCATCACAATGCTTGATTTCAAGCTTTACTACAAAGCAGTGATCACCAAGACAGCATGGTACTGGCACAAAAACAGACACATAGACCAGTGGAAGAGAGTAGAGACCCCAGATATGGACCCGCAACTCTATGGTCAAATAATCTTTGACAAAGCAGGAAAAAATATCCAGTGGAAAAAAGACAATCTCTTCAATAAATGGTGCTGAGAAAATTGGACAGCTATATATAGAAGAATGAAACTTGACCATTCTCTTACACCATACACAAAGATAAACTCGAAATGGACAAAAGACCTCAACATGAGGCAGGAATCTATCAAAATCCTAGAGGAGAACATAGGCAGTAACCTCTTCAACAACAGCTACATCAACTTCTTTCAGGACATGTCTCCAAAGGCAAAGGAAACAAAAGTGAAAATGAACTTTTGGGACTTCGTCAAGATAAAAAGCTCTACACAGCAAAGGAAACAGTCAACAAAACAAACAGGCAACCCATGGAATGGGAGAAGATATTCACAAATGGCACTATAGACAAAGGTCTGATATCTAAGATCTATAAAGAACTCCTCAAACTCAACACTCACAAAACAGATAATCACATCAAAAAACGGGCAGAAGCCATGAACAGACACTTCTCCAAAGAAGACATACAAAAGGCTAACAGACACATGAAGAAATGTTCATCATCTTTAGCCATCAGAGAGATTCAAATCAAAACCACACTGAGATACCACCTTACACCAGTTAGAATGGCCAAAATCAACAAGGCAGGAAACAACAAATGTTGGAGAGGATGTGGAGAAAGGGGAACCCTCCTCCACTGTTGGTGGGAATGCAAGTTGGTGCAGCCACTTTGGAAAAGAGTGTGGAGATTCCTCAAGAAATTAAAAATAGAGCTATGACCCTGCAATTGCACTACTGGGTATTTACCCCAAAGATGCAGATGCAGTACAAAGAAGGGCCTCATGTACCCCAATGTTCGTAGCACCAATGGCCACAAGGGCCAAACTGTGGAAAGAGCCAACATGCCCTTCAACAGATGAATAGATAAAGAAGATATGGTCCACATACACAATGGAATAGTATGCCTCCATCAGAAAGGATGAATACTCAACTTTTGTATCAACATGGACAGGACTAGAAGAGATTATGCTGAGTGAAATAAGTTAAGCAGAGAGAGTCAATTATCATATAATTTAACTTAGGTGTGGAGCATAAGGAAAAACATGGAGGACACTGTGAGAAGGAAAGGAAGGGTGAATTGGGGGAAATCGGAGGGGGAGATGAACCATGAGAGACTGTAGACTCTGAGCAACAAACTGAAGGTTTTGGAGGGGAGGGAGGTGGGGGGTTGGGTGAGCCTGGTGTTGGGTATTGAGGAGGGCACATATTGCATGGAGTGCTGGGTGTGGTACATGAACAATGAATCTCAGAACACTGAAAAAATAAAATTAAAAAAAAATAAAAATAAAAAAATAAAAGGACAACTAGAATATGGAAGAACTTCCCTGGAACCCTACCAAGTGGCAGGGAAACTGCTGCAACTCTCCTCCAGGTCAGAAGGCCTGGCAAGCACTACAGTTGACTTTCCCCTCCACCTCAATAACATGGACATGAACAAGAGTCCATGCACCCTAGGCAGCCTACCACCTCAGCAAACCCTGGGCCTCGAGCCCACACCAGTTCAAGCCATCCCACTATGGTGGCCTCAGCAACATGCACATCAGGAAACTACTGGCCAGCACACACCACAGCTCCAGCCATCCTACCACAGGCCAAAGCACCCTGGAACACTCCAGGCCCACACCACTATAGCTCCAGACAACCTGCACAGGCAACCCTAGCACAGAGCACTACTGCACATCCCAGCTCACACCTGCATTGGCTCCAGCTGTCCCAGGGGCATCATGGCCCACAATCATTTCAGCTACAGGTGCCCTATGGGGGTACCCCTATGCAGAGCACCTCGGGACTTTACCCATCCATGCCCCACCTCACAACCACCCATCCTGCCAGATCATGCTCTGTGCAGAGTGCCCCAGAACTCCCCAACCCACACCCAATTCAGCTCCAGTGGCCCCACCACGATGCCACATAAAACAAGTGCCCTGGGACCAACGGGCACCTTGACTTGGTTCCAGCCACCTTGCCTGGGTGCCCCTGCACTGAGCACTCCAGAACACCCACTCCAGCCTCAGCTATCCTATCACAGTGCCCTCTATGAAGAGAGCCCCAGGACTCCCTGGCTTGTACTAACTTCAGTTTCAGCTTTCCTGCTGTAGTATCCTCTGCACAGAGAGGCCTGGGACCATCTTGGCTCGCACCAACTTCAGCTCCGGCCATCTCACCAGGGCAGACCCAGACCACGCCAGTCACAGCTTGCCAACCAACCTAAGTCACCAGGTATACACAGTCTACACAAAGGATGATATTCACAAGACCATTCCTTCAACTCTAGAAGTAGCTGTTCTGCCTAATTCACAAAAACAAACAGAAAGTCAAGCAATACAAGAAGACAGAGGAATATGTCCCAAATGACAGTACAAGACAAAAAAGTAAAAAAAAAAAACAAAACAACAAAAACCCCACTAAATAAGAGTTAAGAAATATACCTAATAATTTAAAGAAATGATCATAAAGATCCTCATCAGACTAGACAGAAGAGTGGATGAACTCACTTATAACATCAACAAAGACACAGAAAATATTTTTTACAATCATAATTGAAGAATGTAAGTAAAATAAAAAATATACTAGAGGGAATAAACACAAGAAGAACAGATCAGCTATCTGACAGACTGGGGAGAGGAGAGGAGAAAGGAGAGGAGAAGAGGAGAAAGGAGAGGAGAGGAGGAGAAAGGAGAGGAGAGGAGGAGAAAGGAGAGGAGAGGAGGAGAAAGGAGAGGGGAAAGGAGAGGGGAAGGGGGAGGGGAGAAGAGAAGAGAGGAGAGGGGAGGGGGACGGGGATGGGATGGGACGGGAAGGAAAAAGGAAAGGAAAAAGGAAAGGAAAAAGGAAAGGAAAAGAAAACAGAATAAGAGACCTCTTAGACAACATCAAGCAAACAAAAACATTCGCATTATAGGGGTCCCACAATAAGGACAGAGAGAGAGACAAAGGGGCAGAAAAATTTTTTGAAGAAATAATAGCTGAAACCCCAACAACAGGTTATCAGGGGATTTTTCAGCAAAAACTTTCCAAGGCAGAAAGGAGTGGCATGATATATTCAAAGTGCTGAATAGGAAAAATCTGCAGCCAAGAATATTCTATTCAGCAAGGCTAACATTCAGAACAAAAGGAGAGAGAAGAGTTTCCCCAGACAAACAAAAACTAAAGGAATTCATGAACACTAAAAGAGCCCTGCATGAAATGTTAAAGGGGACTTTTTAAGCAGAAAGGAAAGATCAAAACTCACAGTATGAAGGTACAAACACAAAAGCAGTAAAAATGAATATTTCTGTAAAACATCAATCAAGGAACTCACAGAATAAAAGTATGCAAAATATGACACTGTATACCTAAAATGTGGGGAGTAAAGAATGGGTTCAAACTTAAATGACCATCAAATCCATATAAACTGTGATATGTAGAAAATGTTATATATAGAAAACCAATGGTAACTACAAAGCAAAAACCATTAATAAATATGCCAAGGATCCAAATATATCACCAAAGAAAGCCAGCATACCATGAAAGACAGAAAGGCAAGAAAGCATCAGAGAAGATCTTTAGAAATAACCATAAACAAGTAATAAAATGACAATAAATATATACTATCAATAATTACTATGACTGTAAATGGACTAAACATTCCAATCAAAGACATGGGCTGACAGAATGGATGAAAAAAACCAATACTCATCTATATGCTGCCTACAAAAGACTCATTTCAGACCTAAAGACACTTGCAGATTAAAAGTGAGGAAATGGAGAAACATCTAGCATGCATATAGATGTCAAAAGAAAGACAAAGTAGGAATACGTATATACGAGACAAAAGGAACATTAAAACAGACTGCAACGAGAGACAAAGGACACTATATAATAATAAAGGGAACAATGTAACAAGAAGATATAACAACTATAAAAATTTTGCACCCAATGTGGGAGCACCCGAAAAAATAAAACAGTTAACAACAAACATAAAGGAACTAGTGGGCAATAACAAAATAGTAAGAAACTTTAACACCCCACTTACATTGATGAACAGATCATCTAAACAGAAAATTGACAAGGAAAAAATGGCTTTGAAGAACACACTGGAACATATGGATTTAACAGACATATACAGAACATTCCATCCTAAAACAGCAGAAAACACATTCTTTTTCAAGTGCACATGGAACATTTTTCAGAGCAGATCGCGTATTAGGCCACAAAATAAGCCTCAACAAATTAAAGAAGACCGAAGTCATACCGTGCATTTTTTCTGACCACAAAGCAACGAAACTAGAAGTCAATCACGAGAAAAAATCCGGAAAGAACACAAATACATGAAGGTTAAGTAACATGCTATTAAACAATGAATGGACCAAACAGTTAATAAGATAAGAAATAAAAAAGTACATGGAAACAAAAAAAAAATTAAAACACAAAGGTTGGGACACCTGGGTGGCCCAGTTGGTTAAGCGTCTGCCTTCAGCTCAGGTCATGATCTTAGGGTCCTGGGATCGAGTCCTGCATCGAGCTCCTTCCTGAGTGGGAAGCCTGCTTCTCCCTCTGCCTCTGCCTACCACTCCCCCTGTTTATGCTCTCGTACTCGTTCTCTCTCTCTCTGTCAAATAAATAAACAAATAAAATCTTTAGAAAACACAAAGGTTAAAAATCTTTGGCACAGGGCGCCTGGGTGGCTTAGTTGGTTAAGCAACTGCCTTCGGCTCAGGTCATGATCCTTGAGTTCCGGGATCGAGTCCCACATCGGGTTCCCAGCTCCATGGGGAGTCTGCTTCTTCCTCTGACCTTCACTCCTCTCATGCTCTCTCTCACTTTCTCTCTCAAATAAATAAATAAAATCTTTAAAAAAAAAAAAAAAAACCCTTTGGGATGCAGCAGAAGCAATCCTAAGAGGGAAATTTATACCAATACAGGCCTACCTCAAGAAGCAAGAAAAATCTTGAACAACCTAACCTTCCACCTAAAGAAGCCAGGGAAAAAAACAAAATCTAAAACCAGCAGAAGGAAATAATTAAGATTGGAGCAGAAATAAAGGATACAGAAACTAAAAAATAAATAAATACATAAATAAATAAACAAAATAAAATACAAAGGTCTATAAAACCAGGAGTCGGGTTCTATGGCAGGGCAGGGGAGGGGGGACCCAATAAAACTGATAAACTTGTAGCTAGAGTCATCAAGGAAAAAAGAGAAAAGACTCAAATAAATAAAATCACAAATGAGAGCAGGGAAATACACCACACTAATACAAGAAAATATTATGAAAAATTATATGCCTAGAAGAAATGGATAAATTCCTAGAAATATAACCTACCAAAACTGGAACAGGAAGAAACAGAAAATTTGAACAGATTACTAGAAAAAAAATTGAGTCAATAATCAAAAAACTCCCAACAAACAAAAGTCCAATAGCAGATGACTTCAGAGGAGAATTCTTCCAAAAATTTAAAGAAGAGTTAACAGCTATTCCATTCTTCTCATATTATCCCAAAAAATAGAAAAGGAAAACTTCCAAATTCATTCTATGAGGCCAGCATTACCCAGATATCAAAACCAGATAAAGAAACCACAAAGAAAGAGAACTAAAGGCCAGTATCTCTGATGAACATAAACAGAAAAATCCTCAACAAAACACTAGCAAACCGAATCCAACAATACGTTAAAAAAGCATTTACCACAATCAAGTGGGATTTATTCCTGGGCTGCAAGGGTGGTTCAATACTTGCAAATCAATCTGACAGATCACATGAATAAGAGAAAGGATAAGAACCATATGATCATTTCCCTACATGCAGAAAAAGCATTTCACAAAGTACAACATCCATACATAATAAAAACCCACAACAAAGTAGGTTTAAAGGGAACACGACATTAATAAAGGCCATATATGAAAAACCCACAAATAATATCATCCTCAATGGGGAAAAACTGAAAGCCTTTCCCCTAAGGTCAGGAGTAAGACAAAGATGTCCACTCTCACCCCTTCTTTTAATTTAAATTCAATCAATTAACATATAATGTGTTATCTGTTTCACGGGTACAGGTCTGTGAATCATCAGTCTTACACAATTCACAGCACTCACCATAGCACATACCCTCCCCAATGTCCAACACTATTTACCCCATCCCCCCAAACCCACCCCCTCCAGCAACCCTCAGTTTGTTTCCTAAGATTAAGAGTGTCTTATGGTTTGTCTCCCTCTCTGGTTTCATCTTGTTTCATTTTTTCCTCTCTTTCCCTATGATCTTCTGCCTTGTTTCTTAAATCCTACATTTCAGTGAGATCATATAATTGTCTTTCTCTGATTGACTTATTTTGCTTAGCATAAGAACCCTCTAGTTCCACCCACGTCATTGCAAATGGCAAGATTCCAAATTTTTGATGGCTGCATAATATTCCACTGAATATATATACCACACTTCTTAGTCCATTCATCTTTGTCGATGGACATCTGGGCACTCTCACCGCTTTTATTCAACATAGTACTGGAAGTCCTAGCCACGGCAATCAGACAACAAGAGAATAAAAGTCATCCAAACTGTTAAGGAAAAAGTAAAATTTTCACTTTTTGCAGATAACATGAGGCTATACATAGAAAACCTTAAAGAGTCTACCACAAACTGCAAAAACTGATAAACAAATCCACTAAAGCAGCAGGTTACAAAATTAATATACAGAAATCTGTTGCATTTTTATACACTAATAATGAAGCAACAGAAAGACAAATCAAGAAAACAATCCTATTTACAACAACACCAAAAACAATAAGATACCTAGGAATAAACCTAACCAAATAGGTGAAAGACCTGTATTCTGAAAACTACAAAACAGTGATGAAAGAAATTGAAAACAATATAGAGAAACAGAAAGATATTCCATGCTCATGGATTAAAAGGACAAATACTGTTAAAATGTTTATACTACCCAAACAATCTACACATTTAATGCAATCCCTATCAAAATACCACCAGCATTTTTCACAGAACTAGAACAAACAATCCTAAAATTTGTATAGAACCACTAAAGAAACTGAATAGCCAAAACAATCTTGAAAAAGAAAAGCAAAGTTGGAGGCATCACAATTCTAGATTTATACTAACTATCTAGGGTTATACTACAAAGCTGTAGTAATCAAAACAGGAATGGTACTGGCCCAAAAACAGACACATAGATCAACAGAACAAAACAGAAAATCCAGAAATAAACACACAATTGTATGATCAATTAATCTTTGACAAAGCAGGAAAGAATATTCAATGGGAAAAAGACAGTCTCATCAACAAATGGTGTTCGGAAAACTGGACAGCTACACGCAAAAGATTAAAACTGGAACACTTTCTTACACCACACACAAAAATAAATTCAAAATGGATTAAAGACCTAAATGCAAGACTTGAACCCATAAAAACTCCTAAAGGAGAGTACAAGCAGCAATTTCTCTGACACTTGCCATAATAACTATTTTCTAGATAGGTTCCCTGAGGCAAGGAAAACAAAAGTAAAAATAAACTATTGGGAGGGGAAAACAGAGCTTTTCCCCTAGGGTCAGAAACACGACAAAGATGTCTACTTTCACCACTTTCATTCAACATGGTACTGGAAATCCTACCTACAGCAATCAAACAACAAAAAGAAATAAAAGGCATCCAAATTGGTAAGGAAAAAGTAAAATTTTCACTCTTTGCAGACATAAAGCTATACATAGAAAACTCTAAAGATTCTACCAAAAAACTGAAAGAACTGATAAATTCACTAAAGCAGCAGGATATAAAATCAATGCCCAGAAATTAGTTGCATTTCTATACACTAACAATGAACCACAAGAGAGAGAAATCAAGGAATCGATCCCATTTACAATTGCATCAAAAACCATAAGATATCTAGGAATAAACCTAGCCAAAGAGATAAAGGATCTGTACTCTGAAAACTATAGAACATATATGAAACAAATTGAAAAAGACAAAAAGAAATGGAAAAACATTCCATGCTCATGGACTGAAGAACAAATATTGGTTAAATGGCTAGGCTACTTAGAGCAATTTATACATTCAATGCAATCCCTATCAAAATACAACCAGGATTTTTTTTTTACAGAGCTGGAACAAATAATCCTAAAATTTGAATGGAACCAAAAAAGACCTCAAGTAGCCAAAGGAATTTTGAAGAAGAAAAACAAAGCTGGAGGTCTCACAATTTCAGACTTCAGGCTATATTGCAAAACTGTAATCATTAAGACAATATGGTACTGGCACAAAAACAGACACATGTATCAATAGAACAGAATAGAGAACCCAGAAATGGATCCTCAACTCTAATGTCAACTAATCTTCAACAAAGCAGGAAAGAATATCCAGTGGAGTAAAGACAGTGCCTTCAACAATTGGTGTGGGAAAATTGGGACAGCCACATGCAGAAGAATGAAACTGGACCACTTTCTTACACCATATAAAAATAAACTCAAAATGGATGAAGGACCGAAATGTGAGACAGGAATCCATCAAAATTCTAGAGGAGAACACAGGCAGCAACCTCTGTGACCCTGGCTGCAGCAACTACCTGCTAGACACATCTCCAAAGGGCAATGGAAACAAAAGCAAAAATGAACTACTGGGGCTTCATCAGGATAAAATGCTTTTGCACAGCAAAGGAAGCAGTCAATAAAACCAAAAGATAGCAGATAGGATGGGAGAAGATATTTACAAATGTCTTATCAGATAAAGGGCCAGTATCTAAAATCTATAAAGAACTTATCAAACTCAACACCCAAAAAACAAATAATCCAGTCAAGAAATGGGCAGAAGAGATGAACAGACATTTCTCCAAAGAAGACGTAATATAAATGACTAACAGACACATGAAAAAATGCTCAACATCACCCAGCATCAGGGAGATACAAATCAAAACCATAATGAGACACCACCTCACACAGGTCAGAATGGCTAAAATTAAAAGTCCAGAAACAACAGATGTTGATGAGTATGCAGAGAAAGGGGACTCCTCTTTCACTATTGGTGGGAATGCAAACTGGTGTACCGACTCTAAAAAATGAGGAGGTTGCTCAAAAAGTTAAAAATCAAACTACCCTACGACCCAGTAATTGCACTAATAGGTATTTATTCAAAGGCTACAAACATAGTGATTCAAAGGGGCACATGTACCCCAATGTTCATAGCAGCAATGTCCATAATAGCCAAAATATGGAAAGATCCCAGATGTCCATCAACAGATGAATGGATAAAGAAGAAATAGTGACTATATATACAATGGAATACTACTCAACCATCAAAAAGAATGAAATCTTGCCATTTGCAATGATGTGAATGGAACTGGATGGTATTATGCTAAAAAAAAAAAATAAGGCAGTCAGAGAAAGACAAATACCATGTGATTTCACTCAAATGTGGAATTTAAGAAACAAAACAGATGAACGCAGAGGAAGGGAAGGAAAAGTAAAATAAGATTAAAACAGAGAGAAAGAAAAACGGTAAGAGACTCTTAGCTCTAGGAAACAAACTGAGGCTTGCTGGAGGGGCAGGGGGGATGGGATAATTGGGTGATGGGCATTAAGTAGGGCACCTGATGTAATAAGCACAGGGTGTTATATGCAACTGATGAATCACTAAACTCAACCCCTGAAACTAACAATATATGTGAACTAAATTGAATTTAAATAAAACATTATAAAATAAAAATAAAACTATTGGGACTACATCAAAACAAAAGCTTCTACACAGTGAAGGAAACAATCAACAAAACTAAAAGGCAACCTAAAGAATGGGAGAAGATATTTGCAAATGACATAGGCAATAAAAGGTTAGTATCCAAAATACATAAAGAACTTATACAATTCAACACCAAAAACCCCACAAATAATCCAATTTAAAAATGGGCAAAAGACATGAATAGACATTTCTCCAAAGAAAACATATAGATGGCCAACAGGCACATGAAAAGATGCTCCTCATCACTTATCAGGGAAATGTAAATCAAAACTACAATGAGATATCACCTCAAACCTATCAGAATAGCTAAATCAACAACACAAGAAACAACAAGTGTTGATGAGGATGTGGAGAAAAAGGAACCTTCCTGCTCTGTTGGTGGGAATGCAAACTGGTGCAACCACTCTGAAAAACAGTATGGAGGTTCCTCAAAAAGTTAAAAACAGAACTAACCTAAGATCCAGCAATTGCACTCCAACTATTTACCCAAAAAATACAAAAACACTAATTCAAAGGGACATGCATCCCTATGTTTATAGCAGCATTATTTCAAATAGCCTGGATATGGAAGCATCCCACATGTCCACTGATTGATGAATGGATAAAGAAGATGAGACAGATAAATAGATGTAGATATAGATATATAGATATAAATGTACATATAATGGAATATTATTTAGCCATAAAAAAAATAAAGAAATCTTGCCATCTGCAATGACACAGATAGAGCTAGAGAGTATAATACTAAGTGAAATAAGTCAGTCAAAGAAAGACAAATACCATATGATTTCACTCACATGTGGAATTTAAGAAACAAAAACGAGCAAAAGTGAAAAAAAAAAAAGAGAGGCAAATCAAGAAACAGACTCTTAACTATAGAGAATAAACTGATAGTTATCATAGGGGAGTTGGATGAAGGAATGGGTGAAATAGGTGATGGGGATTAAGGAATATACTTATGATGAACACCAGATTATTAAAATTAAAACATTTTAGGGCGCCTGGGTGGCTCAGTTGGTTAAGCAACTGCCTTCGGCTCGGGTCATGATCCCAGAGTCCCAGGATCGAGTCCCATGTCGGACTCCCGGCTCTGCGGGAAGTCTGCTTCTCCCTCTGACCTTCTCACCTCTCATTCTCAGTCTCTCTCTCTCTAATAAATAAATTAAAAAAAAAATTAAAACATTTTAAAAAATCATATCATCTCAATAGGTGCAGAAAAAGTACTTGACAAAATTCAATCTTCATTCATAATAAAAACTCTCAACAAAGTGGGCTTACAGAGAACATACCTTAACATAACAAAGGCCATATATGAAAAACCCACAGCTAATATCATAATCAATGGTGAAAAATTAAGAATGAAAAGTTCTAAGATTGGGAACAAGACAAGGATATCCATTCTCACCCCATTTATTCAACATAATACTTAAAGTCCCAGCAACAACAATCAGACAAGAAAAAAAAGGCACCCACATTGATAAGGAAAAAGTTAAACTGTCACTATTTGCAGAATGTAATATATGGGAAACCCTAAAGAGCCACCAAAAAACTACAGAACTGATAAATGAATTCAGTAAAGTTGTAGGCTACAAAACTAATATAAAGAAATCAGTTGCATTTCTATACACTAACACTTAAGTAGCAGAAAGAGGAAATAAGAAAACACTTTCATTTCCATTTGCACCAAAAAGAATAAAATACGTAAGAATAAACTTAACAAGGAGGAGATTATGCTGAGTGAAATAAGTCAAGCAGAGAAAGTCAATTATCATATGGTTTCAGTTACTTGTAGAGTATAAGGAATAACATGGAGGACATTAGAGGAAGGAAAGGAAAAGTGAATTGGGGGAAATTGGAGGGGAAGGCGAACCATGAGGGATTGTGGACTCTGAGAAACAAACTGAGGGTTTTGGAAGGGAGGGGAATGGGGGACGGGGAGCCTGGTGGTTGGTAATGGGGGATGGGGGCACGTATTGCATGGAGCACTGGGTGTAGTGCATAAACAATGAATCTTGGAGCACTGAAAAAATAAAATTAAGTTAAAAAAAAAAGAATAAACTTAACAAGGAGGTGAGGGACCTATACTGTGAAAACTAAAACACTCATGAAAGAAACTGAAGATGACAAATAAATGGAAAGATATTCCATGTTCATGAATTGGAACAATTAATATTGTTAAAATGTCCGTGTTACTGATTCAGTGCAATCTATCAAAATACCGAGAGCATTTTTCACAGAACTAGAATAATACTATAATTTCGATGGAACCACAGAAGATGCCAAATAGCCAAAATAATCTTAAGAAAGAACAAAACTAGAGGTATCACAATCCCAGATTTCACACTATATTACAAAGCTACAGTAATCAAAACAGAATGGCACTGGCAAATAGACACACAGATCAATAGAACAGAGAACCCAGAAAAAAAACCCACACTTATTTGATCAATTAACCTATGGCAAAGGTGATAAAAATATACAATGAAGAAAAGACAGTCCTCAATAAACGATGTTGGGAAAAATTCAACAGCTACACTGAAAAGAATAAAACTGGACCACTTTCTTAAAGATTTATTATTTGAGAGAGAGCATGTGAATGGGGAGGGAGGGCAGAGTGAGAGAAGCCTCAAGCACACTCCCTCCTGAGCACAGAACTCGGCGTGAGGCTCAACCACTTTCTTACACAATACATAAACTCAAAATGACAGAAAGGCCTACATGGGAGACCTGAAACCATAAAACTCCTAAAAGAAAACATAGGCAGTAATACCCTGTACATCAGTCTTAGCAATATTTTTCTAGATAAGTCTCCTCAGGCAAAGAAAACAAAAGCAAAAATAAACTATTAGGACATCAAACTAAAAAGCTTTTGCACAGAAAAAAAAAATCAACAAAACCAAAGGCAACTTACTGAGTGGGAGAAGATAATCTGCAAATGATATATCCAATAAGGGATTCATATCCAGTATGTATAAAGAACTTACACAACCCAACACCAGAAAACCCCCAAATAATCCCATTAAAATGGGCAGATGACCTGAATCAACATTTTTCCAAAGAAGACATAGAGATGGTCAATAGACATATGAAAAGATGCTCAACATCACTAATTATCAGAAAAATGTAAATCAAAGCTACAATGAGATAGCACCTTACACCCATCAGAACGGCTAATATCAAAATGACAAGAAAAAACAAGGGTTGACAAGGACATAGAGAAAAAGGAACCCTTGTACACTGATGGTGGGTTGTATACTGGTGCAGCCACTGTTAAAAACAGTATGGAGGTTCCTCAAAAAACTAAAAACTGAAATACCATATTATTCAGTAATTCTACTACTGGGTATTTATCTAGAAAAAAAGAAAAAATTAATTGAAAAAGATATATGCACCCCTATGCTTATTGCAGTATTATTTGCAATATCCAAAAAATGAAAGCAACCCAAGTGCCCATCAAAGAGGAATGGAAAAATAAGATGCGGTATATATACACACAATGGAATATTACTCAGCCATAAAAAGAATGAGCTCTTGCTACTGGTGACACCATGGATGGACCTAGAGGATATTGTGCTAAGTGAGATAAGTCAGAATAAGTACCTCCCTCTCCTAATATAGGATTTCACTTATACGTGGAATCAAAAAAACAAACAAACAAAAAGCAAAAAACATACCCTAAATTCAGAGGTCAAACCGATGGGGGAAGGTAGGCAAAATGGGTGAAGGGGAGTGGGAGGTACCGGCTTCGAATTACCAAATGAATAAATCACAGAAATGAAAGGTACAGATAGGGAATACAGTCAATGGTATGATAATAGTGTTATATGGTGACAGATGGTAGCTGCAGTTTTGGTGAGCACAGCGTAACATATAAAGTTGTTGAATTACCATTACTACGTTGAACTAATAAAACTAATTCAATACTCTGGTTAACCATACTTCAATTAAAAAAGCTATTTTGGAAAAAAAAGGTTCTACAGGTAATACTGATAACCACCCCCATTTGGGTTATTTAGTCCAAGAATTCTAAGTTAAATTTCTGGTAATTACTTGAACTAAGGTATCCTGCCTAAGAGAAAACAATTGATTGACAAAGGATTGCAAATTCAGTTTTAAATTGAAAGTAAGCATCAAAATCAGAGATAAATTACCAAAAAGGTTAAATCACAGGGATTTGATCAAAAAATAATATTCCAGGATACATACTGAGAGAACAGATACATCTCAGTGACTATCACCAACTATATGCACAGAGTATTGGACTCTTGAATGGATCTTGAATCAAAAAATCATAGTGGTTTATCAGTATATTTATAGAGTATATCCCATGTACTCAGAACTGAGTAGGCAAAGTGGGGGTATCAAAAGAAGTTCCAGATATTTAGCAGGTATTCAACCAATGTTTGAGTTCATTAGCTAAATAAATGAAAACACAGTATGGTCTCTACCCTCAGGAGCTTACAATGTAGTAGAAAGATAAAATAAATATTAAAAATTTAATTATTAAATAATTTGAATATAGTTTACCCTTGAATAATGCAGACGGTTAAAGGCATTGATCACCTGCATAGGCTAAAATCCACCTATAACTCTGATGCCCAAGAACTTAACCATTAACAGCCTACTGTTAACTGGAAGCCTTACCAATAACATAAATAGTGAACACATTTTTTGTAAGCTGTATATATTATATTCTGTATTCTCATAATAAAGCTAGAGAAAATATTAAAATCATAAAATACATTTACAATAGTGTACTATAAAATATGCCCATATAAGTGGACCCACACAGCTCAAACCCATGTTGTTCAAAGGTCAACTGTATGCATGTCAAGTTGTTAAATCATGGAAGTTCTTGAATAGCTGAACATACACAACAGCTACCAACTGATTTGAGCAATAGGATACAAGTATTAAATTACAAATTCTACCAGGTCCGTGAAAGTAAGTGAATTCACCTGTAGTGGAATAGTGAAGGCCTATTTTACCTATTTCAAAATCTCTTCCCATATTCAACTACTTTGATATGGCCTCGGTGAGAGAGGTATAACAGTTAAAAAGGTTATATTTCTTAAAGTATTAATATACACACTTAAAGGGTAAACCTATCTGTAGCTTAATATCACTAATTCAGTGAAATATATTGCTTTCTTCCTAATCATCAGTCAAATCACCCTCACTGGTGATTTCAGAGAAGAAGTATCTGGAGAAGGAAATTCAAATCGGAGGAAGATGTTATGAAGAAATGCAGGTAGCTAAAGGCATGTACGTGAGGCAGCATTAGAAAAATGGCCTAATCAAAAGAAACGAAATCTTGCCATTTGCAACGACGTGGATGGAACTAGAGGGTATTATGCTAAGCGAAATAAGTCAGTCAGAGAAAGACAATTATCACATGATCGCTCTGATATGAAGAATTTGAGAGGCAGGGCAGGGGGTTAAGGAGGGTGGAGAAGGAGACAAACCATAAGAGACTCCTAAACTCATGAAACTAAGGGTTGCTGGGAGGTGGGGGGGTAGGGATATGGACATGGGGGAGGGTATGTGCTATGGCAAATGCTGTGAAATGTGTAAGCTTGATGATTCACAGACATGTACCCTGGGGCAAATAATACATTATATGTTAATAAAAAATTAAAAAAAAAAAAAGAAAAATGGCCTACTCTGTCTCCACAGATTGTCCTACCTTAAAAGCACCAGCTACAGCATTGGAAACCACTTCGGCTGTTCCATTTCTTTTATGTGCCTGGAACTGTTAATGCCTGATAAATCCTATATATTACCATGCTTGCATTTAGTAAACAGTTTGATTAATAATACTCATTTTACTCACACTTAATAACTTCCTCACTTCTTAAGTAGACTTCTCTAAGCAAAGATTTTTTTGAAGATAAATTTAAAATAATTTTTAAGGAATCAGGAAGCTTGATGTAGAATTTAGATCTATTACCTTTTATTTTTATTACCTTTATCACATTGCATTTTAGTATATCATCCACACCTTTGCACTGACTTGCAATATAAAATTAAATCTGTTTACATAAAATAATGTTCAGCTCCAATAAAACTGTAAAAAGATTACTTTTTAAAATGCAGTAAATATTTAAAACATATTTTGAAATGATAAATAATAAAAATCAACACGAATCCAGTGACATTATCCTCCACATTATTTAAAAGATCACATTATTCCCCACCAAGGAGTTCAATGCAAAAGAGCTCAATGCAAAATAAATGTTGCCTGATAGTTTACATTCAGTTTGTGCTTTACTTCTATTCTCAGATATTTTCTCTTAAAAGTAATGCTTTTAATGTTTCTTATGAAGGCATCACATTCATTGTTACTGCATATTTACTTAAGTTATCATTTTTTGACTGTTCAGTAGTAATTATTTCTGAAGTTTAAGGGTAAAAATCATATTATATTCATTCATACAAAATACTCTTGATTTTTAAAATGTCATTATTTGTTATACTATTTTTAAGTAGTTTGCTAAACTGAGTATTTTGTGTGTTAAACTCATACACACAAAAACTATTTATATTTCCTAAGTTGATAGGAACTGAGCTCGTTTCTATACCAGATATTAAAACCTTAAGAGTTAATCCTCATCATCTTTGAGAATTTCTGAAGAATGGGTCAACTATACCGCAGTTGTATTTGTAAATTATTTTGCCCAGCCCCTTAATCAGTAATAATGCACTCAAAGAAACCAGGCTCTAAATTCATGCCAAATAAACTGATAATTTTTTTTCAACCTGTATAAAAATTGATCTTCTAAGGCATATGGAAAAGGAATACAATGTTTAACTGGCAGGACTGCTAAAGTACTGACAACTCAACAATGCCCTATAAATACTCCTATCTTAGCAATGGCCCAAATGTTGACTTCTAAAGAATTCTGACTAATAAAATAACTCATGCCAATTAGATTATATAATTTTTGCCACTTTTGAGACCAAATGTATGAATTAAAATAGTGTCCATTTACATCACTTGCAAATGTCTATATACTAAAATTGCTGCAGCCTATAAGGTACATACCACTTAGAAAACACAAATGGTCACATGTTGCTCTTTCAGGTATATTCAAATAAAGATGAAAATCATTACTTGTAGCATCAATAGGTCTGATTAGCAAATGTCACCCACATAAGTATGACTGTCAATAGCCAGAGTGTGCCCTTGATTATAACCACTATTATAACTGAATAATATGCAAATCATATCATGAGTTGTAATCCCCCATCCACTACCAGAACATGTCCTGTAATATATGGTGATTCTAAAAGAAACACAACTGCATGTGCCACATCAATAGGTTCTCCAAACCTCCCAAGAGGGATATTTTTCTTTAAATGTTCTTCTTTCAAGTCTTTCGTCATATCTGTGTGAACAAATCCTAAAAGAGAAATGTTTATTTAGTTGAAAAAGGTAGGCACCAAGCCATCTGCTCAATTTAAAATAAAAATAAATTTGCTCCTGAAAATTTGAGATTATTAACAAACTTGTTTAGGAAATACAGAGTTCCGCTAGCAATCAAGTAACCAAGTCTACATTTTTATTCAATTTAACTCAATAAACATTTACTGAACACCAAAACATGCGACTCCCAAATATTTGGCCAAGTCCTAGCACAATATAAGTGGGTAGATACAAACATGAATAAAAATTCCATTCTCCGAGGAACCTGTAGTTTATGGAAGAAACACTCACTTGGACCCCTAAATATAATAAAAGATCATCTGGTGAATACCCTTATACACAAAATACCACAAAGAAGTAATTTTCACTCACTTGATTGGGGGTAAAGAGGTAACAGGGTTAAAAGGAAGAAAGGTGATCACATGAACTGATTCGGCAGTTCTGACAAAAATTAGTTTGTTTGCTATAGCTAAGATAGCTGATGATCTGAAAGACCAGTATATCCAATATTCATATAAGAAAAAAAATCTTATAGAATGATTCTATTGTGATCCAAGTATATACTGAAAAATCAAAATTTAACATGGCATTGGTTTTCTAAAGTATATCGTTCTGTGGTATAAAGTACCACATAATATTTTAAACAACCAAGTCTAAATGATTCACATTATAGATATATGTCAGAACTATAGATTCATTAAGAAAATCTTGTGAGATTAGTCTAAGACAAACACATATTACCAATAAAATACTCAACTTACGAAATCAGTATACTGTACGCTACTCATTTAAACTTTTAAAAAGAGCAAATAATTAATACTCATGAAATTAATAAAAAAAGATTTTTTTAATTTTAAGGTCATGAAAAATACATGGACTAAAAGTCAGACATGTGAAGTTTAATGTGCAACCTCAAGAATAGTTTTCGAAACAAAACAAAACAAAAAAAACAGTTTTCAGACTGGCTTGTGCTAAAATTAAATCATTTGTAATTCAAACTGTAAATTAATCTAAATACACTGCCATTTAAAGTATCAAGATAAATGTGAACTAAACACTGTACTAAGAATTAACATAAGATCACTGGCTTATTATGTAATACTATGTTATTATTTAATTTTTCTTTGCCTTAGGTTTCACTTATAAATATTTAAACAGTTTCTTAAAAGTTTTATGAGAAATAATCACTGATTTTAGTATCATGAAGCTTACAACAGTGACAGCTTTCTTAGGGAAGAACTAGAAACAAACTGAGTGTCTTTCAAAAAGAAACTGTTTAAAGAAATCATGGTATAGCTACATGTGGTAGAATAATATGCATCTATTAAAAATGATGCTTTGAAGGACATTTATTTATTTATTTTTCCCAAATATGTTTAATTTTTCAGTGTTACAAGATTGATTGTTCATGCACCACACCCAGTGCTCCATGCAATACGTGTCCTTCTCAATACCCACCACCAGGCTCGCCCACCCACCCCACCCTCCATCCCCTCCCCTCCAAAACCCTCAGTTTGTTGCTCAGAGTCCACAGTCTCTCCTCGTTCAACACCCCCTCTGATTTCCCCCCATTCACCCTTCCCTTCCTTTTGAAGGACATTTAAAAGAGGAAAATAGTTATTTGCCTATTAAAAAGGAGTTTACAAATGCATTATAACCCCATTAAAAAAAAACGAAAAATATATATACTAATGCAACCACCAAAATATTAACAGTGACTATCAGTAAATACTAGAATTACAAGTGATGATTTTACTTTCTTCTCCATACTTGTCTGTATTTTCCAAATTGTCTACATCATATTATATTATTTTGGTATTCAAATAAAAAGTTACTTAAAAAGATGCACAGTACTAACTTCAGATTGCCTGAAATGAGGACCTGGAATAAAAAATCAACGTTACATTGCGTGTTTCATTGTGAGATTTCATTGTGAAATGTGACCTCATCTGCCCATTAAATCTTACCACATTTATTTAAAAAGTCCACCCCATTTACTTCAATCCCTTTCATCTTTAAGAACAAGGAGATGGCCAGAAGGAATGCAAGAATAAAGAGAAGTAGCTGACACAGATAATAACAACGCTGGATAACCAGCCTCTGCAGAATTTCAAGTGAATAGTAAATGAAACCTCATCTACAGTGAAGAGTCATAATAATCAATAGGCAATCCAATTACCTTAAAAAGCACTATCATGGGATTTCCTGATATCCAAAGCTTTATGTCTTTGACACACTTATTTTCAAAAACACCTCATAGTGTATCAGGTATAAAATAAAAAAAAAACCTCATCTCACACATTCAAAAAGATGAATGAATTAAAATTATGAATGTAATAGTTAAAGATTTTTAACATTATCTTCTCAAGTAATTCATGATATACCCATTTTATTCAAAGGTTGTTTTAAATTCTAGCAAAATTGGCATAAAATATTTCTCCACTGACGCTCAACACCCTCAGCAGAAAACCAATAATGTATTTTAATCTTAAAAAAGGAAAAAACTTGGGGTGCCTGTGTGGCTCAGTCAATTGAGTGTCCGACTCTTTATTTCTTTATTTCAGTTCAAGTCGTGATCTCAGGGTCATGGGATCAAGCCCCGTATCAGGCCCCTCACTCAGCAGGGAGTCTCCTCTGCCCTTCCCCCAGCTCTTTCTCTCTCTCTCTCAAAAGTAAATAAACTTTAAAAAAAAATTCATAAAACCTACAGTAAAAATGTTTTTGCAAGAAAGGCCTTGTAATGATGAGTTAACAAATTCCAGGCTCAACTTCTGGTGAACTTTTTCTGGTTCTGGTGACTTTTTCTCAAAAGCAGTATTTTGTGACAAAAAGACCACTAGATTAGGACACACTAAACTAGATTCTGGTTCCCTGCTCCGCTAATACTATCAAAGCTATGACCCAAGCAAAGTCATGTACTACCTAAAACTGTATGGCTGTTTCTGTATAAAATAGGTGAAGTAGATTGAAAATGATAGATCCCTGAGATCCCTTTTAGCTCTACAAAACTATGATTCAAGGATGAAAAGTATGCCCCATTAAATGACAACTTTCCTTGAAGATTAGGAAAGTGGGCTCCCTTAAAAGAACCCTCAGTTCCTACAATGCTAGCTGGGTGGATAATTAGAAGTCAGGAAGCACTGATGCTGATCTAGGTTTTTATTCATACTGGGCTGAAAGAAACAGATCTGAGTAGCTGTCAGTTCTCACATGTTTGTCCCTTTGGAGACAAAGAGTAAGGCCACACAATCTGTGAGAGGCCATTTGAAGGCATTTCCACCTTGGAAAAAAAGGTAGATCTAGAACAGAACATTTGGTACAGAAAGGCAAACCTTGGACAGGAAAAGAGATTTAGATAGTGAGACAAGTTTAAGAACAATTTCAGTGAGACGGAAAGAAGTCTTATGCCTCATATATACAGGACATGACAACAGACTACATTCTTAAAAAAAAAAAAAAAAAAACAACCAAGTAAGCTAGATACATGGAATAAAGGTTAATATCTTGAAGCTTTTGATAAGGTCTTGTTCAACATTACAGCCTAGATTCAGCCCTGCAACAGTCTGTGTCCATGTTAGGTCAAATTTGAGAAGGAAAGGTACCATCGGAATACAGCAATGATTGCAAGAAGTCCAGAAATGAAATCATGATGTTCAAACACCCACCTCACATGAAGATTCTCCCTCCACTGCTCAAGCCTGGAACATGAGGGTGTTATTTCATAAGGGGAAGTCTGCCACAGATTCTCCTCAGGTCTACGAATGGATAGTTATGACAACCCTCATGGGACAGCTGTTAGACAACCTTGAACGCTAGACAGACTAAAATGAAGTAGGCCTCAGAGGCCAAGTTGAAAAGAAGGGATTAATTCACCAATACTGGCTTTTCCTCTTTGATTCTGATGTTTGATATGGAGACCAAGAACATATCCAAAAACCGAAGAGACTTTCTCTCACCATTATCAACAGCTTTCTTCTTTAATTAATAGACTTATTTTTAGACTAGTTCTAGGTTTACAGAAAAACTGAGCATAAAGTAGAGGGGGTTCCCATATACTCCCTTATCACTAATGTGATAATGCCCTATCTTCCCCAATTATTTATAGCTTGCCTTAGGGTATTACATTTGATGGTCCAATATTGATACATTATTAAGTCCATAGTTTACATTAACATTCACCCACTGGATGGTACAGTTCTATGTTCTGACAAACATATAACATATCAGCCATTACAGTATCATACAGAATAAATTTACTGCCCTAAAACTCATGTAAATCTTTACCAAATTTATTAGAAATCAGATAAAAAATGTGAAGCTAATCTCGAATGACTCCAGGCTCTACCAAATTTCAATGTCATTTTATGCTGTAGCTCATAAACCATGTGATCCTCATTGATAAATATTCTGACAACCCAAGTCACTGCATATAAACAGCCTATTGGCTTCTCTAGCATATATCACAGGACCTGAGCAGAGATATGAGAACTCCTTAAACATTTCATATACTCATTTTTGTGCTTGTACTGCTCTCCAGTTTGTGCTCTCTCCTTGGCCCAATAGGACTCTCCTCCATATCATTCTGTCATTTTCTTTATAAAGTTCTGGAAATTTTGCTCTCCTACTCTCTTTACTATGTATGTATCTACAATGCCTTTCAAGCTGGGTTATGAAAATTATAAGCTACCAGTAGGTGCCACTGTCCAATAAATGATGTTATTGATCATACTGGACAATTAGAGGTTTCCAGCAGGAAGCAAAGTTATCAGTCTTTAAGCCCACAAATAAATAACTGAAATGACACACCCTCAACTTAGAACAAGGATACTTCTACTTTAGTTCCACATACATGACAACATACTCAGTATATCTTTTTTTAAAAAGGTACAGATAGGAGCACCTGGATGGCATAGTCAGTTAAGCTTTAGACTTGATTTTGGTTCAGGTCATGATCTCAATGCTGTGAGATCAAGCCCTGTATTGGGCTCCGTGCTGGGTGTGGAGCCTACTTAAGACTCTCTCTCTCTCCCTTTCCCTCTGCCCTACCCCCATTCTCTCCCTCTTTAAAAAAATAAAATAATAATAATAATAAATCAAAAGGTACAGATACACTCTTCCACACAAAAGCAAGTACATGGTTCTTGTCCAGTGAGAATTTATATTTGATAAATTCTAAAGAAAATGTATTTCTTTTATCCATTTTTCGGCTAGTTATATAAATAAATAGCATCTCATTTCATAGCATCATGTTAGTTGATCACTATGTTAGTTTTGAAAGCTTTTATATACAACACAGACCACATATTTAAATAAGATGCCAGGATTTTAGCCTATCACCAATATTAACAATCGTAGGATGTATACTATTTGATAAATCTACTGGCTCAGGTTTTGATTCTCTGGTATACAGAAAGAATTAAAATAACTCAAGACACTTTTTTTTTAAAGGAGAAAAACAATGCTGTTGCCGAAAACTAGACCAAAATTTTAACCAGGCCAAATTCATGTATCTTAATATTATGTTAATAGAAGTGTGCAGGGAAACAGTGTGAAAAATCAACTCTGTACCAAACAGCACATAAGAGGATCTAGAATAATACCTGTTTTGAGTAGCTGCCAAGCTTGCACAAACATTTGTCAACAAGATTTTCTCCAAGTAGTAAATGTAAAAGCTCTTCAACTTAAGAAAGGGAGGAGTGGACACTTAAGGTACCCTACAGAAATAAATGCAATGCTGTACTATTTGTCAAATTTTAAAATGCATATATCTTTTGAGTCTTGACAGTTTTGTTCCCAGAATTACACTCATTATACTCATACACATACAAAATAAATTACATACAAGTATTGTCACTGCATTATCAATTGTAATGGCAAAAGATCAGAAGCAATCTAACAGCCCATCGAGAGGCAACAGGCTAAATCCATTATGATACACCCATAAGACAGACATTACTATCTTTTAATTCAGCCATTAAAAGTAATGCAGCAGTCCACATATTGTATGATTTGGTTTACATTAACTGTCCCCAGAATAGGAAAATCTACAGAGACACAAAGTAGATTAGTGGTTGCCAGAAGCTAGGGAGATTGGAGGAAAATGGGGACTGAATGTTAAAGGCTACAGGTTTCTTTGGGGATGATGAAAACGTTCTAAAATGTATTGTGGTGGGTGATGACAGAACAGTTCTGAAACTATACTAAAACCCCTGAATTTTACACTTTAAATGGGTGAATTGTATATGTGAGCTATTTCCATAAAGCTGTTATTTTAAAAAGTGAAGTAGTTCTATACAGAATAATATGAAATCGATTCTAAGATATATTGCATTATGAATAAAGCAAGGCACAGAACACTGAATAGTATGATACAACTTTTCTTTTTACATGTATATTTTATGTTCATGTAAATACATATACCTATATATGTATACACACACACACATTTTATTGGTTTGTATATGAAATACCAAAGACACTAATTAACAGTAATTGCTTTTGAAGAAGGAAACTAGATGATTAGGGAAGAGAAGACTCACTTTTCAATCTATGGCTTTTTGTACTTCTGAATTTTGTACCATGTTTGTATTATCTATTGAGAACGCTTTTTAAAGTAATGTATCCATTATAGTTTCAATTTTTTTAAAGGTTATTTTATTTTTTATTTTTATTTATTTGAGTGAGTGAGAGAGTGAGAGAGAGAGAAGGAGCAGGGGTAGGAGCTGAGGGAGAAAGAAAAGCAAACTCTCTGCTAAGCAGGGAGCCAGATGCAGGGCTCAATTCCAGGACCCTGGACCAGACCTAAGCTGAAGGCAGATGAGCCTTCTGAGCCAACTGAGCCACCTAGGCACCCCTAAAGTTTCAATTCATCAAATATTCTGTTGCTCATATTCAATATTTTCTAATCAGTAAGATTTACCCATGATGAGAAATTTATTTTGTATTTGAATACCAAAGCTTAGTAACTAACTGATCTTTAAAAAGTCAGTGACATTAGGCAGTCAATAATAGCCTAATTTATTATTTTCCCTGTTTCTTGATTTTCCTGTTTTGATTTGCTTCTTAACTGTTTTCTTTAACTGGAAACTCCATTTGAAGGTGACCATGAAAATTGATAGAAGAAAAAACACATTTGTTAATTCTGAGGCTTGTCAGTTCTATTAAAAGATCTGGTGATGAACCTGTTTGAAATTACTACCTAAAATGAATAAATAATCCATACAATCAATTTAATTCTTCCACTTCAACCTGCACTTTGTCTCTAATCAATAAAGCATATTCATACTATGACCTGCTAAATATATATGGCCAATAATAAAGGTCACCCTATGAACGGGTCACATTTTTAGTAAAAGGTATTTTCCTATACTACAAATTATACTGGAAAGAAAGATCTTTAAGAAAGGCTATACAAACACACTTCCATAACACTCCTAAAACTTCCCTTTGTATACAAACTAGATTCCCCACTATTTAGCCTGTTGCCTTGACAGATTCACTCTGACAAAATTAAGCATTCCTTCCTTAGTGTTTCCGTAACATCATATATGTTCCTCAACTTCATATCCATCATACGGCATTTTAATTATCTGTTTCTATGTCTTTCTCACTGTACTTAGCTCCTCGTAGCAGAAATATCTTATTTATTATTTATAACTTTGGAACCCTTGCATATAAAAGAAACTCCAGGAAGTTTGCCGAGTTATTTTAAGTTAGAAACCCGCGTATCACCCTTAAATCAGCCAGCTTTTAAATCATCATGGACTAGAATTAACTCTTCATCACCCACACTACTGCAATCCCTTAACAGAGGGAAGCAAATACATGCAGCCCCAAATCACAAATAATCTATTCTATACAGGGCTAAACTAGGCTAACACTAAAATCAATCAGGTTGCATAAGCATCCAGAAACAGAAAGCAGTGTCAAAATGACAGTACAACTTTTGGATTATTTTTTTCTTTTTTCTTTTTTCTCTAAAATGCTTGTATCTAAACCAGAGTCACTTATCAAATGTTCATGGATTTGGAATGCTTGAATTTAGCTAGTCTCTGTGACTGAACAACGAACTGAGCTAAAGGCACATAACAAAGCACAAAGGTTATCTGGACAATTTGACATTTCCCTAAACCCTGCTAGTTTAGCATCACTCCAAATAAAACACCAATCCCAGGGGTGCCTGGGTGGCTCAGATGATTAAGCATCTGCCTGTGGCTCAGGTCATGATCCCAAGGTCCTGGGATCCAGTCCAGCATCAGGCTCTTTGCTCAGTGGGGAGTCTCCTCTCCCCCTACTTGTCCTCTCTCTTGCACTCTTTCAAATAAATAAATAAGCAAACAAACCAATCCAGCAAACAAGCTGGAACCACTAGTGACGTGAAATGGAAAGGTGGCAAAGGTCTACTCCAGTCTACTCTCTTACAAACAACCAATGAACCAAAAGGACTTTACTGTATAGATAATCAATTCTTCAATACCTACAGTACACTAGGACAAACATTCCATGGCTAACTGGCAGAGGTATATGAAAACAATCATATCATTCAATAGTCAAGTTAATATCTAACCCAAATTTTTATCACACCAGAGAGTGATACTATAGATTTGAGTTTTAGTACCTTTTTATCACCCTCTTAACTAATCCAGGTAATTTGTGTATGTTTTGGGTTTTTTTTAATATCCATTTCGTCCAAGGACAGTTTCTACTTTTTATAATGCCACTGTCTAATGTCTTTGATAAGTTAAACTTTTGTTTGTACCAACCTGCATTCTGCTTAACTGATGAATCACAAAGCACTCTAATTTCCAGATAACTGATTTTTGATGTTATTGTGGGACTTGAGAGTTTTGAAATCCTGAACTATAATGTTTTCTTAAAACTAGAATCTACTTTAGGTCTGCTTAAAATCTGTGAAATCCCAGATACTTTAGGCAACAACCATAATTTTAATTTTGTATTTCTAATTGGATTAGTACTAATTTTATACATGTTTAAATGATCTGTATACTTTGGAATGTCACTTAGGTAAGGTTTCTGACTAATCTTAAAGTCATCATAATTAATACTTGCATATTCAACATTTCTGGATCTATTTTGGCTGAAGAATGATGTACAGTTACAAACATTTTACATTTCATGTTCTGGAGAACTTAATATGCTTTTATGTAAGTATTTTGAAGAAATTTCAACTGCTTTTGTTGTCCTGTGAACTAAATACGCTGCATAGCACTGAGTCTTCTGATAGATGTCTATATGCTACATTGTTTCAGTCACTTCTGGGAGGTGCCATAATGTATGTAGATCATAACAGAGATCAGAATCTAAAACACAGCCCCTTTCTCGCCTGGGTGGCTCAGTTGGTTAACCATCCAACTCTTGATTTTGGCTCAGGTTGTGATCTCAGGGTCATGGGATTGAGCCCTGCATTGGACTCCACACTCAGCAGGGAGTCTGCTTCTCTCCCTCTCCCACTCCTCCTCCCTCTGCATATGCTCGCTCTCTATATATAAATAAATGAATCTTAAAAAAATTTTAATAAAATAAAAAATAAAATATGGCCTCTTTCTCAAACTGAGCAACTTCAACTTTTCAAGATGAGGTTTGGCAAAAGTTTTTCCTTATAATTCCATGCTCTTATTTTGGTCTAAGTGGAAATTGGTTTTATAACTCTGCCTTGAAGATTATATCAACACACTCACACTTCATCCCTCCTTCCCTCTGTCTTCCAGATTACTTAGGACACAGTGAAAACTTAAGTTGAAGGAGGAAATTATAAAATGGGACTTAAGTGAGTTGTAGAATGTTTTGTGTTCATGAGTACAGAAGGCTACTGAGTGAAACAGAATTTATTTAAAATTTAAGGCAATTAATTTGAAGACCAACAAACCAACTTACAGATATGTAAGTTGCATATCTGAATTTATTTTAAAAGACTTAGCATAAGAATTTTTTTAGAAAATTTTTCTAAAGGATTTTATTTATTTATTTGAGAGACAGAGAGAGAGTATGAGAGGGGCAGTGGGGGGTGAGAGGAGGCAGAGGGAGAGGGAGAACCAGATTCCTCACTGAGCAGGGAGCCTGACATGGGACTTGATGGGATCATGACCTGAGCAGAAGGCAGATGCTTAACCGACTGAGCCATCCAGGCACCAGAAATGGAAAATTTCCTTAGCCTTTAGCAAGCTACATCGTAATTCTAATCATTGTTTTAATATTTTCTGATTACCTGTAACTGACAGACCAAGTTAACTGGCTTTGCGTCTCATTTAATCCATTAGTATTTTCAAGCCATGAGGAATTCCCAAAGTAAGCACAATAAAAGCAACAGGTGCACTATAATGTTCTACTTGTCTTCTTGAGAAGTTTCTGATTTCTATGTTCTTAGCCCAAATCAAGCTTGCTTTGTATTACAAGTGAATTGCCTCTCTGCTGGCTTGGTTTTTCCTACAGCATTAACAAGATGACAAGTGTTCCTCATAGATTTCCTTCAGGAGGCTAGCTCTACTATAAGTTTCTCACTGTGACTTCTACTATTTTGAAAATTATTAAACAGCCTCATCTATTAAAAGTCATCTTCTTTGTTGGCCACTCCAACATATGTCTGGTTTTAGAAATCTTAGTTTCTCTAAGCAGTGCTTCATGCAGATGTAATAGTACTTTTTGGTGCCAGAGTGTTCAGTCTCATTTCTGTTACCATGTCCTACCACTTTGTTCCTCCCATGCCATCAATAATAAGCCTCAGAGCCCCCATCCATTTGTTAAAGAGACAACTACAGATAAAAATCACTGTTACAATCTTCCTACTTCATATGCTGATTTCTAAAAAGATGTTTCTTCCTCCTGAGTCTGTGTAAGTATCTTTTTATCCTTTAAATTTTTATTTGTATTGAAATTCTAACATGAATCCTGGACAGCACTCTAGGGTAAAATAAGGTCCAGTGAAAGGCATCTTGTCTACTTAAAGGCATCTTGTCTACTTTGAAAACAAACACTATGTGACCCCTGGCAATTCTTTTTCTAAATACCAACTTCCTGGAAAAATCAGTATTATTGTACATGATTGCTTAGTGAAATGTGCAAATGATATCACATATGCAGCCTTGTTTGATTATTTTCTCTGGTCTACACTGTTATTAAAAGTACACTGTATTATAGACCTATTCAAATATTTTAAATATAGATGAGTATTGTTTCTGTAAGATAAACTGAAGAAATATATTTAGGTAATAAATACATTAATACTTGAAACACTGACAAAGTCTAAATTAATTAGCAAATGTATCCCAGTGAGCAATTAATCAATGGAACATTCCAAGAAGAGAGAAGGACATTTAAAATGGAAATAGTTTTCCAAAAGTATGCAATTTGGAGTTCAACTAGTGGATATGTTACCAATACCCACCTCCCCCAACTTGAAATTCTCACATTCAACTCTTAAGAGTTCCTAATTTCTAACTGATTTTTTAAATGAGAAGTTTATCTTGTGGTTTCAGTTCCAGAGTAATCATTTACTAGAAAATGCAATGTGGGGGCCCCTGGGTGACTCAGTTGGTTAACTTGATTTTGGCACAGGTCATGATCTCAGAGTCATGACATCAAGCCCTGCATCAGACTCCACATTGGGCATTAAGCCTTCTTAAAATTCTTAACATTCTCTCTCTCCTTCACTCCCCCTCTCTGTAAAATAAAAAAAATTAAAAATGCAATGTGGTTTACACAAACAAAACAGCCTGGTATTACTTTTGGCCTCCTCCTTGAGGGTAGTGCAGAGACTGGCAATAGGGGCAGATGTAGCCACTTAAGCCCTGTCAAGACAGTCATGCCCTCACACATTTCACTACTCAAGAATTTAGGAACACTGAAGATTCCATGCTCCTATTCTGATACTCAGATGTGCCTGATGATGCTGATGTATTTACAAACACAGGAACCAATCTCTGCTATTATTGTACATAGTGTGCATAAATTATATTTAAAAAGAAAAAAAGTAAAACTGTCGCTATTTACAAATAACATACCACACACACACACACACACACACACACACACACACACACACACACCAATCTAAAATGTCCACCAAAAACCTACTAGAAGTAATAAATGGATTCAGTAAAGTTGCAGGATACAAAACAAATACAGAAATCTGTTGCATTTCGGGGCACCTGGGTGGCTCAGGGGGTTAAAGCCTCTGCCTTCGGCTCAGGTCATGATCTCAGGGTCCTGGGATCGAGCCCCGCATGGGGCTCTCCGCTCAGCGGGGAGTCTGCTTCTTCCTCCTCTCTCTCTGCCTGACTCTTTGCCTGCTTGTGATCTCTCTCTCTCTCTCTCTGTCAAATAAATAAAATCTTTAAAAAAAAAAAAATCTGTTGCATTTCTATATACTAATAATGAACTAGAAGAAAGAGAAATTTAAAAAAACAATTCCAGGGGCTCCTGGGTGGCTCAGTCGTTAAGTGTCTGCTTTTAGCTCAGGTCATGATCCCAAGATCCTGGGACTGAGCCCCACATTGGCCTCCCTGCTCAGTGGAGAGCCTGCTTCTCCCTCTCCCATTCCCCCTGCTTGTGTTACCTCTCTCGCTGCCTCTCTCTGTTAAATAAATAAATAAAATCTTTTTTTTTAAATCCCATTTAAAATTATACCAAAAAGGATAAAATCCTTAGGAATAAACTTAACGAAGGAGGTGAAAGACCTATACTCTGAACCCTGTAAGACACTGATGAAGAAACTGAAGATGACACAAAAAATGGAAAGATACTCCATGCTTGTGGATTAGAATAATTGTTAAAATATCCATACTACCCACAGTAATCCCTATAAAAATATTAATAGTAATTTTTCACAGAACTAGAACAAAGAATCCTAAAATTTATATGGACTCACAAAAGACCCCAAATAGCCAAACTATTTATTTATTATTTAAGTAATCTCTGCACCCAGTGTGGGGCCTGAACTCATGACCCCATGATCAAGAGTCACACACTGAGCCAGCCCAGCACCTCTAGCCAAGAAAATCTTGAGAAAGAAGAACGAAGCTGGAGGTATCACAATCCCAGATTTCACACTATATTATAAAGCTACAGTAATCAAAGCAGTATGGAACTGGCACAAAAACAGACACAGAGATCAATGAAACAGAATGGAGAGCCCAGAAATAAATGCACATGGTCAATTAATCTATGACAAAGGTTGACCAGAATACACAATGAAGAAAAGACAGTCTCTTCAATAAATAGTGTTAAGAAAACTGGACAGTAAAAGAATGAAACTGGCCCACTTTTTTACATCATACATAAAAATAAACTAAAAATGGATTAAGGATGTATATGTGATATCTGAAACCATAAAACTCCTCAAAGAAAACAAAGGCAGTAATACCCTGGACATTAGTCTTAGAAATATTTTTCTGGATCTATTTTCACAGGCAAGGAAGATAAAAGCAAAAATAAACTATTAGGATTACATCAAACTAAAAAGCTTTTGCCCCGGGGGTGGGGGGAGGAATCAACAAAACCAAACGCAATCTACTGAATGGGAGAAGGTATTTATAAATGATATATCCAATAAGGAGTTAATATCCAAAATATATAAAGAACTTACATAACTCAACACCAAAAAAACCCCAAATAATCCTATTAAAAAATGGGCAGAAGACCTGAACCAACATTTTTTTTTTCTGAATCAACATTTTTCCAAAGAAGACATACAGATGACCAACAGACACATAAAGATACTCAACATCGATAATCTTTGAGGAAGTGCAAATTAAAACAATGAGATAGCACCTTACACCTGTCGGAAGGACTAGTATCAAAAAGACAAATATAACAAGTGTTGGCAAGAATGTGAAGAAAAGGAAACCCTTGGGCACCACTGGTGGGAAGGCAAACTGGCACAGCCACTACAGAAAACAGTACAGAGGATCCTCATTAAATTAAAAATAGAAATACCATACAACCGAGTAATTCTACTTCTGGGTATCTACACAGAGAAAACAAAAATACTAATTCATTACATATATGCCACCCTATGTTTAATGCAGTATTATTTACAATAACCAAGAAATGTAAACAACCTAAATGTACATCCATGATACATGAATGGATAAAGAGGATGTGATATATACACACAATGGAATATTACTCAACCATAAAAGAGAATAAAACCTTGCCATTGACAACAACATAGAAAGACCTAGAGGGTACTATACTAAGTGAATAAGAGGGAATAAAAGACAAATAACATGAGTCCACTTGTACATGGAATCTTAAAGCAAGCCAACAAAAACAAAAACAGACTCATAAATACAGAGAACTGATGCTTGCCAGAGGGGGAGGGCTGGAGGGACAGGCAAAGTAGGTGAAAAGGATTAAGAGGTACAAGCTTCCAATTATAAAATAAATAAATCACAGGGATGGAAAATACAGCATAGGGGATATAGTCAGTAACACTGTAATAACTTTGTATAGTGACAGATGGTAGTTATACCTATCATGGTGAACATTTCATAATACATGTAATTTTTGAATCACTATATTATATACCTGAAACAATATAATATTGTATGTCAACTATATTTCAATTTTTAAAAAAAGAAAAAAGTGTTCACTGACCTGGTGCGACTACATTCACTCTAATTTTCTTTCTTGCGACCTCTTTAGCAAGAGCACGTGAAAATCCAACTAGTCCTCCTTTACCTGCACTGTACACAGACTGGCCAGAATTGCCTTTTAAACCAGTAATACTTCCTAGAAAAAATAAAATGAAAGCAAATTCAAACCAATTAATGGGTTGAGTATATAGATAATCTATAGTAAACAAACGAGGTACAAACTATTTTACCTTGTCCTTTGAGAAAATTAGGAATTCTAACCACTGTCATTTGAATAGTAAGACTTAGGGTCTGAGTCTTTTCCAGATACAAACAGAAAACAGGTTCTGAAAGAAGCTTATGTAAAACCTTAAATGTCAGGAAGGGGCTTGAGAACTGATCCGTTAAGTGAAAGAAACCCACTCTCATCTCTGAGTAGATCAGACATAGTGAAAGTCCTATAGTATTTATAAAAGCTTCCAGTAGGAAGAGGTTAGAACCAGAAAAAAATCAGATAAATGCTGATTAATTTTATGGTTTCTACAACACAAAGATGAGGAGTATTCATTTCCACCTAAAAAAATATTTCATCTGAAGATAAATCTCACTAAATTTGAACTAGCGTCAATCTAAAATAACAAAGGTTCAACTATAAATTTCGTAAAACTACAATTTAGTTACCTTCAGTGATGTATCATAACTTGTACTGACTACTAAAGATTCTTGGGTGGTCTCATTTATATGAATATGAAATAATTTATAATTCAAATAACTGTATGCAAATATTTATTCTTAGAAAATAGAAATGGGGAAGTGATTTTCTGCACCAGTGATCTGTACTTATGATATAAAAATTAATCAAGAACTTCACAAAACCTTTGAAAAAGTAATTTTATTTTAGGGGAAAAAAAACACCCCAAACACTTTTATATATATTATAATCAACAAGTTCAATATTAAAATATCTGCCTTATATACTCAATGCCAGTGAATGACAAAGGAAGAGAACTGTGAAGCACAGAGAGAGAGAGAGAGAAACATCAGACAGAGGAAACACAGATAGAAAAAGGAGGATCTGGGAGAAAGAGAAATCTGGAGAGACATAAGAAAGAAAAATAATATAGGCAAGGAAGAAAGACCAAATAGGAAGCTTTGATTTACACCACACACTATTATCCATCTAGTCAACAACTGTTAACTTCTGAACTAATCAGTGAACTTTCTAGCAGTTTAAAGTAGTCCTTTCTGTTAAAAGAGTCTTTGATTTTTAATTATGGTTTATTTACTTTTAGCACAATTCTAAAAATTCTGCATGTACACAAAAGGACTGATGTGGGTTTTTTAAATGAATCTAAAAAGGGGATATTCTAGAGTTAAACAAATACACTCACATCATCAGGTGGTATATAGAGGCCAGGACACCAGCTTGAGAACCCAAAATCATTACCGGCTACATCAGAAGGCAAAGGTCAACTAATCTTTGACTTTTTATCATTTACTAATCTTTTTTTAAGAAAACTCATTGCTTACATTTTTTTTCTTTCTTTTTTTAGTTTTATTACATTTTTAAGGGTAGATGTCAAAAATATTCTAATTCTCATTAGCACAGAATTCTTTTCTCATTTTCAAAAGAGAAAAATCCTACATTTTGGCTTGGAAAGCCATTTCCTATATTTAAAAAAACAGGGTCATTTACTTTAACAA
Organism: Nasua narica; assembly: GCA_028533885.1. Taxonomy (NCBI): domain Eukaryota; kingdom Metazoa; phylum Chordata; class Mammalia; order Carnivora; family Procyonidae; genus Nasua; species Nasua narica. The sequence goes on along the minus strand of CM052800.1, from coordinate 136,635,820 downwards.
AGCAGGATTCCCCTTATGTGGCTTTTTAAAACATTACCACTTGAAATTAAAAGGCAGATGATATGCTGCTATTTTCAAATTACCAAACTGAAATAGAACTCCAAGTCATTTTGCATTTTAAGGTCTACAAGCACATACTTAATGGTTTACCTGCTCCATGGGTCAGAAAAACTGAAGACTAGGAGTTACTTACATTCATTCTAAAAAACTGAAAAGCTTAATTCCCTTAAGAAAACTTCCTCCTAAACCTCTGTACTAGATTTATAGTGAACACATGCAACTGCTGTACAGATCGTTTTTTTAGTCCCCACTACCTAAAATTTTTCAATTCTTTATTCATAATTTAAAAATCAGGTTTCACACGAAAATCAGGATGTCCACTTTCTCTGAAAAAGTCAAATGGCTGGCAAAACTGAAATCAGATCTGCGTGTAGAAATAATCAACTGGATCTAAGCAGTGGCTGGCACTCAACATGGCTTCTGGACAATGAAGCTGGGTATCTTTTGTCATAGATCATATTTTTCTAATACCTAGTGGTGTCATTCAATTCACATCTGCTTAACCACTACAGAGATGTGAATTTGTGATTCCTAATTTACCCACTAATTTGTTAATCAATTCCTTTTTCCATAGATAGTAAAAAGACCCATTTCATCCAAGTTTCACACATGAATAAACTCCAAATTAGTCAATTAAATATTTTTATGGTACCATGAGATAAGACTAATTTCACAGGTGAAGACTCACCTACATTAACAATAGACCCTCTCTGCTGTTGAATCATAGTCTTCAAGGCAACTTTACAAGTCAGCATGGAACCCAAGAGGTTAGTATGAAGCTGAGATATCATATCTTCGGTTTTTGTTCTTACTAAAAGGCTATCCCTACAAAAAACAAACAAATAAATAAATAAAGTTTAAAAAAAAAAAACATTAGCATGTAAACTAAAAATGGGATAAAACCAATTTAAAAAGTCAAGAAATATTTAACATTTTAACTGAAAGCAGAGTATTAGGAATATATGTGAGCTAGATAGAATACCTACAGACTCCCATTTTAAACTTGATTTGAGGGGCATTAAAATAACTGATAAACCAGAACAGATAGACCTAGAAGCAGGGTTCTGAGGCAAATACTCCTCACTACTAAAAGTAATGCCATGCAGCCAAAATAGCTGGAATGAACTGAGCAACTGCCATTATAATAAGCTCTGTTTAGCAAGAAAATCTTAAATTCATCTTTTAAAAAGAAAATACCTATTCTAATACCATTAAGTTCATGAACTTATACAATGGTGACAGAAGTCAGAATAGTCGTTACCTATAAGGTAGTATTAACTGGGAAGAAACTGAAGGGAGCCTTCTGGAGTGCTGGAAAAGTTCTATAGCTTAATATGGGTGTGACTGCAATGTTAAAATTGATCAAACTGTACCCTTATTGATATCTCAATATAAAAGAAAAGAATGTATAAAAAATACATATTTTCTTCCAATTAGAAGTAAAGCAAGTTAATATATTTACTCATACCAGTCAAAGACATACTAGGGAAAAAAAATGGGAAATGTACTTAAAATTGTGACCAACCTGTTAATTCCAGCTGCATTTACCAAGAAACTAACTCGACCTAAATTTTTTTCCATCTCTTCAAATGTATTTTGAACATCACGTTCTTTGGCAACATCACAGCTAAATGCTAAATGATCTCCTATAGAACAAAGTTAAATTAGCATTACTTATAAATTATAATTTCAATTTAAAAATTATGCAATACACATTTGTTAAGCATCTACTCTGAGCTAAGCCTGTGATTATTCGAACCTAGAGATAAAAGATGATGTCATGGATTCCTTCTCTCAAGGAGTTCAGTCCAATAAAACTGGGATGTGGGTGGATGGAGAACAAGGAGAAGTAATACTACAGAATTAAATCCTCAAGTTTTTTTTTTATCAAGAAAAAAATGGGAGGAGGGCTTTTTTGTGTTCATAAGGCTTTGTAAGATTCATCTAATAATATTTCTTGCTTTGACAGTGACCCCATGCTACCCAATTCAACAGTGTTCTGGGTTTTGTAATTCCTTTTTGAAATATATGTCTAATTCTGTTAGGTTTTTGTTAAATTGGTTCCCTGGTCCTGAGAATAAACCCTAGGGGTCTTCTACTTTTTTTTTTTTTTTAACTATGGCACATACATTACAGTAACTATTATTCAAGTCTGACCATTACAAAGCAGGAAGCTATGAAAACGAAAAATGTCAAAACTAAAAAACACGCAGAAAAAAAACTTTTTATCAAAAGCAACTGCTACTTCCCCTTTTTAAAATGCCTACTTTTTAAAGATGTTTAAATACCAAAAGAATACATGTCAAAGAAAGTATTTTCCATTCAATAATACATCACTTTAATACTCTAAAATGGAGTTTTTTGAAAAATAAACAATTGCTTATTTTCTGGCTGACCTCAACTAGACTAGTTGGTCACCGCTAAAATTACACACTCATGTCTTTGGAAGCAGTATGCTTTCTGGGAAGTCATACTTTGTAGGTGAAAACCAATCGCTTATGGAACACATTAATTCAAAGAAGTAAAAGACCCAAAAGCATCCTCTATGACCCACTGCTGGCTTTCATCTGAAAACTTTTTGGGTTCAAAATTACCCTTGGAAGCTCAACCAACAGTTTTAATCTATTCCAGCAAAAACTAATGGCTTGGGATGACCCCATAAAGAAAATCACTTTCTCATACCTTTGTGACAGTAACCTAATCACAGTAATATGAGTAGCAAGAAGCATTCACTGGAATTCTCCCCGCTCTGTAACTTGCGGGGGTTTTCCCCTCTCTAAAAGAATCTAGTATTTTCCCAACTCATGTGCATTAGAGTAAGCCAACAGTAACGTTAAAGGATACAGCTTCCAGATGCATCCCAGATAGTGAATGAAGTGCATTCGTGCCTTCCAGTAACTAAATTGCAGCATCCTGGCATCTTCCGCTCATCCGAATTCTCTCTACTATCAAAAGAGACTTATATTTGCAAAATAATGTAAAATAATTACTAATCCATTATTAATAAACAAAAAATTGATTTTAAATGCAATAAAAAGGAATCTGAAAAATCTCAGTTTTCCATTTGTAAAATCACCAAAACAATTTACTAACCTATTAAGTGGTTATGGATGTAGGAGAGCCTAAACGAGTGTATCTCAAAACCTGCTGGTACTCAAGTTTGTCTATAAAACCCGGCTTTGTGCATTCCCCCAGGGGCCAAAACAGCCTGAAGCAAAACTAAAGCGAGGCTTTCGGCCCTGACACCCCTACCCTTCCTTAACTCCTTTCCGCCCATCCCTGTCTCCCCGTCTGACACCCCTACCCTTCCTTAACTCCTTTCCGCCCATCCCTGTCTCCCCGTAGGACCCGGGACTTCGCGGCACGAGGGCACCATTTACCTAGCATAAAAAACTAACTGTAGTGTGTCTCCCTCCTTCCAGACACCAAAACAAAACAACGCAGCATGGTTAGCACTAGCCTCAGGGGGTGGGTGCTTAATTAGTAGGGCCTCACAAGACTGCTAAGTCTCAAGTGTTCAGCCCTTGGCGAGAGGCGGTGTGGTAGGAGGCACTCTGCGAGAAACCGGGTGTTAAAGGGCTCTCTGCCCAAACTGGCGTCCATACTCAAGACGGGGTGCTCCTGGACGTAGGCAGCTGAACTGCTAACCCTCAGAGTCGTAAAGACCTGACCCTCTCCTTTTACAAACGAGGAAACTTTAGGCTCTCGGACTGCAGCCACACAACTCCAGTTCGGTACCTACCGCCGAGCTCACCGGCGGCGGCTTTGGCCACTTCCAGATTTCTGGCGATGATGGCCAGCCGGTAGCCTTTTTGAGCCATTAACTGGGCCACTGCCCTCCCAATGCCCCTAGAGCCTCCGAAAACAGCACAGACTTTGTCCATCTTGGCCCGCGGAGTCGCAAACTCGGAGGAAAGGAGGGCGAGGAGTGGCGGCCCCTTTCCAGATTCTCTCTGGCTTTTAAATCACAGAAGCTCCTAAAAAAAACCCAAACCGCCGCAAAAACAAAAAAAAAAAGAAAAAGCAGCAGCACGGCTTTTCACCTCCCGCCGCCGGACTTCGGCAACCCAGTAGGTGAGGAAGAGGCGCTAAGAGTACGCCGTCTACGCACCGACGTCAGCGCGCACAGGCTACCAGGCCCAGCGTCCTATGGGAGATGGGGGCGTGAAAGAGCCGGGGCGGCCGGGGACTGGCCTGGAAGGGCTGTGCTGCATGCTGGGACTTGTAGTCTTCACGCAGGAGCGTGAAGTGCTCTGTGGGAAATGTACTCAAGGCAATGGAGGGGGGTTCCGGGTGACCTCCATACCCGTTGGGGCATGGGAGTCAGAATTAGAGTTAAGATGACCTACCATACCAGTTTGCCTGGAACTAATGGAGTTAAGACGCTGGACTTAAGGTTTTAAAATCATAACAGTCCTGTCAACCCAGATAAATTGATTATGGTAGTTAAAACCCAGGATATACATCATTCAGAGTTCCATTGTCCGCCTTTCATTCAGGAATTCTTTTTTGGCTAGAGACTAAAGGCCCTACCTATTGAAGAAGTGATCTCCAAGTATCAGACTCACGCAAAACCTATCCTACCTGTCCCTCCCCCAAGCTGCAACGGAAATAGACCTCACCCCATCTGGATATTACTATTCATATCAACGGGTGTTGCAAAGGCAGGTGCCTATCAAGAACACGATATATAGTAGGAACTCAAGAAACGCTGACTGAAGAGTCTTGCAGACCAATGAAACAAGCATGGCTGCTGCAAACAAAAACAGGTTCCTACAATTCTAAAAAGGACGTGCTTAGTGTTGAGAGTTAATAATCTAAAAGCTGAGCATTTGTTAACAAGGATACTGTTAAAAGGAAGTATTTCTTGATAGAGTATCATTGAATTAGATGATTCAAAAAAGTAGAAGTTTCACGGGTCTTGCTACTAAAAAACACACAACCTGGGACAACGGGACCAATACACACAAACACTAGCAAGTAGTCGGAAACCCTAAAGTGAAAAATGATATTAACACAAGAGCTCAGAAAAAAGGGAGAGAGGTCAATAAAACAAATAAAGGAGTGCATGGAAAAGCTGGATTGGAGGACTGAATGCAGTTTGAATAAACGGAGAAGAGCAAAGAGAGAGAGGGAGGGGAAAGAAAATGTAAGCAAAATGGCTGCTATTTTTTAAATATTTTTATTTCACCTAGTTCCAAAAGGGATTTAAAATGGCATGCAAAGATACACAACTAAAACCTCACTCTCTTTAGGTTGGCTCCTATCAACAACAACAAAAAGAAAGACAAAAACAAGTGTCAATTAGAACGTGGAAAAATTGGCACCCTTCTGCACTGTTGGTGGGAATGTAAACCGGTACAGTAGCTTTGGAAAACAGAATGGTAGTTCCTCAAAAGAATTAAAAACAGAATGACAATATAATACAGTAATTCCATTTCAGGGTATATTCTCAAAAGATTGAAGGCAGAAGCAGGATATCAAGAGATATTTGTATACCCAGGTTCTTAGCAGCATTATTAACAATAGCTAAAAGGTGAAGCAACCCAAGGGACCTTCAACAGACGCTGGATAAGCAAGATGTGGTACCCACATACAATGCAGTATTATTCAGCCTTAAAAAGTAAAGAAATTCTGCAATATGCTACAACATAGATGAACCTTGAGGATATTATGCTAAATGAAATAGGCAAGTTACAAAAAACAAATGTTGTATCATTTCACTTTTATATGAGGAAGAATCATAGAGACAGAAAGCAGAATGGTGATTTCCAGAAGCTGGGGGGCGGGGAGGGTGGAGAGTTACTGTTTAAAGGGTATAATTTTCAGTTTTGTAACACAAAAAGTCCCCGAGGGGAATGGTGGTGATGGTTGCACAATACGGCTGTGCTTAATAGTAGTGAGCTGTGTGGTTAAAATGGTTAAACTATATTGTGTGTATTTTACCGCAATTTCAAAAATTGGGGGCAAAAACCTCAGCAATACAAATATTAACACTGACAACAAGAACACTAAATGCTGTTTAAGATTTCTTAATGAAGTTTGTCCCTAAACTATACAGCCATATTGTAAAAATACCGTGATTTAAGAGCTCTTTGAACATTTCTTCTCTGAAGAGTTATACCAAAAACCTGATACCAGGTTGTTTACAATTTTTAGAAATTGATTTATTTTTATCATTTTTTATTTAACTTTGTCTTTTAATTCTATAAAACATTTACATGGGTCTTGAGTGTAAACCACAAAACAGATACTTCAGAGAAGTATAACTTTCATCTTTGTCCCTGTTTCCTTCCTATCCCTATAAATTGACATTTTTAAAAAGGTTTTATTTATTCATTTGGGAGAGAGAGAGAGCATGGGGGGGGTGCAGGGAGAGGCAGAGGGAGAAGGAGAAGCAGACTCTCAGCTTAGCAGCGGGCCTACGTGGTACTCAATCCTAGGATCCTGAGATCATGACCTGAGCCAAAGGCAGACACTTAACCAACTGAGCTACCCAGGCACCCCTGTAAATTGACATTTTTTTGTTAACTTTTTATGTATCCTTCCATTTTTTCCTTTCAAAAATATTAGAAAATGCATATATCTTTCCTATTTCACTCTCTTAACAAAAGGTTGTACATTATAAATATCATTCCATACCTTGGGTTTTGGGCTCATTTGGTTGTTTTTTTTTTTTGCAGAATAATAGTATATTTTGGAGATCACTCCATAGCTGTGTACTGAGATCCTCCTAGTTCCTTTTCACAGCTGCATAGTCCGCCATCATGGTGATAGTGATTGGCAGATCTTCCTCAAGGTCCTCCCCCTCCTATCCTACTAATCTAGGAACCACTGGGAAAGGAATTTGAAGATGTAATTAAATACCAATTCAATTAGCCTTAAAATATGTAAATTATCCAGGTGAGCGTAATCTCATCAGGTGAAACCATTAAAAGCACAGCATTTTTTTTCCTGCTGATGGCAGAAGAAAATCGAAGACCTCTGAAGCGTGAGGGGAATTCAGGGTCTGAAAGGCATTGCTGCTGGCCTTCAGATAGCCAGCAAACAGCCACATTGTGAACTGCTGGTGTGGAGGGAGAGCCTCTAGAGGCTGAGAGCAATCCACAGTTAAGAACCAGTAAGAATAAAAGGACCTTAGTCCCACAGGTGCAAGGAAGTGAATTATGCCAACAATCAGTGAGCTCGGAGGAACCCCAAGCCCCAGCTGAGTATTACAGTCCCAGCCCACACCTTGACATCAAGTCTGAGACATGAGCAGAGGATCTAGATACATGGTACCCAGACTCCTAACTCATGGAAAATGTCGGATTAATATGTGTTGTCTTTTTAAAAAGCACTACATGAGTAAATGATTTTATTGTTTTTAATTTTATATTTTGGGGAGTAAATGATTTTAAAAGATAGAGGACCACACTCATCCCCCAACACCAGAATAATAACATGAGGTCAACTGAAAAGTTATAAAAATAAAGTCATTTGTATTCAGTACTAAGAATCTATTCAGTACTAAAGAAAAGCTGCATATGTGATTCTGAGTTTCCTAGTGGTTAAAGAAACTAAGGAATCATGACTAGTTACAAGAAGTAATTTTTTCAAAGTGAAATCTCCTCATTGATCCACATAAAGGGCACATTAAGCATTACAGTGGACTTTTTCACTATATATATACGTATATATGTGTATATATATATATATATGTTCATATATGTATATGAACACACTCTGGAAAACACACATATCTTTCCTATTTCACCCTTTCTTACACAAAAGGTTGTATACTCTAAGTATTTAAATACTGTTCCACACCTTGGTCTGTTTTTGTTTTTGTTTCAGAATAATAGTTTATCTTGGAGATCATTCCATTGCTGTGTACTGAGGTCATCCTGTTCCTCTTCACAGCTGCATAGTCCACCATTATGGGGATTATAGTGTATGTGTGTGTGTGTGTGTGTGTGTGTGTGTGTGTGTGTGTAGAGAGAGAGAGAGAGAAAGAGAAAGTATATGGTATCTGGTATAAAGTATATGGTAAATATAGTATATGGTAAGTTAGTATATGGTGTGTGTACGTATGGTATGTATGTAAATAGGTATATATTTAGATAGGTAAATATATGTATATTTATATACATAGGAAGGCTATTTTTATAGTATCTATTGTTGTAAGCAGAGGACAAAACACCAAGCAGACTTTTAAGAAAGTGAATATGATAGGAAGTTAAATGACATAAGCAAACATTCAGACACAAGAATGAGTCTTTGTATATCTGAAACAATAAGAAAATAAACCCAATTACCAGAAAATTGGGATGATGCTGGATTGTAGCAGGATTTAAAGCCAGATGCAGGCATTAAATAAGGAATCACTTTAAGCAGAAGTCACAAGATAAAAGCTGCACTTGAAAACAAATAGTCTAGCAAAGATATCAGGATGGGTTGTCTGATTTGACTAAGCCTCTCCCACTACACACTCATCATATGCAATCTTGGAAAGAAAAAGCTCTTTTAGGCAAATTACCAATATGTGGGTCAGTCCAAATGCCAGCTGTATTCTTGGCATTCAGCATCATTGAGCAATCCACAGAGGTTCAATATTTGTGGACAGTTCTGTCAATTTCACAGGGAAAGGCTTATATTCTTTCTACACATTGTTATTTCAGCAAAAAAGCATGTTTTTAGATCTAGTCCATCAATGACAAAGATCATTAACACACAATGGGACATTCAGAGTTCTCAAAACCCTCCAATTTTTCTCTACTGCACATATATGGTAATGGTTAGGTGGAGGTTTTCTTTTGCCATTTACCTCTGTTTATACCCCAAAACTATTATTAATTTTTTCCCGTCTTAATGTAATTCCACTACTATCCCGGGTGAGAAAACACTTCCCACAACATATCAGCCATTATCAGGTTGGTTATTGGCAAGTCTCTCCCTAACCCCTTGATAGGGAACTGAGAGTCTGTAAATTAAACTGGGTGTCCTCTCCCAAAAAGCAGGACACTGAAGAAAGCCACTAGGACAATCTGCCTTTAGTCTTTTCTTCTCACTACACCTGTCTCTCTTGCAATAATATGTGGACTACATCTTACACCTTTCACTTAAACCCCTATGAGAATATATTTTCTCTTGACTCCAATTATTGGAAGCACCTGAGAAAATTCCTTATTTGTAAAGACTGTTAGACAAATTTTAAATATACATGCTTTGTATTCTTTCTTCTTGTTATGAAAGGAATACCACTTCATTGCAAAAATAATTTCTAAAAAAACAGCATTTTTTAAAGTAATTGGAAGTATTGTTCACATTTAATAGGAGATTTATGTGATATATGCATTATATCTCAACAAAGCCATTTTTTAAAAAGTTAATTGAGGGGTGCTTGGGTGTCTCAATCAATTAAGTGTCCAAGTCTTGGTTTTCTCTCAGGTCATGATATTGTAGTCATGAGATGGAGCCCCATAGAGGGCTCAGGGCTTGGTTCGGAGTCTGTATCAGATTCTTTCTGCCTCTAACTCTGCCCCTCCCCAACTTGTGTAGTCACTCTCAAATAAATAAATAAAAATAAAGTCTTAAAAAAAAAAAGTTCGTTGGGGACGCCTGCGTGGCTCAGTTGGTTAAGTGTCTGCCTTTGGCTCCGGTCATGATTCCAGGGTTGGAACTGAGCCCCACTTCGGGCTTTCTGCTTAGTGGGGAGCCTGCTTCTCCCTCTGCCTGTCATTCCCCCTGCTTGTGCTCTCTTGCTTTCTCTTTCTGTCTCTATCAAATAAATAAATAAAAATCTTTTTTTAAAAAGTTAATTGAAAGCTCATTGTCCTACTACAGTGGCTCCTTGAGCAATGCAGGAGTTAGGGACATTGACCGCCCCCACCCCATGCAGTCAAAAATCCACATAGAGAACTTTTGATTCCCCCACAACTTTACTACTAGCCTACTCGTGACCAGGAAGCATTTCTGATAACATAAACAGCCAATTAACACATATTTTGCATGTTATATGTATTATATACTGTCATCTTATAAGAGAGAAAAGAAAATGTTATTTAAAAAATCATAAGGAAAACACATTTACAGTACTGTACTGTATTTAGTGAAAAAGCCTGCATATTAATGGGCCCATGCAGTTGAAACCTGTGTTGTTCAAAGGTCAACCACATATGAGGTTTGAAACTGCAGCTAAGTGCAAGTGGATTGTAACTTTCACAGGTATCTTTATTACAGGTCAAGATTTATAATACAATTCTAAATTTATAGAAAAATTGTTTTTAATTCAGAGTTATGATTTAATATTTGCAGGAATACTCTTTATACCACACACTGGATGAAGTGCCTCCCATTTAGTGGGTCCCTAAATGAACTGTCACCTTTCCCCCTGAAGTCTTTTTTTTTTAAGTGAGATTTTTTTTTTAAAGATTTTATTTATTTATCTGAGAGAGAGAGTGAGAGAGAGCATGAGAGGTGAGAAGGTCAGAGGGAGAAGCAGACCCCCCATGGAGCTGGGAGCCCGATGTGGGACTCGATTCATGGACTCCGGAATCACGACCTGAGCTGAAGGCAGTCGCTTAACCAACTGAGCCACCAGGTGCTCTCCCCCCAGAAGTCTTTAGGCAGCAAGGAGTAACTTGTCTGTGGCCAACCTGGCTTCTCCACACAGCTCTTGCTCTTATCTCAAGAAGAAAGATAAGAAAGCTGCCTCAGTACGGCTCCACAGATAGAATATTTGTGATTAAAAAGCGGGGTTAGCTTTCTCCTGACATTCTTCTATCTAATCTATTTAGGTAATCTAAGTTGTAAGGAATGTACTTTTTATCATTTACAAAGGCCTATTTCATTTTGAATGGAGAAAAAAAATGTGTTCAGTGAGCACTTTTATTTTGTTGAAGTGGCACTCATAACAAAAAGACTGCCAGGGAGCCAAGGTTGCCCATCATGCACTCAATTAAGGCAAAAACTTAGAGTTTATTTCTACCTTCTCTCCCACAGTCCCATCCAATCAGTCACAAAATCCTGCTGATTCTCCTTCCTAAGGATCACTTCACCTGCACCCTCTCACAAACCCCATTGCCGGAATGACAAGGATAGCTCATCTCCCAGCCTCAAGGACCTCAGACTTTGATCTGTCCTCAACACCACCACCAGAGGGCTCCTTCTAAACTACAAGTCTGATCCTATCACTCCCGAATAAACCTTGCAATCTCTCCCCCTCAAACACAAGATAGAGCGAAGTCCTCTCAGATGCAATGTCCTCTCCTGACCACCCTCCTCACCCCTCACCCACCAAACTTCTTCCAAGTCACACATTCTCCTCTATACAAGGTACTTGCAATTCCCCGATGTGGATATGTTCCTTCCCACTTCCACGCTTTTCCATCTTTGCAACCCCTAACGCTCTCACTTTTCCCAGTAAAATCATATTATCATTCAAGATATGGCTCCAGCATCTCTTCCAATGAAAACCCTTCCCGATCCATAGTAGGACAACCTGATACCCTCTTTTATTCCTCTCCTTACCTTGTATGTGTCTTTAAGTCTGTCTGATGGAGAGATCCTGACTTTGGAATCCTCAGGGGATTTTAGGAAGACAGCGAACAGACTCCCAGGAATCTGTGAATACAGCAAGATAAACACAAAGTCCATTTTAAATGTGTAGTTTCTGGGCAGAGGGATGACTTCTTTCATCAGGTTCTCAAGAAGAACTTTCACCTACAATGGTTAAGATCTTTCTGTACCAAATTGTGAACTCTTTGCGTGCAGACACTATCACATGAACTTCTGTTTCCCTGTTGGTAGCACAGATCCTAGGGCTTGTGAAAACTATACATGAGCTAATGGATGAATAAATGAGTGAATGAAATAACTCATTTAAAAAGAATTTATTGTTATGGGCAAGAACCAGTGTTGGATATAGCCATGATTAAAATAGATCTGGTTCCTGCTTTCATTGGGGAAATAATCTGGCAAGGAAGACAGACATTAAACAATTAATCATGCAATTACTATTTAATTGCAATAGTGGGAAGGTCTATAAAGGAGAAGTATGGACTGCTAAGAGAGGGCATAACTGGGGGGTCCAAGGTCTGAGAAGGCTTCTTTGAGGATGTAATGTTCATAAATTAAAGGAATAACTAAGAAACATTACAAAGAATGATAACTAGAGTTACTATCCACTAGTATATTACAAGGTTAATTAGAAAGTAGCATAATTTACACATAAATAAAAATCCTCATTAAAAAATAATTGACTTTTCATGATGAAAGAGATCGTTAGTCAGAATAGGGTTAGTATTACTCCTGGATGAGATCACTTAGCTTGGACATTTCACTAGGAAGTACCATGGAAGGGTATAATGCCTAAAACTTAATGAAACTGCTTTTCTTTATCTGCCAACATTTTTCTAATTGTGTAAGGCCAGCTCTAGATACTTAGGAACAAGACCTCGATGCGGTGTGTCTGCCAAGCCGCACATAAGAGGAGAACTCAGTGTTCCCAAAATTAGTTCTGAGGCTGACCTCAGCCCCCTGACCCCACCGTCCTATCATGCCATTTCCATCTCTTTGCTTCTTTGGCACGTTCCCTGCTCTGTTTTTCTGGCTGGAGAGTCTCACTTGCCTCTCAGCTCACCTGCTATGTTTCCCAGGCCTAAATGAGCCCTGCTGCTCCTCAGGCCAATAGATGTGCATCAGGCCCTGGCACAACCCTGGGACATCCCACCTCCTCCACAGACTCCATCTGGCAGTCCTCACTGAAGTTGGACTCCGCACATTCTGACTCGTCCAAATTCACATGGGAAAACATGAATCCACACTGTGTGGTTTTCCCACTTGAGGCTGACCTACAGTGTATTGGCTTCTGCATTTCCAGCCCATACCTATGAGACCGCAGGGGTCTCATTTTAATGATTGCTTCCTTCTGTTACTCATCTTTAGGCTAGAGAGACCCATCCCTCAGCTCCGATTTTGATTACAGAGGGATGCAGCATATCAAATGCGGGCCTCTCAGAAACACACACTAAACTCTTAATTAAAATAGATTTCCAATTGGGATTAACATGTGTTCGGGATGGAAATGCGTCTTCCCCTCACCAAGGTTCATATGTTGAAGCTCTAGCTCCCAATGGAATAGGTTTTTAAAGAGTTGATTAAGGTTAAATGAAGAACTGTTATAACAATATTTCACAGACTGGGTAGCTTATAAACAACAAAATTTATTTCTCACAGTTCTGGAGACTGAGAAGTCCAAGATCAAGGCAGTGGCAGATTCAGTGTCTGGTGACAACCCTCCTCCCATTTCACAGGTGACTGTGGTCTCCCCATAACCTCACACAGCAGTAGAAGCAAGGGAGCTCTTTGCAGTCTCTTTTATAAGAGCACGAATCCCAATAAGAACTCTGCCTTCAAAACCTGATTGCCTCTCAAAGGCCCTACTTCCTAATACCATCACACTGGGGGTTAGGATTTCAACATATGAAATTTGGAAGCTACAGACATTTAGTCTGTAGGACAATGAGGCCCTATTCCGATAGCACTGGTGTCCTTTTAAGAAGAAGAGATACAAGAGACTTCTCTTTTCCTTTTTCTCTCTCCCTCTGTGTGCACATAGAGGAAAAGCCACGTAAGAGCACAACAGGAAGGCAACGTTGCAACCCAGAAAGAGAGGCCTCACCAGAAACCAACTGTAATGACATCTTGATCTTAGACTTCTAGCCTCCAGTACTATGAGAAAAATACAACGATGTCGTGTAAGCCACTAAGACTGGGGAATTTTGTTATTGTAGCTCCACAAACTAACGAAATGTGACGGTTCTCTTCCTTCTTTGCTACAACCCAGCTGAAAGCGGTGATGGGTAATGCCACACAGCCACTGCTGATCACATAAGTTGAGCTGGGAAGAGAAACATTACTATGAGAACTGTTCCAGAACAAAAGAATGAAGAACACGAATCTCACATGCTTCACTTGCTCATTGCTCGCAGACATCCAGACTCCTAAAATCTCCCTCCTACACTTCTGCCAGAGCCCACTTTTGGCGAGGACTTTGAAATTCATTTCCTCTAAGTGGTAAACACTACAACAGCATGAAGTGTTAAATCCCTTAGGGACATGTGAATTTAACAGAGAGCCAAACGTTAAGCTAAAGGGATGATAATCTAATAGTGAAGTATCATCTAGCATCCACCTATCCAACAACATAAATCTGCTGTGAGCCCAGGAACATCCTCAGTACCAGACACAAAGCTCTGGGGGATAAGAGAACAAAGAAGGTAATTGCCTGAATTGTGAGGCTCACGGGTATTGAGAAAAATGATACATAAGCAGGCTGTGATGCAGGGTGATGAAGACTATAATAGAACCGTGGACAAAGTGTTGTAGGAGCACAGAGCTTCAGACTTGAGCTGGATAATGGATGTGTGTGTACATCTCTTTATATGTGTATATATATACACATAAATATGAACATATAAGCTATATTTTATTATAGGCTTGTCTATATTATAGGCATGTACACATTATCATGTTTGTATAGATGTACATATACATGCCTACGTATGAGCGCATGTGTGTAGAATCAAGGCCTCACTAAGATAACAGCTAATGCTCATGGGATATTTAAGCACTATGTGCCAAGTACACTGTCTTCATGTGTTTCATCCTCACAACAAACTGCGATGTAGAAAAATATCATCATCCTTGTGTTTGCAAACAAACAAGGAAACCAAAGCATCCAGAGGTTAAACTATCCAAGATCACACAACTAGTAAGCTATAGAACTGGGATTTCTACCCGAGCAAGATAGCTAGAGAGCCCACCCTCCCAACTATCATGTTACCGTGTCTCCGCCTGATCCTCCCAGGAGCCCTGAAAATCTACCACATCCACATAATGCCAAATCTGGGAGGTCTTTAGGTAGTTGTAATTGTACTCAAGATTTTCTGTTGCAAGAAGGAGAAACCCACCAAAGCAATTCAAATACCCAGGGATTATTGTATGGGGCATTCCATCAGAAGGAAGCAAGCTGGAGCCCGTGGGTACAGGAACTGGTCACCTGGAGGCCTCAGGGACCATCGCACCACTTCTCCCTGCCACCTCCCTGCTCTCTGTGGTCACAAGATCTCCATTCTTAGCTTTCCCTGTTCTAACTCTTCACTTCTTCCTGAAGACCCACTTTCTCTATTTATGCCCAGAACTGATATGGTCCATTCCAGCCCAATAGCACTTTTCAGTTCAAGTGGCCAAAGTCTGTCTCACTCTGTTGAAGACAGAAAATTTGCTTGGTCGTTAGCCAGGTGATAGATTAAAAGTGGTGCTGTGTGAATGGGTGCTCAGAGACGTAAGGTGCAACCTTAGCCAAACCCCCCAACCCCCCTGCTCCTCAGAGAGGAGGATAAAACAGACAAGATGGGCAGTACTCCACTGCAGGCCAGATAGACCCATACAAACATCCTCCTCCTGGGTGATCCTGACTAAAATTAAGCACTTTTTAAAAACACTCAACTTATTTAAACTAAAAACAAAAACAAGGGCATCTGGGTGACTCAGTCAGTTAACTGTCTGCCTTTGCCTCAAATTGTGATCTCCAGGTCCTGGGATCAAGCCCAGTCAAGTCGGGCTCCCTAGTCAGTGGGGAGTTTGCTTCTTCCTCTCCGTCAGTCCCTTCCCCAACCAAGTGCATGAGTGTGCTTGCCATCTCTCTTTCTCTCTCTCTCTCTCTCTCTCGCTCGTTCAAATTAAACTAAAAACAGAACCAAAAATAGTTCACCCATTTCTCCTAACCCCCAACCCTGGCAACCACCAATCTGTTCTTTGTACCTTGGTTGTATTCATGTATATACTTTTAGATTCCACATATAAGTGAGATCATACAATACTTACCTTTCTCTGTCTTATTTCACTTAGCATAATATGCTCCAGGGCCATCCATGTTGTCAAATGGCAAGATTTCCTTATTTTTTATAGCTGAATATTATTCCAATGTGTGTGCATGCATGTGTGTGTGCGCTACAATTTCTTTATCCATTTATATATTAGTGGACGCATAGGTTGCTTCCATGTCTTGGCTATTGCAAATAATGCTGCCCGATGCTCATGGGAGTGCATATTTTAAAGTTACTGTTTCTGTTTTCTTTGGATAAATACACAGAAGTGGGATTGCTGGATCATATGGTAGTTCTATTTTTTGGTTTTTTGATACTTTCTTCCATAGTGTCTATATCAATTTCCATTCCCACCAGCACTGCCCAAGGGTTCCCTTTTCTCCACATCCTCACCAACACTTATTATGTCAAGTCTTTTTGATAATAGACATTTTAACAGATGTGAGGTGATATCTCATGGTGGTTTGGGTTTATACTCCCCTGATGATTACTAAGATAGTGCATCTTTTCATGTACCTGTTGGCCAACTGTATGTCTTCTTTGGATAAATCTCTATTCAGATCTTCTGCTCAGCTGTTAATCAGAATTTTTGTGCTTTTTTTGTTCTTACTCTTGAGTTGTATGAGTTCTTTACATATTTTGGATATTAGCCCCTTTTCACATCCATGATTTGAAAATATTTTCTTCCATGCAGTAGGTTGCTTTTTCATTTTGTTGATGGTTTCCTTTGCTATGCAGGAGCTTTTTAGTTTGATGTGGTCCCACTCATATGTTTTTCCTTTGGTTGCCTTTGCTTTTAGTGTCAAATCCAAACAATCATCACTGAGACCAATGTCAAGGAGCTTACATGTTTTCTTCTAAGAGTTTTATGGTTTCAGGTCTTATGTTTAAGTCCTTAAACCACTCTGAGCTAGTTATGTGCATGGTTTAAGCTAGTGGTCCAGGTTCATTCTTTTGCATTTGGCTGTCCAGTTTTCCCAACACCCCTTACCTAAAAGACTGTCCTTCGCCCATGATGTATTCCTGGCTCCTTTGTTATAAATTAACCAAATATGTATGGGTTTATTTCTGGGGTCTTGATTCTATTCCATTGAACTATGTCTCTTCTTATGCTGATACTATACTGTGATCATCTCAGCTTTGAAATATAATTTGAAATCAGGGAGCATGCTGCTTTCAAATTTGTTCTTTTTCTTCAAGATTACTTGGGCTGTTTAAGTCTTCCATGATTCCATACAAATTTTAGAATTGTTTGTTCTATTTCTGTGAAAATTTCATTGGAATTTTATTATGGATTGCAGTGAATTTGTAGATTGCTTTGGGTAGTGTGGACTTTTTAAAGTATTAATTCTTGCAATCTGTGAGCATGGAATATCTTTCCGTTTATTTGTTTCTTCCTCAATTTCTTTCATCAATGTCATAGTTTTCAGGGTACAGGTCTTGGTTTAATCTACTCTTAGGTATTTTATTCTTTCTAATGCTATGGTAAACAGGACTGTTTTCTTAATTTCTCTTTCTTATAGAGATCAGATGTCCATCAACAGACAAATGGATAAAGAAGACGTGGTATGTACATACAATGGAATACCACTCAGCCATCAAAAACCTCAAAATCTTGCTATTTGCAACAACATGGTTGGAACTAGAGGGTATTACCCTAAGTGAAATAAGTCAATCAGAGAAAGATAATCATCATATAATCTCACTCATATGTGGAATTTAATAAACAAAACAGAGGATCATAGAGGGAGGGAAAAATAAAACAAGATGAAATCAGAGAGGAAGACAAACCAAAAGAGATTCTTAATTAATCATAGGAAACAAACTGAGGGCTGCTAGAGGGATGAGGGGTGGGGAATGGGGTAACTGGGTGATGGACATTAAGGAGGGCATGTGATGTAATGACCACTGGGTATTATACAAGACTGATGAATCACTGACCTCTACCTCTGAAACTAATAATATACTATATGTTAATTAATTGAATTTAAACAAAAGATAAAAACATTTAAAAAGCATAAAGGAACCAGAAAAAGAAATTTCTCTTTCTTACAATTTGTCATTAGTGTTTAGAAATACAAGATTTTTTTTGAAAGATTTTTGTTTATTTGACAGAGAGAGAGAGACCACAAGTAGGCAGAGAGGCAGGCAGAGAGAGAGAGGGGGAAGCAGGATCCCTGCTGAGCAGAGAGCCTGATGTGTGACTCGATTCCAGGACCCTGAGATCATGACCTGAGCTGAACAGAGGTTAAAGCAGAGGCTTTAACCCACTGAGCCACCCAGGCACCCCTAGAAATACAAGATTTTTATGTATTGGTTTTATATCCTTAAATTTTACTGAATTCATTTATTCCTTCTAACAGGGTTGGGGTGTTTTTTTTTGTGGCATCTTTAGGGAGATATATATCACATCATCTACAAATAGTGACAGCTTTACCTCTTCCTTTCCAACCTGGATGCCTTTCATTTATTTTTCTTCCTTTAATCGCTCTGGCCAGGACTTCCAATATTATGTTGAATAAAAGTGGCAAGAGTGAGCATCTTTATCTTGTTCCTGATCTTAGGAAAAATATAATCACTTGTTTTAAACGCAAAATGTACATCATTTAGTCTCCTTAAAAAACACAGACTACTGTTTTTCTCTTTTTGACGTAGCTGAACCCAGTGTTCCGTGAAATCTATAAATACATAGTTCCAAGTAAGCAGTAGTGGGTCTCAGAACAGCATGTAGCATATAATACGTAGAGAAATGGAAAAGAAAGTGATGATATCTGAGGTGAGATATATGAATTATTTTAAAAAGTGAAACAGGTGCCAATACTATAAGGAATAATAATCAATCCCCACTGGGAAGCAGCACTCACAATTTGCTTAAGTTAGGGCATTAAGGAGCAAATATTTACAGGTCCCAAGGGCATTAAGGAGAAAATATTTACAGGTCCCAACATAACCTAGGAGTGGAAAAAAATAGGCCAGAATTCATCTTCTTATTTTTAAGACTGAAATATTAATTTATCTAGTTAACTTACTAGACTAACCCCTAGACTATATTAATTTAAAATAAATGAATATAAAGTAGGTGATCCTTAACCAAAACTATAAAAAGTATCTTTTTCCCTCTGGAGAACAGAGAGAGAGTAAATGGGTTGAAAAAAAGTTGCTTAGGAGGTGACAAACTAAAACATGAATATTTTTCAGTCACAGTGAAGACTTAGTCTGCTATTTAAGGCAAGACTCTAAAAATAAGTATGAGATTGACAATCTAGCATCATGTTTAACTACATTTAGACTATTCTGGCTGTACCAGTAACTGAGTGATCTTGAGTAAATTATTAAACTCTCCGGATTAAAATTTATTAGAAAATGGGGAAGATAACATACACATGAGATTATTCATAAGCATGAGTCCATCCTACATAAAGCATACAGAACAATGCTGTCACTTCATAATTACTAATAATTACTAGTACTTTCTTTCAGTGGGCTCTCTGGGCATATGTACTGAGACCCATCACTCAGTCATCACCACTCAGAGTCTTGTCTGACACCATCCTCCTGGTTTCTCAGTCTACAAAGCATTCTTTTCTTCAGCTTTTTTTTTTTTTCTTCTTCTGATATCTAGTATTTCTTGTATTTTACCAAAATATCAATTACATTTCTGGTTTTGAATTTCCACCCCTTTCATTCCTTTCAAGTCAACAAATAAAAAAATATTTGTTACCTGAGGGTTCAACTCAGACACAATTTTTTTATTTATAAAGGATTATCCTCAAGTACATTTCTAATTCCAGTCCTCAGAATGCTACTGAAATACATGATAAAGTGTGATTCCCCGTTAGCTTCTATCACCTCCTCCTTTTCCTTTTTTGGCATAAGTCTGGACTAACATACAATTTTGGGAGCTGTTGTGAAGCTATTGATAAAGTGGGGGGAACCAAACAAAAATAGATAGATGCTTAAAGCAGTCTGCATCGGATACTGAATCACCGCAGGGATGTCTCATCCACATCTCATCTGCAAAGTAGAAATGTTAACACAAACCAGCTTCCCAGCAATAGTATAAATAGCACCTGAAAGACATGGAATTTTTGTGGGGCATCACAAAATAGCAATATATCTGATTGCATTACATAATCTCAGAATATTCTTAGTAGCGGAAAATATATATCATATATTATACATATTAATATTTTAAAAAATATATCATGAACACAGGTCCACATAAATGTGGGGAAGGCTAACTTTAAGACTATGTGTTATTAGCTACTTTCAAGTTTTCTATTAATCTTTGGGTGGTACTTCTTTGTTAATTTGGGGGATGACCTAGGTATTTCTGAGGACTCAAGCGAAAGTTTTAAAATAATAATCACAGAAAAAGTAAAATTGAGACAAATCTATTTATTTACATAATATTTTCCAAGCACTAGGGAAAGACCTCTATTTTCCAGGGCAACAGAATAGCTGAGTGTGGCTCAGCTATCGAAGGCCTGTGCCCACAAAGACACAGTCAGAAGAAATCCCATCATTGCGTTCCTTTCACTGTGTCAGGGCCTCAGGAAATAGTGGTGAACAACAGTTATTGCTCTTATAAAGCTTATAGTCCAGTGGGGAGGGTAGACACTGGAACAAGTATTTGCAGTTGTAACAAAGGTCATGAAACAAAAGTGCAAGCGGAGGGGCCATAGAAATGGACAGTGGGGGTAACCTAGCCTGGGCAATCAAGAGAAATTCCTTAAGGAAGTAACACTTCAACTAGGTCTCAGTGAGAAAAAGTGAGAAAGAGTGAGAAAGAGCTAATCAAGTGAAGAAGGCAGTAGGGCAGTGTTTAGTGTGGAGAAGAAAGGTCGAAGCACCTGACTAATCATCTGAGAATGATACTATGCTGGAAGTTGAACATTGGGCCAATGTGCAGAATCTTGAGAAGGGGGAACAGTAAAACAAAATGAAAAAAATGAGTAAGCATGAGCCACCAGGGGCCTAGTACCATCACTCCCTGGAGGAGCCCCAGCTGCCCCAGCTGCTCTAGTCACCATGACCACAACCAAGACAGGCAAGGCTAGGAGCCAGCAGCCACCCGCCCTCAGCACTACTGACACCAAGCCTGACACCACCAGCACCACTGGAAGAGGCAGGGAGCAGGCCCAGGCGTCCTCACATCCGTGGCGCCTGCCCTTGGGGCTAAGCTCATTGTAACAAACGTTTGGGGAACAGTTCAGTGTAAGACATGGATAAAGAAGAGGTGATACATATCTACAATGGAATATTATTCAGCCATTCAAAAGAGTATCTTGCTATTTGCAATGACATGGATGGAGCAGGAGAGTATAATGCTAAACAAAATATGTCAGTCAGAGAAGTGTAAACACCATGTGATTTCAGTCATATGTGGAATTTAAGAAACAAAACAAACAAGCACAGGGAAAAAAAGAGAGGCAAACTAAGGAACAGACTCTCAACTATAGAGAACAAACTGATGATTCCCAGAGGGGATTCCCCCATGGGTGGGGGCATGGGAGAAACAGGTGATGGGGATGAAGGAGGGCACTTGTGATGAGCACAGGGTGATGTATGGAAGCATTGAATCACTACATTGTACACCTGAAGCTAATATAACACTGTATGTTAACTAACTGGGATTTCAGTAAAAGCTTGAGAAAAAAAAGAAATTGATATGGTTTCATCAACAGGAATGATGCCAAGGAGATATATGTGTACACCAAGACTGCCATATACAAAAATAACCCCAGAAAGTCCCTTCACAGTGTTTGAGATGGAGAGATTGTGGAGCTTGACATTATTGAAGGAGGAAAGGGAAATGTGACAGAGCTCTGGTGGAGCTCCAGTGCGAGGCTATAAATTCACAGTGGATAGTAACAATTGACCATGTTATCCACATCACAGGAGTCCTCCACGCAATTACCTGCAGAAGTACCAAAATAGTGAGAGTGGGGCAAGAAGGAATGCATGGATCGGTTCCCAACTTAGTACACTTGGAGACCCTACCGGCAGGCGTCAACCCTCTTGTATAGGAACATGTGGTAGAGGGAACTGACAAGCTGGGTGCGGGAGAAAAAGGTGCAGTGAGACAGAACGTATCAGGATTATAGACCACAATTCCACAGGGGTCCTCCTCGCCAAAGACAGCCTAAAGAAGACGACAAGGAAGAAGATAAGGAAAATAGAGGAGATGGGTCAACACCCATCTCAATGTCGGTACTAACCCAACTTTAATTACCCACACAAAAACCCAGAAAACACCAAGCCACACAACGCCAAAGAGACAAAAGCAGCTGATTCACCAGCTGAGAATTCGTCTGCTCCTAAGGCTACATAGGGCAGAGCTGGGTAAATACTACTGGCTCACCAAATATACTATCTCTATACTATCGTCTGGTTTACTCACCCAAAAAAAGGAAATGAACATGAAATTCCAGCAATTAAAAATGAACAAAAGGATGGAGCTGGAGACCTTAAGTGCTTGCTTTTTGCCCACTGACCAGATAAATACAACTATCTGCATTATCTATGCAGCATCGGGTTTTTATTATTTTTACCTAAAGATGTTTCTTTTTAGTAATGACAAATGTGGTTTTTTTTTAAAAAAAAAAAAAAAAAGCCTGGTTTTTCTCAATACACCTTTAAAGGATTTTTAAATCGTTTCATATATGATCACCTTAAGATTTTTAAAGAACCTCAGATCCCTGGGTAGCTCAGTTGGTTAAATATCTGTCTTCAGCTCAGCTCATGATCCTGGAGTCCCAGGATTGAGCCCCACATCTGGCTCCCTGCTCAGCAGGGAATTTGCTTCTCCCTCTGCCCCTCACCCAGAGCATGCTCTCTCTCTCTCTCTCTCAAATAAATGAAATCTGAAAACAAACAAAAAACAGATTTTTAAGAACCTCATTTTTAACTGTAATAAAAGTTTGTAACTTGGGGTGCCTGGCTGCCTCAGCATGCAACTCTTGATCCCAGGGTTGTGTGTTTGGGCTGCACATTGGGTGTAGAGATTACTTGAAAAATAAAATCTTTAAAGAAACAAAGTTTACAACTTGATTTTTACAAAAAAGTCAACAAACAGCAAGCACCTGTTAATAAAGGTGTTTAAGGAAAGAGAGAAGAAAGAAATAAAGGAAGGGAGGGAGGGAGGAAGAATGGAGGAAGGAAAGAGAAAGAAAAGAAAAGAAAAGAAAAGAAAAGAAAAGAAAAGAAAAGAAAAGAAAAGAAAGAAAGAAAGAAAGAAAGAAAGAAAGAAAGAAAAAGAAAAAGAAAGAAAGAAAAAATAATGTGGGCTAGCTTTTACTAGGCCTCATAGGACATACTGCAGATTTTTAAGTTTCTCTTAAAGAGAAAAGCCAAAGGAGAGTCTTAGAAGATGACCTTGGATACACAAGAGAAGATGAATTGAGCGGGAATAAAGGATGATGTATGGGAACCAGACAGGACGCCACTGTAGTAATCTAAGCATGAGATTATGGTGGATTAGATTGGGGTGGCTATAGTGAGGATAGAGAAAAGTCAATGGGTTTAAGAGATATTTCAGAGCCAAATCAATATGACATGGATTTTTAAAAAGTATTTTAACAGAACAATTTAATATAGAGACTAGAAATAGGAAATGACGAGAGAGACATGTAGAATTATATCAAGGGACCATTTGAGCCTGATGACTGTCATTTTCCCACAAGGTACTCTGTAGCCAGGAGCTACTAGGCTCACCCAGAGATGTTGATTTTCCAGGCCAAGTGTGAAACATGAACAATTCAGGCAATTCAGTGATGGGCTGGAGAGTGACTGGACATTGGACCATGAAATCCAAGCTGTATAAAGATGATAGGAAAAGCTAATATGAGGTAAAATGCATACTGAGACTATTTGAGAAACAAGCTAGGTGGCTTGGAGGTTGCTGGTGATCAGAAAAAAATGATGTATATACCAGTGACTTTCTAGACAATTTGGGGAATAAATGGCTGAGGTAGAAATGGAGGATAAAGTCACTAACAATGAAGAGTTAATGAAGTGAGAGGCTAGTACTAGAGAAGTGGGTAACCATATGGATATGGAATTCAACCAAGCTGATGACAGCGTTTAGAGTAGAAAGAGAGATCTTGAGCCAGATACCAGATAAAGTCTTCACCGAATAATGGCAAGTGTAAAGGATGAGACAGAAGAAAATCATGGGAAAGGTAAAAAAGAGTATAAGTCTTAGCTTACCTACTATTTAAAAATACCAACTATTAGAAACCATAATGTTAAAATTATACACACACACACTGCAAGGCCATTCATTTCTTCCTTGATTCTGTTAGGTATCCAGAATCATTCTAATAGATCTGTTTTTCTCTGTTAAGTTTGGCAATGTTGGTTTCTGTTGCTTCTAACCCAAGAACTCTGACACTGCCGGGCAGGGTGCTGGGTGCTTTATATTGAATTTGTTTAATACTCACAACACTCTTAAAAGGGAGATATCATAATCTCCATTCTATGCATAGGGAAAATGAGGCTGAAGGCAGTTAAAGTAACTTGCCTATAGGCATCCAGCCAACAAATGGTGAAGGCTGAGTAGGGGCTCAGGTCTTTGTCTTGGATGCCTGAGGCTATGTTCCTTACACTTTACAAATAATCAGAGATATTAATAAGTTTTCCTTTATTGCTTTATTTCCTTTATCAGATACATTCTGCTTTAAATGATCTCTATTAAATATCAACAGATACACCAAATTAAAGTTCTGTATATTGTTCTATTGTATATATGTGCACTTATTTCCCTATTTAAAATATCTCCTAATCACATAAAATCCAGATCTTTTCATGTTCCAAATTCTTTTGTATTCCATAATTAAGAACAATTGCACACAATCTCATAATGGTGATAAGTTTAATTATGACTCCAAGAACGTGCTTAATAACCACAGTTTTAAGTAAAGCTAAGACACAAAAATCCATAAAGATATTCTACAGAGGGAAGGAAATTTACTAGATGTCATAGGAGCAACAAAGAAGTGAAAATTCTCCTCAAGATACGCATTGTCTAATTGGAAAAACAACAATGATGCAAAAAGTAAAATAGTGGTTGGAAATGGAACAAAAATGAGAAAGTAGTCTGTGATTCACTGTGAAATGGGTATTTTAAGAGAGGTGTCTGTAAAGTCCGATGAAGGACCTAGATGGTCCCTCAGACTTAGGGAACTAGGAAACGAGGAACAATATTCTTGCTTCTACCCACAAGAAAAAATGTTTGATACCTAAATAACAACCTAAAATAATAAAAGGTTTCCATGAAGCATGGCTGACACGTCATATATCACCATCCCAGGGGAGCATTTCCAGAAGCTGATTTCCCAGATTTATAGAACACAACTTCTTAGTGGTCACTGTAACAAACGGGATATTTCCCTATGTCTTCTGGCTGAACCAGTGACAAGTTACATCACTAATCCTGAATTTCTTAACAAGAGTCATCATCTCGTGTTAGAAACTTCTCTGGAGGGTTTGGTGCTGTTCTCTCATGTTGATTATTTGAGATTTATGTCCTGGAAAGCCAAACTGCATTTCTAATCTGTCATCAAAGTAGATTATCAGAACCAGAAATGACGAAACCTAACACGGTTTTTCATGCTTAAGACTAACAGCAAAAACTGCAATCTGTTTCACCAGATTCAGAGTAAACATGATATATTAATGAGTGGTTTTTCCTCTCTTGCCAAATAATTATAGGTTCCTTCTTCCTAAAAACAAATTATTTTTATTTCCCTTAAGAAGACTATGATTAATTGAACAAAATTACACTTGTCTTTAATTGAATAGATTTCCTTCTTTCCTCTGGATTAGTGATATATTATATATTATTAAATAGCTTGGGAAAACCCAAAGAAGGAAATTTTCCTCTTCAGGACTAAAGCCGTGTGGTTAGTGGCTGCTAGGGAACTATACACAAGGGTGGACATGTTTCATTCCTTTGTTAACATGACCTTTGGCAAACTGAGTGAATGGTGACCTACAGTTTGGTCCATTCACACTGCTATAACAAAATACCACACACTGGGTATCTTATTAGGAAAAGAAATTGATTTCTTGCAGTTCTGGAGGCTGGAAGTTTAAGATCAAAGTGCCAGTCAGGTTGGATGATGCCCTCTTCTGGGTTCCCAGCCAGTGGTTTCTTGCTGTCTCCTCACACGGTAGAAGGCACAAGGGAGTTGAGTGGCGTCATTTCATGAGAGCATGAATCCTAGTCATGTTAGGGAGAATGAGTTCATTCTCCACTTTGGCACAGAATGCAGTCCCAACTTCTCTGAGGGATCGAGTTCTTCGGCGACAGCAAGAAAACTATGGCAGGGGCCTAGGGGAAGACAGAGCCCTATAGACACCAGTGTACCTCAGAGAGGCCTGACAAAGCACAGTAATCCTGAGTGGGGATGGGACTTGGCTTATAAGCACAAATGAGATACTCCTGCAATAACACCCAGAAATACTTGGGGATGGGCCATGCATCATCAGGTGAAGTCTTCACCTGGCCCAAGTTGACCATTAATGTAGACTGTCCCTGTGGCAGACAATGGTAAATGCCTGACCCAACCAGCCTTTCCAAGCTCCTTCCCTGCTACATTCCAGCCATGTGGGGCTCAGGATAGTGTTCAAGGCCATGTGACCAAAACAGAAAACCTTAGCGATGTTCTAGGGAAAATACTTTCCTTCCTGGTACAAATCTGTCTCCTTCTCTTTTCTTCCCGAAGGAATGTGGTCATGATTCCTGAAGCAGCAGCTACCATTATCTTTGAGTCTCTGCAACTGCTGGTTTCTGGACTTCTTGTTATAGGAGGAAAATAGCCCAATGTGCTTACCTGACCATAGTCGGGCTTGCAGCCATTGCTAACTGACTGATACATGGCTACAGGCTGATAAGGCCTGTAGAATTTATATTACCACAAATGTTGCTGGCAACCCTCCTAAAAAAGTGACCTCAGGCTCAGATACCAGCCAAGTATCTCCTTCCATGGACTTGGCTCAGTCTCTATGCGTCCTCTGTGTGACTTCTTACAATGTTCTGATATTCATTTACCTATCTAAAAAAGATTGGTGCTGGCAAGGATATGGAAAAAAATTGGATTCCTCCTATACTGCTGGTGGAAATATAAAATGGTACAGCCACTCTGGAAAACTGTTCAACAGTTTTTTATAAACCAAACATGCACTTTCCATATAACATAGCAATTATATACCCTTGGGCATTTATCCCAGAGAAATAAAAACTATGTTCACACATACATAGCTAAAAACCTGTACAATTGATCCTTGAACAGCAAGGGTTTGAACTGCACCAGTCCACTAATACAGGAATTTTTTACAGTACAATATTGGAAATGTATTTTCTCTTCTTTATGATTTTCTTAGTAACATTTTTCCCTCTAGCTTACTTTATTCTAAGGATGCATCATATAATACATATAATATAAAAATATGTGGTAATTGACTATGTTATCAGCAATCAGTAGGCTATCAGTAGTTAAGTTTTGGGGGAGTCGAATGTTACACGTGGATATTCTACTGTGGGTTGGGGGGTCAGCTCCCCTACCCACCATGTCGTTCGAGGGTCAACTGTACATAGCAGTTTTGTTCATAGCAGCTTTGAAATAGCAAAAACCTAGAAATAACCCAATGTCTTTCAAAGAGTAATTGTTGAACAGACTCTGGAACATCTCTACAATGAAATACTACTGAGCAATAAAAGGGAATGAACTATTGATATGATACATGCAACAACTTGGACGGACCTCAAGGACATGATGCTTAGAGAAAAAAGTCAATCTCTAAAGGTTATACACTGTGTGATTCCCATTATATAACAGCCTGGGAATGACAAAAGTACACAGATAGAGAACAGGTTAGTGGTTGTCCAGGTTTGGGGATAAGACACAGAGGGAAGGAGGATATGAGTATAAAGGGGTTGAACAAGAGAGGTTCCTTTGTGGTGATGGAACCGTTCTCTGTACCTTAATTGTGGTGGTCGTTATGCAGATCCACAACTGAGATCCAACTATATAGAACTATAAGCACACACGCATATACACGTGGGCATGCACAAGAGTGAACACAGAAATCGGTGAAAATGGAATATGGTCTATAGTCCAATTAATAGTTTACTGGTTTTGGTATTGTACTACAGTTATGTAAGATGACACCCTCAGGGGAAGATAGGTAAAGAATACATGGAACTTTAGGTATTAGTTTCACAACTTTCTGTAGGTCTATAATTATTTCAAAATAAAAAGCTTTAAAGAAAAAAGTCAATAGTAAAAGAGACTGTCTAGCCAGAGTATCTTTTCTGAATGGAATCTATAATCATTTTCTTTAAAATTTTGCATATAGTTTTAAGCATGATAGATATTTTTCCGTATTAAAATGAATGTGACCTAACTATAGAAAGAGAGAAAAAAGTTTGGGGTAGAGAGGAAGAAAGCAGGGAATAATACATACCCTTTAAACTTGGAGATGAACAGAAATCAAATAAAGAAGATATTTTTAAATTTTTAGTTAGAAAATTGAACTTAAGAGTCTTATTCAAGCATGAATAATAAATCAAAAACCAGACAAATATAAATATAATGCAAAAGTGAATGTTTAAGTAAATGACACTGGTCTGGGAAACTTTTTTTTTTTTTAAAGATTTTATTTATTTATTTGAGAGACAGAGAAAGCGAGAGAGAACATGAGAGGAGAGAAGGTTAGAGTAAGAAGCAGACTCCTAGTGGAGCTGGGAGCCCGATGTGGGACTCGATCCTGGAACTCAAGGATCATGACCTGAGCCGAAGGCAGCTGCTCAACCAACTGAGTCACTCAGGCGCCCAGTCTGGGAAACTTTTGATCCAGTTATCTTTTATGGGCCAAAGAATCACTGTCACTTACCACACAACTAATTATTTTTTCCACTTCTCTTGGGAAAAAAATGTGAAATTAACCAATTGTGACCATTAAGCACGTTACACAAAACCTGTATGCACTTGTCTCAGAAAAATAAATTGTACACATTCACAAGCAAAATAAATGCTTGGAAAGTTCTTATACCAACTCCCTTTGAGGAGAAAACAAAAGCCACCCATTAGGCCAATCCCTGTTGCCTCAAATGAGGTAGTGATTGAATGTACCAGTTATCTTTGAATGCTACCATGACCCTTATTTCTGTCTAGGGGTGGCAATAAAGGTATCAAAAAGTTTTTCCTTTTTGAAATAGTTATCTAGTCATTCACAGAAGTAGCTATAGGGGCTGCTGGGTGCTCAGTCAGTTGAGCATCCAACTCATGGTTTCGGTGCAGGTTATGATCTCAGAGTCCAGGGATCAAGCTCTGCATCTAGCCCCAGGTTAGGCTCTGCATTCAGGGTGGAGTCTTCTTAGGATTCTCTTTCTCCCCTTCCCTCTATCCCTCTCACTGCTCATGCACACGTATGTGCATGCTCTCTCTCTCCCTCAAATAAATACATAAATCTTAAAAAAAAAAAAAAGTAGGGGCGCCTGGGTGGCTCAGTCGTTAAGCGGCTGCCTTCGGCTCGGGTCATGATCCCAGAGTCCTGGGATGGAGCCCCCGCATCGGGCTCTCTGCTCGGCAGGGAGCCTGCTTCTCCCTCTACCACTCCCTCTGCTTGTGTTCCCTCTCTCGCTGTGTCTCTCTCTGTCAAATAAATAAAATCTTTAAAAAAAAAAAAAGTAGTAGCTATAGATTAGGGACAAAACTCTCAAGATCAAGAAAAGGAGAAACCCAGATTGCTATAACTTTTGAAAAACTTACTCTCCCAAACAGCTGAACCAAGTGTGGGTATTATGTGGACTCTGTATAGCATTACCTTGGGTAGAACACAGAGAAGCCAGCAGAAAAACTGGGTTTCCATTGCCAGGTGTTCTGAAGAGTGAAACCATTCGCTTTTTTATTTATATGTTTATTTATTTATTTATTTATTTGACAGAGAGAGAGATCACAAGTAGGCAGAGAGAGAGTGGGGGGGGGAGGGAAGCAGGCTCCCCGCAGAGCAGAGAGCCCGATGTGGGGCTCGATCCCAGGACCCTGAGATCATGACCTGAGCCGAAGGCAGAAGCTTTAACCCCCTGAGCCACCCAGGCGCCCCAAGACCATCTGCTTATTAAAAAGAACTGAAATTAGCCCTTCAGGGAAGCGGGTCTTCTCCGATTTTGTCAAAGCCTCTGTCTATATTCATGAGACTTCACATTTTTTTAGTTTTACCTGTGACTTCTGGGAGTTTGCAAACGTGTATGAACTTAAAACATACCCTGGAACCAAATTACATAAATTGAAAAATCACATATAGCTTTCTGAACACAGTCCGGCAATGTCAGACACACAGTAAAATTGTGACAAATATTGGCTGCGGAATGAATACCTGAGTAAATGAAATTTAACATACTCTCCTAATTTTCACTCTTGTTCAAAAATATCAACTGGGGTGGGGGCGCCTGTGCAGCTCAGGCTCAGTCTGTTGGTTTCAGTTCAGGTCATTATCTCATGGGTCATGGTATCCAGCCCCAAGTGGGGCTCCATCCTCAGTGCGGAATCTCCTTGAAGATTCTCTCCCTCTGCCCCTCCTCCACTCCCCACGTCCCATCCACACGCATGCTCACTCTCAAAATAAATAAATAAACCTTTCTAAAAAATACATAAAAATAAAAATATCAACTGGGGATTGCTATATCAACTTAAATTTTAATGGTAATTTTCAGAAATTTTAAGAAATGAAATGCTAGAAGAACCAACACAATTATTTGAAATTATCTATCAGGATGAAACCTTTTGGGAAAAGGAGAGAGCCATTTGAAGGTTTTGTTTATTGGTATCACATTGGTGGAAGAACCGTGTTTAAAAAAAAAGCAAAAGGCTGAGATACAGGACCAATTTAGGGGTCCAAGATATTCAACTGTTAGGAGATACTGGATCAGGAGAAGGCTGTAACTGTGACCATAATTCACATTGTACAAACTAGTCAATTCCTTTAACAGTGGCCACAGAAAATGTCAAAGCTCATTTTTTTTCCTCCCCCCCCCACTCTTTCATATTTTGCTGTGTTACTCACGTCCTATAGTAACTCCTGGCTGACTTGAAAGGCTCCCTGGGACATCAATTCCCAGGACTCAATTTTCTCTATCAGATTGTTGCAAATAAATCTCATTTTATATCTCAGCTCATAACAACAGTGAAACTGCTTTACTGTGTCTCTGCTTTCTATTGCTGTGTTTAATGCTACAGCTGAGGGCCTGATCATCTCTCCATGAGACACAGGAGATGGGAATGTTATTTCCCTTCCCCCACCCTTCAACTCCCCATAACAATTGAGCATTAAGGCACTAAATCACCATCATAATTGTCTAGATACATCCAGTCCACTGGCTTAATGAGACGGGAAGTAGGTTGCTGGGGAAGAGGAATGACATTTTAACAAGACAACTTGCATCAAACTGTAATTTATCCTCCACAACACATTTAATTTTTCTGGAAAGTTATCAGAAGCAAAATCGCCATTTTGAAGATGCCAAACCCCGCTTAACCCTTCTGAACCACTTTATTAAATTAATATAAGTGTACAAAACATTCTTTAAATATTTGAAAAAATATGCTAGCAAAATGCTACCTACCTCATTTCTGGTGGTTCTGAAGCATTTGAGACTTAAAACATTCTATTTTAAAAGACAGAAGTTCACACAGTGTTTCCCCCCCACACACACACAATCTGTGGGAGATACATTCCAGGACTCCCAGTGGGTGCCCAAAACTGTGGATATTACCTGAACCCTACTTATACTATTTTCCCCTGATACATACATACCTATAATAAAATTTAATTTATGAAGTATGCACAGGAGATTAACAGTAATAATAAAACAGAACAATCATAACAATATACTATAATAAAAGTTACATGAATGCGGTTCCTCTCTCAAAATATCTTACTGTACTGCACTCACCGTTCTTCTTGTGATGATGTGTGATGACAAAACTCCTACCTTTTGAGACGAAGGGAGGTGAATGACAGAGGCACTGTGTCTTAGTATTAGGCTACTACGGACTTTCTGACCATCTGTGGTTGACGCAGGTTAAGGGGGACCACCTTACTACGTTTTTCATTCTGTAAGACTCAGCCAATTCCATTGGCACTTTTACCTTGCCCTGATAACAAAATTGACTGGACCTGAGCTTTCTGTTTACCATCTCCAAGCCTCATTAAATATCTCGAGCCCATGACGGCCCACCATTCCAGAGGCTGCGTGGGGCTATGTTCAGATTCAGAAATAAAACTAAAGTCTTCTCAGGGGATCGTCAGTGCAGTGGTTTCTGCAGACACAACTAGGGTTGGGGTGATTGTCTTCACCCCAAGAGAAAGCGCAGAGAGAGTCACGCAGTATGAAAATATGGCCGTGGTCATGCTTTTTTCTCGATGCAGAGCAGCTTTGTGCTGCCATTATTTCTGAGCTAGATGTAGATTAGGACTACATAGGAAAAGAGAAATCACAGACACTTCTCTTAGTTCTACCTTTTTACTTTTTTGGTAAAAAAAAGCTCTGTTTTAACCTAAACCACTTACAGCTGAGGCCTGCAATCTCACTATTTCCTTCTTTTCCTTCATCCTATTCTTGTTTCTTTTGTTCTTATTCCTCCTTTTCTCCCTCCCTCCCTCCCTCCCTTTCTTTTCTTCCTCTCTCCCAGCCTACTTGCTTTCCCCCTCTAGGTATCTCTTATCTCTTGCCCTCCAAATTACCTTCTGGCCCTTCATTTAGGTGTGATTCAAGATTAGGTACTTTAAGATTAGGGTCTGTTTGGTTGGAATTTTGTTGATGAGTCAAGCCTGCATCTTTGCTATGCTTTTGAGGACCTTTAAAGGACTGACTGCTTGTTGCCTGCACTAAAACACACATCATCTCCCTGCAGCCTTTACTTTAAGCAAGAGGCAACCAGTGTGGTGCAGCAGCCCTCTGCAGTGTCCCCAGTGGGGGTATTCTGGGAATGTGCGCTGAGTATACCTGCTCCCTAAGCTGGAAATAGGTTGATATGCTCATGGTTTTGACTAACAACAACAAAAAATTCAAACAACACAAAAATAGCTAGACTAAATGGTGGCTGTATCAGGCTTGTCCTCACTGATTCACTCTTCACAACTGCTCTATATGTGCTATTACTATCCCCAACTTACCTTTGTGGAAATGGAGACACAGAGAGGCTAAGGCACTTGCCCAGTGATGCACAGCCTCCTGTGTAAGAGCCAGAATTTGAAATGGACAGGTTGACTCCAGGGTGCCCACATATAACCACAAACTCTACACCGCTTCTATCTGTATGTGGGTACATAGAACATAGTTTGGACGTTTTTAAAAACAAAAATGGGATAAAAATGTATATACTATTCTGACATTTAAAAATAATTTCTTGCGGTAATGGAGAGTGACTGCTTAATGGGTATGGGGTGTCCTTTTGGAGCGAAGAAAATTTTTGGAATTAGAGGTCATGGTTGCATGACACTGTGAATGTAACAAATGCCACTGAATTGTACAGTTTTAAATGATTAATAGTTAATTGTATGTTGTGTGAATTTTACATTAAAAAAAATGAGTTCTTGGGGCGCCTGGGTGGCTCAGGGGGTTAAAGCCTCTGCCTTCGGCTCAAGTCATGATCTCAGGTCCTGGGATCAAGCCCCGCATCGGGCTCTCTGCTCAGCAGGGAATCTGCTTCCCCCTCTCTTTCTGCCTGCCTCTCTGCCTACCTGTGATCTCTTTCTCTGTCAAATAAATAAATAGGGGCACCTGGGTGGCTCAGTTGGTTGGGCCGCTGCCTTCGGCTCGGGTCTTGATCTCAGGGTCCTGGGATGGAGCCCCGCATTGGGCTCTCTGCTCGGCGGGGAACCTGCTTCCTCCTCTCTCTCTGCCTGCCTCTCTGCCTGCCTCTCTGCCTACTTGTGATCTCTCTCTCTGTATCAAATAAATAAATAAAATCTTAAAAATAAATAAATAAATAAAATATTTTTAAAAATCAGTTCTTAATACGTTGGAGATCTTTCCATACAATTGTACAAAAGTCAGTCTAATCATGCCCCTATTTATAGACAATCAGGTTGTTTCCTAGATTTTCTATTACAAATTCCTCCTAGGAAGAAACACATCTTTGGAAAAATTACTCTTACAACCCCTCTTTGAGTTGCTGAGTCTCCTGAGTTTGACCAGGCCAAGGCCCAGCTTTGAGAGGCCAGACAACTTTGTCTAATAGAGGATGGTGCCTAAGGGAGAGGAAGAAGGTGGAAGAAGGCCCCAGAAAAACTTCAGAATAGGCTGCAACTGTCAAAATGTTTGGTGGGAAGGGATTTTGTTTTGTTTTGTGTTGTGTTGTTTTGTTTTCAAAACCAATGAAGGTGGTCGCTTAGCTGTGGGACAGAGATAAGATGTGTACGATCTGAAAGCAGAGATATAAGCTAATATCAGCTGCTAAAATATACAACATTCTAAACCTCATTCCAAAATGTGTCAAGTCTTTAACCCTGAAGAAAGAATGTGCTGACTCCCCTGGGTGGGAGAAGCATTCACCTCCCACTCTGATTTACCTTTCCCATACCGCCCTCCTCCCACACAGTCTGGGAGATATCTCTTTCTCAGGCTCCTCCACTCGAGATCCCTCATTAACTCTCTGTCAGATTGTCCTCATCAGGTTAATAACACCCACCCTGGCATAAACAGAGATAATCGTTCTCAGCAGGTAAAATGAACAAATTGCTGTCCCTTGCCACGTCGCCGTGAGCCCCCTGGCTTTCTCCAAATGCCTCATAACACTGCCTCGGCTCACTCGAAGATCACAGTTCACTCCCCTCAGACACCTGCAAGATTGCGGCCTAGTCACCTTCTCCCATTGCTCTCTTGGTGCTAAGAGTGAAGTTAGTCAAGGGACCGAAAAAAAAAAAAACAGTCTCTTTTCCATCACCCACTTTAGGAAGTACAGCATCTTAGTTCTTACCTTTTCTCAAAAGAATTTTTTTTTTTAACAGAAAACACCTCAGGAAGTACATCTGTGGCATAGGCTCACAAAAGTAATGTCTTCCAAGAATCCAATTATTCAGACTCTCTGTGCCTTGAAATCTTTAACTCTCAAGGGTTTGGGTTTTCCCTGCAGGGGCAAGCCTCCAAAAAATGAGAGGTTGGAAGGAGTGAATGGTTTCCTAAGGGACAGGAGACAACTGTCACATCTGAATCCCCAGAAGCACAAAGGCTGTCCTCTAATTTTCTGAGAGCTAATTGTTCTAAGGCCCAGAGGGACGCTCCGCCTAATCAGTTTCTGCAGACACTTCAGTCCCTGGCAAGAATAGCCTTTTCCTTTATTATTTTTTTTTCTGATGAGTTCGACCCATTTAATTCCATCTAATTCTTTAATGAGGCTCTGTTTTCCATACAGACTCTCAGATTTTTAAATATGTTGTCTACTTCTATTCCATATGCATTGACAAGACTGTCTGGTTTGCTTGAGCTGTGCCTATGCCATGTAAAAGGCAAAACAAACACACAGAAACAAAAAACCCAACCAAACAAAAGTACTTAATTATGGGACACCTGGGGGACTCAGTCAGTTAAGTGTCTGCCTTCCGCTCAGGTCATGACCCCACGGACCTGGGATTAAGCCCTGCATCGGGCTCCTTGCACAGTGGGGAATCTGCTTCTCACTTCCTCTCTTCTGCTTGCGTTCCCTTTCTTGCTATCTCTCTCTGTCAAATAAATAAATAAAATCTTTTTTAAAAAAACTTAATTAATTTATCAACTGGACAATTAAGCTGATTGTATTACTGAACTAACCAGTGATTTGGTCAATATTATTAGTTGATTCCCTTAAAACCATCAAACCATGTAGATAGCCAAATTCCAGAAACTCTTCTAAGTAATATCTGTATTCTCTTCCTTTAAAAGCGAGCAGAAATAAGGTTCCTCCAAATTCTTTTTGGGGAGGGGGGATTTCTGTCAATTCTTGATGAATGTCATATGACTACGAGTTGTGCAAAAATGTAATGCAATGGTGTATGTCATCCAGAATCAAGAAACTCGTCCAAGAAGTACTGATAACTTAATACCACACCTAAGAATCTCTAGAAATATAAATATCCTGAATCCTGAGGAATTTTTAGTTTATCTGTTAGGAATTCTGCAGACTCATCTCTGAATTCCACATGGATTCAATTTTCATTTTTTAGAAATGGCAAAGGGTAACAAGTTGATTTCTCACTATGGTCTCAGAGGGCCTCCTTGGTGGTCTACAGCATGATCCCTAAATTAAAAATTATCTACAAACTACCCTTCTGGACAGCAGTTGGACTGTATCAACCAGTAACCAAGTTTTCTCTTTAAATTCAAAAAGATTTCATTCCAAGTGTTCCCTGATCTGACAGAACTGTAAGTTAGATGCTTTTTCATCAGTGTCCTTCCAGCTCCAATCTCTGGCTGCCCCAAGCCCTCAGCTCTCATGCTACAGCTTTCTGTGAAGGGCAGGTGCTCCAGGGTCAAGGGCTGAAATGGAACGTCCTTGCCTCCTGGCATCTTTCCATTCTTACTGTTGCCTGACCCCCAAATCAAGACATGCCCCAGTATGTGTATGCATACACATACCTCACCTCCTTTGTCATAGCCTTCTGTTAATTTCTCCCTTTCTGGTGGACTTTCAAATACAAACAAATATCAGAACCTTTGATTAAGATATAGAAATCTGTTAGAGATGATAATATATGAACCTTTAGACATCCTGTGAAGAATAAAGACAACTGGACCTCGGTCTCCCCTCCTATAAAATGAAGGCAACTGCATCACTGTATCTGCTAGTGGTTTGAGAAAGATGAAGAGGATCTTGTTTCCAAAGTCTCTTTAAGTTTCAGCATACAATGGTGCCGGCAAAGAACAAAGTATCGTTTTCCTTCGGGCAGAATAATTAAAACAAAATCTCCTGAGTCCCATCTCTGTGCATGTCTCTCAAAATTGATCATGCAGTGATTTTTAAGAACAGAGCAGCTCTGTGTCATTTATTTATAATCGCTTCTCATTGTTACAGTGGGGCATTCATACACATCACCTTCAGGCTCTGGGGAACTGTTCACATTCATTAGGGAAAGGAAACAGTCTTTCTTTCAAATAAGCAATTTGATTGCTTCAGCAATAGGTCTGTAATTACTGGAGCACTGGGATATGTTATTGTTAATAAGATGAAGAAACCAGCCTTTCTCCAAATCAGAGGGGGTTCGGCCTCTTCTTTCAGAGACTGTAATTAAAAGGGGTGGCAGTAGTTCCCGGGGCCCCATCACAGGGCTGGCACCAGAGTGGAGACACCAGGTCAGAGACACTTCCTCCCACTCTTGTCCTCTGTGGAATCAACTGGCCCAAACTGAGCAGACCTTAGAATACTGAGGTGGTCATGGGGTGCCTGGGTGGCTCAGTTGGTTAAGCAACAGACTCTTGATTTTGGCTTGTATCATGATCTTGGGGTTGTAGGATCAAGGCCCACGTCGGGCTCTGTGCTGGGTGTGTGGACCCTGCTTGGGATTTTCTCTCTCTCCCCCTCTTTTCCCTCCCCACTTCTAAAAAAAAAAAGAATTTAAAAAATAAAGAAATAAAAATTAAAAAAGAAGACTGATTTGGTCAGGCAGAGAGGACTTCATGCCGTCTGCTGACACCTATGGCAGGAGGTCAGGGTTGTGACTTCTATTTATACTCAAAAGAGTATAACAGCATTAACTGTGGGAGGCTGACAAGCTTTTAGAATTTTACTTTTTGTATCTGGAGGCCACAATGGATTCTAACTGGAGTGGACAAATTCAGGAAGATTTACCACTTTAAATTCAACAGAAACAAACTCCTGTCCTACTAGCAGTGGGTAATCTAGTCTTCTGGCCTTCATTTTATCAAGCCTTTCAATCATTTGTTCATTCAATCAGTTAAGCCCGCACTCATCATTCAGTTCCTCTTCTAACCCAGGTGAAGCCCTTAGCTCTGGACCAAGTGTTCCTGGGCCTTAAGGAACTCACTTGCAGAACTCCCCAATCTCTGCTTCTTGTTATGCTATTTTAGTTGTTGGCTTTTTTTCTTTTCCTTCGTTCTTGTCTTTCACATTCACATTTAGTCTTTTGCCATTTTCCCCCATATTTTTTCTTTTTGCCCAGCCTTATAAAGTTAGCAGCTATAAATAAGAAGTGACATTATATTGAAATCAAAAACCTCGTTTTGCCACTGTTTGCTAATCATTGATAACAGTAGAAATGACACCAGATAAAATGTAGTCTGGGAACACTGTACATAGAACTAAATCTGGGAAAGCAGTTCTGCTTGGTTATGCTACTTGGTGGAGATAGTTTCAGCCAAGGACAGTGCAAAAACTTAGGAGGACATTTTAGCCACGATATCTGAGGACAACTTTTCATTTTAGTGAAGATCCATTACACTGCGAGGAAACTGTTTTTCAAAGAGGAGATTCTTCTGTTGGTACCTCAGGGAAACTCTTTTCTGTTAGAAAAGTTAATTTGGAAAAAAAAAGAAAAGTCAATTTTGGAATAGAAAAAGGAGTTTCCATGCTCTGTAGAACTGATGCAACTGCCCTTTGTGTTCAAAACTGATGCTGTTGGTGCCATTCTAGAAGAGGGTGCTCTTCAACTGTTTCCACTTCAGTGACAACAGATTCATACTTATCCACATAGTCTTTTCTGACACTCATGACCAATGGTAGTTTCTGGGGAGATAGTAGTCAAGGTTTGAAGGGTAGCAGAACATGCCACCCCAAACATGCCACTTTGGTATATTGATTATTTTGAGTTGCAGGCATTTGAAAACCAGCAGACGCAGGGAGAGACTTTATCTGCACTGCCCTTATCTGCCAAAGAACAGTTCCTTTAAAAGGAACCCAGGTGTCATAAATCCCCTCCCTGGGAGTTTCATCAACCTGGGAGGATTGAGTCTTGTCACAAGAGAGGAGACTAGAAGTCCACACCACATCCAGACAAACTTTGTCACAACCTATCATGCCTTCCACCTAATCTTCTAAGGGCCCTTTTTTTTTTTTTTCTCAAAAATTACTTACTCTTCCCTAAAAGGCCTATATCCCCCTCTCTTTTCCCTATTAAGATGGGATTTAATCCTGAATTCTAAGTCATTTGGGGGAGCTACTCATTTTTCTCTGGGTATCTCCCATGTGTGCATGAGGTAAACATACGAATGAAGTTGTTTCTCTTTTGTTAATCTCTCTTATTACAGGAGACTCAGCTAAGAACTCAGTAGGGTAGAAAGAAAATTTTTTTCCTCTCCTACAGTTTAAAGTTATGTTAGCTATTGGGGCACCTGGGTGGCTCAGATGGTTGGGTGTCTGCCTTCAGCTCAAGTTGTAATCTCCAGACCCTGGGATCAAGCCCTGGGAAAAAGCCCATGTCAGGCTCCCAGCTCAGCAGAGAGTCTGCTTCTCCCTCTCTCTCTGCCTCTCCCCCTACTTATGCTCTGTCTCTGTCTCTCTCTCTCAAGTGAATAAATAAAATCTTTAAAAAAAAACATAAAAATAAAAAATAATAAAATTATGTCAGTTATGTTAGCTAGAATTTCGGGGGCAAGTAACAGAAACTAAATGGACTCACCTCAAGCAAAAAGAGGGAATTTGGCATAAGGATACAGAAATGTGCTAAAGAAATAAGCAGGAGTACAGCCAGGCCTTAGAAAGGCTGGAATTAAGAAATGAAAAGCATCCATATTCCCAAGATATACTCTCAAACCATCTCTACTCTGTTTTTTCTTGTACATCTGCTTCATTCTCTAACACCAGAGTCCATCTTTCCCTGCTTTCCCTTCCATAAGGCCAAATATGGCTGAACCACAGCTAATGATTTTATCTGTAACTGTTCCAGTCATTAGAAGAGACCAAGTCTCTGTCTTTCCATTCTTACTCCTGGAAGACAGAATCTGATTGGCCCTACTTGAGTCAAGTAGTCACCCCTTGTTCAATAATCTGAGGTCATCAAGGTGAGCCACACAAAAGGTAGAGTCTCTAGGAGTCTACCGATGTGGATCAGGGGCACTTCTCAGGGAAGGTGGAATGGATTGAGACCTGGAATGTTGAGTTGTGTTAAAGATACCCCCCAAAGTGTCTCTAGTGTAGCCACTAAATTCTGGAAACACAGATAAATACATAATAAATGGTTTATTAATATTACATGATAAAATAGTATTATTTGTGTTTCCAGACATGGTGGCCACCTTGAACTACAAGGGATGGAGTCTACAGCCCTGGAATAGAAAGAAGCTACAGGGCATGAATTCACGATGTAATGAGGCTGGACAACCATTTATCTGAGCTAACCAGTCATAAATGCCCATGTGGATCATGTAAATAGATTCATACATAATGAAGAGATAATTACCTCAGCTTTCTAGTTGCAACCAAATATCCTCTAGTTACAGAGAATACTTAGCAGGCTAATTAGTAGCATTCATTATTCTCTCCTTAGTCCCCCAAGAATGATTCATGCTAATTCCTCAGTAATCCAAATCCTAGTGCTTCACATTCCAGCTATCTATCCCTAGCTCTTATGTTTATGTACCATCCCCTTTGTTAGACTTTCAGCAGCTGTAGGAGCATGCTCATGTTAAAAAAAAAAAAAAGAAAGAAAGAAAAGAAAAAGGTGGTCTCTGTAGAATGGCAGCTTCAGTATAGCTGGACTTCTTATGCATCAGCTACAGGCTCCCAAGGTTTGTGGTAAGAGAGAGAGATAGGAGCTGAATCACCTCTTTTGACTTACCTTCACCTTCATGTTTGCTGTATTCTATTTGTTAGAAGCAACAAACTAAAGCTGGATCATAATTGAGGGGGGGTTGGAATCACACTATTCCTTCTGATAGGAAGAGGGTCAAAGAATTTAAGGATATATTTTTAAATCACTATAAGAAGTTTCTTTGCACAAGAAGAAAAACAAAGATGGATATCCTAAGGCCATTACAGTGACAGTGTTATCAAGACTCCAGGCCCTTTCAAACTTTCCTGTCAGCATCTTTAAGGACTTGGTGTATATTTTGTTCATATAATGGCTGCTGCATCTCCCCACATCACATCTATATTCTAGGCAGGATGAAGGCAGAATGTTATGCCTTCCACCCCCACTCCCTTCTTGCCTAAGCAGGAAAGTAACAGCTTTCTCATAAACCAGCCAGCCTTCTTCCTCTTAGATTTCATTGCCCAGAGTTGTGTCACATGGTCCTGTCAGGAGCTCCATTCTGGAAGAGAGAGCTGAGCTGTTAGGTGTTGGGAGTAGCCAATTAAAGCAATACAGAGCCAAAATAAAAATAAGAGTGAAGCCTTTAATCACTTATTGCAGGGCACCTGGGTGGCTCGGTCAGTTGAGCATCTGCCTTCAGCTCAGGTCATGATTCCAGC
This sequence comes from Nasua narica, assembly GCA_028533885.1. Lineage (NCBI taxonomy): Eukaryota > Metazoa > Chordata > Mammalia > Carnivora > Procyonidae > Nasua > Nasua narica. Next base: position 136,594,479 of record CM052800.1, on the reverse strand, counting down.
ATCCTGGGATTGAGCCCTGTGTCAGGCTCCCTGCTCTGCCCCCTTTTTCCCACTTGTTCTCTCAATCTCGCTCTCAAATAAACAAAATCTTTTTTTAAATGAAATAAAAACCTTTTAAAAAAATCACTTAAAGTGAAGTGCCTGGGTGGCTCAGTGGGTCAAAGCCTCTGCCTTCGGCTCAGGCCATGATCTCAGGGTCCTGGGATCAAGCCCCACATCAGGCTCTCTGCTCAGCAGGGAGCCTGCTTCCCCCTCTCTCTGCCTGCCTCTCTGCCTGCTTATGATCTCTCTCTCTCTCTCTCTCTCTCTCAAATAAATAAATAAAATCTTAAAAAAATCAATGCCATAGTATAAGCAAGAAGCTATACTGAGAAAGCACCTACTTCCCCATTTCCCCCATGAAATGATGTGCTCCCATCACTGGAGGATAGGATGGATCAGCACATATCCAGTAGGGTTGACATACTTTTGAAGGAGTAGTGGACAAAAGGATCCTGTCTTTTTCTGGCCCCAGGCGGAGTAAGGAGCGTGAAGGAGAAGGGTTAAGAGTGGTAAAGTACTGAGTCAGAGCAGAGAAAGTATCTTCAAGGTACCCCAATGAGACCTCCAAATGGAGGAACCTGCGCTAGGAATGCAGCTACACATGAGTACATGGCTGGCCAAGTTCTTGACTTGATGCTCAACTAACTGAGCCATGGAGTTCTTGACTATAGCTCCCCTTGGAGGTTGCAGTGCATGAGCTGCATGCCCAGTCTGGTGGGGGGAGGGCAGTTTTCCCCTGGGAAGCCTGCCACGTAAAGCCTTTGTAACTGCCTGTGGCCAGGCCTGGAAAATCACACATAGGTTTTCTTGTTGTTGTTGCTGTTGTTGTTGTTGTTTTAACATTTTATTTATTTATTTATTTGACAGAGAGAAAGAGATCACAAGTAGGCAGAGAGGCAGCCAGAGAGAGAGGGGGAAGCAGGCTCCCCACTGAGCAGAGAGCCCAATGTGGGGCTCGATCCCAGGACCCTGGGATCATGATCCGAGCCGAAGGCAGAGGCTTTAACCCACCGAGCCACCCAGGCGCCCCCACACATAGGTTTTTAAGTAGGATCTTTACTATCTCTGGTTCCACCTAGCTGCAAGATAAGCTGGAAAGTTGAAAAATTTTCTTTCTAGCCTCTACAATAAGGAAAGACAAGGGCAAGGGTGGCTGGGAATGCATGTTGACCAAACAGATCAACATTATCTGTCCAGAGCAGCACAAATGGCCAAAAGGATGGTCAATTTCATTACAGATATTTGGAAATTTGAGGATTCGACTGCGAATTTTTAAACATATTTTAATGTATGTATGTGATAGATATCAAGTAGTAGAAAGAGAAAAAGTAGTAAGTTTGAGGACAGTAACGTCAAGCAAAAAAACTAGGGAAGGAAAAAAATGAGAGAAAGGAGCAGGGACAAAAAGATGGAGCCTCTGAAACCCACAGGGACAGGAAGTGAGGTCACAGACCTAGGAGTTCAGCTTCTCAAGCCAGAGGCAAGTTGGTGTTGCCTTCATTTGACGCGTACCTTATGACAGGCCGTTTTATATCTTGTCCTTTCAGCCTTGTCTCACAGCATTACAAAATTGATTTGGCCTGGTTTTGGCAGTAGCAGGATAACTCCCTTGTCAGCAAAAATGATTTATAATCCAAAATGAACCTTGCAGTTTTCCAAACCCCTCATCAGGCAGAAGTTCCAAAAATGCACACACCCTAGCTCCATATGTTTATTTATCATCCCCTCTGTTAGACTTTCAGCAGCTGTGGCATCATGCTTGTGTAAAAGCAAACAAAAACAAAACAAACAAAAAAACATAAAACAAAAAACAAAAAAACGTAACTCCCTTCCAAATTAATTTCTTTAACACTTAATTTTTTTCTGTCAAAGTCAGAGATGAATTAGCAATGATTTGGCAGTCAATTAAAATTCATAGTAAGCTGTGTTGTGACCCTTGGGTCAGAAACAAATTTCCTACAAACCTTAGGAGAGTTTATTTGGGGTGAGAAAAATTCATACCCTCCTCTCCAGTTCTCATCCCTCGTGCAAGGTGATGACCAGCTGTGTTCCTGAGACATTGTTTGTAAAACCTAGAGGCAACTCAATTCCCTATTCTCTTATTTCTCTGAGATGTGGAGAGAAGATCTGTGGCCACAGCTGCCAGCAAGCAATTCTCAGCTGCAATTCTGTGTAAGTTGTGGATCAAGAAGGGAAACAAAGAGAGGGTGAGAGCAAAGGTTGTCTGTTTTCCACAACTCTGAGATTTGATTATTCTACTGAGCTGAGATGAGAAAGGAGTAGAAGGATAGCATGGCCAGGTGTTTCACAGGTGTGAAAAACCTGTAAAAGCTGAAGTGAGTCTTCTTTTCCTTGAATCAGTGACAGAACTGTATGGTGTAGGATCTGTGAGGATCAACTACTTGCCATCATTGGATGGAAAAGCCTATTTCACAATGTTTAGAATTTCCCATTCCAGAAGGATTAGAAAACTCCCAAATTCCCAGTAGTTGACAAGACTTTTTTGCTGATGGTCATCTCACTGAGAAAAAAGCAATCTTTGACCTTAAGTCATTAAAAGGATTTGATACATGCAACATGTCACTTCATGTCTCTATATTTATATAAGGAGCAAATGCTTCCCAACATGGAACATCTGTGAAGATAATATGAATTTCTGATACTGTTCAAGGACAGGGAAAAAAAGACTTATATAAAAAGAAATGCAAATATAGCTAGCTAGTTAGCCAAGAGGACAAAGGTAGGGGAGACTTACATTAACCTGATCTTCACAGTTGGTAAAAATCTGACAAGGGAAATATGAATTTTAACTAGCTGCCAAGCAGTTGGTTATTCATGTGTGACACACAATACAAGGGAAACTTTAATTTTCTCCTTGTCAGTTTTAAAAAGAGAGGCTGTCAATTCAGCACGTGCAAGTACTAAACGTTATTACAGTAGGGCACCATCCTACTAACATCGTCTCAATACGGTATCAGGAACAAGACCTCTGCCTCATTACCCTTCCATCAGATTTCAACCAGCTCTGCCCCTGTTATGGGCTATATCTTTTTGCGGTAGCACCATGCTCCCTGGGCTCTGCCATAGCCCCCCATTCCCAGTAAAGAAAATGTGGACTGACATCTACTCTTTTAAGAAGCAGCCATTATGAACTCATCTTCTTGGGCCACTGTCTGGTACCATCAATGGGATTTTTCGGTCACACATTTTTTGGTCACCAGTCACTGGTCTGTTGTTAATTTAGTTCAAGTCAATTTAACAAAAAATATTAAGCATTAGGTTAATACTAGGTGCTGGGGCTCTCAGTCATGTACCAAGTTTTCCAATATGATTTCAAAGATGCTGTCAAACCACTTGCAGTCTGGTCACAGTCAGAGACAGCCCCAGAAAACATGCCGGTGTTTAGGAAATATGATACCTATTAATTCATTAAACAAACATTTATTGAGTGCCACTTACTCTCCTACTCTCAAGGAACTTACATTCTAGTAGGGAGAGGTGGGTAACAACATGTAATCAAAAATTAATAAGATTAACCGCTTGAAGTCCCTGTCATGAATAAGAAATATGCTAATAAAATAGACAGCTGCTGTGGGGAAGAAGGATGGAACTGCTTTAGACAGATGGTCAGGAAGGAGCTCTCTTAGAAGATATTTGAACAGAGTCCCGAATAACGAGGAACCAGGCAAGCACAGGAAAGGTGGGAAAGAGTTTCGGGTCAAGTCTGAGGCCAGAATAGAGCAGGACTTGAAGCAGGAGCCAGATCCTTGGTAGGAGATCCTTGTAAGGAGACAGATTTTATTCCAGTTGCAACAGGAAACTATTGGAGGTTTTTCAGTCAGGTGATGATAAAATACTTTGGCTGCTGTGTGGCAAATCGACTCTGCAGAGCAAGAAGGGAAGCAAGGACTCCAGTTTGGAGGTTTTGCAGCAGTCCAGGCAAGTTTGATATCATTCTTCACAAATGAGCAGTCTGCCCTATCAGGCTCAGGCTCATACTGAAATTCTGGTTGAGCCTTACATGAATTGAATGCTTAGTGTTTGACTGATTGTCAATTGTACATTGTATGGTTGTATCCTTATAATTTAGGGATTTTTTTTTTAAGATTTTATTTATTTATTTGACAGAGAGAGAGAGAGATCACAGGCAGGCAGAGATAGAAGAGGAAGCAGGCTCCCTGCTGAACAGAGAGCCCGACACAGGGCTCGATCCCAGGACCCTGAGATCATGACCTGAGCTTAAGGCAGAGGCTTTAACTCACTGATCCACCCAGGTGCTCCTAATTTAAGGATTTCTAACCCATAGTTGAGAACTCCTAAAGAATGTACTATGATCTACCTATACTCTGAATGTACCCCATTGAAAATAACAGACATCCAGGAACTATCTGACCAGGGCTTGAATCTGAGGCCATGAAACAGAGGAGTTCACTGATAAAAATGGTCCTTGGTTCCTCTCCTTTTTCATGGCTATATTCCTAGCACCCAACACAGAGGTTGACACATAAATATTTCTTGAAGGAGTTACTTTATTAGCTTAGTAAATGCCCACAAAACACTATTAAACCTTGGTAGTGCATCACCCCAACTAGTTGAAGCCTGTTTTTGTGGGAGGGTAGGATGAATTCACATCTATACCAAGCTTGGCACACCAGCATCCAAGGCTTAGTGCTGTTGAAAGCTTTCTCAACAGCTTTGCCATTCAGACAATTCCATATCTAGTTCACCCCTGTCCCCCAAGTCTTCGTTCTCCAGAGAGACACTGTAGACCAACATCTCACCCACACACAATGCCCTCCCTATGGGCACTAGTCCTTCATCCTGCTTCCCAGCTGCCTTCTCCTCTGCCCTACTTCCCACTCTGTACCAAAAACAGGGAAACCTTTTGTGGGAGCAATCAAGCTGTAAATCACTATTTATATTTCTTGGAGTAAACTTAAGGCCGAGAAAGGCTGCCCTAGGGACTAAAGCCCATCTGGAAACATGAATAATGTGAAATTTATCCCTCCATGGATCCCTCACAAGACCAATTATAATATCATCCTTCCCAAGCATTTCTGCCAATTTTTTATGGGGGTCACCAGAAAGTTATATCTTAAGTGCAAACTGCACAGATTTATATAGGGGGTAGTTACTGGGGGAAGGAGGTCCGTGGATGTAAACTACAGGAAACAAGAATATTCCACAGACAGAAATGTGTGTAAATTTGCCTCTTCACTTCAGGAAGTGGAATGGATTTATTCATCCATCCACAAATATTTATTGAGTGACTGCTTTGTGCGCCAGGCATTCTTTGAAGCATTGAAGAGGGAGCAATGAGCAGTATTAACTTTACCTTCATTTTAGTAGTATCAGAAGATGGCCCATAAAGGCTTGCTAAACATGATGCCAAAAGTCAATACGTGGCAGAGATGCACTGAGCAACGTGAAGAAACTACTTCATTATAGTTAAGAGTGAAATAGGTGTGCTGCCCTATTTCTTGAGAAAGTGGGATGGAATCATATTTGTTGTTTGAAAACTCCTGGAATAATTAGAAATTTGACATTTATGTGTTCCCTCATACTTCTCTCCTTAAGCTGCAAAGTTCGACTGTGAACTATTTGGCAAAAGGCCTCTTTTGCTGAAGCAATCACCTGACAATGTAAGTGGGGATCTGAGCCAGCCAGGTTCTAACTCAACTGGAGCAGTCTGATTAGGTGATGAGCACACATTATCATAAAATTGCAGAGCAGTTGTAATTCACCACATCATGGCTAGAAATTACCTGCCTCTGAGGAAAAATTTCAATGAGTGGTCATCTTCTTTAGTGTCAGTAGTTCTTGAATTTTAGTTTTTGAAGAAACAGTTGACGAGTCTGTAACAGAGAGATCCCAGCTTCTCCCCTAGAAATTCAGATTAAGAAATTCTGGGAAAGGGTCCAGGAATTCATATTTTACCACCGTCCCTGCTGATTCTGCTGCAGGCGGCGCCACACTTGGAGAACCACCACATTGTGTTAACCATAACATAGAGAATAAG
>CM052800.1:136567845-136587918 GCA_028533885.1 Nasua narica | reverse complement strand
ATGCTGGAGAGGATGTGGAGAAAGGGGAACCCTCCTCCACTGTTGGTGGGAATGCAAGTTGGTGCAGCCACTTTGGAAAACAGTATGGAGATTCCTCAGGAAATTAAATATACAGCTACCCTATGACTCTGCAATTGCACTACTCGTTATTTACCCCAAAGAAGCAGATGCAGTACAAAGAAGGGCAAAGCTAACATTCTTGACCAGAATCCCCGGTAACAAAGCCTCTTCCTAAACCTTTGTAAGAAAGGGGAAAAGGGAGGTGGTGGTTCAATTAGCTTGTGTGAAGGCGTGAGATGCCAGGGAGGCCTCCATCTTCACTTGGTCTCTGCCTTGAGGGAGTTTGTTGAATGTGCTTTTGTGATATAATTTATAAGGAAATTGGTTTTACTCAAAAGGACTTTTTTTGCTTTATGCCTTGTAGCACCCTTGAGTGCTTTTAAAAAAAAAAGGGAAAAGGTAATTCATTAAACTTTCAATTCTTTCTGGCAAAAGAAATGAACTAGATGTGATTGGAAAGATAAGGCGCTGGCCTTCACTTGAACTGACCTTTCTGCGGGGCTTGGGAATAAGAAGCATGGCCTTTGTTCCACAGGTGTCATTTCATGTTTAATTAGAGGGCTACAGTTCCGTTTTTTTCCCCCTGTATAAAATCCAACCTCAGTCTGCTGAGAAAATGATCATTTACTTCCCAGTAGGCAGATCATCTGCTCATCAACTCAAGGGCTTTGAGAGTCATGTGTTCAGTCTGGTGATCCTTAGTGGGCTCAAGATCAAGGTGAATAAACCAAGAAACACTTAGAAGAGGCCTGCCCTTTGAAGGATGACTGTCAGGATCTCTGCTTGCATGGAAGGCACCAGTCCTCTCTGCCATACCAAAAACCATCAATAAGATCACCCAATTCTCTTCTTTAACTTCTTTGTCTATTTTTGGAGGGCAGAGGGAGGAAAAAACTACTCAAAATTTAAAAATCTCTATCGTTCAAAGTTAATATGTTTTCACATGTCTTGGGGAGGGTTTCTTTGTTAGAATCCAGTTCTGTGATCCTTAACTTATAAATTGGTCCCTCCAAATGAGAAGCTGGGTACCCTATAGCAAGGCCACATTTTTGTTTTTACATTTTTTTGGTCTGATCATTTAAAAATAGCTATTTTCTATAACTGCACTTCCTAATATGGTAGCAACATGGTGGCTACTTTAAATCTTGAAATTTAAATTAAATCAAATTAGAGATACACTTCACAGTGGCCGCATTTGAAGGGTTCAATAGCCCCACGTGGCTAGTGGTAGCCATATTGGACAGTGCAGATAAAAAAAAAAAGTAAAACTCTAACTGGTTGGTGGGTATAAAAAAAAATAACATCTATAGTTTAAAAATAAAGTAAAATAAAACATTAAAAAAAACCCCTAAAACTCTCCATCACTTTTTGGAGCATAAGTTCTATGAGACAGTGGTGAACTAGAAAATAAATTTTGATTTCTTTCTTGCTCACCGATGCTCACATATATATATATTTAGAATGGCCAAACACTTCAATAGCAGCTCAAAGGTAATTTTTATAAGCTGCCATTAGACCACTTGGATTTAATGGCCATCTGAATGTGGCAGATGGATCTCTTCCAATAATGGGTCTTTCAGAGGCTCCACCTTCAAAAAGAATTGAATTCCTTGGAAGGTCTACTTGAAAAGCTGCAGAAAGAGCTAGAGAAAGTGGAGATAGCGATAGTGCCAGAAAGGACTCTGAATTTTAAATCTTGCTTGATCACTTTCTGCTCTGGGAGGGAGGCCATGGTGGGTTTTTTTTGTTTTGGTTTTTGGTTTTTGTTTTTTTGCCTTCATCCTTCTGCTTACACAGCTTCTCTGAGAGGATTAAGGGTAAAGGCCTCGTGAATCTGCATGAGGCCTATTGAGTTCAAGTTTGCCAAGTAGATCACCATTGCTCATTGCTCCGTCTTCACCTCCTCAGTGAAGACGGAGGCCTCCCTGGCAACAATGATACCATGTTGAGCCAAGTGTTTGAATATCTGAATCTCTTTCTGTGGATGTTCAGGTAGTACACCTGGCTAGAACAGCTAAGGAGCCCTGTAGCGGTTTTCATACCAGGACGCACAGGAGGGACAACCACCAGCAGAAGTCTTGCCTTGTGTCAGATTTGTCTTTAGAGAATTTCAAAGTCTGGAACATTCAGATGAACATAACATCCATCTTTTGCTGATACTTTTCCTTCATTTTGTACCATGGCAAGTGTCCTAGGAGTTCTGCATCCTGGAAGTACATGCAGAGAACCTGGTCGAATCTAATCATTGAACTTGTGTATCCAATTTATTTGTAAGGTCTTTTTCATAGGATCCATTGTACTCTAAAACAAGTCCATTGTTTCTCAATTTGTCAAAGTAATGGCAGAGGAAATCGGAGGGGGTGATGAACCAGGAGAGACTGTGGACTCTGAGCAACAAACTGAGGGTTTCTGAGCAACAAACTGAGGGTTTTGGAGGGGAGGGGTGGCTGGGGTGCGAGCCTGGTGGTGGGTATTGAGAAGGGCATGTATTGCATGGAGCACTGGGTGTGGTGCATGAACAATCAATCTTGTAACACTGAAAAATTAAAATAAACATATTTGGGGAGAAAAAAAAAAGTAATGGCAGAGGAATAAAAGTCAGTCCTTTGTGGAAAATCAACCTCTGGGCTCTTCTGGCCTCTTGAAGATAATGTGCTCTGAACAAAGGAGTGGAAATGTGGGATGGCTCTCTCTAAATGATACCATTTTTCTGTCTGCTCTTGAACTCAGTAGTAAAATGATGAATCATTCTCACTAAAATGGGTATTCCTTGCTTTCCAACTTATTTTAGAGATCTCCTATTCCTAAAAAATTTTCTAATGTTTTTCTCCTCCCTTCCTCATTCTCTCTTCCAATACACCTGACCCTTAAACAACATTGGGGTTGGGGCACTGGTGCCTGACACAGTTAAAAAAAAAAATCAGCGTATAAATTTTTACTCCCCCAAAATAAGTACTAATAGCCTACTGTTGACCAGAAGACTTACTGATAATGTAAATAACACATATTTTGTATTTTGTACATCATGTGTTATATATTGTATTCTTACGATAAAGTAAGCTAGAGAAAATAAGAAGATCATGAGGAAGAAAAAATATATACTTACAGTAGTATACTGTACTTATTGAGAAAAATCCATGTATAAATGGACCTGCACAATTCAAACCTGTGTTGTGCAGGGTCAGCTGTATATGGCTTCCACTGAAGCCTGGGGTTTTAGTATTTTCTATCTCGTTCTGATGAGAGACTTACTGTAAATTAGTATAGATCCCATCTTTAATGGTGAAGGCAACCACCATTCTGATTTCTTGTACATCCTTCTACCGATGCTATATATTCAAGATATACTATATATAGTCTTTTCCCTCCTTTTTTCCTACATGGTAGCGTATTCTACCTTATCTTTTTTGTTTAACTATATATTTCAGAGATGATACCATATGCAAGATTAAAAGACTTACCCATTCTTTTCATGGTTATGTAGTATTGACATTATAGATTTGCAATAATTCAACCCAGTATCCTACTGATGGACATTTAGGTTGTTTCCAATATTTTGCTATTATAAACAATACTGCAATGAATGTGGTACTTTCATTTTACACTTGGTAAATAAATATACCTGGAAGACAAATTCTAAGAAGTAGAATGGGTAAATGCATTTGCAATTTTGATATTTTATAGATTGCTCTCCCTAGGTATTTTATCAAATTACATTCTCATTAGCAAAATATTAAGTGTTCCTCACTTTGCCAACACAGTGATATCTACTTTTTTAGTTTCCAATTTTACAGATGAAAAATATTTCAGTTGTTAATGTGCATTTACATTAGGAATGAAATAGAATATCTTTTAATATATTTGAATTTCTTTTGATAAACTATTAATTTTGAGAGAGAGAGAGACAGAGAAAGAGCAGGGGGAGGCACAGAGGGGGAGGGAGAGAAAGAATCTCCAGCAGACTCCCCACTGAGTGTGGAGCATGACACGGGGCTTGATCTCACAACCCTGAGATCAGGACCTGAGCTGAAATCAAGTCGCACCCAGGCACCCCTTATTTATTTTTAAAGTAAGCTCTATACTCAATGTGGGACCTGAGGTCAAGAACTGCATACTCCATTGACTGAGCCAGCCAGGCACCCCTGAACTGTCAATTTATATTGGTATCAGTCAGGTCAGTAATGGGTAAGAGACCAGACAGCAGTGGCTTATGAAGGACTTATTCCCACATAAATCATCTCTAAAGATGAGTAGTTCAGGCTGGCGTGAAGGCCACAGGTGTATCAGGGTCTAAGGCTCCTTTTTTTTTTTTTTCCTCCTCTACCACATTTAAATGTGCCTGAAGTCATCTTATGATTCAACAAGTCTACATTGCAGGTTGGAAGAAGGAAAAGCAAAATGGCCAAAGGGTGTATGCCATTTTAAGAAAACTTACCAGAAGTCTCCTTTAATTCTCTAGCTTGTATTTCAACAACAACTTAGTAACACAGCTGCATCCAAGAAAAACTGGATGCAGTTAACTGAGCACATTGCCCAGATATCAGTTAAAAAGGGAGAATTAGGAGAACACAAGTAGCAACCTCTTTGACCTCAGCCACAGCAATTTCTTCCTAGAAACATCCCCAAAGGCAATGGAAACAAGGACAAAAATGAACTATTGGGACTTCACGAGATAAAAAGCTTTTGCACAGCAAAGGAAACAGTCAACAAAACCAAAAGACAACTGACAGAATGGAAGAAGGTATTTGCAAATGCATATCAAATAAAGGGCTAGTATCCAAGATCTACAAAGAACTGATCAAACTCAACACCCAAAGAACAGATAATCCAATCAAGAAATAGGCAGAAGACATGAACATACAAAGAATGTCTACAAAGAAGACATCCAAATGGCCATCAGACACATGAAAAAGTGCTCAACATCACTCAGCATCAGGGAAATACAAATCAAAATCACAGTGAGATACCACATTACACCAGTCAGAATGGCTAAAATTAACAAGTCAGGAAACAATAGATATTGGCAAAGATGTGGAGACAGGGGAACCCTCCTACACTGTTGGTAGGAATGCCAACTGGTGCAGCCACTCTGGAAAAACAGTATGGAGGTTCCTCAAAAAGTTAAAAATAGAGCTACCCTACAACCCAGCAATTCCACTACTGGGTATTTACCCCAAAGATACGAATGTAGTGATCTGAAGGGGCACATGCGCCCCAGTATTTATAGCAGCAATGTCCACAATAGTCAAACTGTGGAAAGAGCCTAGATGTCCATCAACAGATGAATGGATAAAGAAGATGTGGTCTATATATACAATGGAATATTATGCGGCCATCAAAAAAATGAAATATTGCCATTTGCAACAATGTAGATGGAACTAGAGGGTATTATGCTAAGTCAGTCAATCAGAGAAAGACAGTTATCATATGATCTCACTGGCATGAGGAATTTTGAGAAACTAGGCAGAGTGTCATAGGGAAAGGGAGGGAAAAATGAAACAAGACAAAACCAGAGAGGAAGACAAACCATAAGAGACTCTTAATCTCAAGAAACAAACTGAGGGTTGCTGGAGGGGAGGGGCATGGGAGGGATGGAGTGGCGGGATGCTGGACCTTGGGGAGGGTATGTGCTATGGTGAGCACTGTGAATTATGTAAGACTGATGGATCACAGACTTACACCCCTGAAACAAATATTATATGTTAATTAAAACAAATGGCGGGGGAGAATTGGAAAATGAATATTGGGAGGCAATTGGCAGTTTCTGTCACAAATCCTAGGTCAATTTTCTTTTGGGCTTTTGTTCTTATTGATTTATGGGAGCTCTTTATATACAAAGGAAATTCTCTTTGCTACAGGAATTAAATACCTTTTCCCCTATTATTTTCTTTTGACTTTGATTATGGTGTTTTGTCATGTGGATACTCTTTCTGTAGTTGAATGTCTCAATGTTTTCTTTTTATGGTTTCTTGTTTTTGAGTCATATTTAGGAAGGCTTTCTCACTCTGAAATCTGTCAGGTTTTTTTCTATTACTATACAAGGATTCAGACTTTGAAATATTCAACTCAAGGTCAAAGCCTTCTGGAACCAAATTTCTTATTTATGTCTGAAGCAATAGCAGTGACATCTGGCTCACTGATTACCAGCAGGGATAATTCTGTTGTCTTTGGAAACTTAACAGCATCACTAAGTTAGTCTTACCATGTAATAATAGTACTGAATGGTGGCTCAAAGATTATTATGAATTGTAGGTCCCTTCAACATGATTATTGGATATCTGGATCATTGCAGTGCACTAAGAATTTGCCCTGAGTGAGACCAAGGTGGTGTTTTCAAAATGGAAATTGAAAAAAGCCAAACCAGAAAGTTATTGGTAAGAAACACAAAAGGAATAAAAGAAACATTCGTTTGTCAGAGAGAGTATTTTAAAACTGTCACAGTTCACATTGGCTGATTACCACTCCAGTATCTTCTTATTGTCTCTGATGATAATTATTCTCAGGAAAAGAGCAAAGTCCCTTTAGATTTACCCATATATACCAGAGCATATCCCATTATATTCTGCAGTTCACAGGAATTAGGGAAGGGCAAGGCCTTGCTAAGTCTGGACATTGGCTAATCTCTTTTGTACAGCCTTTCCATTACTATGGTAGCTTGGCAAATTCTTTCCTTGGAAAGGAATAATTTCGATAGGATGCTGCCTTGATAAGGACATAGGTTACTTGGTTCAAACAAATTTTTAAAAATTTCATATGGATACACACCAACGACTTAGCCTAACATCTATTAAAAGCATTTTCCAAACTTGAATTCTTATGTTACATCTTGTTGGCATTCCATGAAAGAGTAAAATCATAGAGTTTAAAGATGATGTTCCCATGCTTTGCTGACACCTGGTTATCACACAGTTAGGTTATAGGGCTAGTACTTCTTTCTATACCTAACAAACAACTTCCAGTGGCCACCAGCCATTTAAGTGGCCATATAGGGGAATGGGGAATAGAAGTGGTAAAACTCCACAAGCTCTATTTTTTTAAAAAATAACATATAATGTATTATTTGCTTCAGGGGTATAGGTCTGTGAATCATCAGTCTTACACAATTCACAGCACTCACCATAGCACATACCCTCCCCCATGTCCACCACCCAGCCACCCTATCCCTTCCCCACTCCCACCCCCTAGGAACCCTCAGTTTGTTTCCCGAGATTAAGAGTCTCTTATGGTTTGTCTCCCTCCCCGGTGCCATCTTCCACAAGCTCTTTTAAGAAGACTTTAAACTTCTTAAGGAACTAACCAAAAGAAGGTTTGTTAGTTGGAGAGGTAAAAATGTATCATAAACACTAACTAAATTGATTATTGTAGACATCTTCTGTTTGAGGTATATGCAAAGAATTTTTATGAAATAGAAATTACATCAAATATGTCTCGGGTTAAAAAAAAGGAAAAATTTTAAGAATTAACACAAGGGATACATAATGATTGAACATCAAATTTTAATCTTGAACCTTTTCTCCAGTCTTCAAATTATTAACACGAAAAGGAATGATAGATTGCAATTTTATCATTGCCATATCGCTGTGTAACAAGCCCTTGTTACAAAATCTCCAGCTACTGTCTCCAAAAAACCAATAGAAAACCCATACATTATATTATCTAAGTGATCTATTAACAGATGAAATTTTAACCAACTTCATAGCAGGAAACTATTAACAGAGGTACTTCAATCACATAGCTTAAAATATGGAGAAAAGACAGGTAAAAAATTATCTTAAGCTGTAGTAGTCTTTTTACTTTTTAAAATTTTTATAAAATACACTAATTTCCCAAAATAAAGAATATTATGACACATTGGTGTCAACTTACACAGATGAAAGCTGATGTCAGCTTTTTTCCTAACTAAAGTTCATTTCACCAAACCTTTATATATTACATGAATATCCAAGTAAAGTATTTTTTAAAAAATTCAACACACAGGAACATAATGTACAGTGTTTTATAAAAAAAAATATGTTAATTTAGGAATGATTTCATTTTCAACCACATAATATCTTTTTAAGACCATGAGACTTCTTGCTAATGCAAGAAGACTTTTCAGTTCATGTTTCTATTTGCCATTTGTAATTTTCAAGAGTAAAAAATGAAAAAGGTTTTTTTTGTTTGTTTTTGTTTTGTTTTCACAAGAAAACTGTAGCGACAGTTTCATTCACTACCAGCCTGTCTTCCCTCCTTTTGTTTTTAGGACTACCCAGACCCACAACTGCGTGGCACAGGAATGTAATGGGGAGAAGAGGCCAATGACATCAAAGAATGGATATAAAAAGATGGGCACAGCTGGATCCTGCCACAATTGTAAGGTGTGGGCACTTTCACTGGAGCAAGGCCTCCCAGAGCCGCAAGGGAACTGTCACAGGAGCACTGTCCTGGCTTATCCTTTACATCAGTCAGCTGGGAGGACGAAAAGGAACATTTTCACTAATGACTTGTATAGTGGCTGATGGATGCGTAAGCCAGGGAAGGAGGGAGTACACCCAGAGACCTTAGTCAGGAGCGAAAAGAACACTGTTTAGTTTAAACCTCCTGCACTGGTCACTTCTGAGCGCAAACTAACCTCAACAGGAAATTGCAATGAAATATACACACCATGCACAGTCTATATTACTGTGGGAATCCAGTAACACATGCAAGATGGTGGGAAAAGAATCACAATGGATGAATGTAAACTTTTCACAGTGTTTCTTACAGCCTTTGACTTCAGCACAAGGGCATCACTTACCACCACAATCTCACAAACGTTTTATTGTGTCCTGGGCATGCAGATAACTTGAGGTAAAATGGGCAATTACATGTCATAGCCATTCTCAGATAGGAGTACAACTTCAATTTTCCCAATTTTCAACCAATGAATTGAGCTCCTTCTGTTATAAAACTATATTTCTGAATACATTTTTGTTTAAGGGTTGTGCTTTTTTTTTCCTTATCACTTCACTGATTTCATTCTAGGAAAATTAAAAACCTACAAAATTATATTGAGGACTAGGTCTTATGGGTGATTCCTGACCAAACCAGAAAGACAGGGAGTCACTAACTTCTTTTCTCTCAAGTATCTGTCTCCCTACCCCAGGCCTTTATTGATACTGATTCAGTTATATGTTTTGATTTCCTGAAGAGGAAAATCAAATTAGAGAACTGGCATTTCTGGCTTAAAGACGCAAAAACCAACACAGGTAAGGGGATGGGGTTCATTCTATGTCAAAAAGAATCTCTTGCTCTCAACAGGAGATAATCCAGCTTCTCCTTAGCTATCATTTCATAAATTAATAATTTCTTAAAATCAAAATCCAAAGAATTTATCTATTACAAGAAAAATTCAAGTTTAAAAAAGCAAATAAATTAGATAAGCCTTGTAAACAATTGTCCATTTTAGCTATATATCTTTAAAAAAAAAAGGGGGGTTTTCTGTATAGTAAATCAGACAGTACAAGGCACACCTTACACATCAGAATCCAGAGTGACAGGACCCACATACACACATGCCTTCTTCACGCTATTGGCTGGCCTAACCGTGCTGGGGGCACTGGGGTCACACACCAATCCTTTGCTTATCTCCTGACCATCTGGAAGTCTACAAATGTGCTCTTTCCATTAAACTGCTTTGTGCTATTTTGTTGTGTGATGTGATTTTCAGCCTTCACAATGTTAGTCTTCTCAGATGTTTTCCACAAAGCTTCCTGGGAAAAGGCCAGTTTTCCCATTACGTTGTAACGTGCCTTTGAACCAGCCATCTTCTCGCTTTTTATGAACAAACACAATATCTCCTTCTTTAAGTTCAAGTTCTGCCTCACTCTGAGGAGGATAGGAAACTACCACTCTGTGCCTAGAAAACAAGAGATATATTTTAGTTAAATCCACTCAAAGTAGTAAAAATAAAATTAAATTAAAAAATGGTGTACTTCTGGTCGAACACAGCTTTAAACAAACAGAATAGGAAGTAACATAAGTTTGTTTCTAACATTTGTAAAGCAACTCAAAATATAACTATTCTTTGTTTTGTAGAGACTGGTTTTAATAGTTTGGATGTGTTTTAACAGCTCATTATCCATGACCCAGACTGGTCTGAATGACCTTCACAGGGAAAGCGATTCTTGTCCCCTCCAACAGAGAGAATTTTATTCCATTTCCTAGAAAGAAATGCCCAGTCCTTCCATCTTCTCCAAGAAAGAAGTGAATTTCCTTGATTGGTGGGACTAGAAGAAGCAGTTGAGTAGGTGGATTCAGTCCTCTCTGAACTACCTGCCTCCAGGCTGAGTGGGCTCTGCTCTGCCTCCACCGCACTGGAAGCATGGAATGGTCAGGGGTCAGGCCTGCCTTCTAGAAGTGGGTCTGGAAGTCTGTCTTTCTGTTTCCCTGTTTCCCTTACACTCAGGTTTGACATGGATGAGAGGCTGCAATTCTAAGGAAGTTCATCTGCCTTATATACCCAAATTCTCCCTCGGGCAGGCTGTCCCAAGGTCTAGACAGGGAGGGGAGGACCACAACCACAAATTCAATCCATCACCACCAGTAATGACGTTGACATCCTGATCTCCATTAATCTAATAACTGTGTCTCTTTCTCTATTGGTTTTCAACTCTGATATTAATGGGAAAAGGTATAATTATCACTTAAAAGCCCCAGAAGCCTTGTTGGTTTAATATTATCTATATCTCCCTTCTTCCTTTCTCCTTAGTTTCCTTCTGTAAAATTATGATTAACAGCCATGGAAGACAGATTGAGGTTTTTGTGTCCCATATTCTTTTATCTTACTATTTTTCCAGCATTATTGCTCTCCTTTATTCCTCTCTTGCTTTTCCCAAAGGGTGGGAAAGGTGGTCTATGGTAGCCAAACTCCAACATGGCCCCAGTGACCACTGCCTCCTGGTATTCATACTCTTATGTGATCTCCTCCCACAATCACAGGGATGGTCTGTGTGACCAAAAAAATACTGTAAAAGTAACTGTGATTTCTGTGGCTAGATCATGAAAGGCATCGTGGCTTCTACATTAGTTTCTCTTAGATCATGCACTCTGGGGAAAATTAGCTACCATGTTGTGAAAAAACTTTACATCCCTATGGAAAGGATCACATGGTGGGTAACTGAAGTCGTCTTCTTTCTTTCTTTCTTTCTTTTAAAATTTTATTTATTCGAGAGAGAGAGAGAGGTGAGAGGGGCAGAGGGAGAAAGAAACTGAAGCAAACTCCCCGCTGAGCATGGATCCAACTGTGAAATCATGACCTGAGCCAAAACCAAGAGTTGTATGTTCAGCTGTCTGAGCCACCCAGGAGCCCCTAACCGAGGTCCTTTCCAAAAGCCAACTAACTACCAATGGTGAAGTGAAGGAGCCACTTAGAATATAGTCCCCCAGCCCTGGTCAAGCCTTTAGATGACTACAGCTCAGGCTAATTATCTGGACTGCAACCTCAGGAAATATTCCAAGCTGGAACCATCCAGATAAGTCACTCCCAAGTTCCCAACCCACAGAAGCTGTGGAGTAGTGAATGTTTATTGTTGCTTTAAACCACTCAATTTTAGGGGCAATTTGTCACATGGTAAAAGATAACTAAAAAAAATTTGAACATATATCTTTCTCCATTTGCTGTTATGTGGTATTCAGTCACAAAGGTGATTTTGAGCTTCTATTTTCGTTTGGTTCTTAAAGTCAGAAAATAAGCTTCTAGCCTCACAGGACCCACTCTTGACTATAAAGAATGGTATGGCTTAAATAATGATAGTCACAACAAATTCTACAGAACTGCCCCTAACCTCTTAAACCCATTAGGGTTTCAGAAGATTGCTAGCTTCACCAATCTCCATCTCATAAAAACTAGAACTGACTCTCATTAAGAAGGACCATAGCAAGAACCCCAGACTACTACTCTATTGAAAAAAAAAAGGTATCTCTAAAAAAGTCAAGTGACTGCCCAAACAGTTTCTGAGCTACTTTGGGCACATGAACCAAATGATCCTCCATGGTCTGAAGCAAAAGTATAGCATGGAGGCAGACATTATTTATTTATTTATTTATTTTTATAATTTTTTTTTAAATTTATTTATTAGAGAGAGAGTAAGAATGAGAGGGGAGAAGGTCAGAGGGAGAAGCAGACTTCCCACAGAGCCGGGAGTCCGATATGGGACTCGATCCCGGGACTCCGGGATCATGACCCGAGCTGAAGGCAGCCGCTCAACCAACTGAGCCACCCAGGCGCCCGAGGCAGACATTATTTTTAAAAAAGGTTCAGTTAATTCAAATATGAATTAACATGTTGAACCCACTGAACCCACAAGACTCGGGGTTCAATCATGCATCAACTGAGGAAGGAGGCATGGCACTGTGCACAAAGGCACTGCGCGTGAAGCTCTGGTTATTTGGTGTAGCTTAACTTTCAGCTAATTATCTCTGCTCTCTCAGTCTCGGCTTCCTTATCTGTAGAAAGATTGCTGTAACTTAAACAGGTACTGTCATATAATGGAGTGAGATTATAAGTGTGATGCTCTTAGCATAGTATCTGTTACAGAGTTTATACTCCCAAATTCTAGCTCCCATTGTGATCACATGACTTAGGCAAAAGTAGGCAGGGGTCTGGTGCTTTGAGGGGGGTGAAGGTTGGGCCAGAAAGTCACTGGCCACCTCCACCCAGGAAACAGACTTAGGCCGCACCCTAAAGAAGAACTGCCTGATAATGAGACTTGACACTTAAGAATGATAAAGTTAGGTTTTGGAATTACTTCTATGCTATCTTTAAAAGCATGATAAATAATTTCATCATAGACTTATCTGAAGGAAGCAATCCAGATGAAAAGATTTCTCAAGTCTGATGCCAACCTGCTAAAAATTCATGTAAAAACCAATTTTTTTTTTTTTGCTTTTGCAAGTTGCCATTTGGGGCAGGTTGAAGTTTGAGCAAAGCTTTTTAAGTCTGGAAAGAAGCATACAAGTGACTCAAATCACATTCAGAGTAAATCTCTCATGAAATGTATTCCCCATCGGTTCTCTGTGAGCTGCCTTAAAGGTGAAATGGAATAAAAATAGTTCTTGAAAAACTTGAAGTGAATTAGATTAATATTTGCATTTTACAAAATGCACTAAACCAATTTTGTCAAAATTTTTTTGAACTAGAACTGCTGCTGGGCTAAGAACATAATCTTCCTGCCAAGTTCCCAGTGGGAGCAAATTTTCATTGCTAAGTTATAAACCTCTAGGGGGTGGAACGAGAAACCATGTGCATAATGGAAACTGTGACACAGTCCTGATTGTATGAAGACTACCAGGTGTAGCGGTAACAGACTCCACTCAGAAATCTTCCTGCTCCGATCCTGGCCTCAAGCCCCGTGAGGTAGTTTGCACACAGATTTGTAACATAGACTCTTAAGGCCAAATTCTGGTCACAACTGGCCAACTATCTCAGGCATGGAAAGTGGAATGTTTACAGACCAACAAACAGATGTAAGGCACAGCTGCAGAGGCCCTTCTCATCTGTTCCTCCACCCACTGCCTCACTTGGATGACGCTGGTCTTTATTTGAGTGGGGCTTTGGGGAAGTTCTGAACCTCAGGAGTCAAAGACACCTCTCCCCATAACCTCCATGGGACCTGCTAATTCCACTTTCAAAATCTGCACCTCATCTACAGTACCTTTTCATTGTTGCCACCAATCCTGATGGACAAACTTATGACCTTCCACCTGGTCAAATAATCTACCTATCCTCCCTGCTTCCATCTCTTCTGCCCCCGTTCCATTCTACACAGAACTGACAGACTCTTTCTTAACTGGGAATTCTACTTCTAGGTTTTTTAGATTTTACTTATTTACTTGAGAGGGAGAGAGTGAGTGAGTGAGAGAGAAAGCGAGAGAGCGCGCGAAAAGGAGCAGGGGTAGGGGCAGAAAGAGGGAGAAGCAGACTCCCCACTGAGCAGGGAGCCCAATGTGGGTGGGGCTTGATTCCAGGACTCTGGGATCAGGACCTGATCTGAAGGCAGATGCCTAACCAACTGAGCCACCCAGGTACCCCACAACTCTACTTGTAGTTATCTATTGCTCAAAAAATCATTACTGGCTTCCAATGCCTATGAATAAGGTTAATCCTTAGCCTGGTATGTGAAGCCCTCAGTGATCTGAACTTCATCTCTCTTTCTACGTATATCTACAATGATCTCCAAGAGGGTATCAAACATGCCTCTAAACCAGAGTACATGGCTTTTACCTCTCCACTCCTTGGCTCATGTGGTTCCTTCTGTTGGGAACTCCCTGTGATGATGCCTCTGCCCATCCATACCTGATCAGCGTCCCACAGCCTGGTTCCAATTTGCCTCTGCAAAATCTTCTCCAGCTCCATGGCTGGAAGTAATTTCATGCTTGCTCCCAAGCATAATCCCAAAAGCCTCATGTACATTTCTTATGGCACTTAGCACAGTGTACATTGCATTGTTACCATCTGTATCTCTGTCTCATTTATTTTCCTAGACCACAAGCTGCTTGAGAGGTGAGAAGATGGTAAATTACTTTAAATGCCTCATATCACTTAGCATAGTTCATGATAATTCCTTTTTTTTTTTTTTTTTTAGAAAGCAAGAATGTAAGTGGGGGAGAGGTGCAGGAGAGGGAGCAAGAGAATCTTAAGCAGACTCAATGCTCAGCACGGAGCCCAATGCAGGGCTCAATCTCATGACTCAGAAATTGTGACCCAAGCTGAAATCACGAGTCAGACACTTAACTTACTGAGCCACCCAGGTGCCCCTTGTGGTAATTCTTAAAAAGCATGTTGAATGACAAAACAAAAGGCACAACATATAGTAAAACTATTTTTAAAGGTGCAAAGCTCCCTAAAAAGGAATGTAATTTGACAAACACTAAAACATGGAAGGACCTTGAGAACATTTTGCTAAGTGAAATGAGCCATACGCAACAGGACAAATATACAGTTCCAGGTATGAGGTACCCCAAATAGTCAAACTCATAGAGACAGCAAAGTAGAATGGTGGTTATCAAGGGCTGCCAGAGAAGGGAATGGGGACTTACTGCTTAACGGGTGCAGTTTCAGTTTGCAACAACCAAGAAGTTTTACAAATGTATAGTGGTGATGCTTATTCAACAATATAAATGTACTTAATGTCACTGATTTTTACCTTAAAAAATGGGAAACTTTATGTATATTTTGCTATGATTTAAAAATAGGATAAATGAATAAGTGAGTGAATAAAAAATAATGTAAAGATTAGGGGAAAAATGAAAAAATGTCGAAAGCTGAGTGGTCCCTTGGCTGTTGTAAAGTATGCCTTTGAACAGAACACCTGGGAGGCAGTGTGAGGTATACAGCATGGCTCCAGCCTTGGCCCTATACAAAGAAGCTTCACTGATACCCCACGGCTAACGTTCCTGGCTTGGGCTATGATGTTCAGTCTTCCACCTAAATGAACACCGGCAATCTTTTATTTGTATAAATTTTCTATCTCCTTTATTTTTCTGGCCTCTCTTGCATTCTCTGTAATTCATACATTTTTGTTGTTGTTTCTAATCTCTCCTGGTACAGCCCAAATTGGACCCCTTGTGGCTCTGGGCGGGCACTCTGCCCATCACCCTGGTCTGGGTAAGTAACCTGCACTGCTTTCTGCCAGTTGCTACAGCAATCGAATATCCAATTAAGTATTTCACTGGCAAAACCATACTAGCTCGCTTTTTGTAGCTCTCCCTGAAGTCCAAGTAAATTATATCCATGGCTTCACCCAGTGGGTTCATTGTCACTACCTCAAATTAATCATGCTGGCTAAATCCAACTGACTTTCTTTAAATCTATCTCTATCCAATTTGTGTGTTTCCCAGTGTCCTAGTTTAATCCCTGATCAAAGATCATAGGTTCTTTTCCAATTTAGGAGATGGTTTTATAGGTATGTGGTTATCAGTTTAATTCCTAAGCTTCAAAATACACACAGAAAGGATGTGCTGTGTCTCCTTAAGCCCTTATCTATTCTTTTTCAGTAAAGGGGAAAAAAGAAAAGCCTGTCACATATACTTTCTTTTATTGCCATCCCTTCTGAAATATTTTATTTCTATTTTCTCTTCGCAATTTCCTAATTATTTTTTCTCCATTACCTAAAAGAGAGCATAAGATATTTATTCTATTATTTCTGCTGTCATGTATTATACATTTTCTGCCTCCAGCATAGAGCATTGCTTGCTTGTTTTCCTAAGCCTCTCTAACAAACACAAAAGGATCCTTTTGTTTCTCAGAGAATTGTCTCAGCTGACACCAAGACCTGTCAACACACCTCAAGGTTCATCCTTTCTTACTGTGAGATTGCTTAAGTCTTTATGTCACGTGAATGCTTCTTTCCATTGAAGGCATTAGCTGCCCTACTCACATTCTTTTACTTTAGATTTATGGGACAGAGTTATGGTTTGAGGGGAAATTTTATGCTTGCTTTCATTATAATCTGTGTGGGAATCCTATCTCATACTGTACCAATACAATGCAATGAGAACTACTTCTACAAAATTCTATCAATAAAAATTTCACCAGAAGAACCCCAGGCTTCTGCACTTTGCCAGAGCAGGAGCTGCTGGTATTTACACTGTGAATCAAGGAATCTAAGATCCTGAGATACTTTCTGAATCATATTGACAGAAAAGTTATTCTTCCCTTCATTTTTGGCAAGAAGTACTTTTTATTGTGTTAAAAATTTTGAAATATCAAAACAGATATTTTGGTAGCTTCCTACTAACCAAATGATATACTGGGTAGCTTTCTACTAACCAAAAAATTTCATTCCCAGTGGATCATAATTTGTTTTCCTATACTACTTGTTTCCACACATTTCCCCTATTGTTTTTATAGTCAGGCAGACCTAAGAATACAAGTTAAATAAATACTAGGCAAAGGGGCTGTGTAAAGTTGGTCAGGCTGGCTATTATTTTTAATATTCCACTGAACATATGGATTATAAAAATATAAACTCAAGCAGAAATCTTCTCCAAAGACCCCTTTTCCACTTGTAAAAATTGAAATGGTTATATGAAATGGTTATATGAAAAACCTGCCAGAGAATTCCAGAGTGCCCGTGCCCATCTGTTCCATCCTTAAATTCTCCTCCCTATCTGATGTGCATCCCCCTGCTCCCTGAACCACCATCACCTGCCTGCATTAGCGATTTCTCCTTTTCAGATGCACTGAACAGCAGGAGCCTGCTGTTAGAAATGAGCTCCTCTAAGAGGAAAGGGCTGGAATGCAGAAGCCACAGAGACTGAGGACATCTGGCAACTGAAAAGG
Organism: Nasua narica; assembly: GCA_028533885.1. Lineage (NCBI taxonomy): Eukaryota > Metazoa > Chordata > Mammalia > Carnivora > Procyonidae > Nasua > Nasua narica. The sequence continues at coordinate 136,570,556 of CM052800.1, read as the reverse complement.
AATGCATAATGGGGGAGAGAGGCAACAGTGCCAGACCCAGTGCCTAGGGAGAGGCTGGGCAAAATGAACTATCACTCAGAACAGTCACACAAACACCACAAATGACAGGGAAAAGAAGAGAGAGACTCAGGGCACGAAGGAAAAACTGCAGATCAATGCCTGGGGGTGGGAAGGAAAGAAGGAGCCTTTGTGACTAAAAGAAAGTAAACAAGTCCCTGGACTAACTCCAGGGACAGAAGGCCCTATCCCTGGAAAGCAGAGTAATACTGCAGGAAAAAAAGGTTGACTCTTAGAATAAAGGATTACGCGAATGCAGGACGAAATTTCAAAACCTTACTAGGAGCACAGCAGATGAGGGGAAAGATAGAATGATTTTATTTGTGGAGGAGGAACACTTTTTAAGGTAATGTCTCATTTCAAAATTGGTTTTAAAAGGATTAGAACTACAGAAAATTATTTCACCTATGAAAACAAATAATAAACTGTGTACTTTGTAATTAGTGCATGTAGGTTGTTTGAAGTTCATTTTTTTTAAATTTATTTTTTTGGTAAAAAGGTATGCCCCCCCCAATTATACGAATGAAGACCTCAAATTTTGTTGGGCACAAATGTTCATCTGAAATACACACTTGAGGTGAATTTAAGTCTTTTTAAAGTTTAACATTTTATAGTCAGACTTCAAATCAGTAACTGAAAATGCTACCCAAAATGCAACACCTCCACAAATTAGAAATCTGTCTTATTTATAAAAGGCAGGTACAAAAGGAATAAAGCTTACAGAAACAATAAAACAGATGGCACTTTTAAAAATAAATGTTTATCTATTGAAGCATTATGTATAAACTGTCCACTATTTTTAGTGTACTTCATGATGTTTTCCTGGCCCACCAACAGTGCTTTTTAAATTCATGTAATTCTAGCAGATATCTGTCTTACTAAATACATAGTTTTTCCCAGTGTAACTCCTAGAAGTCCACTGGTTGTATCAAACAGATCTGCTCCCATATGTAATCATTACTGAAGGCAAGAATCACTAACACAGAGCACCTAGTTCCAAGCGGAACTGAACCAAATCACTGTGTCAGAAGGGGAGTCAGGTCTCTGAGAACTGAGCCACACTCTCCTAGCTCAGGAAGAATAAAAAGAGAGTTCTCTTAGTTGGCAGAATCTCCTGGACAACTAGCATGTAATGATGTCAACGTTTAATAAAAAAGGCAAAGGATAAACCGAGGGAGCAGCTGCTGGTGATGGAAGAGCAGCAAGAAGAAGGAAGAAGATGTGAACCAAGTTCCAGGGTTTAACAAGTTTCATCTGGATACAATTCTGGAGTGGTTGTCTGGAGAAAATAAACACAAAGAGGACTGGAAGCCTAACCCATGAAACATAGCAAATGGCAAAAGGAAGCCAGAGCTTGACTGTTACTACAAATTCAGTTAAAAAAAAAATTGGGGGGTTGTGGAAAAGTATCCTGATGTCAAAATAAATACTCCAGCATAAAGCTTGCTAGGCATTTCTTCGTTTTCTCCGGGAACAGCAGTGAACTCACCTCTCACAAACCACAGGCCTAGACTCATTCATGACAGGGCCCAGGGACGAGCATGGCTGACGAGGCGGAGGAGCGATGGGAACAGCGGAGTCCAGAGAGCTGGTCTTCCGATGCAAAGCGTCCTGGGCCACAGGGGCAGCGGGGCCTTCCCCATCTGTGGGGCAGGAGCCGGCCCTGCCGTGGGCGCCCCCTAGCGGCAGCTCAGGACCCACTGCTCCCTGCAGAGGCAACTCGCCGCCACCAAACTCCACTTCCAGGGTGGGTGAGGCTGGAGGAGATGCTCTGGGCTTCCGTTTGGCGGAGGCGCCGGAAAGCAACTTCAACAAACCCTTTTTTTCTTTCTAGAAAAAAAAAAAGTACATTAATTGGAGACAGACGGTACTGTTGTTATTGTAATCATGATAGGGTGTTACAGTTTTGACTTTTGGGTTGACTTTTTTTTTTTAAGATTTTTAAGTATCTCTACACCCAACATAGGGCTCTAATTCACAACGCTGAGATCAACAGTTGCATGCTGTACCCACGGAAGCAGCCAGGCGCCCTGGTTTGATCTTTTAAAATTTATTTCTGCAGATATTTGGTTATTTGTGATCTAGCTCCCAAAATCTGTATGATGTTAACCCAATCTTTTGCCTCTCTTTCTTCTCCCTTTCTGCCTGCCTGTTTTTGCTTGTTTTGGATCCTCCGATGTTCATCACTATCTTCTACTGAGGTAGAATAAGCAGATAAAAAAGAAGTAAAAAAAAAAAATCTCACCAAGTCACATCTCAGGCTTGGTGAAGGCAGAATTAGACATTTTAGAACAAAATGGAAATTTGTGATTATGGATTTAATTTCTTTTTTTTTTTTTGGATTTAATTTCTTAAATGACTGTCTTACCTCTAATTCTTACATGCTGAATTAAACATTATAGCATTTTACTCTCCATCCAAATACTTGATTCTATTTTTTTCCAGCATTTTTTTTTTTAAATGACTGGCTAGTTTATTGCCAAAAATCAGACATGACGTAAAATTCTAAAATAAAAGATGGCTGAAAATGACAGGAAGATAAGTCATAATTATTACCATAAATTTGCATAATAATTCTACATTTGTAGAGATTACCATTTATATTAACATAAATTGCAAACATAAAAAAAAGAAAGCAGAAAATACTGGAAAAA
>CM052800.1:136453141-136567345 GCA_028533885.1 Nasua narica | reverse complement strand
GGGGGGGGGGGTGGGGGGGCGGAAGAAAGCGCATGCACAAGCAAAGGGAGTGGCAGGCAGAGGGAGAAGCAGGCTCCCCACTAAGTAGGAAGCCCAATGCGGGGCTAAGCCGCAGGCAGACGCTTAACCAAATGAGCCACCCAGGCATCCCCACAGACTTGATTCTTATCATTACAGGTAATGATGTCTTGATCAGGGTTAAGGACTAAAGCAGTTCTCATGTGTCACCACCTTGAGGAAATTTAGTAAGGCAATAATGACAGAAGTCAAACCATTTCTATTGTGCAAGAATCTCTTGGATTAGAAAGCCAAAACTCCACAAGATTTGATATAAATCTTCAGTATAATCAAAAACATTTTTATGTCTCTTTGCAAGCAAATGTAGAGAATTTTTTTCCCCAGCAATCTTATGCCACAAAAACCATCTCTTGAATAATCCTTATCTCTTTTGACACTTTTGTTCTTTGCTAGGAAAACCAGATCTAGAGCTAACTTTTCTTCATTTCCAAAACCTGTGTCAATGTTCTTTCTGATAACAAAGCATAGAAAATAATCATCATTTTACGTTGTTTTACTAAGGTGTCAATGACATCATAAAGTCCTCTGAATGGAAACATTGCTTGAAAATAAAACATTTCATAGAGAAATAATTCTTTAGAAAACTCTATAGGCAAACTCAAAATGGAACTACTAAGGACCACTAAAAGAAAAATAGAATTATGAGGGGCCTACCCAAAGACAGAACACTGAGGAATTTTTCTTGAGAATATGAGTTAGTTCATACTCAGTTTTAAAAATCGCTTGGGGAAAAGGGTCTGAATCTATAATAACACAGTTCCATTAGAGACAGGATAGCAGAAAGAAGAAGAAACTAATGATTTAACCAGACGATGAAAAAGCATTCCAGGGAAAATGCATCCTAGAAAACTGCAGGCCCCATTTACCAAATACTATTTACAGTATGAACCCACCGTTGGGTTAGAAACAGAGGACAGGGAAGCATGGTGGGGAGCACTGAATTCATTTCTGTACAGCTCAACTCAGGCTGCAGATGAGCAGAACCAATCAACTGATCCTATCCTCCTTCTCCCCATCCCAGCCTGAGGAAGATTCTTCCAGATTTTTCTTCAAGGCCTGGTCTTAACTCACCTTTCTGGCTTTTGCTTCATTCCTTTAACTTCTTACTTTCCAAGGGCTATTAATGCATTCCACTAAATGACACTACACACTTGGACTACCTGCCTGAGTGCCTGTATCTCATCCACCCAGTGCCTCATGGAGAGCTGCACCAATTGATCTGAGAGGCCAAGACTGAAAGAAGAGACAGCTGGGAGGAAGGGAAAAGACTGAGCTAGTCCCAGGGCTAAGGGACTAAGAAAGGTCATTCTGCAATTCTTAAATCCCGTGGAGATAAAGATTTCCCTTTATACAGTGGCCAATGAAGTGGGCTGACCAAACGCCTGCTGCCACATTTCCTTAAGGAAGCCTGAGGTCTGGAGGGCCGACAAATGAGCTAAGAAAGAATAACATCTACACTTCTAAGGGGGCAGTCAGCCACAACTTCCAGCTATTCCTGCCATGATGTAAGAAAGCACGCTCTCATCCCTGGACCCCTGATAGATCCGCTGAGAACATCAAGTCCAGCGATAAATTACAATCGCAGCAAGCCATGGCTACAGATGTTTCTTAAAAGCTCAGTTCTGGGCACTCAGAAAAATTTAGTTAACTGAATGGCGCTCAGGGAACAGTCTCTAAAGTGATTAAGAAGAAAGATGACTTGGTTCATCTAAATTGATTAAGCACATTAAATACAGCTTGCTTTAATGACTTCTAAGGGATGTGTTATCATCATCAGCTGATGCCGACTACCCACGGAACAGAAGGCAGAGGATTAGATGTCGAGGCAGGGTGTGGGGGGTACGGATGGGGTGGGGTGCTAACATGGAAAAGGTGCTGCCCTAGTTCCACCGAACTGTGCTATTGATATCATATTCTGATGTTTTCTACATTAGCAGAACACTGTGCCACTGGAGAGAAAATTTAGCAAACACAGACAATTATCATCTTTGTTTTTTTCAAAATCCAACAGCAGAAACGAAAACTATAGATGAATTAATAAAGACTACACTTCAGCAAAGCAATTTTTTAAATGTAGTGTTAGCATGAATGAAAAAGGAACATTATCTTTTAACAGGAACCTTAACATTCTCCTGTTGGTTTTCCAAGAAATTATTCCTAGATGGAATAATGTTTTTATACTCATAATTTTCTCTTCAGAAGATCTGATGATTTAAAATCACACCTCATACATAAAAAGTACTATCTGGGTCAGAAAATAATTACCAGATGATGAGAGAGAGTAATTTTTACATTTAAAAACAATTTCTGAACATCACCTAAATAACTTTCCATTAGTCATATCACAGAAGATGAGTACAATATGGGAAACCTCAAGTTCTCCTTCCCAAGCAAAAATAAATTTCATTTGAGCAACTCATAAAGTTAACCACATTCTACCCACTGAGTCTTCTTTACTCCTCTCCTTGCTCTCAGATGTACAAAGAAAGGAGCAAGAGATAGTCTTCTGGGCCACTGTCATCAAAAATCTACACAGTCATATTCCCCAAAATCAGTCATTATAAGGGATCTTAAAAGCTTAATTCATATGATTGTCTAATAATAATAACTCATTCCTTGAAAAATATTTACTGAGTGTTGACTATGAACCAACAATGTGCTAGGCTCTGGGAATACAACAGTGAACAAGACAACAAGGAGTTCACATTCTCTCGCACACATAAACACTGCTGTAAACAGATGCTCTGCAGAAAAATAAAGCACAGTAAGTAGAGAGCGATTGACCAGGGAGTGCTGTCTGATATGGGAGACTCAGAAAAGGCTTTTTTAAAGAAGTACAGGGAATGACAGGCCATGTGAAATTCTAGAGATGATGAAACACCACTAGGTTCAAGAATCTTGTTAAATGCTTTTATAAGGATTTCCACATTTTTTCCTAACACCCAGCTGATACGACAGAAACCAGTATTATTCTCATTGCCTATACCTCTCTGAGGTTGCCTAAAATCACACTGCTAGTAAGGGGTGGAAGTGGGACTTGAATCTAGCCTTTGCTCTTCCGAGTTCAGCACAGGCAACATCTCTAGAAGCACATCTACCTGATGAAGCAATAAGGGCAGGTATGTTTGCCTGAGGGCTGCACATCATAAATGTCACTCTGTATGGAACTGTGTGCTCATCTGCACTGTCCAGACCCAGATCTCAGCTGTTGGCCGGGGCAGGAGTGGGACTCTGATCACTTAACATGGACAGTAGCTTCTCCTTGAGAAAATGAAGTGGCGAAGCTCACAGACCAAGTTGTTTTTGACAGCAAAATAAGAATTGGGAAGGGAAATCATATAAGCAAAGAAAGTGATTAGTAGAAACTCTGGGACAAGTGTTTAGAACAGAAGAAAACGGGTATTTATTTTTTAAAGACTTTATTTTTCAGTAATCTCTACATCAACTTACAATCCCGAGATCAAGAGTCATATGCTCTACTGACTCAACCAACCAGGCACCCTGAAAAATGGGTATTTAAAAACTAGCTGAACCCTCTGCTTAAGAAAACCAAGAATTAAAGAGCAAAGGTCCTCAAACGGCAGATTGTCTGAAGACCAATGGCTCCTTCAGTGAGGGGGTCACTAGGACTTTGGGGGTGGGACATTTGAGGCACTAAATGTTGATCCTTTGTGGGCCACTTGTAGAAATGTTATCTTTTATAACCAATCTAGCATATGGCAGAGGGCATGAGAACCAACACCGACTGCTGATTGGTATGGGCATAAACGACAATGTCAGAGAAGACTTACACTATGAAGGTAGGGGAAGGAAATGGAAGCAGATGAAGTAAAGTAGGGCTTCAGAGACAGTTTCTTTTCTTTCTCTATGTGAGGGTTAAAACTATTAAATTAATTAAACCATTAGAAATTTGACTAGAGGCTATTAGGACTGAGGTGATTTTAATGTCCTAGCAGCCTCCATTAGCAAACCAAAACCTAAACTTGTAAACACCTCCAGGTTAAGAAAGCAAAACCTAAGGATAACCAATCATAAACAGCCACTTGGGCTTTCCCAAGTAAGGCAGCCACTTAAACTATAGCCAATTAAATAACTTCCCTGCTCTGCTTTGATGTATCCTCAAATACATGTACATACATGATATACATAATTCTTGCCCCTGGCTCCTGTTGGTAGAGTGCTCCTAAGCACTTCCAGTTTGGCACTGCCTTATTTGAATATGTTTTTACTCAAACTCTTAGAATTTTTATTATGTATCAATTTGTCTTCTAATAAAACTTAGAAAATATAAGAATAGTCAATTACATAATTGGTGCTGGAAAAAAGGTTTTATTTTCTGGATAAAAGCATTAACATACCAAAATATTTACTGTACTTTGGTATATGAGGGGAAGAAAGTATATATACACCATAGTATTAACGACTGTCTTTGAAATCTTGGATCATATTTAGGTTTTCTATTTGGATATTTAGATTTTTCTCTCACTTCTAAATAAATATATTTTAAATTTTTTATAATAAAAAACCACAATAAAACACATGGACACACACACACACACACACACACACACACACAGGAGTATCTCATAAGGATTGGGAAACTCATCTGTCTGGAGACTAGCTGATCAAATAATTAAGCCTTTATAAACTGAAAATGCAGTTAGAAAAATGTCCAGATAAAGCTGTTAAATTGATAACTGCAGAAGACATGAGGGATCCCATAGAAAGAAGAACAATAATGGCAGAAAGGCCCAGGATTTCAAATAAGAAATAACTGAGATAATGTTTGGAAATATATTGCAGAGTTTCAGATGCTTATTTATCAAACCACAGAACGCAGTTACCAGACAAAATTAGCTACAGGGACAAAAAACACTTTTTTTCTATGTCAAGGACAAGAACGCATTTGAGGTAAGACTTCCAAATAAAAAATTGTTCAAAAGGAATAACTTAGTTAGGCAAGGAGCTGCAGTAGTCCTGTGTGCACATCAAAAAGTTATAGGTCTCCATGGAACACCAGTGGTAGCTCACTACAGACAATTTATGTAGAGAGAAAAGGACAGGGCAATCAACAAGGTTTCATTAGGGAGACACACCATACAATAAGAATCTAAGTAAATGGATGATACTGATCACAAAATGATGAAAGTAGATAGAGATAACAAGGGGATTGTCAAATACGTAGATATTTGCTGGAAGTCTCAACTAAAACTAGGTCTTTATACACTTAGAATCTCTGATGTACTTTTTCCTTGAATTGTTGATAATTTAATCTCACTTTGGATTAATTCTGATCAAGTGGAGAAATGGTTGAGACCAGTAGGGGGTGGAAAGGTTTGGTTGGTGAAGCAGAAATATCGAAAACTTCGAAGTAAGCACCCAAAGAGAAGTTGGCTATAGTCAGATTTGCTCTGAAGTTTAAAAGAACTGATTTTAAAAGTTCAAAGAAAATATATGCATGACCTGAAACTCAAAGGGAAAGATACTTAAAGAGGAATGGGAGGGCTCTCCAGAATGAAATTCTAACCATACAACTGCAAATTATCTGAGCAGATGAAAATGTGGAGGCATCTAAAGGCACTAATGTGATCCCCCAGAGAGCAGCTTAATGGGCTCAAATTTTTAAAGGACTTGGTACAAAAAGATCAAGAGAAGGGACCATAAGAAAGAACATATCATGGCCCATAACAGCTTAAACTTGAAATAAAGGGGTGGTAGGGAAAGCCTTAAAGTTATGTTTGAAATGAGAACAGGAAAGATACAGACCTGCTTTTTGAGATGGATGGTAGTTCTCAGAAGATATGAAGAAAGGGAAGGATAATCTTCAGACTAGAAAGAAAGAACAAACCTTGATAAGAGGGAAATGGGTGAAGAGATTGGGATTTAGAGATCCAATAATTCCTTGCCAGGATGAATTCACCCCAGCATACAGAGAAAATTAACAGCTAAAACGCAACCAAATAATCTTTGACAGATCTAGTGAACCTGAGATTGGATCAACTCAAAAGGGTGAGAAAGGCATGTGTAATCCTAATTTTCAAAAAGAAGACAACAATGCGCTTTGCAGACTATCTGGAAAATTCTGGAACATTGTATTAAATGAACTCTCCCTGGTGGATCCAGAACATTTAATGAGGTGTAGGAGATTTAGGAAGGAAAATTCATAATCTGTGATATAAGTAGTAGTGACAAAAACTTCAGGAGTATAGCCTTAAAAAAGAAGATAACTCTGAAATAAGTCAAGGCATCATATAGAAAGAAGATCAACAATATTATGTAGTTCCTCAAAATAAAATGGCATGGGAAACTCTGGAGCCCTGGGCATTCATGGTCAATGAGGGTGTCGAAACAGAGGCCAGTGGCCATCTGTCAAGGACAAGGACTTAACAGGATAAACTGTAAGGTCCTGTATTAGTTGCTGCTGTAACAAATTACCACAAACTTTGTGGTAAAAATCAGGTCCTAAAATTAAGGTGTCAGCAGGGCTATCTCCCTTACAGAAGCCCTAGGGAAGAATCTATTTCCTTGCCTTTTCCAGATTCTAGAAGCAGCTTCTTGCATTTCCTGGCTTGTGGCTCCCTCCTTGAATCACTCTGATCCCTGCTTCTGATGTCACATTTCCTCTGGACCTATCCTCTTGCCTCCCTTTCAGTAAGATCCGTGTGATTACATGGGGCCCACCCAGATAATATAGAATTATCCCTTCATCTCAAGACCTTTATAAAATCCCTTTTGCCATGGAAGGAAACCTATTCTCCTTTCAGGGCTTAGGAATGTAGACATCTTTGGGGAGCCATTATTCTCCCTGGCACAGGTCCCTTTCAAGAACTACAAAACAATTCTTTAAAAATACTGACAAAGTTGAACATGTCAGCTTGAGTACAAGTTTAATGTAGTTAATTATAAACACTGAACAGATACCAATCTTTTTCAAAAATGCTAAGGTTAACCCAACAATTAAATATTAACTTTTTAGTAGGCTGTAAAGTTTATTTCCTTATAAACCCCTATTTACAGGCTTACATAACCATTTAAATAGAGCGGCATACATTACCACTGAACCAGGTGGCTAAGAGTTTATGACTACCCTAGAGCTTCCCAGAATTGGGCTAGAACTTTAGAAGAAAATGCAGTCTATCTGAGCAAAATGCAGGTTTTTCCTCAGGTTGCTACTTCATTTGATTGTAATACAATTACCCAGACTTTATTATCACTCTTCAGTTTCTGTTCACAATTACTCACCGTCAATTTTCCTTGCCTCCAACCACCTATCTCCAAACCCAACCGTAGGTTAGTCTTTCAAACACAGCTTTCCATTTATTTTTTCTTTGAAATTCAGCCCCAAAGTGAGAGATTTTTTTAAAGATCTATGAATTTAGAAAGTAATTTTTCACCCATATTTCAAGTCAAGAGGAAAACTATCCATGCTCACTATAATCAAATACGCTATAGAAAAAATAAACCCACAATTAACACTTTTGATCAACAATTTCAATCCTTTGGTATATTAAATATTTTTTTTGTAGAACTGACTGAATAGGAAGAATTAAGGACAGCACAATGATGAGAGAATGACTAACTAAAGGGGAAAGGATGCCCCTTTTTTCTTCCATGAGATGTAAGCTGCACGAGAAGTGACTAAGCCTTATTCACTGCGGTCTCCCTAAACATACAGTCCAAGGCCTGGCAACTAGTGGGTGTTTTAATGCAGAGAATCATGAATCGAGCACCTGGCATGGTGACTCACACATGGTAAGCACTTGAAGGATTGTTGAACAACGAGTCCTTTCATTAGTCAGAAAGCATAGGACACAACATAAGCAGAGGAACAGGACGTTGATCTTACTTTATTATCCTTGTCTGGCTTGGTTGCTGAACTGTTCCCACAGGCCAATGAAGCACTGTCAGGAGAGGTGGGGAGTCCAGGAAGAATGGTCACTGCCCGGCCACCAGGCTCGGTCTCCAGAGAGGCCGTGGTGATGTTCGCAGAGGTCAGTGAAGCAGCTGCAGCGCATGCCAGGGGGGCACTGACTCGACCCATATTAACGGCAGCCATGTGTGTGGCAGGGCCTGCCATTGGAGGTGGAAGTTGTGGAGAGGCCAAGGGATGATGGGGCAGGCCCACAGATGCAGCGCCCAGGCAGGCGGTGTTCTGTACCTGGATGGGTGTCACCGCTGCTGTAGGGCGTTCTTGGTTATGTGCTGCAACTAGTAGACGACAGGAGAGAAAACAGCAAAATTGGACTTTCTAATAAATGCTACTCACCAAAACATGAGTCATTTCACTACTTCAGACCATAATGAAAGGTTGTTATTGCATTTTTACAATAAATAATGGATGTATGCTGGTTTAAAAGCATTTAATCTTAGCTGGGTCCCTAGACACTGTTTTCCTTCCAGATGAGCTCTTTAATTTGTAGAGAGCTTGGAAACTTAGCTATGACTCCAGGTTGTTCAGTTAGAGAGAAGGTCTTTCCACAGATTTATGGACACAGCCTGTCTTTGATGGTACTCTAGAGTGTCAGATTAGGTTGGCCTCCAGGCTTTTTCAAAATTATTCTCTCTTTTCAATCAATCAATCGATCAATCAATCAAGTTATTCTCCCTTTTCTTATTAACCATTTTCCTTCTTTTGGTTTTTATGATAGAATTTACAAGTTTACGTCACCACTGTTATCCAAGACTCTTAGGTAGGTTTTCAATGCTATAGAAAGAAGAAAGTTATTTAAGATCCCACTGGGTATAAAACAGACTGGAGATTAAGTTCATCAGAAATAATCAGCACGCTGGTTAGCTGAGTAGAATGTCGTGGTCACATGGCTGATGGCGCTGAGATCTGAGCTCCTATGTTCTTGACTGCAGAAGTCTTATTTTCAAGTCCTACCGACACTCTTAGGATTAGCCTAATTTCTTTCAGACTTTCAATGTGTAGATCAGGCTTGAACTAATGTGTAGCCAAAATAAGCAGATGTGGAATACCACTGACTAGACTGTGCCTGCTTTATTTCCTAATGTTCTTCATTACCGTAACATGACGTCTGCTTTTCTCAACATCTGTTATAGAAGAGCTGGTATTAGGCAAGCAGCCCCTTTCCTGGTACTTTCTGGTCTCCTCCTTACCTGTCCTCACAGCACTGCGGGCCTGGTTGACTGTCATCTGCCCGGTCATGTGCAACAAGACCTTAGCCTGAGGACTTGTCTGGATGTGAGCTGCTGAGACCACGGCTGTGGGGACAACACTGGGACTCCCGGCCATACCATTTCCCTGGAGCTTCTGGGTAGGTCCTCCTGCAGTGGAAGGACTGACCATAGTCAACCCTCGACTTGTCTGGCCAGCAGTAGACATAGGGACTTTAGCTTGGGAAGCATTTGTCACAGTCCTGCCAAGACAGAAACAGAGACAGAAAGCCCAATCCATCAGCAAAATGGAGGAGAGAACAATTAAAGGCAAGAAAAATGACTCCGGGCTTTAAGACAGAACATTTTAAAGAATGAATAGAATTATTTTTATAAAATGTAAGAATCACAAATTCAAAGTAAAGATGGCCCTGAAGGAGAGAAAGTTCTAGAAATATACTGTGAGTCACAGAAAATTACAAGTCATATTCTGCTCAAGAATATGCATTTACTACTGGGTTTAGCTTTCCATATCAAGGCTCAACACCTCCACTCCCTTTAAGGCCCTGAATTCTTCTGCTTCAGCCATCAAAGAAGTTGATTTGTTATTGCTGCTAATAACATTAGCAGTTTCTCATAGCTTTGCTCATGTTTTTTTGCTCTTCTCCCTACTTGCCCCCAGTTCTGGATCACACAAGGACCTGTGCACATGCATGCATGTGTACATACACATATGAACACACTCCTGGAATATTCTCTCTGGCTTCTCTTGACCTGTCTTAATCTCATGTATGTTTCAAGGTCCAGCAGAAATCTCTTGTTTTCAAGAAGCCTTGCCTAAGGGTTAGAGCTTAAGACCTTATGAGTCTATTGTTTTAAGTGAATTTCTTCCTTCTACAGTCCTTGATGACAAAATGTGTTATTTTTACCATGTAAATTCTTTATTAAATAATCCTGATTCAGTAAAAGTTCCTTGAAAGCAGGCCCCGCGTGAAATGGTTCTTTTATATTTCTCTAGTTATAGGGATACAGACAGCTCTAAAGAAACATTTATGGGTTGAATTAAATTAAATTAGGTTCATGTAGTTTTGTGTCATGTATTTTTTTATATCCTAAATTCATTTAAACAATTCTATATATAGTAACTTTCTACTATATAGAATATTTCATCAACTCAAACAACCTTATTATTTACTATGATAAATAACAGAGAATTTATTGTAAGTAAGCATCTCTTCAGAGACTTTCAATAATTTGTTTTTGAAGGTTATGAAAATGCTTTCCTTCATTAACTTAGTCTTTGTTGTGGTTTCGTTTGTTTTATTTCCCTCAGTTGTTGTGGTGGGTTTTTTTGTTTGTTTTTTTCTCACTAGGGACGATCTATCGGCCATTTTCTGGATCCTGAATGTAGATTTTAACATATACAGAAAAGAAGGTTTATATTGACTAAAAATCTGCAAGTCAAATTAAAGCTAACAGTCTGTCACCATCTGCAACAATAGTGATTTTCATTTGATTAGGCTGCTGGCCAACCTATAAATCAAGGCCAACAGCTGACAAACATGTCAGTTCATTAAGTCATTTATTTAAAATCAGGGTGTTTGAGGAATGATTTAACACAGCTAAACCTGGACCATTTATTAAAAGCCCAGTAGCTAAAAACTGGGACTCCCGCAATGCCATTATAGGTCTTTCCATTCAGTTTCCAAGGCTACTTTCCTCAGTGACAAGAAGGTGGACTATCTTTAAATAAATTTTGGGGGAAAAAAAGGAAAAAAAATCTTGTATACTTAAAGTTCTTACTTCCTGTTATCCTATAACAGGGTTTTTCAACCTCAGGGACATTTTGGGTCAGACAATTCCTTTTGGTAGGAGGCTATGCTATGTACTGTAGGACATTTAGCAGCATCCTTGGCTTCTATGCACCATATGCCAACAGCAACACAATCAAAATTGTGTTCAGGCATTGCCAGAGTCCCTTGAGGAGCAAAATCACCCTTAATTGAGAAGGATGAATGATCAATGTCATATTTAAAGAATTTTATTTCTGACTGTATTATAAAAATTAACTGTCAGAATTCCAAGGTAATCACCAAGCTATTGGGATAAATACAGAGCCAAACACCTAGGTTTAAGTACTTCTTCACTGTGTGAGCTCAGGTAAGTCATTTAATCTCTCCTTGCCTCTGTTTTCTCATCTGTTAAGTGAGGATAATAATAGCAACTACATCAACAAGTTGCTTAAGGACTCAGAGTTACTATGTGTAATATGCATTTTGAAATCTGCCTGCCTGGCATATAGTAAGTGTTATGTAAACATGTTAATAATGTAACTTTTTTTTTTTTTTTAAGATTTTATTTATTTGACAGAGAGAGATCACAAGTAGGCAGAGAGGCAGGCGGTTGGGGGGGGGGGGAAGCAGGCTCCCCGCTGAGCAGAGAGCCCGATGCGGGGCTGGATCCCAGGACCCTGAGATCACGACCTGAGCCGAAAGCAGAGGCCCCAACTCACTGAGCCACCCAGGTGCCCCAATAATGTAGCTTTTATTTGTACTAAATATGATATTTTTTAAGCAGAAAAATATTAAAAATGGTATAGTTGGATCTTCTCACATATAACTTCAAGCAAATAACTTAAAACCCAGTATATATATTGGTGGAAACCTACAATTTCACATATACTCATGTAAAAAGTAAGCTAAGAATTTTAGAATTAGAAGGGATTTCAGCAAGTATAGATACGAATTTTTAAAATGTTGGCTACATAACAGGCAATTATAGTGTGAGAAGGAATCTTGGATAGGCTGAAAACCATGGAAAAGAACAAAGCTTCTCTGTTTATAACTTAGTAAACTATTTATTCAAAACCATACCTTGTGACTGGTGCCACATAATTGCCAGGGAAAACCCCTATCTTGCTGGTATGCATTGATGTCCCTTTGAACCAGCCGTCCTGGCAACGCTCAAACACTAAAAACATTTCCCCTTTCCTCAGCTCCAGCTCGTCCTCTTTCCGGGGAGTATATGGATATATAGCAACATATCTAGAATAGAAAAGAGTATGTGATTCCAGGCTGAGTAACAGATAAACCCCAGGATGCACAAAACTCTTCCTTGGTACAAAGTCTTAAATATTCCATACATATATAAACAGAAAATATAATCCTTTAAACCTATAAGTAACATTGGTAATTTTCCACTAAAAGAGGTTTTGCAGTCTACATTTAAAAGACAGGGGCCTTCTTGCTTAAGAACTGCCAACCTGGCCCCCCCCAGTGTGAAGGTGACTATCCCACCAAATGGTATTCGTGGGGTGTGAAAGAATTATGCAGCTTCCCAAAGTGCCTAACCTGCTGCTGGGGATTAGGGACCCACTGGGAAACTTGAGCTCTTCAAATGGCACTTGTTAGACGTGGGAAGTAGCCCCGAATGAGGACATATGGCACGAAATCCCACTGGGAGGCACAACACACAGCCTTCCACACACAAGCTGGACCTAGACGCTTGGGTTCCACCTGCTTTTGTATGCTCAGCCAGAAAAAATGCTGAATTTGAAAAAGTCCAAGGAATAAAAGCCCAGATCATAGAGAGTACAAAACCACCCCACAATGCAAGGTGACTATGCCACCAACATATGGAAACCAGGCAGGCATCACTAACCAACAGTTTTTGGTTTTGTTTTTGTTTAACCAGGGCTCTAAAGTGTTCCACGTATAAAATCACACAATGTAGGAGCCACAAAAATCTAGCTGTATCCTGCCATTGGTAAACACTGAATAAGACAATGAGACTTTTCTGGATACTTATTGCTGGGGACTTACAGCTTTTCACATGCACGCAACTCCCTCTAGATCTGATCTGTGTGGAACACCTTCCTGTTCCTTAGTATCCTAACGCAAGGAATGAAATTGGAGACAAAAAGCTCAAAAAGGAATCATACAAAAAGATGGCTCCATGTACATACAGTATTATGAGGAGTGAACACTATGTTTCCCTAAACTATAAAAGGCCCTCACTCAGCAGGATGGCTGCCTAGCGAGCTCATGTGCTGGACCCATTTTGTTTCAGCAGTTTCCTAATTATATGCATGACTGGGTCTAAGTTTGCAGAACACAAACCACTTTGGTGAGCCATAAGCCTGTCACCAGCTCCTATCAGAAAGGTGTTTGTCTACCTCGGCTGTTTGGGCTTAGTCCGAAATGCACTTTAAAGCAGTAATAAATGACACCGCCACTTACACACTGGGGCGAGTCTGAGGCCGTAAATGTGCAATCTGTTCGGCAGGTCCTGCTGTGGGCCTCAGTCCGATTCCAGCAGCAGCAGCAGCAGCAACAGCGGTAGCAGTGCCCGGAGGTGTGGAGGCCAATAAAGGGGGCGGTGGAAGAGGAGGATTCATCGTCTTGTATGAGGAGAGAGGGGGGAAAGAGAATAATAATGAATGATTTATTTATTTACATATTTTATGGAAGGTGGGAAGGAAGAGGAATCAGGAATCCATAGGAATCCACGGAATCCACAGGGAGCAGAACCAGCAGGCTACCTTGTATGAAAGCCTCCTCTTAAAAAAACTCATCCCTTGTTCTTTAAGATCTCAGAGGTACGGCAACCTGTTTTTGAGCAAACAGGTAAGTAATGACACTTGGGAAGAGGGAAAGGAAAAAAATGGAACGACAGCATATCATTTTAAGGTTAATAGTATTTTTCAGTATAGACTTGGATGAGAACCCCAACGCTTTTCAAGGGGGCAGTTATAATGTCACACTGCTTGCTAGAAATTAATCTGTGATTGTTTCTGTAACTTGAAACTTAAACACAACACAAAAAAATTTAGCTGTACCGTATCTCAAACCATTCCTTCAGAAGAAAATTTCCTTTGATTCCTGGTTTCCAAAAAGCCCAAACAATAGCAAGCCACAATCACTGGGCTATTGTTGCTACTTTTGCTTATTCTTTTCTTAACTTTGCCAGCTTTTGAAATTTAGTACTATCAAGGCTGGTAATCTTTAACAAGTACACCAGTGAAAAGCTGCTGGTTCCTTTATGGGCACAGCCTAATGGGGTTCTGCCTACAGGATTCCATGCCTTTTGAAAATCAATGGAGCAATTGTTACTTTCTGATCTATAAACCCCAGATGATTCTTTAGGGTCTGTATACTGAAACTCCTGGGAAAACAGGCACACAAAGACTTGCCTGAACCCCCACTTTGCCCTCCCCAAATCTTTGAACCAGTAGAGGTAAAAACTGAATCAAAAGAGAAATAAGGAGACTAACGAATGCACCTAGGAAAGCATAAATGGCTTCTACACATCAGTGTATAAATATGAAAAACCCAATAATCTCTAAACATAGCTCCTAACAGTCACTTTGTATTTCGTGAAATAAAAATTCACATCTCATCAACATTTGCTTCATCTGCCTGTTAATGTACATAGTTCCAGAAACACAATAAACTGAGTATTAAAAAAATTTCAGAATTCTAGACATATGTTGCAACTGTTTCACACATTATATTTAATTTTTTGCTGAAGTGACTTTGGAGTAGGATTTTTCCCATACCAAAGCTGAAGGTGTTGTGGAACATTCAGTGCAGAAATAAATGAGGCGCAGAGCTCCTTACAGAGTGCTAACTTGGACAAGGCAGAGGCCGGTTCCAAGAGTTAGAACTGCATGAATGCTACTCACACTCTGCATACAAAACACAGCAGCCTTAAGACTCACTACTACTCTGGAACTGCACACACTGGGGCTTAGAGTTTCAAAACCTTTGACCAGGAGAAGGTCAAGCATTCACTCCATTCGGGCTCCTCCCAGTGACAAGGGAGAGAGAAACAAAGATAATCCTGGCCAAACACTCAGCACACGTGACCCAGGCACGTCACTGGTAATAACAACACATTGGTAAGCTTGTCGGGCAAGATAACAGAACACTCTAGACTGTACCCCACGTAATACATGGAGACTGTAAAATTACCACTCAAATGATTTCCACTGAAATCTTCCGAAGCCCAGGCTCCAAAGAGCGTGGCTGTGGGAAGGAGGAAGACACACTCAACAAGGACCCAATGAGAACTGCTCCTGGAAATTACTTAAAATAGTACCTAAGGCATAGAACCAAAAACTCCATTTCACACTCTGAGTAGAACTCGATTTTCAAGAGGAAAGGAAATTAAAATTGCCTGTTGTATCTTAACTTTACCAAAGCAGAGGCTGTACTATTAGCCCTAAGAAGAAAAAGGTAAAAAAAAAAACATCTACGGACCTGATAACACGTCACATTCTGTTAACAAAATGTAAAAAAAGGTCAGCTCTTACAGTTTAAAAATACAGTGAACAAATGTTTCATGTACATCCCTTTCACAAAGAGTAAGTCAGAAATCATTGGAGATATGGCTTAGAGGAGGATATTCTGAAAGATCCCAAAGGTTGTGCTTGAGAGAAAATGCAGTTCTTTCTCTCCTTTTTGTGGTTGAAACAGTCTTAATAAAATTGGGCAGATTTTTCCCCTCAATGTTGGGTTACATATCTTTGGGGGAAATGTGCGTATGTGTATGCACGTGTACTTGATATATAAGCACACAAAGACCGAGAGAGAAAGTTTGATTAAAATCAGATTCCTAGATGTTGTTCAACCCTGTGGGGTTGGTAAAATGATAGGGCTCTGGTGAGTCCAGGGCTGTGACAGACTAGGAAGTACTGTGGGTTGCTTTATAAACAACTTAAACTGAAATAATCTGGTGATGTGGAAGTTCAAAAGGTAATCTACTGTGTGTTGTGCTTCAGGCAGTTTGCTATCCTGCAAGACCTGAAATTTCTACAGAGCAAACCACAGCCTTTCATTCACCCAGAGCTGACCTGGAGACCTGCTTATTATTTCATAGTCCAGGCCAGAGCAGGCTCCAGAGACCAAGACGTACTCTCCACCAGCAGAAAAACATCTATGGACCTGCAAGAAGTATAGATCACATTTTGCTCACAATATTTTGTTAATATTGCTCAGAACCAAATACCACACTTAAATGCCATTTTCATTAGATGTTGCATACTAAATTAATAGGAGCTTAAAAAGCGCTCATCACTTGTAGTTTTATGGAAATGCAGCAGGTCTATGATCAAAGTTGTCTAGAACTATGGGCCAGGCCACAGAAATACTAATGCAGAAAACTGGATGTTATTCTGACATTCATTAAAAATGAGCTTCCTCCTTGTGTTTCTACAGATTCACATCTTCTGTTCACAGTCTGTGGTAATGATCTGAGGCAAGAATTACTACTTCTGAATAAATAGCTTAAAAACAAGACGGTGGTCCGCTAATGTGAAATGATCACACTTCGCCATACCCAGGTTCTGTTCCCCTGACCCAC
This sequence comes from Nasua narica, assembly GCA_028533885.1. Classification (NCBI taxonomy): domain Eukaryota; kingdom Metazoa; phylum Chordata; class Mammalia; order Carnivora; family Procyonidae; genus Nasua; species Nasua narica. The sequence continues at coordinate 136,550,788 of CM052800.1, read as the reverse complement.
TGACCTTGAAAGCAGCATCCGCTTTACACTGTAGAAGGAGGTGGGTTTGGGGGTCAGAAAAACGTAGATTCCAATCTTGGCTCAGCGACTTAGAGGAGTCCTTGATTTCTCTCCTATGTTAGAATGAACACCAGGCAACAAGTGTCCTTTCTGAAAGGGCTGGATTCTAAGCCAGACAAGCCACATTTGCTGGTGGACATAGTGAAAAGTTGAAGTGTGTGGGTGTGATACCATTCCTCTCCAGTGCTCTCTCCTCTTTTTGCCCTTTCATGGGACCAAGGAGTGGTTAGGTCTAAAGTGCATTGCCGGTAAAGTGTTGTGGAGTTTGAAGCACAAGTTCAATCGATGATAAAAAATTCATTTTCTTTCCAATTTTCCTTTAGGTATGCATTTCCCTCACATCCATTTCTACCTCCCAGGGTAGAAAAGTGACTGGCAGGATAGACTTTGGGCATTTCTGGGTCCCTTGGGCAAATACTATGTAATATCCCCCAATGCCAGCATTCTTTTTTTTTTTTCCTTAAACACCTCAATTCCAGTCAACCCACTTTCAACCCTACACTTCAACATCTCTAAACAGCCCCTCTGGGTACTGAACTCAGATGCATGTACACAGGCTGATGGAGAAACGGTTCAAGCTGCTGCGTGCTCGTGCTCCTTCGAGTCAGGACTGTTTAGCCACTTCAGCAGCATTACTGTCTGTGTAGAGCAGTGTTTGTGCAATTATGGGAGTAGTTTGCTTTATTTTATGACAACGAGTAGGAAGGAGAAAAGTAGAAACACTGACACTAGTGATTAAAAAAAAAAAAACTTAGGTGTCAGAATTCAATAAAATTAAGATAAAGATGAAAGGTCCCAAGTCTTAAGTCTCAACTGGATGCTCACTGGGATTAAGCCTCTCAGTGCTGGGTACAGCAATGAACAAAAAGAAATAAAATTAAAGAATATATTTTAAAAAATACTAGAAATAGATGCTTAGATGATGATGTCTAGAGCGGAAGATGTAATTAAGAATTTGGCACTTATCAAATATCTCTCCAGGAATGGAATTTCCCTTATAATTTATAGATTTATTATTCTACATTTGATTTATAAGAAGAGATATCTATGATATTAATTGGCTTTGTATAAATTACATAAGGTCTCTATGCCTTAATATGTCAACCTGTGTGATGGAGTTATAATTAGAAATAGTTTAGGTAAAGCTGCCTTTCCCAGTGCCCTGAAGCACAGCAGAAGCCCAATAAAGAGAGGCTGTTGTTATGATTCATGAGACTGTGAAGTCAGAAAACTGTCTTACTCATCTTTGTATTGCTGTCATCCAGCTTTACAGACAGAAGTTCACAGATCCTCAGTGAGCTTTTCACAAATGAGAAAATGTTCTGTGTTTCTACCTCTCTTAGGACAATATGATATGGATCAAGAGGCCTTGGTTCCTATGTGCTAGAGTCCTTTACTGTTGTTGCTGGGAACGTTCTAGCCATATACTACCCCTGATCCTGATTTTCAGAACTCTCACCAATTCCAAAGGCTCAACTTGTACCTCACAAACTATTTGACGTTGGCACTGCCCTACTTCCAGAGCCCTTCCCTGATCCTGGCAATAGCAGTAAGTCCTGCTGAGCCTTCCACCATGGGCTCCAATGGACTAATTACATCTTGGCTATTCTGAGAACCTACATCATTTAATTTGCTTCTTTAAATACACACACAGACATACACTATGTGTGTACGTGTAAAATTTTTTTAGTTAGGGTTACACATTTTTGGAATGCAACCTGTCTAGAAGGTGACCACAGGCTGTATTTGGCCTTTACTGACCTGCCTAACTAGTGACATCTTGCAGCTAAACAACTCTCAGCTGGTACAGGGGATCAGGGATTATTAATCACTTATTTAAGAGTTCTGCCCGTGTACAGAAAATACTAGACTAATATAGATCCTCACCCTCCTCCCTTCACAAAATTAGTTGGGAAAAAACCTCTCACTACTATTAATAGTCTGATGTCTGAATTCGATAGCTATAATGCCAGTTTTGCTCCTAATATTAGAGATCTAACATCTTAACTGTTACATGTGAAATGTATAGGACAATATATTCCTACCTTCATTATGCATAAAAGATTAGAAAGTCTCAATTCATGATAAAAATACTAGAATAATTTTCATTACCTATTCTACTGTTGGCATTTATTACCTAAAAAGTCCACACCATGAAAAGTCCTCTCTACCAAGCTGCATACTATTGCTATGACAGTGCTCAAATTCTTTGAAAATATTTCAAATTTTAAATAGGATACTTGCCATGATTAATATAAGATACAGAGGGTACATGCTGCTGAGATTTTTTCCCCCCACTTCAACTTAACATATTAAATCCAAAACACTGCTGCCAACCTACCAGGGACTGTGAGATCTAGACATCTCCTGGGATGACAGACAGGTCTGTTTATAATTAGTTTTTCATTAAATGGAATTGGCACAGTAGACATACTGTTTAATAAACCCTCCTCTTCCTTAACATGCAGGCTTTCTTATATAATCCTAGAATGAAATGGTTGAATGTAAATTAACTCTTGTATATTCATGCTCTCCTGTGACCTGTATCACTGATTTGCCCTAGAGTGTGCCTCCAGCTAAGAGCAACTGGCCATTTACTATACTGTAAAATTTTCAGCCCACAAGGGCTGAAATTCAGCCAGCTCTGTCTTTTCCACTAATTAATTTTTCTAAGATCAGAAAATGCAGCCTTTTTCCCTTAAGAAATTAAGCTAGAATTTTTCCACATGAAGTAGTCATCTGGAAATGGAAATATCAACTGGTTGTGTATGTATTGGGCTGGGAAGGGAAGGAAGAAAAGGAGAGAGTCTTCTCTGGAGATGAGAGGGCAGGATGATTGTGGCTTGGATCTGGTCAAAATACCCGAGGCTAACAGAATCTCATGGAAACCACATTTCAATAAAAGTTATCTGAATTTCATCTTCTCCCCAGAAGAATCAATACAACTCTTCCTGCACCAAACAGTGGTACTATCAAGGAAGCTGTAATCATTCTGGGAACATTAAAAAAAAAATACAACTTTAACCTCTAACCAGAACATTACTAACTTCCATTTAAATATAAGAACATGCTTAACTCTATAAAAAGTTTTCTAAAGTCTAAGTCAAGCTAGGTAATAACTCCACATTTATTTATATCCCACCTTGTTTCAAAGTAAAATGAGGCAAAAGGAAAATGAGGACAATAAAACTAGATGGAGTCAACATCTCTACTAATGTGCTAATACGTTGTGAGGTCCTAGTTGGGGCGGGGGTACGGTTTTAGCTCTAAGCATTCTAACAGAAGGAAACATAATCTTTACAACATACATAAAATCCACAACTTAAAAACAAACCAGCTGCCTAGAAGCCTCACTATTCCTGATACAGAGAGCAGAGAAACCATAACATAAGGAACCAGGCCCGCCAAGGCATTCTGAAAGCCAACCAGTGGTGTGTGTCACTGGCCCACCTTTTGCAACAGTCCTCAACTGAGACCGATAACAAGATCAGGAATAGTCATCCCTACTACATTCTAGGCATGGTGAGAACTCTCCAAAGTAGATAGCATTAGTTTCATTTTATAGGTAGGGAGACTGAAGCTAGAAGAGGTTGAGTAACTTTTCATGGTCATGTAAACAAGTAAGTGGCTGAGCTGGGCTTTCAGCTCCGGTCTGTGTCCCCATCACTGGGCCACACTGATTCTCTGAGAGCATCAAAGACAGGTGAGACTCTGTGAAGCAATTTACAGGGTCAGGGCCCACTGGGGAGGTCTGATGCAGGGATCTATCTTTTCTATTCTCATTCAACTTAGCACTAAAAGAAACAGACTGAAAGCATAAGCCAAGGCATTGGCCTTGATGAGAGGTGCCTCACGATTGCTGGTTCCTTGTAGTTCATGTGCTGCAATTTCAGGAAATGGAGATTTAAACTACCGTGTTTCTGCTAAGGTTGTTTCTTCTTCCCTTTTAATTTTTTCTCCATAGTGTTCTTCTCTGTATATATCTTCCTTGGCTGTTCTCATTTCCCCTATTAATTTCTCCTATGAGGTATGTTACAAAGCAATTAGTGTTTAGACTCTGTAGGATGCTATGGCTTCAGGAGGCAAATCAACACAATCTGAGGGAGGCTTCCAAGGCAGCACAGCTACAGCTACCATTGTGGAAGATGAGAAACCAAAAGATGAATCATAAATGGAGAGATTTGAAATCAACTCATTGTGTGACTCAAAGCAAAGTATTTAGTTTTTGGGATCTTGGTTTCCTCAATATTTCTATAAAGCTGTCTTTGTAATATAAACAAGTGAAGTCTAAACACTCAAAAGAAATGAAAAAGAAATGTTCGGTTAAGCCTTTGGGATATTAGGCTGAACGTTAATGAAAATTGAAAGTATTTTGTAGAAGTCTTTAAATGGCTTCAGGCCACTGATCCTCACTGTTAAAAATTATGCAGGAAAAATTATGCAGGCTGTAGGCAAGAGGCTTTCTCATTTCTTCTGTGAGATGAACAGAGATAACAGATGAAAGAGATCCACTCCTACCTAGCAAGTGTCAATGTAAACTGCAGGTGTTAGGAGGTGGGCTATGCCAGATTAATGGGACTAAATAGCTAGGAGAGAAATAAAGATGGAGAAGCTGTACTCACTCCAAGGGCAGCTGGGTAGGGAACATCCGATGGGAAAGTGAACGAGGGGCCGGTTGTCACTGGGCTGCTGGGGGGTGGGGTCACTATTAACCCGGTGGTACTTATATGAACCTGCCAAGAGAAAAAAAAAGTTAAGTAAAACACAACTACATTTAATACAACAGAATGTACTGACTAAATCTTGGCGAGGGAAGTCACAATTAAAAAATATATATATCTGTATTTTCTATTATGTGGGGAAGGCAGAAGCTCTTTCAGTTTATTCAATCCATATTTACCGATTACCTAATCTGTATTCAACACCAGGTGGTCACGTGATCAATACTGGCCACTGTGATGTTTTACATACAGAATTCAACTGCTGTTGGCTTTCGCAATAACACACTGCCTCACCTGGGAAGCCACTGTGAACCAAACTGACCTTTCAGATGGTTAATCTGGCACTTCACTAGCCCACTAGCAATTCCCCTGAAGATCCTGTTAGGGTAGGTCGTGGCTGAATACTCACCTGTCTATCAATATGTAAATCTATGTGAAGTGCTTAAGGTATTTTGTTATTCTCCGGATCATTTCTCATGACTCCTACTTTTCTGTGGGGACGCATAATTAAAATGCAGCTGCCTAGACATGCCTAGAGCAGGTAATTATTTATAAAATCTTTAAAGGAACAATGTCAAGCCAAATTAGCTGTTTTCAAAGGTGTCTTATCCCTGATACTATCCAAGATTAATTTACTAGAAAGAAATTGAGTTATTCAGGTCATTTCATTGCCTGTGTTCAGTTACTTAATCAATTTCACTCACGTTGCGTATCAGGTCCAACTACAGAATGCCATCATTACTTGATGCTGCAGACGTAGGTGTGTGGGTTCCTGCATAAATGGGATGTTTCTCCTCCACTATTAAAGGAATGTGGTTGGCTGGTACCTTGTTTCTCCAAGGAAACAATGATACACCAATAACGCCAGGCCTTTGGTAATAAAACTTAATCCCAAATGTAGTTCCCTCAATTCCCATATATTAAGAAAAAGATTATCAGGACAAAGAAAAACTCTGAGATTAGTTCCCAGAAGCCCGAAGGAAACTCTGAGTTTCCATGCTGGGTTAGGCCTTGCAAGGCCAGGGATAATCAGCATCACAGCATACAATTTATTTCCACAAATAAATCTATGTTATACAAGGAATCCACATACTTTTAAAATCACATCTGTACCTGTTAGCTCATACATTGGACCAAAGGCTTAAACTAAGCAGATCTAAGGGATGACCTAACAAGAGTTTCTCCCCAAACTCTCATTTTTTTTGTCTTTCCTGTGAACCAAAGTGTATTTCTAATCAATTTGTAATGAGAAGCACACTGATTTTTCATCCTAGGATAAAATCCAATGGCTTTTAGTTGTTTTAACCAATAAATCTGTTTATATACATACCCTAAGGACATTTGTAAATTGGCACCACATAAAAGATGGAGTTTTTTTGAGAAGATACTATGAAGCTCACTTCAAAATGCATGCCATTATCATGAAACCTTTGGAGTAGGAAAAAATACCAAAATACAGCTTCCTGGACTTGACCATACATATATCTAAGAAAGATCTCATGATCGACTGATGTTTCTCTAAAAGCCACAGGCTGGGAGTCAAGATAGTTAACTGCTGTTGAGTTTATTGTCTTAGAGCTGGACCAGAGGCCCTCTCAAGTGTCCGCCATCGTAGACGTGGGAGTGAACCAGTGAACACTAACCAGGATCACTCCTAACCCTGGAGAAAAGGAAGAGATAAAAGTCACCAAAGAGTGACTAAAAGCAGAAGCAGCAGCAGAAGTAAATTGGCTGAGGGTGAGCCCAGAATAAATGCTCTGAATTGGGAAAAACTGACTTTCTGTTCTCTTTTCCTCATGGAACAGCAAATTAGTTTGAGCTCCCCGACAAAAAAGCACTCTGTGGAGATGGAAAGAGGTGGGGAAAGCAAATGGAAATGAGTGTGTGCACCTCTGGCTCCCCTGAAGCCATTGGCAATAAAAAAAATGCCACAAAAACACTTAATATTATGAAACATTCCTCCAGCTGGTGAGGCCAAAAAATATGAGTGTGGCCAGAGGAGGAAACAAAATGTCTTAGTTACTTATAGCATTATATGCTTTTACAGATGTCAGTCACAGACATCTGTGCATATTTGTTTTGGTGACTCACCTGGACAGCATGGTCTATAAATAATCTTCTAATTTATGTATTTGAAAGTTCAGCCTTTACTCAATAGTCATCAAATATAATCACAAGCAAGCCCTTTGCTCCTCTCTTCTGTCCATTTCCCCATCCTACTGCCTAGAATTTGGATGTCGTGGCGAGATCTCTAAATTCTAAGGATATTCTAAGACACATAAAGATAAGGTTCTACCCGTATGATGGAAAGGAGAGCTAAAAAGCGCCATCACACCAGCACTGAGTACCTATATGTAGAATCCAGTCAGGCGAGAGATAAATGAACACTCCCTTCTTTGGGCTCCTTACTGCAGACTTTCTAAGTGCAACCAAATCTAATTAAAGAAAAGCAAGAGAGAAAACAGGCCAAGTCAAGATAATAAAACATCCTTTTTCTCAGCATTGAGGAAGGAAAGAAGGGAGGGGAGAGAGGAGGAGGGGAGGAAGGAAAGGAAGGAAGGCAAGGAAGGAAGGAAAAATGGGCCAGAGCAGGAGGAGTCAAATTTCCTGCTTGGTCCTTTGTGGGACAAAGAAAAAGGACAGTCCTATTTTAAACAGTCTCACATGAGCCATCTTTCCATACACACCGATCTCCATGGTTAAGAGAATGTTTGCCTGTCACCTATGTTACACTCACTCATTGGTTTATTATGGACTGTGGTTCCCTCCAATGTACTCAGTACACTAGACAAGTAGTGTTTTCTGTAAACCTGGGCTGGAGAAGACAGGCAGCACTTGAAACATCTCCCATCGGCTTCTTGAAATAACTTCTCCCTGAGGCAACACATTACCACCTAAAACAGAATGTATTAGAATATGGGAGGAGAGGTGGAATGGTTGAAAGGGAAACTGTTTTAATGGAACACAGAAAGAGCCTTGTTTCCTAAGCTACTCCAACCAAAACAAAAATAGCTCTACTTTTATAGTCTTCATTCCCAGCTCTGGTGTGGCAACATCAGACATGCTCACACCTGATGGCTGAGTTCTCTACAAAAGATATAAAAGCTAGGTTTATCCTCCTTTCTCTTTTAATTTTCTCTAATGCCCAAAGACTACCATCTATTCTTTTAAAGCTATTCCTATTCTGAGTTGTCACTGTGCTTACCAGAAACTTACCTTTTATTTTAACAAAACATCATTGTGCAAATGTTACTAGGTCACAAAATAAAAAACTCAGTCAAATGATTCAATTTTCTTGTAGTGAATGGCCATGATTACTAGCCACCTCTGTCATAACCTTATTCAAAAATCCTTTGAACCTTTCCAGAGTAACCTCACTTGGTACTTCTTACTCCAAGGTATAATCCATGTCTATTTTTTACATAGGTTTAATTAGTTACACGTAAAGTAACATAGTTCTCTCTATCCATTTTTCAAGAGATTCATTCATTCAATAAATATTTACTGGGTGTTTATCATATAGCTGACATTTGGGATATAAAATGACCTCTCCCCTCCTCACATTTATGTTCTAGGGGGGTTATGTCTGTGTCTCCCAGTTCCCTCATAAGATCAAAAGCTTCATTTCCCCACCACCTAAAAAACACCAACAAACCACAGTCCTGTTCAGAAAATGAATGCATTTAACTCACAACATGCAGGATGAGTCTAAGGGAGCGGGGTCAAATAAATGAGGCTGAGAGAGAATTTTTAATAAAATTGGCAAGGAATACCAAAAACCACGTCATAAATTTTTATTCTGTGGTCCCAAACAGGCACTTTAATTAACTGTAAACTTTCTGAGGACAAGGACTGTGTGTTTCTTTGTTTCTTTAAAGGAAAATAATTTTTTAAAAAAAAGGAAAATAATTGATTTTTGTGTTTTGTTTTTTTTTAAAAAAAACTACAGCTATATTAAAAGTAAAATGTAAAATCTGCATGAATTTTAAAAACTAAATGTAAGACTTGAAAGAAATTTCCCCCACTGTGACAGGCTACTTTGGAAAAGGCTCTCTGACCTTTGGGTTGAGGAAAGATATAACCATCATCTAATTGGACAATTACAGCAGTCCTGTGACTTAGGCAGAACTACTTTAGTGGGCTCATTTTGCAGTCCAGAATTAAGGGCTAACATAGGGAAGTCCTATAGCTCATTATTACAGTATACATGGTGCCTAGAAGGGTCTAGTAATAAGGTACCCAATAAATGCCTGCTGACTGAATGCATGTTTCCAATCATCTTATGTATTTTCATTAACACAAGAACAATGTGCAGCTATTTCTTAAGACAGTCCAAAGCCTTGATGAACTAATGAGATTTTTTTTAAAAACTAGGCTAATTTCTAATTCAAATTAAGTGTTTCTTCATGTCCTCCTTTTTTTCTTTTTTCTATAACTCTTACTGGGAAGCCTAAATACCAGGGTAAGTCACACATGCAGGCATTGTCAACTATGAGTTTCAACCATAGCATCTTCAGTTTGGATGAAGATAAAATTTTAGTTGGCAAGCTCTCCCAAAGCAGCTTTGTGGTAAGGTTCTGTAACACTGAGCATTTGCTTGAAACTAGTATTATTTAAAACATTTTGTCATTTCTGATCCTTTCTTTGAAAATGACTGAGTAGTTTTGGGTTAGTTTTCTCTTCTCCATTTTTCTACCTACAGAATGAAGAAAGACTTTACTTCCCATGAAAGCTACTATTCTTCTTCTTCTTCTTTTTTTTTTTTTAGGAAAGCTATTCTCTTCGAAAGGCAAAAATAAACAGTATTTTTCAGCTAGTGAACAAACATGCTTGTGGGTAGATCACTTTGTGCCTGAGCTCTTCTCAGACTTTTATGATTTACCTGAGAAGGGGCACTGCAGGAAAGCCCAGACAGCTCGCTGATGCGGGCGGCAGCTGTGGGGTTACTGGAACTGATGAGGACGGGAGGGCTGATCTCCATGGAGTGGCGGTTCTGGGATGCCTGGGAGGACTTGCTGGCCATGGTGAGAGACGTAAAGGAGTGCCGCTTTTTGGTGTTTTTCTTGGTGTCAGAGTGCTTTGGGGCATTGCTGTTCTGGGCTGCTGCTGAGGTACATTCTCCAGCATCCACTCCAGGCACAGGAGGCTTATCCCATTCTATCAGCTGCTTAGCAGCTGAATTAAACTGCAAACCAAGAAATCGACACAGGACAGTTACACAATTCTCAAGGACTCACTGAGATTTATTTTCAACCAGCTTTTATCTAAAATTGGAACATCACCACTTTAGAGTTTGCATGTGCAAGTATACCTTTTTTTCCACATGAGGTGTCTTTTCTCTCAATACTGGGGTTTCATTATATTTGTCACCAATAGATGTTAAAACAAGAATAAACCATTCTAATTCAAGACCAAAAAGGTAAAAAAAAAATTCCCCAAGAATTTTCAGAAGATCTAATTTTAAAATTTGCCAGTAACAAATGAAGATTCGTTTCAGCTCACTGGTGAAATCTAAGATTATTTATTTATTTATTTGACAGAGAGAGATCACAAGTAGGCAGAGAGGCAGGCAGAGAGAGGGAAGCAGGCTCCCCACTGAGCAGAGAGCCCGATGCGGGGCTCGACCCCAAGACCCTGAGATCATGAACTGAGCCAAAGGCAGAGACTTTAACCCACTGAGCCACCCAGGCACCCCTCACTTGTGAAATCTAAAGGAGAACAGTTAAAAGGGACATTTGTCTGACTGAATACTCTATTGCCTGATAATGGCCGGGTATTTGCTCAGAGCACAGGTGAACATTGAAGGGGTAACTTTTGGGTTTGATAAAAATGGGCAAGAAGACAAAGGATGAAACCATTATAGGTTAACTCATGCACTTCCACATAAATCAACCTTCTGCTTCTATGAATTTTGGGAGAAGTTCACAAAAAAAGTTGGTAGACATTCTTGGTATCTATTTGTCATGTCATCGCATCAATTCTTTTCATTTGTGCTTACAGTTTAAAATCATAACAGGGTAAAACATGAAATCCAAGTCCTGTTGGCAAACTAACATGTCTATTTGAAAAGTTTTCTGACTATAAAGGGTCCGAGGCATCTAAAGCTATGCACCGGGCTGGTAACACCAGCAAGAAAGGAAGGAACACAAGCTATGTTTTCCCTGAGGTATAATAAAATGTTTCCAGAAAACTGCAATAATAACAAACTATATAGAACTCACTTAGATATTACAGTAAAATAGGAAATCATTAAGCACTTAGTTTAACATCTCATAAAAAAATTAAGATAAAAAAATAGACTTCTTAAAAAGTAATTTAGGTAAATATTAAGGATAATAGGGATTTTCTCATCTCAGCTTTGCATGATCAGCACTTCACAAATGCCCATCATCGAATGCTATTTTCCACCCACCTAAATGCTTAGGACCATGTCTCCTTACCCTGTTGATGAGAACATCCTACTGAAGAATGGAAATCTTGTCAGTCAATATTTAACAAAGTGAACTTGCTCGGGCACAACCGGCCTCTCACAAAGCTGTACTAATTGCAGCTCCGTAGCCAGGCTTCTACAGATGATTGCAAATTGATTAACAATTTGTTCCTGTGGCTCCCCAGGGACTTGAATTCATCTGGCCTGTTCGATGTACAATTACTAGAGAACATCTTTTTCAAACATGAGCACACATCTCCTTCAGACTTCTAGGTTTTTTTTCCACATGATAAACTTTCAAGAATAATAGGCAGTAATGCGACCATTAACACCTATCAATGCCTGAAGTACCAATGGCAGGAGAAAGAGGATCGTAAGGTCTGTGTGTTATGTGTTTAGGAATGAAGAAATGAGGTACTATTAAAGGGTGGCCTTAATATAACATTATAATGGCCTCTGACCAAAAGACTACCTTGTTCTAGCCATCTCACCTTCTGGTGGTCCCCAAGAAAATCAGATGCCAAAGGAAGAAATGTTAGCATTTTATTATTACAGTGAGAATGGCACCCACTTCTGCAATGCCAGAAGAAAAGGAGTCAGAAAATGCCTCCTAATATGAACTGATTTAGATCCCAAGGCACAAATCCTCAAAGCATGACTTAATCTATATGCTGGAATCTGACCAATTAACTGAGCCCTCACGTTGCACTGAGTAAGAAATAAGGAAATGAACTGAGAAGACTTCCTCCTCATTAAGGCCAAAAACAGGAATTGAAAAAACGATCACATCTACTTGATATCTTAAATTAATCCCGGGATCAAATCACAGGTTCCATTAGTGATGTCCACTTTGAAATAGTCTGAAATATTACCATAGTCTAGTCCTGTTCATATGTAGCCAAGTGTCAGTTATAGTTAATACTGTATTAAAATTTTAGGTTTCTGTATGCTGTGCTCTTGAATAAACATAAGAAAGTATTGTTCCCTATATTTCCAGCCATTTTTCTCATTATAAAAATACCAGGTGCTTCCCCCATATCTTTTATTGTATCATATATTTTCCATTAAAGTAAATACACATTGATCACATGTTAGGTGCTACATAATGTGCTAGGTGCTAGAGATCTACACATGCAGACAAATGGCCCCTGGTCCTCGAGGAGCTTACAAACAGACATATAATTAACACATGCACTCTCTGTATTTTCTGGTCTTGCTTCTTCCATTCAGCCATATACTTTTTGAGATTTATCCATATGGCTCTATGATTCAGTTTTTTTTAAAGTGCTATGTAATATTCCATTGTGCAGATACACTACAATTTATTTATGTATTCTATTGTTGATTTATATTTGGGGTCCCCTTCCTTCCTCTTCTCTCCCCTTTGCTTCTCTTTCATCTTCCTCCCTTCCTTTAGATTTTGGCTCTTAGGAGCAATGCTGCTGGGGCACCTGGGTGGCTCAGTCAGTTAAGCGTCTGCCTTCAGTTCAGGTCATGAGCTTGGGGTCCTGGGATTGAGCCCATGTCAGGCTCTCCACTCAGTGACAAGTCTGGTTCTCCCTCTCCTTCTGTGATCTCTCACACTCTCTCTCAAAAATAAATAAATAAATAAGGGGCGCCTGAGTGGCTCAGAGGGTTAAAGCCTCTGCCTTTGGCTCAGGTCATGATTTTGGGGTCCTGGGATCGAGCCCCACATTGGGCTTTCTGCTCAGCGGTCAGCCTGCTTTCCCAACTCTCTCTCTCTGCCTGCCTCTCTGCCTACTTGTGATCTCTCTCTCTCTCTGTCAAATAAATAAATGAAATCTTAAATAAATAAATAAAATCTTTTTTAAAAAGGGGGGAGCACCTGGGTGGCTCAGTCAGTTGAGCATCTGCCTTCAGCTCAGGTCATGATCCCAGGGTCCTGGGATTGAGCCCCACATCAGTCTCCCTGCTTAGCAAAGAATCTGCTTCTCCCTCTCCCTCTGCCCCTCCCCTTGCTTGAGCTCTCTCCCTCTCTCTCTCTTTGTCAAATTAGTAATAATAATAAAAATAACAAAAAATAATAACAAAAATAACAACAAAAAACATGCTGGCATAAACAATCTTGTATTTTTTGGCGGACATAAGCACTTATTTGGATATGGGATATATGCTTAGGAGTAGAACTGCTGGGCAACACAGTTGGCATGTTTATAAAAATAAATCTACATGCAAAAGTATGTGCACAGGTAGACACATCATGGTATAGTGGGAACCAGTGAATTGCAGACCAAAGACAACAGTTCTGGTCCTCATTCATAAAATGAGGAAGTTGGAGCCAATGACCTTTTTTGTCTCTTTTAGCTCTCCATGTGTATAATGCATTATCTCACTATAAACAGATATATTTCACTTTTCTATTTCACATCTTTCATTTCTATTCCTCTAAATCACCTATTAGATTTTTCCTGCATTTCATTTTTACACACAGGCAGTCATATTTGTTAGCAGAATGCTGCCATAATTTAAAATTACTTTGGACTTCTGAAGCAGCAGAGGTTAGTACTAAAAAATGCTATCTTGCTATAATTCCCAAAGAAAATCACAAAGTCAAGACTATTTGGTAGAGGCATTAAATAAATTAGGCAGAAACCTAAAGAGACTTTTATTGTAAGTGTAACTTAACCTTCAATAACAACAGGAAAGCAAGAATCTGACGGCTTTTAATGGAATTTTGATAACATTCATTTATGAATGTTTGTTTGAGTGTAGGCTTTTTGTGACATTTATCTAACCATGACCTTTAAGTTTAGGAGTGCACTCATCACCTGCAAAATAAATCTGTATCCTAATATACATTCCTCCATGCACTTGGTAAGGAATATCTGATGAGACCTAGGTTGCCGTGAAGGTAAAATTCAGTACACACAGCTAAAGCAGGGCAAATGGGATATGTTAATTTCTTAAAACTGTAATGTCCACTTTTGGTAAATTCTAAAATTTAGATGGAGTATTATCAGAAGTATAAATAAGTATGAGAAAGGAAATACTGACAAAATGTTGATAATAAAAATAACAACAAGGCAGCTGAAGAAATATCAAAATAATCTGTGTGCACATATCTGTGTTCTTTGCTAAATATGACCTTTTTAAAAGATGGAACTTACATTTTTTAAAAAGAGAAAAAAATTTTAATGAAAACTAAGTTGAATAGTCACTATTTGATATGAAGCTTTATAGATGAATCAGTCTAGTTTTTGAGCACCAGAGAATATAAACAGTTGGTCTAAGGAGCCTATTCTAAATCACAATCCACTAAGGTGTCCCTTGAACATAACAGGTTTTTTAAGAAAGACAAATAAACTTTAAAAACATATTATAAAAGTAAGGTATGTTCGTTATTTGTACAAAGGAAACAGTATAGAGTAAAAAAGTAAAGAATAAAAAGAATAAAAAGTGAAAAGCCTCAACCAGTTTCGCTCATCTGTCTGCCTTCAACTCACTTCCCAGATGGATCTAAGCTTAACAGTTTAGAACATATTCTTTCATATATTTTCTATGTAGACACTGTTAAATGTGCATCTAGTTTATTAATTTTTAACACAAATGAAACCAAGTAGTATATACTCCTCTCTTCTATAACAATATCTCATGAACATTTTTCTGTATCAATAGAGACAGACTGATAGCATGGTATTTCATTATATAGAGATGTCTTCATTTAATATATCTTGGCATGCTTGTGCAGGCATATCCACAGGGTGAACTCCTAAAAGTGAACTTGTTAGATCAAAGTATAGGCTTAAAAACACTTTTGAAGGATATCACCAAACTGTGCTCCCAAAAAGTCAATTTTCATCACCTCCAACAGTGTATTTTTAATAGCAATATATTTGATATAAAACATTGTGTAAATTGAAGGTGTACATCCAATAGTCTACTAAAAAGTCTCTGTTTTCCCACATTGTGAACAGTATTAGGTATTATCAATCATTTAAAAAATATTAGTTGGAAAAGGAACAAACTTTATTATACTGTTTTAATTTGTATTTCTCTATTTGTTGATGAGATTAAACATCTACTTTTTTTTTTTTATTTTTTTTTTATTTATTAGAGAGCGAGAGACTGAGAATGAGAGGGGAGAAAGCCAGAGGGAGAAGCAGACTTCCCACAGAGCCAGAAGTCTGATATGGGACTCGATCCCGGGACTCCGGGATCATGACCTGAGCCGAAGGCAGTTGCTCAACCAACTGAGCCACCCAGGCGCCCAACATCTACTTTTTTTTCTAGGATTTACTTATTACCACACATCAGCACTTTTCTATTGGGTTTCTAGTATTTTTCTTATACCTCTATAACTTTTCTTCATATATTATACTAACCATTCTTTAATATGTGTATATATATGTATATATGTATATACATATAGATGTATATACATATAGATGTATATATATCCATCAAATTAGAAATATTGTTCCAATTTGTTAACTTGATATGCTTGTTAAACATACCTTTTATGTGCCAAATTTATCAATATTTTCCATTATGTCATCTCAATTTACCATGCTTTATTTAATTTTTAAAAGATTTTATTTTTTATTTTTTTTTTTAAAGATTTATTTATCTATTTGACAGAGAGAGATCACAAGTAGGCAGAGAGGCAGGCAGAGAAAGAGGGGAAGCAGGCTCCCTGCTGAGCAGAGAGCCCAATGCGGGGCCTGATCCCAGGACCCTGAGATCATGACCTGAGCCGAAGGCAGAGGCTTTAACCCACTGAGCCACCCAGGTGCCCCAAAGATTTTATTTTTTTAAACATTTTATTTATTTATTTATTTATTTATTTATTTATTTATTTATTTATTTATTTATTTAATGTTGAGAAAGAACTGGGGTCCACATGTGAGTGGGGGATGGGGAGGCAGAGGGAGAGAGAGAATTCCAAGCAGGTTCTAAAACCAGCATGAAGTCCAACACAGAGTTTGATCTTACAACCCTGAGATCATGACCTGAGCCAACATCAAGAGTCAGACACTTCACCAAATGAACCACCCAGGTGCCCCAGAAGATTTTATTTTTAAGTAATCTCTGCACACAATGTGGGGCTCAGGCTCATAGCCCAGAGATTAAGAGTCAGATGTTCTACTGACTGAGCCAGCCAGGTGCCCCTCAATTTACTATGCTTTAAAAATTGTATTCCATTATTTTAAAAAAGAAAATCACGTGTTCCGAGTATTTTTATGGCTTCTTCTTTCCTTCCTTCTTTTTCTTTTTTTAAAGATTTTATTTATTCATTTAATAGAGAGAGAACACAAGCAGGCAGAGAGGCAGGCAGAGGCAGAGAGAGGAGCAGGTTCCCCACAGAGCAAGGAGCCCGATGAGGGACTCGATCCCAAGACGCCGGGATCATACCTGAGCCAAAGGCAGTTGTCCAACCAACTGAGCCACCCAGGCGTCCCACCTTCCTTCTTTTTTATCTCTGTCTTTTTACATCTCAATCTTCAAACCATGTGCACATTTATGTAAAGAATAAGGTGAGGATAGTACTATGTTTTTTCCACATGGTTCAGGAGCTGGCCCATCACTGTTACCTAACAGTATACCTTTTCCTCATTGGTTTGATATGCACATTCAAAAAGCCATGTTTTAAAAAGATACTTTAGTGTTCTGCTGCATTGTTAGATCCAGTATTCCTTCCCCAGAGAGTTAGACACTTTAAATAATACCAGTGAACCAGTGCTATAGGATCTAAATTCATGCCATTTATCTCCTCATAGCAGAAACAAAAATACTTTGCATCTCATGTCATAGTCCTTTGCAAAATGTTTTTACATAATGGCAATGAGGAATTTGTATTTCCATTAGTCTTCTATTCTTCCCTGCATTTAGGTAACAAGATTTTTGTTTCTGGATGATCCAAGTAACAAAAACAAGCTCAGTCTTCATTTATAATAGGAGACTCCCCCACAGAAAAGGAATAGACTGAAGGCATAACTCAAGAGTCTTTTTAAATTGATCTGAAAGCCTCCCTCAGCCAACAGCTCCTTTTAGGACTCTGGAAATATTTGTTGAAAGAATAACAATGGTCAGTCTCTTAGAATGCTCAAGGGAAGCAGGGACTTTCTCTAAACCAACTGTCCAACTGAAGTATAATATGAGCCAATGTGTAATTTTAAAGTTTCATAGCCACATTTAAAAAGATAAGAAACAGGTAAAGTTAATTTTAACAATATATCTTATTTAATCCAATTTATCCAAGATAGTATCACTCAACAAGTAATCAACATAAAAAAATTACTGAAATAGGGATGCCTGGGTAGCTCGGTCAGTTGAGCCGACTCTTGATTTAGGCTCAGGTCATGATCTCAGGGTCACGGGACAGAGTCCGATGCCCACCTCTGCACTTAGCTCGGAGTCTGCTTATCCCTTTCTCTCTGCTCCTCCTAGCTCTCTCACACATGCGCACTCTCTCTCTCTAAAATAAATAAAGTCTCGGAGCATCTGGGTGGTTCGGTCGTTAAGCGTCTGCCTGTGGCTCAGGTCATGATCCCAGACTCCTGGGACTGAGCCCCACATTGGGCTCCCTGCTCAGCGGGAGACCTGCTTCTCTCTCTACCACTCCCCCTGCTTCTGCTCCCTCTCTCGCTGTCTCTCTGTCAAATAAATAAATAAATAAATAAATAAATAAATAAATAAATAACATCTTTAAAAAAAAAGTCTCTAGAAAATAAAAATTTTAAAAATAAATTATTGAAATAGTTACATTTAAAAAAAAATCCAGTGCATATTGTATACTCAGATCACATCCCAATGTGGATGGGCACATTTCACTAGCTACATGTACATAATAGCCCAGCTCTAGACTCTCAGGGGTTTCTGAGGAGAGATGAACTGCACCCAAGGTAGCTGTCTCTTGAGGCTCATTAAGCACAACGAATTTGCCGAACTGAGAAAGGATGACTGAAACTTCTCCCCTGACCTCCCTTGGCCCACATTCCTGAAGCCTCCTGAGCCCTGAAACAGTTTGCTAGTTAACACGAGTTACTCCTTTATGCAGGGCAGTGAGGAACACAGACTCAGTACAACCGTCATGATGTTCTACCTAGGGAAAAGGGTTTTAAAGGAACTGCCCCACTACACTAGGTTAGGAGGTGAGACATCAGTTACTTAGCTCCTGGCTTATTTTCATTATCTTTACCTCTGATGGCCCCAACCATTAAAAAATAAATAAATGAGAATTTTCTTTTTCAGGTTTCTGATTCTGAAATACAAAGGACAAAGGGAGTGTTCACTTTATTGAAAGCCTAAAAAGAACTTTAGCTTAGTGAGCTGAATAAAGGATCGTTCGAGAAAACCACAGGAAAAGCTGGGAACATAAAGTTGAAAGGTCTGGATTGGAGTCAGGTCTCTCCTCACTGGCCAAGTAATCTCAGGGTGACCATTTAGATTCCATGGCTTCAGTTTCCTTAGCTGTATAAAATGGGGAAGGTGAAAACAGCCTGCATACCCTAGGTAAAAATGAGTACAGGTTAAAGTGCTCTGTAACCTATAAAGTTCTGTATGAATGTGAGTGACTCTCACAATTCACAGAGGGATCCCAGCTGATCCTTCACTTGCTCTGTTGCCCTGGGCAAGTCACTTTGTCTTGTGTGTGTCTTATTGTGTGTGTTTTATTCCTATATAAAGTAGTGATACGTTTTCTCAACCCAAAACAAAAATATCGCATTCAAAATACTCAGAGGCAGAGACCTCTTTGTCAAGCTAGAGCCCTCAGATCCACGGTGACCACAATCAAACCTAATGGAGCCTTTCACTCATTCAAAAAAAATTTTTTTGAGTGACTATTATAAGCCCGGCATAGTACTGTTCAGGGGAAAGGGGGACACAGACATACACCCCCTCCGACTTGTGAGAAAAGAGACCTTGGAAATAGCATGATGGATTTCTAATACTAAGGGTAGGAGGTGCAAAATTCACATATCAGCGGAGCTAGGGCAGGTGAGGTCAGTAAGTGAAGGCCAGACAGAGGCCAATAGGGAATAGTGGACTCTATGGTGCACTGGGAAGGATGGGTCCTCTCTCAAAAGGCAGCCACTTGCTGGTGTCAGCTGATTTTTCTTTCTTTTTTTTTTTTTAGGAAAGCTAGAAATTTAGGCCTATGTAAAATCTCCTGGTTTTTCTATCTTAAGAATGAATTAAAAGAAACCCACTCTGCAAGCCAAGCATGAAAGTCCTGTAGGGTCACACTAGTTGGTGTTCCCTGACCTAGGGAAGAAAAAGTATGGAAGAGAGCAGAAGTAGGAGGAAAGGCAAAAGGCACTCAGCATTTCAGGCTACGGAAGGACCTTGCAAAGTCTCCCAGACCAACCAACTAACCAATACCCCAGAAATGAAAAAGGCAAGTGTTTCAGGAAGATTAAGAATGTTGGTTGTGATAGTTAATACCATTGGGGGGGGGGAGAAAAAGAAGAAATAGTGGTAGATGTCACTGGAAGGGTAAAACAACAAATTAGAGCTAAGAAAAGGAAGTTAGTTGGCAGCTGGGAGGGCAGTTTCAGGGACTGAAGTAGCCAAAGGCTAACCGCAGGTGATCAGAAAACAGGCACTGAGCAGGTGTAAGTGATTCTTGTGAGAACTTTGGCAGAGAAAGGAAGGAAAGAGGTAGAAAGTCTAAAAGGAAGGAAACTTGAAAGGAAGGAAAGAGGCAGAACCATAACAAGGGAATACAGTCAAGGAAAATAGTTTTATGGTGGGCAAAAAGCTGCTCATTTTCCTATATTAAGGGGGAGACAGGGAGGAAACAAATAACTAAAATGCAAAACAAAAAAATGTACATGATGTGACCAAGTTCCTGGAGAATGAAAGGCCTGGGAGGGGAGGCAGAAACTGCAAAGGATAAGAACCACTTCATCCACCAAGATGAAGGGGCGACTATGAGAAGCACATACGCAGAAGGATTTGGAGAGAGAGGAAAGCTCTACCCTGAAGGTTAACGATAAAGAGGCAGTCATACCTGTTATTTCTGAAGCAACAGATCTATAATCCTATCATGAAGCCAAGGAGAAAGACCAAAGGAATAATTTAAAAGTTGGATTCAGTTCTGTTCTCCGTGCTTATGACTCTAACAATACACTAGGTTTGTGGGTGTCTCTATTTGGTATTTTTTCACCAAAAGCACACCACAAATAAGATATGTCTATAAACCAAAAGGATACATTCCAATGACACATTTTCAAGGACCTCATTACCAGATGTAGTAATACTACATCTGGAATATGTATCAGGAGGTTAAGAATATGCAATTGTCATTAAATTCTAAGTAAAAATATGTGTCAAATGACACACTGACAGAAACTCCACAGTGATATGTAATCAGTTAATAAACTAGTGAACAAATATTTCTCCTGCCCTGGTACCTAAAGTGTGTGTGTATGTGTCTGTGTGTGTGTGTGTGTATAAATGTGTAAAGCAGTGGGAGGTTACAAGGGGTGGGGAGAAAGGCTAATCACCAAGAAGGAATCTTACACAGAAAAATACTGAGAATATTGACCATCATGACTTTGCACTCTTAAGATCTTCCTTCTCCTCAGCATATAGAGAAATTTTTGCTCCACTCACATGTGAAGCCTAATAGGTACATTGCCACTAAACACTATTTTTAAGGAATACTATTTTACAACACATAGAAAAAATTTTCCAGAAATATAATCAATTTCATCTTAGAGAAGCTTGTTCCCTGGTGGTTTAATAATCAGGATGCTTCTATTCATGCCCTTATATGCCACATATGCACACAAATGTACATAATAATATAGAAGATTCATTCAATCTTCAGATACAAGAAAGGACTTAACGCTTGGTTAATTAAAATTAAACCTATTTTGCTTCTTAAAGCCTTAGTTACTGCCAAATTTAGGATTCATACAGTAATACAATAAAACTTTAATAAATAATAATAAAATTTAGAAGGTCTTAAAGTACTATGGTTTTAATCAACTTGTGGTTTTTCTTTTTAAAAAGGCAATCTCAGGGGCACCTGGGTGGCCCAGATGCCTTCAGGTCATGATCCCAGGGTCCTGGGATCCCGCATCGGGCTCCCTGCTCAGTGGGAAGCCTGCCTTTCCCTCTCCCAACCCCCTGCTTGTGTTCCCTCTCTCACTGTGTCTCTCTCTGTCAAATAAATAAGTAAATAAAATCTTGGGGGGGAAAAAGGCAACCTCAGATAGTTGAAATTGTTGAATAATGAGTCATTTCTGAAAAATTAACCTTTTAGGTGTAAGAATTTGAAAAGCTGTCATTATTCTTGATGAAAAATCAAAATGTCCTTAATACTTTTTAAGCAAAGCTTGCTAATAACAGTAGTTCTGTACCTGTATTAGGAACACCAGTATTACAGGTGCTGTAAGGATAGTACAAGGCAGAAGGGTGGGGCAGCAATGGACAGCAAAATAGAGACCACAATTCAATTCTCAACTACTGGCTGTGTGTCCCTTAACAAGACACTTAACTAGTTTAAAAGAGGGGAGAAAATTATGATTTTAGCTACCAGAATGTTTATTATTTAGTCAAAAAACCTGATGATTAGTAGTACTATAATAATGTAGAGAATGGCAAAATCATTTCGTAGTATCATTAAAGCATACAGGGAAAGAACAGAAAGATATTTATCTTTCTATTATTATATTATTAGAATATAACAATAATAGAATATATTATGCTTTTATTATAACAATATATATTGTGTATATTATATATTATTATATATATTATATATTTTTATAGTATTATGTAATATTAAATGTAATAATATTATTTCTATAAATTATATGTGATGGGACTAAGGGTTACTTGTTTCCTTTCCAACTTCTCCACAATGTGATTATATTAATGAAATAAGATCACTAAAAATATTCTTTATGTAAGATGTGGCTCCCAAGGAACAAAGGAAAACATCAAATCATCTACATACATAAATATACTCTTAGCATGTGCCAGATCTATAACAGTACAAACTGAGTATCACAGAAGGTCAAAATAAGGAGGAGGCTGTTCTGTTCTATTTCCGCATAGGAGAGTTAGGAAAGAAGGACTTCAAGAGAAATGACAGGATTCATCTGGACCTTGAAGAAAGAGTGAACTTTCTACAGCTGTAATGGCAGATATCCCAGATAAGCTGTAATGGCAGCAATTTGAAGGTATGTCTCCAGGAAGGATCAGTAGATCAACTTGGCTAGGGCCCTGGGTATGTCTAAGGGGATATGGCCAGCCCAAGGAATTTGAGGGCTCCATGGGGAATCATTGTGGATGTTAGACACTAGTTGGTCATTATCCTCAGCCTCTGATGAAGGCACTACAGGTGACCTGCATTTTTATGTTCTTTAGAGCTACTCAGAGTACTAGAAACCATCCATTTATGCAGTGAGAATTCAATAAACATTAACTGATCTTTAGAATCTCAGCTCCCTGAGTGTTTTCCTGATAGAAAACAAAAAGGAAACTCTTAA
Organism: Nasua narica; assembly: GCA_028533885.1. Classification (NCBI taxonomy): domain Eukaryota; kingdom Metazoa; phylum Chordata; class Mammalia; order Carnivora; family Procyonidae; genus Nasua; species Nasua narica. The sequence continues at coordinate 136,528,112 of CM052800.1, read as the reverse complement.
ATTAGAAAGAGGCTACTGAATAATAGATGGAGCATAAACTGTCTTAAATAAAGTTCCTTACCTAATTTAAAGGCCTTCTCCAACACTAGAAGAGTGGGCTAGTCCTCTGACTTTGTGCCGACCTTGCTTCTCCTGACTCACCAACCCATGCACATCTGGGTACCTTGTTATACCCAGTGGGTATTTCATGTTCAAACCAGAATTGGTGTAGCCAAGTTGACTTCAGCATCAGCCCACTATCAGCCCAAGATAGAAACACAAGAAACTATCTTTCCTGAGCCTCAGCTCCTTTGGTGGGGAACCCTCACCATTTCTCTCCAGGATTCCTTATCTGGTCTTATGGTGAATGGATGGTCTTGGTCGGGAGAGCCAGAGGAACTGGAAGAAGGTTCTTTGTTCAGAGACCTCAATGCTTTACGTGGACATTTGAATTATTGCCTCCTACTGCTCAGCAAGACTGATTCCTTCAGGAACAAGCATAATCAACTACTGTTTAATTTCTTTTTTGGCTCCACAGTCCTCTTCGTGTTGATTATAGACTGACAGCAAATGTCTTAGAAGGCTTGTCTCCTGTTCTTGTCCCCCTTCATTTTTTTATCTAGTGGAGCTAGAAATATCTATATGACTCTACCCACTATTCTAATAATTTATGTTCAATGAAGAACTAAGCACACTTGTTAAACCTAAGCAGCTTAACTGAGCCACTACGGATCCTCACAGGCTAGTCAACCTGCCTGAACAATTAGCCAAATGATCGAAAGAAAAAATAAGGAAAAAGCCATCTAAGTTTTAAGTACCCAGATTCGAGTTAACCAAATAATGAGCTTACAAACACAACACTTAACAACAAAACTTGCCTTCCAAAATCTACCAGGCAAACCATCCCTTAAAGGGGTTTGCCACTACTGAAGCCCAGACACTGGGAAAAGTTTTGTTTACCATGTAAGAGGCTCCTATAATACCAATAGCCTCTGAAACCATAATTTCTGCCAGGGATTCCAACCTAAATATTCCCAACAATAGGGATGCTCCAAGGATCAAAAGGGAATTTTTTTTTAAAGATTTTATTTATTTATTTGACAGAGAGAGATCACAAGTAGGCAGAGAGGCAGGCAAAGAGAGAGGAGGGAAGCAGGCTCCCTGCTGAGCAGAGAGCCCCATGCAGGGCTCGATCCCAGGACCCTGAGATCATGACCCGAGCCGAAGGCAGAGGCTTTAACCCACTGAGCCACCCAGGCGCCCCCAAAAGGGAATTTTCCCCATGCTTTTGACTAATTTGTGGGAAAAATAGATTTGACCATTGGGTATGAGGTAACTAAGACTCTAATAGACACTGGAGCTATACTCAGTCCTCAACCCCACCAGACTCATCTTTCCCCTTTCTTGGAGTACTGAAACTATACAAATGCTGGGTGCTTCTAGTTAATTCATGACTGTTTCCAAATTGCTTCCTATTACCTTTCAACATGGGCTTTCAAGGAACTCATCAATTCCTTTTAGTTCCTCTGTTCCTCTGCTCCTATTCACCTACTAAGACAAGATTTCCTTGAGGCATACAAAACTCACATTTCTTTTTCTCAAGAGGGTTTTTACTTCTTCAACCCACAACTGAAAATCCTCAAGCAGACTTGTCCATAGCTATCCCAGTCTCCTCAGGCACTGTAACTGAGCCAAATCCCTTCTTAAATTCCTTCTACCTGAATTGTGGTCTAAAATGCAACTGATACTGGCTACACTCATTGTGTATTACCAAATGACCTTTCCTAACAATAGCTAGTCCCCTCAGGATCCTCGGAACCTTATTTCCAAAATACCTGGGAGGCTTACCCTATCCCTAACCCCCTCCCAACTTGGGAGTATATCACGGGTCACTCCTGATGATCCCAGTGCAGCTCTTTCTGCCCACAGGTCCTGACCTGTGCTTTAATAAAACCACCTTTTTGCACAAATAAATAATTGCACAATTATTGAACAATATATTAAGCAAAGTCTCATTGTTTGTTATACAAGTCCTTGAAACACTTCTATCCTATCCAAAAACCTCATGGAAGGGGGGTCACCTGGGTGGCTCAGTGGGTTAAAGCCTCTGCCTTCAGCTCAGGTCATGATCTCAGGGTCCTGGGATCGAGCCCCACATTGGGCTCTCTGCTCAGCGGGGAGCCTGCTTCCCTCTCTCTCTCTCTCTGCCTGCCACTCTGCCTACCTGTGATCTTTCTCTGTCAAATAAATAAATAAAATCTTAAAAAAAAAAAACCCAAAAAACCTCATGGAAGGGGACAGAGATTTGTACAAGATCTGAGAACAATAAGCAACACAGTTCTATCCATTGTGCCTAATCCTCCCACCTTGCCCTAAGACATACCACCAGAAAGTAAATTCTTTATAGTTATATATTTCTGTAGTGCCCTTTTCAGTATTTCTATCAATTCCAGAAGCCAGTTCCTATTTGCTTTCATTTGGGAGGACAACAGTACACTTGGTCAGTAATGTCTCAGGGTTACACTGGGGGTCCAGCCTACTTTTCTCAACTCTTTAAGGCAGATATCACCAACAAAGAGTTTCCATATCAGTCCTCCCTTCTACAATACGTACATGACTTCTCCTGTGTCCAACTTCTGGAGAGGCATCTCTCAGAAACAGTCTCCACCTCCTTCAAGAACTAGCAAAAAGGGAACACAAAGTATCTAAAGAAAAACTGCAATTCTGTAAATCCCAAGTTAAGTATACGGGACATTTGATCACTAACCACAGCCTTCTCTGGATCCCAACAGAATTCAAACTACCTTGACCTTTCCAAAGAAAACTCAGAAGATTTTCAGGGTTGGTAGGATACTGTAGAACTTATATCCTAAATTTCTCTGCTATGGCTCAGTCTTTCTATTCCCTTCATAAGTTGACCAAGCAAAGACCTTTACATGCGCAGCAGAATCAGAGAAAGCCTTTAATAAGATAAAGAGCAGCCTACACAACCTTCCTGCCCTGGGGCATCCTAACTATTATTACACTTCTACCTTTTGTGTTCATAAAAGAGAGAGAAATGCAGTGGGCATTTTAATCCAATGACATGGAGGCAAGCACCGACCCACTGGGTACTATAGTCAACAACTAGACCCAGTGGCCGAAGATTCCTTCCATGCATACAAGCAATTGGTGCCACCACCAACATTTTACCACATGTAGAAGAAATAGTAGTTCACCACTGACTATGTATACTTCCCTGGGTGGAAGCCCTGCTTAAGTTAAGTCCCATCACACTCAACATCTATCCACAAGCCGACTAACCTCCTATGAAATTCTTCTACTATCCCCTTCGAATGTTACTATTGCTTGCTAAAATACATGAAACATTGCTATTCTTTTTCCTTTGCCTACACATGAACTTCCTCATGATAGACATCGACAGACGTTGATTTACAGGAAACCCCTCTTGAAAATACTGAATTAATTTGGTTTGCTGATTGATCCCACCTAAAAGATGAAACAAGTCAATACCAGGCTGGTTACATAATTGTCTCCTTAAATGGAACAACTGAAGCTGACTCAATGCTCCAAGCAACTTCCACTCAACAGGCAGAACTTCAAGCATTAACTTGAGCTTGTGTCTTAGTCAAAAATAAAACTGCCAATATTTATACTGAAAGTCAATATGCCTTTGGTGTTACCCATGACTTTGTAATACTTTGGAAACAAAGAGGTTTGCTGACCTCTGGACCAAAGATTTAAAAAAAAAAAAAAAAAAAAGCACTTATGTTATAAACTTTCTAGAAACCATTCAATTACCTAAATCTCTAGCCTATAAAAACTCCTACACACTATGGCAAATACAGGAGAAAGCATTTGGCTGATGCAGCTGCCAAAAGAGCAGCCCTCAATTCACCCCCTAATATAATCAGGACATCCTTAACCTTGGCTGAGGCCTTAACCTCACCTTCTAACAGCACACTTGGCTGTCCAACAAAATGAGAAAAAAATGTGTTGAACAAGGATGCAAATTTAAACCAAAACGCAGGGCGCCTGGGTGGTTCAGTTGGTTAATTATCTGTCTTTGGCTCAGATCATGATCCCAGGATCCTGGGAAGGAGAGAGCCCATTTCTCCCTCTCCCCGCTGCTTGTGCTCTCTCTCACTATCTCTCTCTTAAATAAATAAATAAAATCTTTTAAAAAAATCAAATAAACCAAAAACCACTGTATGGTTAGATCCGAATGGATGGTCAGTCCACCCCTGTATTAACAATAAATATATCCATGACTTAACTGATCGGAACGCTGACAAAATGATCTTATGGGGAAAACAGTACTACTGGAAGCCACTTCCCAAGTATACCAGAAATGTCAAATTTGTCCAAAATATAACCCTAGAAAACCCATTCATACCTCTATTGGACATTTTCTCTTATCCTCAGGTCCCTTTGTTTTATGGCAAATAGACTTCATCCAGTTGCTGCTTTCTCAGGGATACAAATTTGTACTGGTAATCATCTGCATGTTTTCTCATTGGGTAAAAGCATTTCCATGCCACCGAGCCACAGCCTCATCAGTAGGCAAAATTATTAGAAAAAAAGTATTTTTGCTTGTGGAATTCCCTCAGAGCTCCATAATGACAGAGGTTTCCATTTCATGGGTCAGGTAATTCAATTTGTAAAATCTGGCCCATCCTACACTTTCATGGTGAGTTTACCATCCCCAGTCCTCAGGACTGGTGGACTGTACCAATAGGATTATAAAAAATCAACTAACAAAACCCACAAAATCCTTTAAAGTGCCAGAGTTCTGCCCTTAGTACCACTCAATGTTAGGTTCACACCTACAGGAAAAAGCAGGTTGTCACCCTATGAAATGATCACTGGCAGACCTATGAGGCTAGACTATGGAATGTATGAACCACTTTTATTAAAAAGAAGACCTTTTGGGCACCTCGGTGGCTCAGTGAGTTAAAGCCTCTGCCTTCGGCTCAGGTCATAATCTCAGGTCCTGGGATTGAGCCCAGCATTGGGTTCTCTGCTCAGCAGGGAGCCTGCTTCCTTCTCTCTCTCTGCCTACTTGTGATCTCTTTCTCTCTCTCTCTCTGTCAAAATAAATAAATAAAATCTTTAAAAAAAGAGAAAGAAGAGAGAGAAAAAAAAGAGAAGACTTTTTAATCTACTGCAAGGAATTCATAAAAGTCCTCAAAATTAACGTATAGCTCATAGAACAATCTTTTCACAGCATGCTCCTGGGAGACAAAGACATACATTACCATGACCTCCAACTTGCTGATTAAATTTATTGGAAACATTATCTCCACGAAGATACCTTACAGCTCCAACAGAAAGGACCATACTGAATTATTAACCAATCCATGTGCTGCTAAACTCAAGGGTATTGACTCATGGAATCATTGCAAAAAGGCATCAAACCTAAATGGTCATCTCGAGCCTTTGGGGACCTCAAATTAAAAGTCTCCAGAGAATGTAAGATCATCATGAAGTCCACCCAGCCAGGATTAGAAGCAAATGATACCTGATGTAGACTACTTTCCAAGAATCTGGACCAGGCCCATATATTAAACTCTTTAGGGGCACCTAGGTGGCTTAGTCGGTTAAATATCTGCCTTCGGCTCAGGTCATGATCCCAGGGTCCTGGGATTGAGCCCCACATCTGGCTCCCTGCTCAATGGGAAGCCTGCTTTTCCCTCTCACTCTGCTGCTCTCCCATTTGTGTTCTCTTGCTCTCTCTGTCAAATAAATAAAATCTTTTTTAAAAATGTAAAAAACAATAATAAAATAAAAAAATGAACTCTTTAGCCAATGAACATTAACAAAATATTGGTTATCCTACTCCCTTTTACAGCAATAATTGCACTTTGCTTAATTTCTTCTTATTCCTTCTGGTTTCAATTGTCTTAACTCTGTTTAAAAAGTTCTGATTTTACTATACCCAAAGATGATTCCCCTAACCCTACTCATTTCATGCTCATCCCACAGGGAAACAAGGCATAAAAATACCCTTATTTGGTTATCCCACATTATGGCCAAAGCAGAAAATTTATCTGATTTCTGGATATGTCATCATCAGCCCCTTACCAACCATGGTAAAACAGCTGATACCTTTGTTATACCTGTCAATAATTTTTCCATCCCTTCTGAATTACACCATAAATCAAACGACCCCTTCAAGCTCTACTTATCGTGTTAAAATAGTTTTCCTGCCAGGCAAAACAAATCCCCCATGCTTTGAGGCTCCTCCTATCTGAAGAATTAGCTACCATATCCATGAGCTCTCCTTTATTATCGGTTTCACTCAAAAATACATATCCTCATTATTATAATTTGCCTCCACCCTCTATTTAATACCTTCATCCTAACTAGAAATGAGATCTACAGGCTGGGCAAACAAGCCACTCAATGCCTGAAGAAATAATTACATTAACCTACATACAGATCCCTGGTTTGATCATATACTCTCTTCCATACTGGTAAACGAATCTATAAATAACCAGACACTGGTAGGTGTACTTTGTGTACCCTCAGGACACATATTTGTCTGCGCATATAAAAATAAACCATAGACATTCGATTGTTTAGATAGTTGGAGACTCCCTGAACAATATCTCCTGGGTTATTTAACAACTCCACTCACAATTCTTAAATTAATAACTCAAGGTTCCCAGAAACCAGGGAGACAAAGGAGAGTCCTTAATATAATTGAGGACCCTGATGAAGATTCCTTTGTATATGAGAACAGCAGGTATGGCCACTGCCAAGGCTGTGACCTCCCTGGAAGGGTCAACCCTTTAGAAACAGTGTGGTTTGGTGGAATTTTTAGCTCCTGGCTGGGACAGGAACTGCATGGAACAAATCCATGATATGATACCTATCCCAAACTATAAAAAGAATGGCCAGTTCAAATGCTAGAGTCATTAGGACTCAAAAGAGATCTTTAGATTTTCCTTCCTAGGTGGTCCTTGATGACCACATAGCTTTAGATTACCTACTGGATGCCCAAGGAAGAGTCTGTGCTATTACAAACACTTTCTGTTGCACCTGGATTTATACATCCCATCAGGTGGAATTAGAGACAACTAAGCTTTTCAAACTCCCCAAATCCCTAAAAGGAACTCATTCCCCTGGAATAACAAGCTGGTTTAACCTTAGATTTCCATATTTATTCAGCTGGCTTCCAACTGGGATGGGGACCATCCTAAGAAAGGGACTACAAATAATATTACTCATTGTTTTATTAATCTCTTCATTTTTTGTTTTAGTGCAACTACTAACTCTCTGCCTTTCTCAATGGAAACCAAGATTATTGCTCAAAAGCTTCCAACGAAAGGTCAAGCCTACTCACTTGGACTTCTTGATATTCCTATCATAAATTTGATAAACTGCTCAAGTGAGGACAGTGCCTAAGCCTTGTCTCCTGAAAACCTCCCTGTTGTGCAAATGTGGTCATAAGCTCTCCCCAAACATACCAATCACCCTTACCTCCACTTTCCTTCCTCTGTGGGACATGACTTTCTAAGAACGAGCCTTCCTAGAGCTGTGGATGCCTATACTAATGTTCAATGACCTACTACTTGATCATCAAACCGTTCCAAGGAAAGATCTCAATCAAAGGGGAGAAATGTGATAGAAGCATCAAAATGGAGTCAGGCTTGCTAGGAGAGCTATTTAAAATGGAGCCAGGAGGCCATTAAGGAAGCAAGGCTTATTGCATGTCCCCACCTGAAAGAAAAGGTAAGCGTTAAAATATAGGTCATTGCCAAACCACAAGCATCCTGGGGCACCAGCTGCAACTCTGCCATTTCAAGAGAAATGAACTTTTTTCTTTTACTTACAAATGGACTTTTTGCTTAGCGATAGCCCTTAGCAACCAATCACGTACAGGTAAGAATAGCTTCAACCTGTCAGCACCAATCATAATTCTTGACAAACAATTTATGTGGCTTTACTGGAAATCCCCTCTTGTGTTTAAAAGCCCTCCTTTTTTCTCCCCACGGTGGAACACATTTTCAATTCCTGCTCGAATCTGTGTCTCTTGAATTGCAGTTCTCAGACCCCAAATAAAAGCCTCTGGTTTGCCCTTCAGTCTTGCTGCATTTCTCAATTAACAAAAGTATGATGTTAAGCAACAGAATAAGTCTCCCTTATTGAACAATATCTCTAAATTTCATTTGTAAAAATTAATTTACTTCAGAATTGAAGGAAGAAGTGTGGTAAACAACATAGTAATTCTTTCTCTCTGACTTTCCAACAATTTCTCTAAGTTTCTTTTATAAAAATTAATTTACTTCAGAATTAAGGGGGAAATTTGGATGTGAAGCAATATAGTTATTCTAACTTCCCTGAATTTTCCTACATTTCTTTTTTTTTTTTAAGATTTTATTCATTTATTTTGACAGAGAGAGATCACAAGTAGGCAGAGAGGCAGGCAGAGAGAGGAGAAAGCAGGCTCCCTGCTGCCCTGCTGAGCAGACAGCCCGATGTGGGGCTTGATACCAGGACCTTGAGATCATGACCTGAGCCAAAGGCAGAAGCTTTAACCCACTGAGTCACCAAGGCGCCCCCCTACATTTCTTTTATTAAAAATGATTTCAGGGGTGCCCAAGTGGCACAGTCAGTTAAGCATCTGCCTTCAGCTCAGGTCATAATCTCAAGATCCTGGGATTGAGCCCATGTTGGGCTCCCTGCTGAGCCCTCCCTGATTCTCCCTTTCCCTCTGCCTGCCACTCCCCCTGCTTGTTCTCGCCCTCTGTCAAATAAATAAGTAAAATCTTTTTTAAAAAAAGATTTCAATTAATTGAACTTTTTACTTTGTAATTTTAAATGAAAAGAATACACTGAAAAATACAGATGATAAAATATCTTCTTATACTGTTCAATCAACTCTGATTATTAAATCAAGATTAATATTCAAGAGCTACTATTCTGGGGGCACCTAGGTGGCTTAGTCTGTTCAGTGTCTGACTCCTGATTTCGGTTCAGGTCATGATCTTAGAGTTGCGGGATCGAGCCCTAGGCTGGGCTCATGCACTGGTTGTAGAGACTAAAGATTGTCTTTCCCTCTCCCTCTGCCCCTTCCCCTACACACCCTCTCTCCTTTCTCTATCTCTCTCTAATAAAAAAGACTATTATTTTGGTCTCCTCTTATTATCCTCTAGAGCAAATGCTTTAGGTTAAGAAAGAAAGTTATTGCTATTCTGAACTCCTTCAAGGGTCAGTCAACTTGTCAACTTCCAACTACTTATTTCCTAGAGCACAGATGATAGCTCCCAATTCCCTGACTCTGTAGAGGAGGAAAGCTAGCACTCCTACCTTTAAGGCCACTTGCGCTGTCTGAGACCTGCACATATGATTTTTCCCTGTTAAGGTTGATAACAGTTCTCTTCCCTAGCCACAGAAACATCTCCCAAGATTTGCCTGTGGGTTGCTCCTAAAAGTTGAAAACAGCAAATAACACCTCATCAAAAATTGTATACTTTAAATATGTGCAGTTAAATGTATATCACTTATAATTCAATAATATTATTTTAAGGAATGAGGATCCTTGACAATAAGGTCACCTAGCTCTGCTCAAAGGGGCCAAAGGAAGAATCCTAAACAGGTGAAAATTCATCTCAGAAAGTATTAGGGAGTCATCTCTATATTAGAGATTAAAATAATCAGTAAAGGCTTCAAGATCTAATCCACAGAATATCGTTACCATTATTTGGTCTGGAAAAATTCCAAAGTAGGCAAAACCAAATACTAACCCAACCTCATTAATTAAAAAAAAAAAAATCTCACTAAGGTCACACAACATACCTTTTAGGCTTTGAGAAATGGAACTTCCTGAAATAATACTAAGATAAATCAGTGATGAACTACCTGCCTAGGTAGTGAATGATGGGAGTATTAGTTTTACATTAGAAAAATGTAAAACTTGTCAACACCTAAAAACCAATTTGGTTTTGGTTTAGAACCTTTCAAGCTAAAGGTTGTTAGGTTGCTCATTCATTCATAGAACCAATATTTATTGAGAGCCTACAACAGGCAGGTGCTATACAAGGACCTCAAGGGACCAAGGTAAACCAGAAAGAAGCTTAGTAGCTCACTTCCTAATGGGGACAGGGAGACAGTAACCACATCAACAAGTAACTCAAAATAGTTGAAGATAATATAAAATGCTGTAAGGGAATAATAACAATGGGGATTATAATCATAGCTGTCACTTACAGAGCTCTGACTAGACTAGGCACTACACCCCTACTTGTAAGTATCATTGGAATTAACCCACCCTATGGAGTGGTTCTATTGTACAAATGAACAGACAAGGACCAAAAGCACTTAGACACTTAATGGTAGAACAAAGACTTGAATCCCAGGCATCTGGGATTCCAGAGTCCAAGTTTTTCCTCACAATCACACCACCAGGTGTGTAAGGTAAAGCAACTGGAAGAAAAGGAACTGCTTTAGATAAAGTGGTGAGGAAAAGTCTGTCAGAAGAAGTGACAGAGATCTAAAAGATGAGAAACATAGCCCTTCTTTCTGGCAGTAACTAAAGAGTAAGCATAGTTGTCTATTGGGCCATACCTACTTCATGCCGTCATAAGGAATGATTATTTTTATATTACATCTATAGCAGAGGAGCAGCTTGCTAAATAATTTTTTTGTTGCTGTTAAAAAAAAAACTGGGCAAGTGATATATCAAATGAATGACTAAGAACTAAAATAAAATGATAAACTTAATAAAAATTTATAGTTCACCAGAACCTACAATGCACAATGGTTGAAAAACATAAAAAACCCCATATTTAGCATTTACTTCATTCAAACTTTTTTGCTTGCTAAGAATCTTGTCATACTTGTTCAAATGACTGCTAAACTTGAATGAGTCAGCTCTCATGTGAATTAATGACATTGTTAAAGTCTTCCATCCTATTTTGCAGAGGAGTGGTATTTTTGAACAAATAAAGAAAAAGTCTACTGATTTCTTTTTTATACTGCATTCAGTCCTTGACAAATATACCCTTTTATGCATATTCTGGCATGGTGTCTCAAGAATTCCCGACTTCCCTAATAGATCCCCACCCCTTCCAGCTTTCCAGCTTGCTCAAGTCTAGACAGATCCTGTCTAAGCAGAATAGAATCCACAACCTCTATGGCTCAACCCCGATCTGAGGAGCTTAAACAAAGGCTCCAAGGGAAGGATTCGAGGCCATTTATACAGCTATTCTTTGCCCTACTCACTCCTCTCAACCACAGGCTCCCACTCTGTTCAAACCATGAAAAATTTTATACTTTAATTAAGGGTCATTTGTTTGTGGCTATTCCACACCACAATTTTACTACCTTATTCTAATGCAGGTGTAGATTGTGCTACACAGTTATGGGATGTTGAGGGAGAAGAGAAAGAAGACAAGAATGGAGGGCAAACTATTCCAGCAGCATTTCTGTTTCTCAGTATCTCAATCTTCCCATTCAATTCTCTTTACCCACCCCTAACGCTCAGCTCCTTTCAATTTACCCCACCCCCTAATTCCACAGCTGAACCTATGACCCCATGATTCTACTCCAGGTCCACAATCCTATCTCTAAGCCCATCCTGTGTAGAGTTTCTGCCACGACCAAGTTCCTTGAGCATTTCATTAGCAAAGCCAACCAGCAGGATTTGAGGGGGAGTTCCAGCTTTTGCTGACAGGCCTATGGAGATCAAAGATGTCACTCTGAGACTCAGAATTCAATTCTGAACTCATTTCTTTCATTATATGTAGTGGTGAGATTCTTTTATTTGATCATTACTACACTGTGCCATATTCTAAATTACAGTCTAATCTGAGCTCCAAACCACTATGCATAAAACATAGCAGTGCCAGACCCTACAAAATATGTTATACATTTGATCCTCTCAGAACATCTGGGGGAGAAAGGAAGGTAACAGTTTTTGGAGCACTGTGAAAAAAGCAAAAGCACCTAACAATCATGGAGACTTAATGTATATTTATAAGATACAAGAAAATGTTTTACAATTGGATTTTTATAACACAGCCTGTTTTTATACTGGGAATAGTTGGGACCCTAAGTGTTTTACAGAGCAAGTGAAAGAGCATTTCATGGGCACCTGGGTGGCTCAGTTATTGAGCGTCTGCCTTCGGCTCAGGTCATGATCCCAGGGTCCTGGGATCAAGTCCTACATCGGGCTCCAGTGGGAAGCCTGCTTCTCCCTCTCCCACTCCCCCTGCTTGTGTTCCCTCTCTCGCTGTCTTTCTCTGTTAAATAAATACATAAAATGTTTAAAAAAAAAGAGAGAGAGAGAAAGACCATTTCAGGAAGAAGGCTCAATTTTTGATTCCTTATAGTTGGTTTTACCTCATCTAAGATTGCCTTATAAGACAGTCTATACTTTATTTAAATAGTTGAATTTTGGTAGGTTGCTATTGAAATCTGCCCCCCCAGCTCAATTCCCCTGAGGCCTTAACCAGGTGTTACTAATCCCCAGATGCTCTGCTCCTACCAAAAACTTCAATCTGATGGTCTGACATCAAAGAAATGTTCATAGTCTCTTAGAGATAGATGATTTGTTTATCTCGTCTCAACTGGCAAAATTCTGGTTCAAATGAGAAAAATAACTCATTTGAAAGAAAGGAAGCAGAAGAATGAAAATACCTTCCACTTGGGCAGAAGTTTTTCTTTCCAACTTAAGTTAGAATAAATAATCCTAATGACCTGAGTGATTCAAAATGACTCTGGACTTGCCAGGGGTGGATCTTTTATGCCTATTTGCACAATTCTACACCTGCTTAACAACAAAAGTATAGCAATCCTTTTTCATGCATCAGAAACCAAGTATTGGCATGTAATATTGATAATACCTAACAAGTAAAGACAAGCTTTCATTACTAATCTTGGCTTACCCAGGCTTTTCAGTGTAACTATTCATATACTTGGAAATGCTTATAATTTTCCATGACCCACAGCTAGAATACATAAATAATATACAGAAAGAATTGCCTGAAAGTTAAGAATTTTTTTCTGTTGTTTACTTTCGAAGGAGAAAAAAATGTTTCAATAAACAGTAACATATGGGTAAAATTCAAGGCTCATAGATGGTTTGAATTATTTTTCCATGGGTATACGGTAGTCAAACTGATTTTTAATGAAAACTTTGGCAATCTTACCGTCTATGGGAAAAATTGAGTGCTAACTACAATGACACGATTTGTTGTTTTAGTTTTCAAAATCATGCCAAAACAAATGGCTCAGATAAAAAGATGGAAAAATAAGTAATGGTGGTTTCTCTTTTTTACATGCTTAAGATACATGCTTTGATATCTTAAATGACAAAATTACTTTTAATTCCCCCAAACAACCTGTTCTCTCTTACTTTTTGGCTCTTCACATGCCAGTCTTCCTGCATGGATATTTTCCTTGCCATAAAAATGTACCCTTTCTATCTCTCTTGGTTAATGCTTATTTACTCACCACACAGATATCCACTAAGAACTCACTTCTTCCAGAATCCTTCTGTGACCTAGCTAACTTTGTATGGTTGTTTGCACTGTGTTTCATTCTTTAAAAATGCCTTCAATTTATTTTCAGCAAGAGATTCTTATGACTACAAGACATGAATGTTTATGACATATGATGTAATGCAGGCCTATTATAAATTGTAACATCCTATTTCATTTTTAATTTGTGTTATTCTTTAAAATAACAGAACCATGTTATACATACTCTCTATAAAGACTTTACTGAGTCAGGCTGGCCATAACCTTTCTAAGTAAAGCTGATTAAAGGGGGAGACTAAGGTGTTACTGGGGTAACATGGGGGAATATTCATTCCCTTACGTCATGTTAATTAGAGACCTACTCTGCAAAGCACCGTTCTAGTTCTGATGTGGCAGATAATGAAAGAAATAAGTAAACAATCATACACTCATCTCCCACCTTACTCAGAACTTTATCAACCTTCTGATCCCAAACCTGGCAAATGGAATAGAACACCTGGAAATAATATAGGTACTGATAGGAAGCATACAGTAATATTTAACAAGACACAGGAATGCTTTTAGCAGGGGGACATAGTAAAGAGTTTCAAACATTTCAGAGTCTTCAGTAATGGTAGGCAGGATGGAGCAATTCTTCCTAATCCATCCAGTGATTTGGGAGCATGGCATTCCCAGTGCTTTGTGTTGTGGAGACAATTTCTTCTCCTCCTTCTCCTTCTCCTCCTCCTCCTCCTCCTTCTGTAGGCTAAGTTTTTGTCTTTCTTCTTTTTAACCCCAGTTTTATTGTGATATAATTGACATGTAACATTGGATTCATGTAAGGTATACAACCTGATGATTTGCTGTGTGTATATATTGCAAAATGATTGTGAGGACTTCTTTGTTCTTAATTTTTAAAAATTTTTTTGAATTAAAAAACATTTTTTTTTAAGTAGGCTCCACGCCTAATGATGCTCAGATTAAAAGTAGCATGCTCTACTGACTGAGCCAGCCAGGTGCCCCTGGGAGGACTTCTTATACCCAAAACGCATGATAAGATTTGTTTACTAAGCTGAGTATTAACAGGATGGAACTTTCTCCAGATTAACTTACCTCAACATATGAAATCGGAAATATTCCTATTTTGTCTGCCAGCATTCCTTCGGCCCAATTTTCATCCACTCTACGGATCACAGTCAGAACATCATCCTGAAGAAACAGCAAACATTAGTCTACTTGATCCCACATGAAGCTTGTCATTTAATTTTCCTTTGTAATAAAGGGGCTCAAGTTTTAAGAGTACATGAATTAAAGTGCATAACATATCTTTAGTACACGAATCCAATGTTGTCACTATCAATCAAGACCATCGTAAAACTATGAACTCCTTCTACGTAGCGGTTGGCTGCTTATTACAACTTCAAATGCTACCCATCCCAGGCTCTTGAACTTCTGTTGTAGATTGATTCTATTCTCAGAAGAGAATAGGCTCTTCTCATGTTCTCTCTGGTAATATACCAAATGCCCATTTAAATGCATATTCTACTGCTTTTCTTTATAAAAAACACGATTGTGTTTATCTACTTAAAATTCTAAAGCATTTTGTCAATTCAGTAGATATACTCCTGTGTGCTTTCAGCAGAGAAATTTATGTATAAAATAAGGAAATAATGATGTTTCATTTTGTTACTCATAATTCAGTAAATTAAAACCCCTGAGTGGCACACACACCCTATAAAGTGACTTAGAATTAAATTTAGGCTCTAAATATGAAAATGATACCACACAGAACATCAACTAAAATTATCTTTCATATAAGAATAGCCTATGCACAAAATTACTTTTTTGTGACTTTAAGAAAATTGCTTCCAGGTATTTTTAAAAGCACAGTGAATTACTAAAACTATTTTATCATTTTACAAAAGGAAAATACAAGTCATATTCCTGCATATCCAGGTCCAGAGGAAGAGCTGGCAAACAGAAAATGTCATTCTAAATTTACCTTTGCAAATGGAAGGCAATCTTTGTCTGCTTCCTTGTCTTTCACTTCAAAGTCATAAAGTGCTTTGCACTGAGGTGGGGGTTGAGGTAACGGTTTGATAATCTGCACAAAATTGGTGGGGAAAAAGCCATGGATCCCGTTGACTTCTCCATGGTACCAATTTTCATCCACTTGTCGTCGCAAAATGATGATGTCACCTTTGCTGAATTTAAGGTCACCAGGCTCTTTCCCTTCGTAGTTGTATAACGCTTTGGCACAAGGTAACTGAGGTATACCCTTAAGGAAAGAGATGAGTTTTAATTAAAGGATGATAAAAAATGCCTCAAAATTTAACACTATTATTATTTTTAGTCAAGGTCAACTCAACATAGTGTGCAAGTCTGGAGTTTAGTGGATGGGAAAATGAAACATTTCCTGGGGGAAGTGACACAAGAGCCAAGGCTTCAAGGATACACAGTAGTTAGCCAGGCAAAGCTGGAGTGGAAGAATAAACGAGAAAAGTAAGGCATTCGAAGTAGAGGGGACAGCATCAGCAAAGACACAGAGTATACTGTGTAGAGGGACTGGAGTTTCATAGAGAATACAGTGTTCCTGGAGAGGAATTATGGAATATAAAGTGTAGGAGAAGTAGGCAGAAGCTAACTCACAGAAGGTCTCGAATAACATGTTTAGGAAGTTCAATTGCTGTGTCCATCAGGCAATGACAAGCACTCACAGGTTTGAAATACAGATGGCCATGGTAAGAAGCATGTGTCAGGCATCAGAGTGGGAAATGGACAAAGGGGAGACAGACAGCCCTGTGCAAAGCACAGGCATAAACTACTTGAAAAAAAATTTTACAGCCCAATCTTTCTAATGAAGTAGAGTAATAGGAAGCATTACTCATAATACTGCCCTCTCCCTGGGCTCCTCCATCTCCCCACTGCCCCCCAAAAATGGATCGAAGTTTTATACCCTTGAGGCAACAGAACTTCGTAGTATAGTTTTTAAAAATTACTTTGGTTTCTAGTCAGAGATTTAGAGTCTGGCCTACTCCTAAGCCAAACTTTTTTTGTTAAATATTTTTGTTTGGCTTAAGAGAAATAGCCAATTCTTGGCTCTCGAAATGCTATTGGCAGTCATCTTGTGTTGGCTTGATCCATGTGATGTTGCGTTTGCTAAAGGAGAGCTGCTCTAGAGGCCAATATCCTGAGGAGGCAGGGGCTGAGCCTTTCAGAAGTTCCAAAACCCTCATGTGCCCTATGACTTTTGGACCCTGCCTTAAGATCTTGCCTATAAAGGCATAACTCCTGTTATCCAGCCGTGACCTAATCTTGTTAACTATTCTGCTGTGCCCGTTGGTTTCTGTAAAAGGGAAATGCCCATCAGGAACTCTGGTGCCTCACAATTCTGTGAACTTTAGTCATATGCCCTTCAGTGTCCAACTCTGTGGAAGGATTATAATTTTTGTCTACTTTCACAGAGATGCCTCACTGCATTCTCTACTTCACTTCATATTTCTTGAAGTCTGGTTAACGTAATATAACAATATTTCCCAAGATAGGTTTGAGGAAACAACAGTAAGTAAACACAGAAACAAGTTTCACCATGAAAGAGGGCAAGAGTAGTCGAGCCAGAGACAGAAAACTGACAAGTACTGTAATAAGCCAACTCCTGGAACATAGCTGATGAGACCATGATCAGGAAGTTTCAGGTAAGGGCTGGAAACACAGACCCCAGAAGCCAGAACGCCTGGGTTTGAATCCCAGCTCAGCCACTTACTGGCTGTATGACCTTGAAAAGGTTAACTTCTCTGTACCTCAATTTCTTTGTCTGGGTTGTTGTGAGGATTTAGCGAGTTAATGTTTGTAAACCACTACAAAAGGCCCAGCAGTTAGGAAGTGCTAATTGCATGAACTATGATCATCATCATCACTGCCCAGTATGAAAAGCCTTGTTCATCAGTAAAACACAGCACCTGAAAATGTACTTGTCTCTATGTAGCTGGATGCTTTTCCTTTTGGATGAATTCACATAGCAATTACATTTTTAATACATATTCACTATATAGCAATGCAAAGAATATTCCTCCTAGGAAGTATTGGGATTTCGAAATGTGCATTTCTGAAGCACACATTTGTTTTCTAAGTGGAATCCATTCATCTTCTGGTTGAACAGAAGAAATTACAAATTCGCTGACATGCATGGTTTAATAGGGGATGGCATTTTAGATGTGGCTGTAGTTCATCTTGACAGGCCTAATGTAAGGCATTGGAACCCTGCATGAATTAATTGAAAATCCTATTACAAACTTGGTGACAAATAACTCTATTCACCATTATGGCCTGTTCTCTCGATTTTTTCCCCACCTCAATTAGCTCTGTTTGGCCCACTCTGTCCGAATCCATGCCAGCCAAATCCATGCACCAAGATACAGATTTAGCACACTTAGAAACCACTCTAAACTGCTCCTTGAAGAGATCTGTAAAATTCCTCCCCAAAACACAGTATGGTTCTTTTGTGACATGCTCATGTGGGAACTGAAGGAATTCATTTCTTCACAGATCACTTCCAAACAGCAGTGGCCCAAGGGACTTATTAACTTTTCCACCAAAGCAAATCTATTAAGTATTCCTAAAACCATCACAGATTCTTAATATAATGAATGCCAAGGATAAAACTATGATAACAGTGATATGCATTATGGTTAGCCTAGTTACATCCCTGAGACTGCAACCTAAAGTTATTAATTCACACGATTTGCTAAATCTTGACCGCTAAGGCTATTTAAATGACCAATAACCACAGAGAAAGAATCATAAAGCTTATGGCAATCTAATCCATGAGCAGACATTTGTGCATCTGGCTGTGTTTTTCTATGGTGTTCTTTTCCAATTAAATTCTAAGAGGCTAAAAAGCCAGTTTGTGTCAAGTTTCTCAAAAGAAGGTTTCCCACATTAAATAAAATGAATTCTACTCTGATTTCAAATCAAGCGAAGTTCAGTGATCTTTAAAAGACTTATTCCCACACAGACTGCAGATGATTATGAATAAATGGTCAAACGACTTGGAAGAGCAATAAAAGAATGCATTTTCCTTTTGCAACATCTGAAGGATAAAGCCAAAACAATTGGTTTGATAGCCTCAGACTACTCTTGTGGGTAAAATACATCCAGGGCCCACGGAGGCACTGCCTTCTCATTCATCTCCTTAGAAAGGTCTGGGAGTCATGTCATCGCCCAGGCCCTTTGCCCTCTGTGCCTTCAGCAGGCTTTCCAAACTGCTGCCTTTCTTCTTTATCCTCTCATCAGGCCAAGGCCCCCGAGGATCTGCGGAGCTTACATTTCACTTGGCTACACATGAAAGGGAGGCTTAAAAGGAGAGAAAGCCAGTGAGAAACTGACTCCGCAGTCTAACCTTGGGTTTGCAGCTGTCATTCATGCTGCCAGCTTTATCAAAAACCTTGGCAATTTAGACAGGTGAGCTATTATTAACAGTTCTTAATCTGAAATACATTTCAATAAATAGTGACTACTTTGCTCCTATAAAAAGGAATAAATATGACAGTGGGCCAGTTTTACTCTTCAAGTAATTTTGCTTCTACATTATGTATACATATATTTAATATGACATTAAAATCCTTATGAGACCTGCACACAAATATTTTTGATTAAACACTCTACACTCCATTTTTGTATCATCAAGTGTATTCCAATACACCTGGCAAAGTACTACTTGATGATGTAGCTGAGATTCTGACGGGTAAATAAAACATTCACTGCCAATTTATTTTATAGACTCTAAATGCCAATGCCCAGATATACATGTAAGACAGCCTCTTTAAATTCAAATCCCTTCATGCATTTCTTACTGCTCCATAAAGTGAAAAAGATTCAATGACCTACTAAAAAGAATATCTGGAAAATACGCTTGCTGTAGGAACAGCATCACAGTGTATATAATTTAATAATTTAGTTATATCTAAATGGGCACAAACTATGGTTGATTTCTACTTGACTTTCAAAAACTTTCTAGAAAGAACTGAAGCACATGGGGCGCCTAGGTGGCTCAGTGGGTTAAGCCTCTGCCTTCGGCTCAGGTCATGATCTCAGGGTCCTGGGATCAATCCCCGCATCACTCTGCTCAGCAGGAAACCTGCTTCCTCCTCTCTCCCTCTGCCTGCCTCTCTACCTATTTGTGATCTCTCTCCTCTCTGTCAAATAAGTAAATAAAATCTTTTTTTAAAAATAAATAATAAATAAAGAACTGAAGCACAAAGAAATTACAATAACAGAATTACTACACACATAATAAGCAGCAAAATGGGTTCAGAAAAGGATTTTTTAAAATGTCCTTTGTAGGGACACCTGGGTGGCTCAGTTGGTTAAGTGGCTGCATTATCATGCCTGTCATGATCCCAGGGTCCTAGGATCGAGTCCCACATTGGGCTCCTTGCTCGGCAAGAGGAGCCGAGCTTCTCCCTCTGCCTCTGCCTGCCTCTCTGCCTGCTTGTGCTCTCTCTCTCTTTAACAAATAAATTAATAAAATCTTTTTTAAAAAATAAAATAAAATAAAATAAAATAAAATAAAATAAAATAAAATAAAATAAAATAAAATAAAATAAAATAAAATAAAATAAAATAAAATATCCTTTGTAGGGGCACCTCAGTGGCTCAGTCAGTTAAGCATCTGCCTTCAGCTCAGGTCATGATCCCAGGGTCCTGAGATTGAGTCCCATCTCGGGCTCCCTGCTCAACAGGGAGTCTGCTTCTCCCTCTTCTTCCCTGCTCATGCTCTCTTTCTTGCTCTCTCTCCCTCTCTATCTCTTTCTCAAATGAATAAATAAAATATTTTTTAAAATAAATAGATAATAAAATGTCTTTTGTACAACAAAATACATGTTGGCTTTTGCTTACAAAGTGAAAATCTATCAGAATAGACCTCGATTATTTCATAAAAATACTGATTCTTTAATAGTTAATAAGTCGTAAGTATAAATCTTAAGATATCTAGGTTGGATTACTACTCAAATATGTTTGACCATCATTTGAAATATTTCAACTTCAATATAACAAACATCCAAGATGAGTATTACAAATTATTTTTCCAAAGCAGTATCAGAAGGGACTGAGAATCCCATAATCCTGTGACAGTCCATCTTCTTATTTGTTCTTTGCTTTAAAATGTATTTGTGGAGAGCGTTGTACTGGAGCATTTCATCTGGTGATCACTTTCTTAAGCTACCATCTGCTATCCACCCCAAGTCTGTCACATAAAATCTTCTTTTGAGCCTACCTGTAATCATATTTACAAGCACTCTTTGCAGGCTGCTTGTCTTTCTCCTCTACTCCAGACATGTTCTGGCTCCACCACGCCTCAAGAAAGTGGCCTGACCGAGGCTGGCTTTGTGCTGCTTTGATGTCCTGTGCACCCTCCTGCTCACATTCCATACACTCTATCCGCTCCTTCTCCTCACCCTCAGCTCCTACAACCCAACCCACAAGTGCTTATGGAATCTCTATCCCAACTCATGAATAAATAGCAATCAGCCAGTTAAAGCTTTCAGCCTCGTTGTTTTAGTGATATTAATGGTTTAAGCAAAGGGTAGAGGGAGGAAAAAAAAAAAAAACCGACCAAACACCCAAGGTTAAAAGGAGAGGAGACAAAGTAGCAGCTTTGCTGCTAACTAATCTCTCTGGGCAGTATTCTCACTACTACTTAATCAAATGATAATACATAATCATTTATTTAATCAATACTTAATCAAATACTTAACCAAATGTAAATACAGAATGAAGTAAGTTGAGATCCAAAGATTACATTCAAACATCCAGATAGAGCATAAAGAGCAGAGTTTTCCAAACTTAAGAAAGAAATATGAGACTGCTCCATTTTTTTCTAGGAACTGCAGTATAGAGAATAGGTAAATACGTCTCTGTGGGGTGCAATCAGGCCCAACCGGGGTTCCCCTCTCCCACTTGTCCAGGAGTGCCCACAGGGGGCATTCAAGAGCACAGTTTGAAAAGCACTGTTATAGGGGAAGAAGTGGACTAAGGCACATGGCTTAGGAAATATCTAGATTTAGAGGATTAAAAAAAAAACTAAGAATTTGAGAAGTAGGAAGAAAACAAGTAGTATATAACCACAGTAGCAAGAGAACAAGCAGTATATAACCACAGTAGCAAGAATAACTCCCGTAACATGGTCTTATCCATATCACCTATGTCCTCGTAATCTGGAAACCATTCCTAATTACCTGTTCAATGAAATTAAGGGCCGTGGGTTTAATGGCCCTCCATTTGCACTGACTGTCTCACTTCATATTTTTCCACTATCAGCAAGCAAACCAGTCTGTGGTCGTTACCTCCAATCTCAAATATCCCATCCCCTCTCACTATTGTCTGAACACTTGTGTCCCCCCAAATTTCACTGCTGACATCCTAACCATCAAAGGTGATGGTGTTAGAAGGTGGAGCCTTGAGAGGTGCTTCAGTTTTATGGTTGGAGCCCTCACGCATGGGCTTAGCACATTTATAAAGGAGACGGCCCAGAGCTCCCTAACCACTTCTGTCCTGTGAGGCTACAGTCAGCAGGCACCAACCATGAACCAGAAAGATGGCCTTCACTAGAATGCAACCATGCTGGCTCCTTGATCTTGGACTTCCAGTCTCCAGAACTGTGAGAAATAATTTCTGTTGTTTACAAGCTTCCCAGTCTGTTATTTTATTATAGCAGCCCAAATGGACTAAGGTACTCCTTCACCAAAATTCTTCAAAAGCAGCCCATCTCTCTGTCCACCTTCCTACACAGAGTTCCCAGCACTTACATGCATACATCTTGATATAGCTGCAGTGGATAATTACACTGGATTTATTTGACTTCTATTTTTATTTTATCTAGCATGATTGCTCCTGTTTGGAATCACATAAAAATAAGGCCAAGATCAGAGATACCTTCTGAGGCAGGTCAACAGGACAGATTCTGTTTCCCAGATGGAGGGGCCACTTGTTCTTAAGGACCCAGTGGAGGCACTGCCTCTCTGGGGAAAAGTCTCCTAACCTTCCCTCCCCCAAATCTGGGGAAAGTGCTACTCTTGTGCTCCTCCAGCATGTCTTATGCAGACTGTTACTATGGCTTTCGTCTTCCTTAGTTTACAACTGTTTCCCCTGCCAGACTGGAACCTCCTGGAGATCCAAGACGATATGTCATGAGCATCTACTACCTCTGTGTCTGTGAATAAATTCTTGCTGGATATATAAATTTAAAAAACGAATTTAACTCCAGGTGATTGAGATCTATGATGTGGTGGCAAAGTGTAAAAATACCCCATCTAGGCCACCTGTGTGGCTCAGTCAGTTAGGCATCTGCCTTTCACTCAGGTCATGATCCCAGGGTCCTGGGATTGAGTCCCACAGCAGGCTCCCTGCTCAGCAAGAAGCCTGCTTCTCCCTCTGACCCTCCCCCACCTTGTGTGCTCTCTCTCTGAAATAAATAAATAAAATTTCTAAAAATATATACCTAAAAATTCCTTAAAAAAAATACCTAGTATCTAAAGGAAAAACAACTTACAAGACAATTGTAATCCATTTGGTGGATGGTCAGGCTCACCAGCTTAAATGTATTGCACAATGTATGCACTCCCCTATTTCGGTGCCTCTGGTACTCCTCATGAATGGCAGACCGTGAGCCCATCCTTGCGAAACTGTCTTTAGTGCCTCCTATAGAACACAGGATATGGTGGGCACTGGACACTGAGACATGGGAGGAGCAGGAACACTGAGGAAAGAATTTCATTCTCTGTTCCTGGGAATCCTGGAGCACAGGAAGGTGCCACAGAAAAGCCTGGGGAGATACAAGCTCATCTGCTAACTGGTGTCCACTTCAATGTGCTCTGGAAACATGACTAAAAACATGATCTGATCTGGAAATGGGCAGTTGAGTTTGTACTAAGCAAAATGCTGGCATTTGAAAAATGTGAAACAAATTACATACCAAACCATAGCAAACAAATATTTTCCTTTCAAACTCATCTGGTGGTTATGAGGAAATAGTCACGTAGTTGATATATAGCTTTTTTTCTTGGCTGGCCTTAAAAAGGGAGTATCCAACTGACAGACAAATCATTAAAGAAAACAAATCTTACTGAATTTTTCTAAGGGAAGACAGCTATTGAGAATGCAGTCACGGAAATAAAATGCAGGAAATTTATGTCACTCATTGCCCTGAATATGAGTTTTCTGTTTCATCACGTGTTTAATAATTACGATAGTAATTTTGCAAAGAGGAGGAAAAATTATTGGGAAAATTCTCTGCAGTAACTTGAGCTATCATCTTGGGGACTCATGGCAGGATGAGGGATGTTTCCTGGTAAAAGGTCAAGTTTCTGTCTATTTGAAAAACAGTTTCATTCCTGGCAAGAATCTGCCCCTGCCCTTTCCTAAACCTCCCACCTGCCTATGGGGGTGTGGGACTAGATGGAGAAGAATGACCGTTTATCAGAACTCTGTGTGGCTGATAACTAATCCTTACAGAAACTCAGAAAGGTAGGGAGAGTCAAAAATACAGAGACAGAGGGGTGTGTGGGAGCAGGTTTTTAATATTAAATAGAAAGGTCAGGCAAGACCTCAATATAACTCAAGACCTGGTTTTAGATTTTTTTGGCCAGTGTTTTCATTAATATCCCAGAGATAGATGCTCATATAATTTAGACATGACATTATATATGACAGTTCATAGCTTCAGACTTAAAATAACATCAGAATAAACCCACACGTATATGGGCAATTAGACAAAAGTGCCAAGGCAACTCAATTTAAGAAAGAAAGTCTTTTCAACAGATGGTTCTTGGATAATTAAAAGCCCATATGGGGAAAAATGAGTCTTGACTCCTACCTCCCATCATACACAAAAATTAATTTGAGATGAATCCCAAAACCAAACGTAAAGTTAAAACTAAGTTTTCCAGAAGAAAGCATAGATTATCTCAGTGATTAGGTAGGTCAAAAAAAAAAAAAAAAAAAACCCAAACCATAAAAATTTATAAATTGGACTTCAGCAAAATCAAAAAATTCTGTCCATCAAAAGACAATTAAAAAAAAAAAGCAAGTCACACAAAGGGGAAAATATTTGCAATACATATAACTGACAAAGGATTTTAACCTGGAAATATAAAGAACTTCTATAAATCAACAACAAACAATGCAATTTAAAAAACAGACAAGATGAAGATATCATTCAAAAAGGAAGTTATTACATAGCCATGTGAAGGTATTCAGTGTCATTAGTGATCAGGAAAATGTCAAATAAAACCACAATGAGATATTCTTTCACAACCATTAAAATGATTAAAATTAAAAAGATTGACAACAGGATGCCGAGGTGGCTCAGTTTGCTGAGCATCAGACTCTTGGTTTTGGCTCAGGTCATGATCTCATGGGCTGTGGGATGGAGCCCTGTGACAGGCTCTGAGCTCAGCACTGAGTCTGCTTGGGATTCTCGGGTCACCTCTACCCTTGCCCCTCCTCCCACTCTCTTTCTCTCTCAAATAAATAAATAAATCTAAAAAGAAAAAAAAAAAGAATGACAACAGAAAATGTCAAAGATACAGAGCAAATAAAACCCGAATACATTGGTAGTAGGAGTCTAAAATGGTACAACCACTTTGGAAAACTGTTTGACAATTTCTTACCAAGTTATTCATACATCTACTCTATGATCTAACAATTATAATCCTAGATATTAACCAATAAAAGACATATATCCACACAAAGACAGGTAACAGAAACTCTCACTGCAGCAGTATTCATAATACCAAAAACTGAAAACCAAATGTCCATCAACAAGAGAACAATGAAATCCTTAGTTATTAAAAAAAATTACTGATACACATGAATGAAAAAATAAAAATTAATGCTATATAATTACACTTTATATGACTTCTAGAATAGATAAAACCAATCTATTATAATAGAAATCATAACAGTTGTAGTCTATAGGGGTTGGGTAATGAATGGAAGGGTGTGTGATGAAAATTTCTGAGATTGGAGATAGATTCTATATTTTGAATGGGATGTTGATTATCTAGGTATACAAATGTGTCAAAACATATTAAACTGTACACTTAAGAACTGCAATTCACATATGTAAATTTCAGCTCAATATTAAAATATATAAAAAATAAACCAGTAGGAGCACTTAGAAAAAAATGAGAAATAACCATATATACCAGATAAGTGATTATGTATGCACATGGAGGAAGATACAAAAGTATCACAGTGAATAACAACTTAGGGCAATCAAGAAAATGGCAAGACTGGCAAAATAAGAAATCTGAAGTCCAGAGGTATGCAGATTAGTGCCTAGAAAGATGGTTACTTTTCGAAAAGGAACTCTATCACCAATGTACAGATTATGTGTATTAATGCAGGGTCTTTGCTATAATCTGACCCGACAGCTAGCACCAGTCAGCCACTCACTAGATGTCCAGGTTACATTCTGAATCCCATAAGCAAAGTGAACAGAGAGCTGCATTGTGTTGCGTGGGGAGTGGTATAGATGAGAAAAGTGTTAGAAAATATGATGGAAAAGCTGCAGAAAGTGAGATGTATCAGTGGGTCAGTATTAAAGTAAGTATTCAAATGCCATGAAATGGTGTCACACAAAGGAAAGTAAGCCAGCTTCATATCCACTGAAGAAAAAAATAAAGGCTTAAATTGAGATATGCATTATTTAAGTTGGATAAAAGAATTTCCTGACAGTGAGGGTTGTTAAATATTGCAGTGGATTATGATATCTCTTTCACTGGAGACTTAAAAAGTAGGACAGTCTCATAAGTTTGGTTCTGCCCAAAGGCAAAGGAACAAAAATTATGATGTGTGATCTCTAATAATGCTATGATTTCTTTGGCAATCAGACCATTTGCAAGAATAATTTTATTCTTTTTTTTTTTTAAAGATTTTCTTTTTTTTTTTAAGATTTTATTTATTTATTTGAGAAACAGAGAAAGTGAGAGAGAGTATGAGAGGAGAGAAGGTTAGAGGAAGAAGCAAACTCCTCGTGGAGCTGGGAGCCCGATGTGGGACTCGATCCCGGAACTCAAGGATCATGACCTGAGCCAAAGGCAGTCGCTCAACCAACTGAGCCACCCAGGCGCCCAAGAATAATTTTATTCTTGATGATTTTGTCATTTGTTTCTTTTTTAGGAGTGGAATCTCAAGAATAAAGAAATTACTAAGGTATGGGAGGACTCAGCTGGGAGGGACATTTGGGAAAACAAAACGAGAATATGAATTAGCTTGTAGATATCCAATCAAGCCAGCCTTAATACTCCAAACTCTATTACAACCTGTTGCAATATTATTAACAAAAGTAGAAGCAAGCTCAGCTGTGGTCAGGCACACCAGGTCATCTTTTATCTCATTATTCTTGTTTATGTCAAAAAGTAAGACATAATATTGCAGTATATTACTGTTACTACTCTCCATAGTGTTCTGCCAGTTAATTAACATGAAGTTTACATAGTGAAGACTGAGTAATGACTACAGGATAATATCCTCTTACTCTGAAATAAATCTATTATAAGGACATAAAACCAATCCTGTGAAACCCATAGGGTAGAATCAAGATCTTTAAAACATAATTAAGTCTTCATTAAAAGAAAAAAAACTCTTATCTCTATGAATGTGCTTTGGAATTTTGGCTATCAAAAAAATTTAATGTATTAACTGAATGTAGAGACAATCTTATAGTTCTGTCAACAAAGCTCTTTTACCTTTGATTAAGTCTGTTGTAAAATGATACTTTAAAAATACCTGTAAATATTCTGCAATACTTAAATGAATGTTACTAGAAAATGCAAATTGCTTTTGCTATCTAATTTCTCTATTATAGGACTGCACAAGAAATGCTACTGTAAGGAAAAAAAATAGTTGCAATGGACAATTTTACCAATAGATAATTATTTTAAAACAACTAGTTTTTTGAAGCTCACCTCTAAAAAAAAGTATTTCTATTTATGTATATTGATCACTAAATATATGAAATAAGAGAAACTTAAGGGGAAAAGATTTACTAACTAATCCAACACTGAAAAGCCCAAATCCAACACTTCTACTTTCCCTTAAATAATTAAACAGTAGGATATGAATTATAGGTATTTTCAGCCAAAATGAACCATTATATAAAAACGATATATTGCTTTTTACATTTCTAGGTGATTAAATATATAGCAAATATATAGCAAATAAAAATTAAGTGCAGAGTCCACACGTGTACATCCAAGACTACTTTCAATAACTCTTTCATACATACTGCACAAAGAAGATAAAACATTATTCTAGCTATATTTGTAACAGAAAATTTGAGATAATGAGAAATTGATCATCTGAGATAGGCACTGGCAACAAATTAAATTACAGTTTTAAAATATCTACTACTATAGGGGCATCTGGGTGGCTCAGTCTGTTATGCGTCTGCCTTCAGCTCAGATCATCGTCCCAGGCTCCTGAGATTGAGCCCCACATTAGGCTCCCTACTCAGGGAGCCTGCTTCTACCTCTGCCTGCCACTCCCCTCGCTTGGGCTTGCTCTCTCTCTCTCTCTCTGTCAAATATATAAATAAAATCTTTAAAAAATAGGTATCTACTACTATAAAATACTACATCTGTATGTTTTTAAAAAATTGTTTAACTAAATGTTTCTTTGGCTAAAGCAACTAGTTTTTCATGTGCATCAGGATGGGAGCAACTTGAGGGCAGGGTCTGGATATCATTCATCTTCGTATCCTGACAGCCCAACACACGCCACAGGATCAACTCACTGGATGACTGCTTTCTGGCTGCCTCTTCATTCCATCCTACAGAAATCTGCCAGATTCACCTTCTTAAAATACAGCTTTTACCAAATCACCTGTCTGATTAACCTTTTCCTAATTCTGTTTCTAGCAAATTTAGTTCAAACCCTTTTCTCTGGCACTTAAGATGCCCACAGTCTGACCCCAAACTATCTTCTCAAATACCTCACACTCCTCTCCAACAAGTATCCAATATTCTAACCAAACTAAATTCCCTCTAGTTCCCTGAATATGATTCTTTTGTTTCCCAACCTCTGGGACTTTTCTCTGCCATTCCCTCCATGCAAAGAGCCCTCTTCCCCAGACTGCATGTCCATTTGTGAGAAGTCCATCCCGTCTTCAAGGCACAACTCAAACATATTTCCCAAGTCCCTTCCTTATTGTTCAATATAGATTTATGTTTTCCTTTTCAGCCTCAGAAGATTTTGTTTACAAAAATCTTTGTTTGCTCTCTGTTGGCTTCATTGTACCTTTTATTACATATATTTGAGTACTTTACTAATAATGCTACCAGACTCAAAACACTTTGAGGGCAGGGATGGTCTCTCATCCCTTCTCGGATGACCTGCAGAGCCTACTAATGTATCTTATAGATAGTAAACATATTTACTGAAATAAATTAGATCAGTCCCTCCTTCTTGACAATTCTTCTTCTCCTCAACTACATAATTCCAAGAAAGAGGAGGAAGCTCTCCACTCCGACCTTGCACCCTCTAGTCAGGCTGGCAGTCCGTGTCTGGTGTTCTACTCTAAGGAATTCTGCTTAGAAAATTAGTGGAGTAGCCAATGTGGTAACTGGCTGTATGTACCAGTCAAGCAGAAGGTCAGGCCACTGACATTCGTGTCTACTTGTATTTTTGTTATTTTATCTGACCTAAGCAAAGAAGTCAAAGAAAGAGACTTACATCAAGGCAGGATTTTGCAATGGTGAGCTAAACCCATGCTTTTAATTGCTTGAATGATTTCCTTTCCTAAGGTCATATTAAAATAACAAAAAATATTTTTTAAAAAATAAAACCACAGCAGCTCTAGAAAAGAGGGAAAACAGCCGTTAGCACACCAGAAAAATTTAGGAATTGAAAGCAAGTAGAATTAGAAAAATTTCAATGTCTGGGATTAAAAAATATATGGGGCAGGGCTAAAGACCAAGATAGCAACCATTCTCATACAGTCTAGTAAATATCCCAAAACATACAAAAAAAAGAGAGAGGTGAAAAATAACCAAAAATTTAAGAGATATGAAAGACAGCTCTTAAAAAAGTCTAATACCAATCTAAAGTTAGAATCATAAAGAAAAAACACAGTATGAGGGAGGAGAATAATGAAAGCAATAATAGGAATGGAAGAAAATTTTCATAAGCTAAAGATACCCAAGAGCTGAGTTATAGCAATCTCATCAAATACCAAACAGGGTTAATAAGGGAAAAAAATTCATATTTTGACATATCTCATTACACTGCAAAATTCCAAAGACAAGGAAAAAATTCTAAAAGATCTAAGGCAAAATAGTTTACCAGTTTGGAACCAGAATCTGAATTCTTGGCAGCAGTATTGGATAAAAGAAAATGAAAGAGCAATGCCTTTGGATTTTTAAGGGAGCATGATTTAGAAAAATTTAGCCAGCTAAAATATTAAATATGTGTGTGGACAAAGGCAAGATATTCTTGAAAATACAAAATCTCAGAAAGTTTATCCCCTGCGTAGTTAAAAAAAAAAAAAGTTCAGAGGCACCTGGGTGGCACAGTTGGTTAGGCCTCTAACTCTTGGTTTCAGCTCAGGTCATGATTTCAGGGTCATGGGATCAAGCCCCCCATCAGGCTCTACGTTCAGCATGGAGTCTGCTTGCAACTCTCTCCCCCTCTCCCTCTTTTCTATGCCCCCTTACTCTCTAAATAAATAAATAAATCTTTTTTAAAAAAGTCCAAGGAGGAAAAAAAAAAGTCCAAGGAGGTATCTCCCATCCGATCCCCCCAAAAAACCACAGAAGACGTAGAGAGAGGATATGTGATACAAGAAACATGGATGGCTAAATATGATCTAGAAGACATGAAGAAAATGGAAAAGAAATTTAAGGAGAATCCATTGGACTTAGAAGTTGGATTCATCCTACCTGCAATGAGGTAGGATCTGGTGATACAGGTTATCTCTCATTTTTAATGGACCCAACCACAGTGTAGCAAATAATGTTTATATAATCACAATACTACAAACAGTGTTTTTATGGCATTTCAATTTATAGAATCAATCTCCAAACAGAAAAGAAGAATTAAGTACAGCCACATAATATAATGTTATAAACTCTGATAATATAAAAAACAAAAAAACAAGAGTTAGGGAAGGAGAGATGGGAAGTAGAAGTAATCTCAATTTTATCACTTGGCATCTGAAATTGATGTTGTGGAAGGCAAGAAATCAAGAAAAAGAAATTCATTCTTTGAGGCTGTACATGAAACCAGTAGGAGAACTAAACATCAGAAAACAGTATTAGCCCTTACCTCCGGAAAGCAAGATTAGGGCATGAGAGAAAGGACAATTTAATTTTTTATTTTAGACTCTTCTGTGTGGTCATATATTTTCTATCATGAACGGGTATAACTTTAAAAATAAGTACATAAGAAAAAGGAATGTAGTGTCTAAAATTCTAATGTAGTCAACTATAAAGATTACCTTGTTATTAAATAATTCAGACATGCAAAGATGGATATTATTCAAGAGAGCCCTTTACCCACACCTAACTTGAGAAATAAAGCATTTTAAATGCAATCAAAGCCTCCTATATATACATAAGCAACCACACAGTCACTTTTAAATGAAAATGAAAAGAAGAAAGCTAGGTAGGCCCTAAATATACATCCCTTAGTGCCACTCCCAGTTACTCTTATAACTGATTACGATATCCAGTTGCACTAAATAACTGACTGTCACTTTAATGCAATATCAATATAATATCAGTAAAATCCCCACTATCTCCTTTGTTATTCAAATTCCATCTCTTATAAGAACACGGACTTTTTGGTTTGCTGTGTTAATTTTCTTTATGGCTATTAAAAAAGAGCAAATGTATAAAATATCACAAATTGTTTTAAAAAAAAATAGGACATGAATTGTCTCCACAATCACAGTTCCCACTTCCATAAGACCTGGTGATTCAACTCATCAATGTGATTCACCTTGAGAGTTTATGTCTAGGAGCTGTGCTTCTGACACGCTGTAGATCATGGGGCTTGGAGAGTTAAGCATGTTAGCTTTGGAGAAAATAAAAGCACAATACCTTCCCTCAGCTCGAAAGGGGTTAGTTTATTAAACTTGTGAAATACACAGAAGTCACTTGACATGTCACCTTCAAAAACACCTATTTCTCATGCAAACTTAAGAAGTCAGCATATGATCCTACCAGTTATCATTCACAAGCTGCTTTTATGTGTGGGTGGTGGGGGAGTTGATAGTACATGAATTCTTATAACCACAGTCAAAAAAACTTGATTAAGCAGAGACAAGATTTTGAAATGTTTAAAATAAAGCCATTTCTCTCTTTCTCACAAAGTGTTTTAGAAACATAAGGGCAGCTCCCACCACCACCAATCTGACTTTAAGGATATAGCATTATACTTCCATTTTAATTTTCCCTAAGTGAGAAAGAAAAATGATGAACTAGTGGATGGATTCATACTTGGTGCTAGCGCTATCCCGATTACAAATCAAAACAGGTGCTTTCAAAGTTTATTTTCAAGCTTATAAATCATTTGGTGTTTCTGTTACATGCGATTCTGATTCTGTAGGTACAGGTAGGGTTAGAGTCTGCATTTCTAATAGCTCCCAGGAGTTAGCAACAGTGATGCTGCTGGTCCAGGAACCATTCTTTGAGCAGCATGGGAATCAAGGATCAGTCACCTTCCCCATCTCCTTGCTGATTCTTCTTCCTCAGGAGCCCCATGATTCAATCTTCTGACAGTTTCTAAGTTCACTCCCAAGCTGATCTCATCTATTTCCTTCTTTTAAAACCATTTATGCCAGCCACGACCAATCCTGGCTGCATATTAGGATCAACTAGGGAGTTTTCTTCTTCATTAAAAGTTATGTAAAGCCCCACCCCAAACCAATAAAACAAAAATTTCCAGGGCTGGGTCAAAAATACAGGTGTTTTAAAAAGCTCCTTCATGGTTCTCATATAAAGGGCTAAGACCTGTTATCTATACATTGATGTCTCCCAGACCTGATGTCAGCTACAACTTCTCCTCCGAGCTCCAACTGCCTACTCCACATCTCCTGTTGAATGTCTAATAGATGTCTCCAAGCTAACTTGTCCAAAATAGACCTCTTGATTTCCACCTGCCCCCACCAAAACCTGATCCTCTGCTACTTTTTTCTATCTTGGTAAATGGCCCCACCCTTCACATAGCTGCTCTGGCCCAACAATGGAGCCTCACCATGATGCCTGTTTCCATTCTTTCATATTTCACATCCAATTCATCAGGAATCCTGCTGGCTCTACCTTCAAAATATATCCTAAATCAGTACATTTCTTACAACTTCTATTTCTACAACCACCCTAAGCCAAAATAAAAATAACATTACTTTCATATTGCCACTCTTCAACCCCTAGAGTTTGATGTCTATACCCTCTTGTCTATTAAGTTCCCAATGGCTTTCTCATCTACTTACAATAAAATACAAACTTCCTCCCATGGGCTCCAGAGCTTTGCATCATCTAAGCTCCTCCTTATCTTTAGCCAACTTCTTTCCCTCTAACTTCCAACTCCTACTAACCTCCAACTCCTAGCCTTGTTGCTGCTCATGACCACTACAGGCTCTTTTCTGCCTCAGGATCTTCCTCTTGTTTTTTCTTATGCCTACAATATTCTTTACAGGCTTATTTCTGCACATTGCTCAGCTCTCTACTCCAATGTCACCTCAGAAAAGTCTTCCCTGACTATCCCCAAATACCCTCACACAACCAGCACCCATCATAACGTCCTCACCCTACTCTTTCTACCGTGCTCATCTTCCTTGTGACATTTCTAAAGTTACACTCGTCATTCTTTTGTTGGTTTGTTTATTGTCTCCTCCTCCTCACCCAAAAACATTAGAACATAAGCTCTAAAACACAACTTATTTTGCTTGAAGTAGGATCATGGGCCTATGTCCATCCCTAGCAAGTTGTAGACACTCTAACGCCTGTTGGTTGCTTTGAACACAAAGTTTATGTCTTCTCCAAAATTCGTATATGGAAGCTGTAATCTCCAATGTGATGGTAAATGGAGGAGGGGCCCTTGGGAGGCAATTAGGTTTAGATGAGGTCATTAGGATAGAGCTCTCTTGGTAGGATTAGTGCTGTCAAAAGAGGAGACACCAGAGTTTTCTTTCTCTTCCTCTCTCCACATATATGCACCAAGGAAAAGCTATGTGAGCACACAGCAAGAAGGTGGCCATGTACAAGCCAGGAAGCAGGCTCATACTAAGAAACAAATATGTCAGAACCTTGACCTTGGACTTCCCAGCCTCCAAAATTATGAGAAATAAATGTCTGTTGTTTAAGCCCCACAGTCTATAGTACTTTGTTAAAGTAAACTGACACTGGTAAAATGAATAAATGAGTCAACAGAAAGTAACCTGATTGGAGGGTTCTGTGATATGCCCCAAAGCTTTGTAACTGTCCATCCTTTGGCATATCCAGTATTTTTAGTAATAATTTGAATAAAGGTAATTAGGGCACAAATAATTTGCCAGTGACACAAAACTAGAAGGGAGAGCTAGCTAGCTAATATGACAGATGACAGAAATATAATTTTTGAAAGATTTTCATCAATGAGAAATATGGACCAAACAAGCAAGTATTTCCTGGAATGAACATTCACTAGTGTATTTCATTGTTTAAAACCTACTAGCACAGGTATAGGAAACTACAAAAGACCTGCCCTAATGGTAGATTGAATGAAAAAGACTCAAAGACTTGTGCTATCTCCAAGTTCAATATAAGCCACAAGTAACATGGCTACATGACTATTGTCAAAATTCACTAGAACATTAGCCACATAAATGAGATGCAGAGAAAGAACAGACTTTCCATGTCCTGACTGATCAACAACATCTACAGACTCTTGTTAAGGTTCTGTGTATTCCAATTTAAGAGGAATCTGAGTAAAATGATCTTTAGAAAGGTGAATGGTCTAGAAATTATGTTAGAGAACATTTGTGTAAAGGATTTAGAAAACTTGAAAAAAGCCCTAGAAAGTGAAGGCAGTAATAGTTGGTAGTGGCTGTGCATCCTCAATATGCAAACATACGTTCATGCACACGATACATCTGTGGGGTAGGCTCTCGTTATTATTCCCATTTAACAGCTGTGGAAACCGAGACCCAGCGATGCTTAGTAGGTGGTGGGATTTCACTCCAGAGCACATACTCATCATCAGGACAAAGTCTTTAAATACTCAAAGGGTTGACATATGGAGCAATATTATACTTACTCTTTATAGTTCTAGAGCCTGAAACTAGAACAACAGAGGGAAGTTACAATGGGCCAAGTTCATTTTCAATGTAAAGAAGTGTTTTTCTAATAATGAGCTTCTTCCTGGTCAATAGCTAGTATTCATGTGGAGGCTGGCTAACCCATGCCTACGAGCTCAGCCCAGATAACAGCCAATTTGGGTGGGGGCTCAGAGGCTCCTTTTTCTTCTCAGCGCTGATCTTCAACAACACGTGTTTCCTCTTCTATCTAAATACAGCAAAGAACACTAAATGGCAATGTTTACAACTCTTCAAAGCAGTGTTAACTAGTTACATTTGAGAGAATGATAAACCATCTTTAAGTACAGCATTTGCGTGTAATTTAGTTATTATAAAACAAGTAAGGAATGTTCTGTCTACCTTGGTCAACCCTGAACACAGGGTAGATGCAAGTGTACTCACAAGTAAGGTTTTGCTTATCTCTTTGTCCTCAATCTTAAATTCTTTCAGAAAACACAGATCTTTTTCTAAAGTTTTCCTCAGCTTATACTCTAAAGATCTTTACTTTATAAATACCCACTTGAGCCAAAGGAAACACTCCTCATCCTCTAATTAATAAGACATTCATCTAAGCAAAAGACAACATTTGCAAGAACAGAAACACCAAGAAGTTATAAAATTAAGCACAGAAAGATCCCTGCAATGATTTAATGAACACGCAATCTGTATATGCAATGAAAGTTTATTAAATAAATAAGAAGATTCATAATCCATTGTAATGTCTATGCCACTAAAAGGATTAGTCTAGTACAAGCTATCTTTCATGTTAATAATTTTACAATGAGACACATTTTAATCATGCATTAATGGTGTTATCTACCATTTTAAAAATACTAAAATGTTTTAATCTCTCTCTCTCCATATATATATACATTATATATACATATGTACATACATATCTACATATGTAATGTATATATATACATATATATATATATATATTTTTTTTTAAATCCCCAAATCGAGACTTGAACTGACGACCCTGAGATCAAGAGTCGGTGTTTAACCAACTGAGCCACACAGGTGCCCCTAAATATCTCTATAATTTAAAGTTGCTTACATTTATCTTAACAGATTTTCATGGAATTAAGGGGTTAAAGGAGAAAAGATCCTACACGTAGTTCATATATGCAGTTCCCTATATATTTGAACGGAAAACATCACATATGTGTATATATAATGTGAACATACAAATAGATATTCACTTACAAGGCTGATATATAAAGGAGCCAAGGCCTTGACTTTCACAAACAACATCCTTGAGAGTTAAAAAAAAAATTAGGAATTATGAACCTAACCCTATTTTGCATCAACTCAAAGGACATCAGGCAGGGCTGAAAGGGACCTTAAAGATTATTCAGTTCAACCCCCACACATCAGGACAGGAAGGTGAACTGAATACCCAAAAGTCACACAGCTAGTAAGTAGCAAAGTCAAGACCCCAAAACCTGAAAAGATGTTACTTTAATGGCAAAAGAAACTTTGCAAATGTGAAGTTAAGAACCTTGAGATGGGCACGTTGTCTTCGATTATCTAGTTGGGCTAGAAGTAGTCATAAGGTCTTTAAAATCAGAAAACATTCCCAGCTGAGTTCAGAGGCAGAGGCAGACATGAATATGGAAGAACACTGCTGGCTATGAACGTTGATGCAGAGATGCATCACTCTGGCCAGGAAGATGGAGGAAGCCCACAAGCCAAGGGTCACTGTGTAGCCTCCAGACAGTGAAAAAGGCAAGGGAACAGATCCTATCCTAGAGCATCTAGAAAGCAAAACAGCCTTGCCTTCACCTTGATTTCAGCCCAGTGAGACCTGTATGAGACCTCTACTCAACAAAACTGTAAGATAATAAAGTTTTGTTGCTTTAAGTCACTAAATTTATGGAAATTTGTTACAGCCAAGATAAACTAATTCACCAAGTGATTCTATGTTCAACATGCTCATCTCTTGCCCAGTCCAAAATCCAAGGCCACATGGGACAGACCTCTTTGGGGAACTTCCCACACTCCTCAGGTTATACAAGGATAAATTGAATGGTATACTGCTTGACAACAGAAAAGAAAGCTGCTAAAAGCCCTATACAAAGATAATACTGCACGAACTTTGAGTAAGTTAAATTTCACTGTTTACTTTAGCTCATTCTTTGAACTACATTTGCTTCCAAGTGAAATAAAATTGACTTTGAATAAATTTTACAATGTTCTACTTGAAACAGCTGGTTGGGACTTTTCAAAAAGCATCTTGTCAGAATTATGTACTTTTTTCCTAAGACATATTCCACCCACTAAGTCATACCAGCAGCCTTGGTAATCATGGTAGATTACAGTGCGAACGCAAATCCCTTAGATTTCCATTCCGCAATAAGCTCTTACAGGAACGTGTGAATATATAAAATACCTTACATTTAATGCAAAGGAAACCTGCATAAATGTTGGCCACATCCACTGCAGGGAGGTGGGCCAGCAGAATGAAAAGGAAAACTTGTAGTTCTAGTGCTGAACAACCAATGCCAGACCATCTGCATAAGAGCAAAGGCAAAAGAAGCAAATGCAGCAAAATGAGACCCAAGCCTTAACTGATTCTTTCCTTTCCAATTCCAACTTAATGTGGCTTGATTTGGGAAGGGATTATCCATGAATAATAAAGTAGTGTGGGAAAGAAAAAAAAAAGGAGTTAAACTGAAAACCTGCAGATGAGAAAAATGTGCCCAAACCCGAGAGACTAAAGGCTCGTGTTCCGAGTCCCGCTTGTATAAATACTGATCCTCCACCTCATTGAATTGTTGACATTACATAATTAGCCAGTTACAACAATAACACTACAGCTTAACACACTGCCGCAACCAGAGGAATTTTAACTAGTCTAGTGAATTGCCCGTCACCAGCTATATTTCTGCTAAGCTTCAAAGCAAAAATGGGAAAAGAAAAGAGATGAACGTTTAGTATGCAGACTAACACAGAGTAAACAAGAGGGGTCTAGTCCATCCAGGTTCTGGTTCCCCCCACCCCATTTGTTTTTGTTTTTATTTTTATTCAGTTGGTTCAGCCTTTAGTTGTTGCCTACCTGAGTAAGATTCAGTAAAGGCACCATATATACACCGTGATATAGGAAATATTAATTTACATCATCATATTAGTGTATACATAAATCAAACTCAAGACACTTTTACTCTTCAATTTTATAAACTTTAACATAACTCCCCCGCCCAAAAAAAACCCCCACAACTTAAGCCCAATACTTACAGTTTTATTCTTCAACTTTTTAAACTCTAACCTAAACAAACAAACACTTTAAGAAAATCTCAGATGACACAGGCACCTATTAGCATTCCCCTCACTAGGCAGAGGAAGAGTTTCACTTGCCAGTGACCCTTTCTTTTCTCTTTAATCACGCGTTCTTCCTAGAGAACGAAGGGTGCTGTATTCTTTCTTAGCAAAATAAATTAAATCTGAAATGTAGCCCAACACAGGTACTCAGGAAAATCACATACAGTATTCTGAGCGTTCTTACATAATACTGTACGGAAACGCTCAATCTTTCCATTGAAACGCCAAGTATTTCCTCACAATTAGTTAAGACCACAGTCCTAGGAACTATTAAATCTGGAAGTTTAGAAATCATCTATTCTACTCATTTTGTTTTACAGAAAAACAGAATTGCAGTTATCTTTTCTCCCCTGTTGCAATGAAACCACAAAACCTTGCTGGCTGAGCATTCCATAGTGGGGTCCATTCCTTCCACTGCTGTTCCAGGTAAAGGCAAAAAGAGAGGGCTGGGGCTCGTGTTTCTTCCAGAGAGCCATATTGAAAATAATGACCTTTCTGTGTAATTTATCTCTCCTCCTTTATTTGGTTTCCTCCTTTATCTAATCTTCATATCATCCCTCTCTTCATATGTCTCCTATCCAAAATTCTTCTAACAAACTCGCTTTGGAAAACCCTTTTAAGAGAAGTCTCCTGAAGATTAATAAGATCATTTAGGTATCAAAAAAATGAAAATAATGGTGAAATCTGAGGCATTCTGATGATTTTTGAATGTGTAAAAGTCTCCCCAACACTCTATATATCTCTATCATGTAGGCAACTATCTACTACATTATTTTATTTTCCGTTGTTATTTTACTGTGGTAAGAACTCTTAATATGCGATCTACCCTCTTAACACATTTTACAGGGTACATTATAGTACCGTTATCTGTAGGCACAATCTTATACAGCAGATCTCTTATTCATCTTGTGTAATTGAAACTTTCTACCTGCAAAATGTAGTGTCTTGTCCACTCCGTCCTTTTGAAGCTGTTACTCTTACCCTTTCATTCTCATTTTTCTAAGACTGTGGTGCCAGAGAAGAGGGGGGCGGAGACCAGCATGAGGCCACAACAGTTGAGATTTCCAACTTCTTCAACCCTTGGAGCTAATAAAAATGAAGTAGTCTCCAAACTGGCCATTCCTGCAAGTGGTCTCAGGGGCTTGAGTGAGTTGACCTCTCATTTCAGGGTTTCACCAATCCTACTGCTAAAAGCCACTGCTGATAAAATTTTTTAAACTAAAAATTAAGACACATGATCTGACCAGAAAATGGTTTGGTATTTCTGTTCCTACTACTCTCTAAATCCCCTTACTCTGCAACATTTTTTTGATGGTGTTCACTGTCCAAATCATATCTGTATCTATCTATATAATTATTATCTATTCTTTTTGCTGTATACTGTGTTTCTTCTATTAAATCAAGAAAAAGGACTATATTTGTTTTATTTACTGCTATATCCTCATTGCCCGAAAATGTACCTGGCATGAGATAGGTACTTATATAATTTTTGTTGGATGAATAAATGAAGCTTTTGTTGCTTATGTGGAAGAACAGAATAGACAATCTGAAATAGAGATTATGCTGGAAAATTCAAATATGTGATTTTATAACTTTCAAGTTAGTTTTATCTTACTCCAACTCCATAAATGGAAAAAATATTACAATTGATTTATTAGAAATAGCTGATTTTTATAACCAAATCACCAATGATTGTATAAAACACCACTATTCCCAGAAGAAAATGACCAAAAAGATCATTTACCGAGCAATGGCTTATACACAAGGATATAGTATAAATTGTATATATGTTTCAACACACACATATAATCAAGAATGCCAAAATATTTTCTCTCTTCAAAGTATTCTTAATATCCTAATATTACATAGAAAATTCAAAACTCCTCAAAAATATTATTATGGAGGCTTTGAGAGTATGGAAACTAACATAACATAAAAACTAACCTGTACCGTTTAAAATAAAAGAGACAATTTATTAGTCTCTATCATAGAGTAATTTGGGATTTTTAAATCCAATCTTGCTCTTATGTGACTTACAAAGGGCTTATGGAAAATGTTTTTTCTGAACACGAATGATTCGTTTAGCACACAGTTAATGACCATCATTCCCCTTCTTGCCTCTCTTCATAGCTGGTTCTATTGCAAAAAAGAGACAACAGGCCCAAATGAAGTCATTTGTGTTAAGCCTCATGTGAGCAAACCAAGACTTAATATTGAACCTAACTGAACCTTCAACCTCTCCCAGGAATGGACTTTTTAACCAGCCAATCTGGAATTACCTGATTAGCACCAAGAAGTAATCCGTCTAATAGACCCCTCCTATGCCCCTAGTTAGGAGGCTGACCTTGCCTGAAACAATGCACTCAGCTATTAATTTCCTTTTCTGTCCCCTTCACACCCTTAAAAATCTTTCCTTTTCTGTAGCTCAGCAGAGTTCCCTTCTATTTGCTGGGTGGGATGCCGCGTTGAATAAAGCCTATTTGATCTTTAAATATACTCAGCTTGGGGCGCCTGGGTGGCTCAGTCATTCAAGTGTCCGCCTTTAGCTCAGGTTATGATCCCGGGGTCCTGGAATGGAGCCCCACATCAGGCTCCTTGCTCGGCAGAAAGCCTGCTTCTCCCTCTCCCACTCCCTCTGCTTGTGTTCCCTCTCTCACTATGTCTCTCTCCATCAGATAAATAAATAAAAATCTTTAAAAAATAAAAAAAATGTTTAAATTTACTCAGCTCAATTTTTGTTTAAAAAACAGATTTGGTGGCAGTGGTGGGATCTGAAGTGAACTTCTGACAGCATTCAGAGACAAAGAGAAACATGATACCCCACAAACCCTTTTAAATTCACGGCCTTTCTTGCCATTTCTGAGGTCCATTGCTGAATTCTTAGTTCTGAGCTCTGCTCTCTTTGCTTTGAGCTCCCAATCTAATTAGTTTTCCAACCCAGGGCTTAGTAGGCCAGTCTGAGCTGGCAGACAATGCCATCCAGAACCCAAGTCCTTGCCCTTGGTTCTGTCACAAAGAAGCTAGACCTGGGCAATAGAAGGAATGCCCTGAGGCAGAAGTCCCAAGTCCTTAAAGGGGAATGACCCAGACATGAGCTGGAGGCAAGAACATGCCTTATTTATCTGCTCAAGAATATGAGCTGATAAATAAAGTATCAATTAAAAGCCTGGGAGCACAACATCCTGACCTTGTGGCTTCCAAGACCTTAGGGCTAACAGATCAAGAGCCAGAGATATGGAGCATATACTGTCCTCTTCTACCTCTGCCCTATGATAATCCCTAGACTCCCTATAATAGATTTGCATTGTGGGTACAGCCCCCTTGATGGAGAGAGGCTGCCATGCCTTGTAGGGTCAAAAATTCCCCCTCCCAACCTATGGGAAGAGTCCCCCAAATGATTGGAAGCAGCCTCCTTTAGAGACCACCCCCATTGAATAGCAGAGCTCCTCCCAGCCCAGAGAGACACAACAAATATCCAATCCCAAAACAACCTTATGGGGGGTTCTACCTCAAGGAATCTGCCCACTCTCCCACCTAGAGAGTATACTTTCACTTTAATAAACTGCTTTGTGCTTGCTACTTTCCTTCTGGTTGTCTTTATTAGAGTGGATCCCCATGTAAATCTTCTCATGCAGAATCCAAAGACCAAGACCCCCATTCACACAAGGCAGATTTTCTAACTGTAACAGTTCATTCAGCAATTTACCAGTTGTTTGTAATCTTTTTCCCCAGTTCTAGTCCACAGTCTTACTGGAGTTGCTGATTTAATCCAGTGAGAATTGCTGGTGGTGTGCACAGCCTTCTCTTGGCCAGTATGCAGTAATATCTCTTGGTTACTGCTGGTGTGTTACGATGCACATGTTTGTCTTGTTTTGTGTAGACAAAGGCTAATTGCTAATGGGAATCTTGGAAGTCAAAAAGCCATAAAGTTGGTGAGGATAGGTCAAGCACTTAACGGATGACAGAGCCCCTGCCACTAAATTCAGAAACTCCCATGTTAGGATAAGTTGGTTATGGAACAAGTTAGATTGACACTAGGTCACCCACCAGGCTCAAGAAAACATGACATATCCCTTTTAGGTATTAATTTGGCTCAGAGACCCAAAGGCCTAGTTAAAATAATAATAATAGTAGTTGTTATAGTAGTAAGAGTAATGAAAATGAGATCCTCAAAATCCAGTTAAGCTTGACACCTTCTGGCACACCTACTTATTTTATGTCTAAGAACTGCAGTCCTAGAAGCTGTATATATCTACAAAAATGACAAAATCTTAACTAAAGTCAACTTAGAATTACAATGGCCATTACGGGAAACATTCCAATTAGACAAGACTGACTTAAGAAGTATACCTGAGGGGCGCCTGGGTGGCTCAGTGGGTTAAAGCTCTGCCTTCGGCTCAGGTCATGATCTCAAAGTCCTGGGATTTAGCTGCATATTGGGCTCTCTGCTCAGCAGGGAGCCTGCTTCATCCTCTCTCTGCCTGCCTCTTTGCCTGCCTCTGCCTGCCTCTCTGCCTACTTATGATCTCTCTCTGTCAAATAAATAAATAAAAATCTTAAAAAAAAAGTATGCCTGAAATGAAAGATTCCTATATCAAACAAACAGAATGGGATACCTATTTTCATTGGTATTAAAACTTTCAAAAAGCTTCAAGATTCTGAAATAGCTTTATTAAAAAATTCACTGCACAAAGCTAATGAAAATCTAAAGACACAAGACTGTAAACAAAAGCTTGCCAAAACATTAGCTTTATAGCCACAATAGTTCCAAGGCCAGCCACCTAAAACACCTGTGTCACATTCTCCTAGGAGTCCATCGTGAAAACAATGAGCCAGGGATTGCTGTCTCAGTTGTAATCAGCCGGGACACTGGAGAAGAAATTGTCCTCAAAGGGCCTATGCAAATTTTTCAACATCAACTTAAATGTCCTCATATCTATGCTCAAAGGAGCCCATATGGACCCCTCCCAGAGTTGATGAGACTCTGAGGGATTTTCCGGGAAACCGCTATGTTATTTTCTTAACCAGCCTAGGGAAACTAAAAATTAATGAAAAACCTTGCCAAAATTGGGATACTGGAGCTATACCCCCTTTAAACATCACTCAGAGTCTGTAGGTGGAATTCTGGAAAAACTGGCAGAAGCTGGCTGAAAGTGAGAATTCTTACCAGCCTCAGCTTTCCTGGATCTCTGCTGTAGTACCCAGTAGAAAGAGGAAAATAAAATCTCTCTTGCATCCTCTTTGGGGCTGTGTCTTGGGTCCAACACGTTATTCAATACTGCCAAAAATATTTACTATTTGTCCCAACTAAAACCTAAAGTAGCTCTGTGGTGAAAAACTGGCCAACTGCAGAACCTGATAGAAAAAAACTTTTAAGCCTTCATCCCTAAGCTAAAATAAAACTTTGTACCCAGAGAGGAAGAAAAACCTCCAAAAGCCCTTGTAAAATGATTTATGGGTGGATCAACCTATCAAGTCATTTAAGTTGCAACCCCTTGAAGAATTAAGAGCCACTGACTTTATCTTACAAATCTTTGCAAAATTACAAATGCAACTCTAGAAGCAACTCAAATTCCACCTATTCCTTGTTACCAATCCCTAAACCTTCCCCATTTATCTTAAAATTCTGGTAACCTGCACTCTTCCCCATGCCTTTGAGATGTAAATGTTAAAGTACACACTTCAGAGAAGTAATTCTTATCCAAAGAAAAACAAAAGAGGGAAAAGTCATTTGGAACTTGGGCTAATGGGAAATCTTAAGTGTTGTGAATTCTGAAACTATAAGGTCATAAACTATAAACTATGTTTATGTCTGTTTATATGTGTTATAGATGTGTGATATTCTCTACCTCCAGATGGTACTGCCAAAATTAATTTGTAAAAGATCTCTATTAAGGGTCTTAAAATTAAATGCTTATATAAATTAAGTATTCATAAAAATTCTCAAAAATATAATAGAAATGAACTCAACTACTTTTCAGTTTCACTAATCTGGGTTAATCTTTGACAAATAAAAACTAGTTTGAGTTTGGTTTAATGAAAATAGGCATGTCTTCTGAGTGACCAGCATAAAATATAATACAGACATATAACTTATAGTGTACCTGGGTTTACTAATCAAGTAAGTTCATTTTATCTCTTACAGCATTTGTCAGCAAGACAAACAGCTTGGCATGTGGCTGATTTTGCCTAATGTCTCACTAAGTTTTTTGGGTAGTCTAAATATAATTGTTAAGAAAAAGTAAATTAAAGAGATTAAGTAAAATAAAAGTAGTTTTTAGTAAATGTTCAAATACTTTATCCCAGTTTTTTTGGTAACCTAAGACATTAAAGTTTTGTTAAATTAAGTTAAATGATGAGTAAGTTAAATTTATTAAATATCCAGATCATTTCCAAATAAGATGAAATACTGAAACATCAAATTACTGAACACAGGTTTACATACTTTTTGTTTCCTTTTACAGGGGAACTAAAGATTTTTGGGTCTATTAGTAAACATGTTTTGTTGCCACACTGAGAAATTTACTATTAGAAAACATGTATTTCTAGAATTATAAAAGATATTTATGAATTTGCCAAGCCAAAGAAAGCAAATATAAAAGACAGTTCATAATTGTTTACTTCTTTATTTTCACTAAGTTAAGGTTTTTTGGGTTAAAATTCTAACATAAGTAATTAAAGCCACTAGAAATAAGGAAAATATCTCCAAATGCAAGGGAAGTAGAATTTGTGTTTTCAGTAAAAGAAGATATGAGGAATGAAAATGTATTTTTGCTAAAGGGAAAAGAAAGCAATCTTGTTCTAAATAGAGGGTAATTATTCAAAATGGTAAAGAGGAAAAAACAGGACAAAATC
Organism: Nasua narica; assembly: GCA_028533885.1. NCBI lineage: Eukaryota > Metazoa > Chordata > Mammalia > Carnivora > Procyonidae > Nasua > Nasua narica. Next base: position 136,483,151 of record CM052800.1, on the reverse strand, counting down.
GAAATGTAATAAAGTTGTAGATTTATGGAAAGGAAATTTTAATGTGCAGTTAAGCTAAGATTAGAATAAAATTAAGTTAAATAAATTTTAATGTCAAAAGTAAGCAAAATTAGAATTTGGTTTTCTCTACTCTTGACAAGAGAATGTAAAAGGTTTTTCTTTACCTTTTTTTTTTTTTTTTTTTTGGTTTTTCTTTACCTTTTAAGTCATCTGTTCAGAAAACAAAGATTTTGTGTCTTGTCAAAATAATTTTCTGTCTTTATCAGGTCTTTGATTACTTAAGAAGGCTGAGTCTCAAAAGAGCTAAGGTTTTTAAAAACTAATTACTTTCTTCTATATTTGCTTTCAAAGTCTTTAATTGTGACTATGGTTAAATGGATAACTAAGTATTATTTCACAGTGACCTATGATCCTATTTGACCAGGTGTTTTAAAATGTTTTGATATTTTTCACAAACTTCCCAAAAATCAAACTCATTTTTTTGACCTCAAATTAACTTCAGGATTTTCTACTTGGTCCCTGTTATGTCTCAAAAGATTTGTTCCCTCTTATAAAAAGAGAGATATTACACAAATTACGTTTATTTGGTTTATTAAATTACATGGGAAGCATTGTCAAATAAGTGATACTAAACTTTCTTAGATTATATTTGTGTAGATATGTTATTAACATGTGTTTCAGCAATTGTATGAAACTGATATCTGCTGGTATGTTATCACTTGTAATTCTAGTTCGTAAATGTCATCATTCAGTATTATCACCAAAATAACCAAATTGCTTTGTCAGCTGCACTGTAACAAACTTTCCATCAGGTCTTTAATCATACCCATTTTTAAGTGTTTTTTTCATTTACTGACAGTTACTATTTTACTCTAATGCTTTCACAAAAGTGTTTCATCTTCAAGGACACTCATGGAAAGTCTAGAAGAACATGGTTTCTGAAAACTTTAAGATCATAAAACTGAAATGGATAATAATTTCCAGAGCTAATGAAAAAACTGGATCCTAGCCAAATAAGTATTAATTCCATGGTACTAAATAAATTGAGGAGGAGGATAATCATTTTTAGGACTTATTGTTTGAAACATTTCTGATTCTCTAATATTTTGTTTTTCCAGATCTTAGGAAACCTTTTCTTCTTTTTCCTTAAGCTATCAACAATTTGGTAAAAGACACCTTTATAAACAAAGATGAAACATTTACTTTTTCTCCCTACCTGATCCCTCCAGAATTCAGAAACTCTTGAGTATTCCTTCCATAGAAATATAGTTAGTTATTTGTATATGCAATAAGAATCTGTTCTCCTTATAACAAGACCCAATTGGAAACATCACTTTTATCACCAAGGCTTTGACTACAACATCATATTTGACGGAGATACGTGCAGACTCAGATATGACCAGTTTTAAGGAAATAAGACTGACTTTACAGAACTAATAAAGCCCTTTAAAAAACTGACATGGTACCTTGTTTACAAGGTTCTTGCTTACAAAGCAATCATAAAAGGATCTTACATGGTCAATTACTACTCTTTCTGCACTTGTGTAAATCACCAGGCCAAGTCTAATGCAAACAAATTAGTTTCACTGTGATCCCTGGGGGGAAAAATGGAGATTACTGTAAGGAAAAAAAATACGTATGTATCTCTGTCTATATTAAATTCTAATCCTGTTGTCTTTGAGGTTTTGTTATACACCTATAAAACAGACTAGATCCTGAATTCTAGTTTCCTCAAACAGCTGGTTACAACTCACCAAACTAATGTTTCCAATTCTCTCTTGGCCTTCTGATTTGGAATCAGTAAGAACTAAGACCGCCCTTCAGTCTTCTTGGGACTATACCAGAGCCTCCTTACTACCCAAATGGCAACCAAACTTCAGGGACTTGAACCCTGGGTATACATTTCACAGATAAAAAAGGCTCCATTTATCATCTGCTCAAGTACAAGAGCTGGAGACCTCCAAATCAAATCAACTGGAAGAGAAGTAGTAAGGTAGACTGCTTCCTCCCAAGACATCAGATCAAACTTTTTTTTTTCTTAAGATTTATTTATTTGACACAGAGAGAGAGCTCACAAGCAAGGGGAGCAGCAGAGGGAGAGGGAGAAGCAAGCTCCCCGCAGAGCAGGGAGCCCAATGCGGGGCTCCATCCCAGGACCCTGAGATCACTACCTAAGCCAAAGGCAGACACTTAACTGACTGAGCCACCGAGGCATCCCAAAACTTCATACTTTAAAAACATAAAACCCCTTCTTCTCTTTCTTTCGATTACTCTGGCATTACCTGGAAAGATAATACCATCATGCATATTTCTTAGACCACTGCTAACATGGGGAAACTTTGCCTTTCAGATTGCTGGATTTGTCATCAAAAACTCCAATATGTCCATTAAAAGTATCACCTTAATGCGAGTGGTTTGTGCCCTGACAGGATTTATCTTTGTCTGTGGTGGTTGTCATTCTCCTTGGGCCTATGAATACCTAGATAGCTAGCATACAACTACAGTGCCTCTTAGGCTATCTATCTAACTGTGCCCCTAACTATTATGGGTCATTGGTCAAGTCCCCTGAATTTACATTGTCAAGGCACAAAGAATCTACTAGAAGGTTTTTTATGATTCAGGATTCAGTTCCTTTGGTAAAGTCCTATATCCCTGGTTAGGAGTAAATGTAAATGAGGCTATGATTAGAAACCTCTGCTTAACTCTTGAAAATACTGCAAAAGCCACTGCTAAGACAACAGCTACCTGATCAAAATCATTAGACTCTCTGGCCAAAGTTTTTCTTGATAATAATAGTCCCTAACTACCCTTTAGCTGAGCAAAGGGGTGTCTGTGTTGTAGTCAACACCACCTACTACACTGGGGTTAAAACTTCTGGAGAAGTTGAAATTCAGCCATATAAGATCACTGAGCAAGTCACTTGGCTTAAAAGGAGGACTCCTTCAACAGTCTTTCTATGACTTACTTGATTTTGACTGGTTTGGATCTTAGGGACCATGGATCCAAAGTACACTCCAAACACTAAGAATTACCCTGCTTATAATAATCTTAGTAATTTCCCCAGTGCATTGTATTCTCTCAAAACCTTTCAATGCCTGTTCACACCTGCTAACCGTCAAGCAAATCATCTCCCTAAAACTGGAATGTCAGAAAACGAATGAAGAAAATGACCAACTTAAAAACTGTGAACCTAAAGGCATGGCCTATCACAGAGGTTAAGCAAAAAATGTCATGGTCTGTGAAGACCACACAAAGGATCAACAAAAGTTACAAGAACTACAGAGCGGTAGCTGAGAGTGGTGCTGAAGCCTTAAATTTTGATCACATCTCTCAGTGCTGAGTCTGAACGAAAAGGGCAATTTTTTATAAAGAGACAACAGGCCCAAAATGGAGTCATCTGTGCTAAGCCCCACATCAGCAAGATTTAATACCTAACCTAATTGCAGCTACAACTTCTCCCAGGAATGTAACCTTTAACCAGCCAATCTGGGATTACCCGGTCAGCATTAAGTGAAGTCATCTGCTCGAAAGACGTTTTTGGTTTTTTTTTTTAAGATTTTATTTATTTATTTGATAGAGACACAGCGCGAGAGGGAACACAAGCAGGGGGAGTGGGAGAGGGAGAAGCAGGCTTCCCACTGAGTGGGGAGCCTGATGTGGGGCTCAATCCCAGGACCATGACGAAGGCAGATGCTTAATGACTGAGCCACTCAGGCTCCCCCAAAAGACCTTTTTAATTCCCCTTAGGTGGGTGGGTGACCTCGCCTGAAACAATACATTCTTTGCTAAGAAGTTCCTTTTCCCACCATCTTTCTGCCTTTAAAAACTTCTTTGCTGTACCTTGGTGGAGCTTCCATTTACTAGATGAGACGCAGACTCATTCATGAATCATTAAATAAAGCCAATTTGATCCTTAAAGTTACCCAGCTGAATTTTTGTTTTGAATAGGACTTTGAGGAGGCAAAGTGGTCAAGGGTAAAGAATAACAATTCACTGTCCAGATATTAGGATGCTTACTCTGTTTTCTTAAAAAGTGAACTATGAAATAGTATGTAAATAATTGCTTTTTGTATCATAAAAGAAGAAAGGTGGCTCTGAGTGGTTTTTTTAAGACTTAATAATTGCTGAAGTTTAAAAAAAGGTCAACAAGAAACAAATGAGTTTGGACATGCCTGCGTGTTGGAAGCTTTTGCTAAGATAATAGGAATGTAGGGAAGAGACTTGTTATTTCCATAAAATCATGAAGTTTATGAGACTACAAAAATAAAGCTGAAAGACTATCTCCATTAGCAAGGCTAACAGGAAGGTTTGTTTGTTTTTAAAAGCAGTAATAGCTTATGTCACTCTTTTTGCCTAAATCTGTTACCTGCAATGTAGTAGCTGGGAGGCTGGGGGAGCATTAACAATCCTTGGTGACTAACAGAAATTCATTCACAAAGGTACCAGACCTCAAGGGAGCCCCATCAGCAAGCTGTGAAACTCCATTCCCTACCTCTGAAATCCATCTGATATAGCAGGAGGGTCTGCTGCAGGATTGTCTATATTTTCAAGGCAAATTACCTACTGAACGCTTTGTAACAACACACTGTTCAACTCTAAATTTTAAGGTGTTTCTAACTCCATCTGCAATACCAGGGCACATCACACAGGCACATATCAAAAAACAGATTTCCCCTTCCATGCTTGAAGATGCTAGAAAACCAGATGGGGAGGCCATGGAGCAGTGTGTAACTGACATGGGCTGTGAAGTCAGTCAGACCTGGGCTTGTATCCAGGCTACCTCACTTTATCACAACTGAATTCACTTTCTTGAGCTTTCCATGAGGAGAGCTATTCTTTCCAGTTTGAGCCATTCAAGTTTAACAATGTAGTAATATTCTGAAGAGAGTTAAGCCTTATGACCTTTAAATGCAATCTGCAGCAAACACTAATTAACTATGAGCCACTGAAAAGAAGATGCCCGTCTCTGTAGGAAAAAAGCTGGTAGAGAAAAGATTCCTAACTTCTCACCCATCTGAGGTAAGAGAGTTTTTTTTTGCACACTGGCTGTGTGTGGAATATGTCAAGACAAAGTCTATGCCCTAGGGTGTATAATCTAAATTATACTTGAATAGCATCACCTAAAACTAAACTGGACTCTGCAGCAGAAAAACGGACAGCAGTGGACAAGATGATACATGTGAAGGATTATCTCCAAGACAGTTTACTTTCCTGACTCAAATTCTTTGTGCCTCACCTTAGATTTCTAGTGATGTCACAAGACCACCAGGAAAAAAAGCCTCCTTATTCCAAGTGTCTTACAAGTATGTTATTTGTGTTATCTGCTTCCTAGCATGAAGTTTTAATTGAAAGGGGTAAGTCTTAATGGGAATTTCAATATTTCCTTCCCTATGTATACAGAGATTGTTCTTTCATCCCACAAATACTTATTAGGTACCTACTAAATGTCAAGCACTGGACTAGAAACTGAGAATAAAATGATGAATAAGAAAGACAGTCTCTGCAGTCTGGGGGCCCATAACTGAATTCAAGGACAACTGCCAGGAAAGAAAGAGTGGCAGGATGAAATGGTAACCTTTGACTCCTTCTCAAACTGTTGAAATATTCTAAATATAGTAGAGAGAAAGAAAAGAACTCTCAAATTTTTAAGAGTGAACTGTAGTCTCAGCTGGTCTGTTTAGCTGCACAGAAAAAAAATTACTATTAAGGAATGTTAAATACTTTCAAGCAAATATTTTAGTTAAAAAGTGATTACCAACTAACACCCAGCCTCAAAGCTGGTGTGGACAGGAAAGAAGAGAGATAAAGAAGAGTTGACTTATTCTACATAATTAGGTAAGAAGAATTGGACAGCTGTCCAGGGTCTGCTCACCCAGGAGGGATGTGGAGGAGTGGGGGAGAGGAAGGACAGGATAAAGCCCCAGAGTAGGGGAAAGATGGGGGGGGGGCTTGTGGGGGGATAAGGATGAGCCAATATCACAGCCATAGCCTCAAGCTGCAGGTTTTAGGAGTGATAGGAACTTGAAGGTGTTAAATTGTCCATTTTAAACTATATTCTCATTCAGCCTCCTCTATCCACATAAGCCTCCAGTAGAGTCTGTGATACACAACAGGTTTGGATAAATTGCACATTTAAGATGAAGGAGGGGAATTTTTTTCCCCTTGTTAAGGCAACAAGGTCTGAGAAAGGGCAGTAAATCACAGCTGAGACGTATGTATACTGAATAATCAGAACCCAATGGGAGCAGGATTCCAAGGTTACAGGAACCAGAAAAATGCACATCACAAGCTTCCTGCACACACACCTCCACCAACGTTAACTCTGAATTTCTCATCTCCCCAAGATCCTCCCAAACACTAAGGCAGACACTGGACTTTCCAAAATGTATGAGATGAGGGCTCAAGTCATTTTATTTAACTATTAAGGTAAGAGTAATGTTACAGAGCTAAAAGATTTAGAGGACCGCAGGTTATATAGAAAATTTACTTCAAGTAAAGAAATGATTCCCTCTTTCAACAAGAGTAATGACTGTCTGATTTTTGGTGGCTGAAAGATGCCCAAACTTACTGTTAGTAATTTGTTTAGGCAGTTTAGGTATCTCAGTTTATAAAACTGAAGTTATTTCTTCTCAAAGACTGATTATAAAATGATTGTTTATATCAAATCTCTTTTTAAAGATTTTATTTATTTATTTATTTGACAGAGAAAAAAAGAGAGAGCACAAGCAGGGGGAGCAGCAGGCACAGGGAGAGGGAGAAGTAGGCTCCCTCCATGTGGGGTTGATCCCAGGACCCTGGGCTCATGACCTGAGCTGAAGGCAGACACTTAATCGACTGAGCCACTCAGGTGCTTCTCAAATCTTTTTTTTTTTTTTTCTGATTCCATTATAAAGTATCCTCTTTCTTTAGGTGCATGATATAATGAAAATTACACTTACTATTTTAAAAGGATCCCTTTAACTTCACATATTCCAAAATATTCTTTAGAAAATGCCAATGTTAATAATAAGTCTACAGATACATTTTCTTGATTATTAAAATATCCTATCAGTAAGTAACTGTCCTTGGAAGAAAGACAGTCTCTCCAACAAATAGTGTTGGGATAACGTGCAAAAGAATGAAACTGGGGGCGACCGGCTCTTGATTTCAGTTCAGCTCATGATCCTGGGGTATAGGGAGTCTGCCTGAGCATTCTCTCTCTCCCTCTGCCCCTCCCCCCTCCACTTGTGTGCACTCTCCCTCTCTCAAATAAATACATCTTTGAAGAAGAAGAAGAGGAGGGGGAGGGAGAGGGGAGAATTAGAAGAATGAAACAGGAACACTTTCAAACCCTAGAAGAGAGCACAGGTAGTAATCTCTTTGACATCAGCTGTAGCAACATTTTTCTAAACATGTCTGCACAGGCAAGGGAAACAAAAGCAGAAACAAACTATTGGGACTACATCAAAATAAAAAGCTTCTGCACAGGAAAGGAAACAACCAACAAAACTAAAAAAACAACCTACTGAATGGGAGAAGGTATTTGCAAATGACATAGCAAATAAAGGGTTAGTATCCAAAACATATAAAGAACTTCTACAACTCAACACCCAAATAAAGAAAAAAAATTGGCACAAGACATGAATAGACATTTCTCCAAAGACATCCAGATGGTCAACAGACACATGAAAAGATGTTCAACATCACCCCATATCAGGGAAATGCAAATCAAAACCACAATGAGCTATCACTTCACACCCCTCACAATGGTTAAAATAAAAAGCACAAGAAACAACAAATGTTGGTGAGGATATGGAGAAAAAGGAACCCTCATGCACTGTTGGTACAAATGCAAACTGACATAGCCACAGTGGAAAACAGTATGGAGGTTCCTCAAAAAATTAAAAACAGAACCACCATATGATCCAATAATTCTGCTACTGGGTATTTGCACAAAGAATACAAAAACACTAACTCAAAAAATATATGCACCCCTATGTTTACTGCAGCATTATTTACAACAGCAAATTATGTGAGGCTGCCCAAATGTCCACTGACAGACGAATGGATAAAGAACATGTGGTAAACAAATGCACACAAAGGAATAGTACTCAGCCATAAAAAAAGAAGCCATCTTGTCATTTGCAACAACTTGAATAGGTCTAGAGGGCCTTCATAATACTAATGAAGTCAGTCAGTCAGAAGAAGACAAATACTATATGATTCACATGGAATTTAAGAAACAGAAGAACAGGGCCCCTGGGTGGCGCAGTTGGTTGAGCGACTGCCTTCGGCTCAGGTCATGGTCCCGGAGTCCCGGGATCGAGTCCCACATCGGGCTCCCAGCTCCATGGGGAGTCCGCTTCTCACTCTGACCTGCTCTCTCTCACTCTCTCTCTTTCCTAATAAATAAATCAATAAAAAATCTTTAAAAAAAAAAAAAGAAACAGAAGAACAAGGAAAAAATACATAAGCCAAAAACCAAATTCTTATCTACAGAGAACAAACTGAGGGCTACTAGAGGGAAGGTTCACGAAGTAATGGGTGAAACAGGTGAAGGGGATTAAGAATACACTTATCACAATGAGCACTGAGTAACTTACAGAACTGTTGAATCACTATATTGTATACCAGAAACTAATATATCACTATACGTTAACTATACTGGAATTTTAAAAAATAATTTTTAAGGGGAAAAAAAAAACAATCTGTCCTTTAAATTCAGTTTCCAGTACCATCTCCACTCCAGGGTAAATTAAGATTCTCTATAAAACCTCAAAATCTCTGTCTTACGGAAAAGGATTCTTTTTGATATTTTTTAAACTATTAGGGCTACTAGCAACTATTTCTCTGGCTTATGGTTAAGAGCTTTCAATGAGCTTCTTCATACAGTTCTATTACAACGAATCTCTCAATCTCTCTCTCTTAGTCGACAAGCAACTTGTTTAAGTTTTTTCCCTTTTTCACAAGAGCAGTGTTTAGGTATAACAAATTAGTCAAGGCTTATTAAAAAAGAAAAATTATCTAGGGGCAGCTGGGTGTTACAGTCAGTTGAGCATCCAACTCTTGGTTTCAACTCAGATCATGATCTCAGGGTTGTGATATCAAGCCCTGCATGGGGCTCCCCACTGAGCCAGAGTCTGCTTGGGACTCTCCTTTTCCCTCTCTCTCTACCCCTCCCACTCGTGCTCTCTCAGATAAATAAATCTTTAAAAAAATAGTAGTTATCTAATCAGGCATCTGTAGCTTATAAATTAAATTTTTAAGCAAGTTAATACTAGATATAGATAAGGTATCAGTAAAATAAAGTAAATATGTTTGTGAACAAATAAGGAAGGATACCTGTCTGTACAGGCATACCTGGAGACACTGCAGGTTTGGGTCTAACCCACCACAACAAGTGAGTACTGCAATAAAGCCAGTCAAATGAACTTTCTGGTTTTAGTGCATATAAAGTTATGTTACAGTATACTGTAGTCTATTAATCAAGTAAAATCACTGCATCTAAAAAACAACAAACATATGTTAATTAAAAATACTTTATTGCGAGGCACCTGGGTGGCTCAGTGGGTTAAGCATCTGCCTTTTGACTCAGGTCATGATCTGGGAGTCCTGGGGCTTCCTGCTCTGTGAAGAGTCTGCTTCTCCCTCTCCCTCTGCTCCTCCCTCCCCACCCCTGGTCTCTCTGTCTCACTCTCTAAATAAATAAATAAAATCTTTAAAAAATATTTTATTGCTAAAAATTGCTAACCATCATCTGAGTTTTCAGCAAGTCTTAATCCTGCTGCTGCTAGAGGGTCTTGCCTCGATATTGATGGCTGCAGACTGATCAGATTGGTGGTTGCTGAAGGCTGGATGGCTGTGACAATTTTGTAAAATAAGACAACAATGAAGTTTCGCTGCAACCACTGACACCTCCTTTCATGAATGATTTCTCTGTATGGTGCAACGCTATTTGATAGCATTTGACCCAGAGAACTTTGCAAATTGGAGTCAATACTCTCAAACCTTGCCACTGTTTTACCAAGTAAGTTTTTGTAACGGTCTAAATCCTTCATTGTCACTGCAACAATCTTTATAGCATCTTCACAAGGAGCAGTTTCCATCTCAAGGAACCACTTTCTTCACTCATCCATAAGAAGCAACTCCTTATCATTTGAATTTTTACCATGAGCTTGAAGCAATTCAAATATAATAATGAAAAAGTTTGAAATACTGTGGGAATTACTAAAATGTGATACACAGATGCAAAGTGAGCAAATGCTGTTGGAAAAATGATGCCAACAGGCTTTCTCAACACAGGGCTGTCACATACCTTCCATTTATAAAAATACAATATCTGTGAAGTGCAATGAAATGAAATGCAAAATGATGTTAATTGTAATTGGGTTAAACAGTTCAAAAATTGATGTCCACCTGGAACCTCAGAAATGACCTTATTTGGGGGCGCCTGGGTGGCTCAGTGGGTTAAGCCCCTGCCTTGGGCTCAGGTCGTGATCTCAGGGTCCTGGGATCGAGCCCCACATCGGGCTCTCTGCTCAGCGGGGAGCCTGCTTTCCCCTCTCCCTCTGCCTGCCTCTCTGCCTACTTGTGATCTCTTTCAGTCTGTCAAATAAATAAATAAAACCTTTAAAAAAAAAAGAAAGAAATGACCTTATTTGGAAATAGGGTCTTTGCAGATGTAATTTGTTAAAATGAGGTCATCCTGGATTCTTATGGGTTCTAAGTCCAATGGCTACTTCTATGAAGTCCGTGTGAAGATACCGTGAGACACAGACAGAGGTTATGTGATATCGGAGACCGACTTGGGAGTGATGAAGGTGCAGGCTAAAAAACACCAGATTGCTAGCAATTGCCAGAAGCTAGGAAGACAGAAAAAAAAACATTCTCCCCAAGAACCTTCTGAGGGAGCATGGCCCTGCCAAAACCTTGATTTCTTACCTACTTCTTACCTACAGAACTGTGAGAAAATAAATACTGTTGTTTTAAGCTACCCCGTTTGTGGTAACTTGTTCCACTAGCCCTAGGAAACTAATATAGTATCTTTGGCTGAAAGGCATGCTTAGATAGAGAATAGTAGCTTTCCCACAACCATTCATTCTTCAAGTGAAATACTCATGCAGCCAAGATATATAACACTGGGGCAAATTCCTTCTTAGTATTAACAACAAAATCTTTACACTTCCTTTATCACTCTCATTGTAAATGCCAGCATTCATATCTTTAGGCGATTCTTTGCCCTTAGATTACTGCAAGGTAAGAGCAAAACACAACTACAAAAATGAAAGGCAGTCTAGAAACTTCTCATTCTAACAGTATGACCACTGAAGAACGATACACTTGTTTTTCTCTAATCATTTCTGAAAACCCTTCCCTTATTTACGGTACAAAAAATAATGAAAATGTAGTTGTAATCATGATTCACTGAAAATCTGACAGAAAGAAAGCCCACGTCTAAAACATTGACATACTCAAAATCTTTACAGCTTTTCTGGCTTATTTAATAATTTCAACCTGCTTGCCACAGTTCAATAAATTTTAAATGAAAAGCTTTGTGCAGAAGTGGACAAAATTGGCAAAATAATTTCTTCCATACTCCCTATCACAATTTTTTGTATGTGCTTCAAGCTTTCAGCAGGGAGTGTTAAACATATGCTCTTTTCTTCTCCAATATTTTGGTGGCTGCATCACTAAGGAAATAGTTTATCAATGTATCAGTTGTAACTAACTTTTTCAATGAAATTATGTAATCACTTTGATATTTTCAAGAAGTTAGCTACAGTGAAAAAGAAAAATACACACACACACACACACACACATGCACGCACACACACACATTGAAAATGAAAATTTCTGAGGATACAAATAACAGTCTCATTCTAATAAAGACAGCTTTGGCTTATATAGTTACTGTGAGACTCTTACCAGTTCAAGTAGAAGCTTTTCTAACCCTCTAAGATGAACACATTGTGGTTTTTACCATTCTATTTTCATTGATGCTACATTTAAGTGCCCCTAGAACAAATCACATGTAGCAGTACCCTTCCCAAACTCTTTGTATCAATTCAGAAGGAACTCTCTGCAATTAGTCAAATAAGTCAGACATAAAGCAGTAAAGTCATCAGCCCCTAGTATTAATATTTTGCTGCTATTTTAGTCCCATTAAAACACTCTCTTTTAAAGATCTGGTAATAGGTTTTCAAGGGGTGCCATGTGGGGTCACATGGAAGTGTAGAAGTCATGGTGAGTTAGCATGAATTTTTTCTTACTCCCCATCACGGCTCTGGACATGAAACTCAAAATAAGGTTGGCATTAGGTCAGGGAAAGAACCGGGTGTGAAGGCAAGTGCATTATTGCTATCCCTTCCAAAGATTCTTTTACGGATTTTCACAAATTTTCTCTCTCCAGGGTCATTAGTGCAATACCCCAGGTTAAAAAGAAAATCAGTATTTCCCTACAATGTTAAAGAAAGTAGGGTGCACAGGAAAAGAACAAGCTTTGGGACCTGCTCCACCATGCTCAGTAGCTGTTTGCTCTTAGGCAAGCTGCTTGACTTCCCTGATGTTCACTTTCTTCATTTGATTGCTATAGGGCTGAGAGGGGTGGTGGGAGCATGCCAAGCACCAAGGCTAAGCACAAGGCTCGCTCAGTGCATGTCGGCCCATTTTCCTCTTCCCCCCTTCCCCTGACTAAGTTTAGGTTTAAGTTTTAAGTTTAAGCAGAATACTGCAGACGTGTCAGCCTCCAACAGACAAAGCGCAAGGACTCCACCCCCAGAGAGTTATTTAGGGTATATATTTTTTTTCTTTTAAACATAAATAAATGCCTGTAGCTATTCCAGGGCTGTTATGTTCTACTTCGATATATACAGATATTAAGTCTGCAAGTAAAAACTGTCATTCCAAAACTGTTCCCTCTGGGACAAATAAGGAGACTTTGCTCTATAACTAAGGACGCTTGGCTCACGGCATGGCTGAGTAATTATTACAGCGTAAACCCTGTCAGGAAACACACCATCCCATTGATACAGTAAGGAAGGAGGGTCTCACCACATAGCCCTGCCAGTCATCTGAAGAACAGATCGCTTGGCCTAGGAACTGGAACGGAATATGAGGTCTCTATTTAGAAGTTAATAGACACGCTCTCAGGGAGGGAAAAGGACAGAGTCTATGAGCTTTGGGAATAAGTTAGCTGTGGTTAGATTCAAAATCTGAACAAAAGAGACTCTTTTTCAGGTTTATATCCCTTTGCTGTTACTCAAATTTTCTCTGCCTTTTCTTCTTTGGATATTTGGTAAAATCTTTTTTTCAACTGTGCTAACACCGAGAGGGATTTTGTTCATATTTGGGCCGGAGTTGCAAAAGGGGACTAGCATGCTCCTGATGGCTAGCATGAGAGCTGCTCTTGTACCAAGAGGACCGCCAAAGTATTTTTTTAAAGACAGATACACGCCTAGATAATAGGAAGTTAAAATAGTTCTTTATCTAAAATTTCTTCTGTATGGTTTGAAAATAGTCTGAGTACGCATTTTAACATTTTTTGTGTGTGAAATATTCACAGAAACATGCACAAAACAAGATACGCATTTCAAAGAATGATCACAAAGGAAAAACACTCATGTAACCATTATCAGGGTCAAGATATAGAACTTGCCAGAACTTAGAAGCCTCCCTCTCATGATCCTACTGATAACCAGCCCCTCCCTTTCCCAAAAGGCAAGGACCATCCTTTTGCCTAAGTATGCATCCCTTGACACTATGGTTCCATTTTATTTTTTTTTTTTTAAGATTTTATTTATTTGACAGAGAGAGAGAGAGAGAGATCACAAGTAGGCAGAGAGGCAGGCAGGGAGAGAGAGAGGAGGAAGCAGGCTCCCTGCTGAGCAGAGAGCCTGACACAGGGCTCGATCCCAGGACCCTGAGATCATGACCTGAGCCGAAGGCAGAGGCTTTAACCCACTAAGCTCCTCAGGTGCCCCTTGAAGATGCCATTTAAGTGAATTGTGCAGTCTTATATTCTTTTATGCCCAGCTTCTTTTGCTCCATTGTTTGTGAATTTACCCAGGTGGTTACATGTAGTTGTCGGTTCATTCCTTTTCATTGATGTATATTCTACTGTATGAATATACAATTTGTCCATCAAATCTTGGTAAACACTGGGGTTCTTCCCAGGTTTTAGTTATTATGAATGGTTCTGTTATGAACATTATTTGATATATCTTTTATATGAACTTCTGTTAAGCTGGATCATAGGGCTCGTGTATCATAAACGTCTGCACATTATCCCACTTTTCTAAAGTGGGTGGACCAATGCAGTTCTTGACCAGTAGTTTCTGAAAGCTTCAGTTAGCCCATATCCTAGCCCCACTTGCAGAGTGTAGTGGCATCTCAATGTAGTTGTATCTCCTACTTCCCTGTAACAAATTTTGTTTTTTTGTCAAAAACCTATTTGTCATGCGTTTTAATTCTCTGTATATTTTAAACCCAAAAAGACATTATTACTATTTTATGCATACAAGTTATTAGATTTCTTTAACCTAATCATAATCTAATCTAATCATAGTCATTTAAAGTTTAATTTCTGACCATCTGGGAGAATTTTTCTCCTTCCTAAATTACACCCTTTATTATTCTCTTTGGTTAAAATCTGTTGGTAACAAAGTCTTTCAAGTTTTGTTTGCCTGAAAATGTCTTTCTTTTTTTTTTTTAAAGATTTTTATTTATTTATTTGACAGAGAGAGAGAGATCACAGGTAGGCAGAGAGGCAGACAGAGAGAGAGGGGGAAGCAGGCTCCCCGCCGAGCAGAGACCCTTACGCGGAGCTTGATCCCAGGACCCTGAGACCATGACCTGAGCCGAAGGCAGAGGCTTTAACCCACTGAGCCACCCAGGTGCCCCTGTCTGAAAATGTCTTTATTTCACCCTCTGACTCAAGGAATAGCTTTGCTGTGCTGAGAACTCTAAGTTGGCAGTTATTTTCTTTCCACAGCTTAAAGATATCCCAATGCAAACTAGTGCAACCACTCTGGAAAATAGTATGGAGGTTCCTCAAAAAGTTAAAAATAGAGCTACCCTATGACTCAGCAATTTCACTACTAGGTATTTACCCAAAGGATACAAAAATACTGATTCAAAAGGATACAAGTACCCAGATGTTAATAGCAACATTATCAACAATAGCTAAACTATGGGAAGAGCCCAAGTGTCCATCGACTGATAAACAGATAAAGAAGAGGTGGTATAGATATAGATATAGATATAGATATATAGATATACACAATGGAATATTATTCATCCATCAAAAAGACTGAAATCTTGCTATTTGCAACGACATGGTTGGACCTAGAGTATATTAAGCTAAATGAAATAAGTCAGTCAGAGAAAGACAAAGACCATATAATTTCACTCATACATAGAATTTAAGAAACAAAACAGAGGAACAAAGGGAAGGGAATGAAAAAAGAGAGAGAGAAGGAAACAAACCACATGAGACTTTTAGCCATAGAAAACAAACTGAGGGTAGATAGAGGAGAGTGGGTGGAGGGTGGGCTGGATGGCTGATGTGTAAGAGGCGGGGCACTTGTTATGATGAGCACTGGGTGCTGTATGTAAGGGATGAACCAATGAATTCTACTCCTGAAACCAATACTGCATTGTATGTTAATTAACCCGAATTTAAATAAAAATTTTAAAAGTAATAATAATAAAGATACCATCCCACTGCCTTCTGACTCCCACTGCCTCTGCTAAGAAATCAGCCTGTTGGTGTAAGTGTAGCTCCTCGGGAAGTAATTTGTCTTTTTTTCTCTGGTTGCTTTTAAGATCTTCTCTTTATTATCAGTTTTACAACCATATGTCTAGATATGAGTTTTTCATTTATCCTTGGAGTTCATAGGACTTCCTAAATTTGCAGATGGAGGTTATCAGTTAGAAAGTTCTGAACCATTTTTCTATTCAAATATCGCTATTTTAGTTCTCTCCTATTTTCTAAGATTCCAATTACAAGTGTGTCAAAACTGCTCCCCACATCTTTTATGTCTCTTAACCTCTCTTCTCTGTTTTCATCCCTTTGCTCTGTGTTTTATTTTGCACATTCTCTGTATCCTATTTTGCTAATTCTGTCTTTGGTTGTATCTAATCTGTTGTTAAATCTATCTACCGATAGTTATTCATTTTGGTTATTGTAATTTCCAGTTCTAGAATTTCCATTTGGTTCTTATTTATACTTTCCAGGTCTCTCGAATTATTATCTTTTCTTGAAAATAGTAAACATAATAATTTTAAAGTCTGATTCTAATAACACCAATATGTAAAACTTCCATGCATTTTTCTATTGCTCTTGTTTTTCTAGGTTTTGCTAATGTCTGTCCTTCTTCCTCAAGTGTTCATTTTTGATGGTCAGACACTGTTTTTACAAAATTGTTAGTAAAAATAACTTGAGGACTAGGATGTTACATTCTTGTAGAGGGGATTTAAACTTGTTTCTGCCAGATACTTGTGGGACTAGGACTCTGGAATCACCTTAATCTAATTTCAGGAAATGAGATGATTAGAAGCTGGGCCTCGATTCTCCCTGATCCGGCCCCATAATCTTCACTATCTAGTAACCTCCCCCGTGCCTCCAAGCAGAATTTTTTTTTTAATTTAAAGCCTTAAATTTTTTTAGAGCAGTTTTAAGTTCACAACATAACTGAGAGGAAGGTACAGCAATTTCCCATAAGCTTTCCTACCCCCACACATGCATTGCTTCCCCCATTAGGAACGCCCCCACCAGGGTGGTACATTTATTACCTCTGAGAACCTATATTTGCATTTCGAAATCACCCAGAGTCCATAGTTTACATTATGGTTCATTCTTGGTGTTGTACATTCCACAGGTTTGGATAAATATACAATGACATGTATCGACCATTACAGCATGATATAGAGTATTTTTATGGCCTTAAATGCTATGCCCATTCATCCTCCCCCACCCTTCACTCTCTGACAACCAATAATCATTTTACTGTCTCCACAGTTTTGCCTTTTCTAGAATGTCATATAGTTGTAATTATGTAGCAAATAGCCTTTGGAGACTGGAGTCTTTCACTCAGCAATATACATTTAAGATTCCCTCATGTCTTTTCAAAGGTTGAGCCTTTTTGTTTTTAGCACTGAATAATATTCTAATGCTTGGATGTACCAGAGTCTATTTTTACCCATTTACCTACTGAAAGACATCTTAGTTGTTCCAAAACTTTTTTTGTATTTTAACTTGCTTTTCCAATCTTCCTCAGCAGGAGGGTTAACCTAAATTACGTAGTCCACTACCCTGGCCCTGTGTTTTATTTTAACAAGCTGTTCCTTTACTGTATCTCCTCAAAGTCTAACCATATATTAACCCATGAATTTGTCTACTATTGCTTTAATTTTATCCAACAAGATATGTTATTCTCTACTTTTTAAGTCCTTTAAATAGTTTTGACTATTTTACTTTAAAAATACTGAGAAAGAAACACTCAAGGAACAAAACAACACTCAAGTAAAAGATGACACAGAGGGAAGACCAAGTGAAGTTGCCCAAAGTCAGCCAAATATAAGCCTAGGAGAGAGACCCTCAGAAGAAACCAACCCTATTAAGGTCTTGGTCTTGTATTTCTAGTTTCCAGAACTGTGTGGAACTCAATTTTCATTGCTAAGGGGAAAAAAAGTAAAATAAAATCGATCTATAATTCTATCACTTCTTATTTTTAACTATACAAAGGCCCCCACCCTGGAATAACTATGCTTGCTGTATTACATCTTATAAAGCAAACTACAGGATGCCTAGGTGGCTCAATGGGTTGAGTGGTTGTCTTCGGGTCAGGTCATGATCCCAGTATCCTGGGATCGAGTCTCACATCAGGCTCCTTGCTCAGCAAGGAGTTCGCTTCTCCCTCTGCCTCTGCCTGCTTGTGCACTCTCCCTCTCTCTCTCTCTCTCTCTCTGACAAATAAATAAATAAAATCTTTTAAAAATAATAAAATAAAATAAAGCAAACTACATCTGGAATGGTGGGAATGGGGATAGTTCTTTCTCTCTCTTTTATTTATTTATTTGACAGAGAGAGAGAGAGAGAGAGATCACAAGTAGGCAGAGAGGCAGGCAGGGAGAGAGAGAGGAGGAAGCAGGCTCCCCGCTGAGCAGAGAGCCTGATGTGGGGCTCGATCCCAGGACCCTGAGATCATGACCTGAGCCGAAGGCAGAGGCTTTAACCCACTGGGCCACCCAGGCGCCCCAGGGACAATCCTTTCAATATAAAATTACTGACATTCTGTATTAAAATCAGAAATTAAAGAGACCTAGTACTTTTATATCTAATAAATGATAAAATTTCTCCATGCAATTGTTGATTAAATATAGCATATCCCTTTAAAATATGATTAAAAGTTAGCATTTGATTACAGAACACTGATCTCAAGAGGAAATATTAAACGTTTCAATGGTTTCAACTGTTTTCTTTGTTGTATAAGAAAAATACATGATACACATGGACTATTAAATACAAAGTGACCCTCAAAATCAGAATGTTCTCCTTTTGTGGGAGAAATGAAAAAGTTTCATAATTGTGTTTTAGAAAGCTCAATTGGTCCAAAATTATTGCATCTAATAATATTTTCCACACTTTCTAGCAATGTTTTTGGGCTGGAGTGAAAGGTAAATTACATTATGGAAACATCCACAAGTTCCTCTGTATCCACCTTTCATTTGGTCTCCATAACAGAAATTGTCAGGTTACTGTAGCTTTCAACACTTTAAACCACAAAAAAAAGGCCTAATTCTTAGAATACAGGCAAATGAATATTTTTAACACTTCTGTTTATATTAATTATAAAGTTCTCCTTCTGCATTGCATAGTCTATATAAAGAAGAATGTTGTCACCAGGTTCCTGACTTTTTATGTGCTATAATTTTCCATAGGACTGACCAATATAAATGTGTATTTGATATTATATACCTTTGTAAATGTCTAAAAATAAATATATAAGAAAATACATATATTTGTTTTTGCTATTTTTATATCATGTTCAGTATAATAGATACATCAACACATGTATTTTGATTTGTGTATGTGCAAATAAATATATATGAAAAATAATAAATTCTCTATGGAAATTAATCAAATGATTGAGCTTTTTTAGATATCCAACTTGTTCAAATCTTTAAAATGTGTAAATAAATACATTAAGCAAAATGAATATTAAAGAGGATAAATAAAAAGAAATCACACCTAGATACATTATAATCAAACTGCAGAACATCAAGCAGAAAGATAAAACTTTAAGAGAAAAAGGTAGGACATCTAACAGAGTATGACAATTAGGCTGAAAACAGATTTCAAAAGCAATAAAGGCCAAAGTTTATGAAATGTCTTTGAAGTGTTTACATAAAATAGCCATCAACCTACACTTAAAAGAACAAGAGAAAAATAAAGACATATTCGAACAGGTAAAAACTAAGAGGATTTATTACCAGTAGAGTTTTACCCATTAGAACTTCTAAAAAACATACTTCAAGAAGGAAAATAACTCTAGAAAGCAAATCTGAGTGATAAGAAAAGAAAGCAGGGAAATAAAATGGTAAAATGAAGGCAAAGCAAAACAATAATAATGTCTAGGGTTAAAACAGAAGAACATGTATGGTAGGAGGGAGGCAACTAGAGTTGTGCCCTAAGATCCTTGTATTATGGGGAAGGGATTTAAAATCAGGTTGAACTTTTTTTTTTTTAAGATTTTATTTATTTATTTGACAGAGAGAAAAGAGAGATCACAAGTAGGCAGAGAGGCAGGCAGAGGGGGGGCGGGGAAGCAGGCTCCTTGACTAGCAGAGAGCCCAATGCAGGGCTCGATCCCAGGACCCTGAGATCACGACCTGAGCCGAAGGCAGAGGCTTTAACCCACTGAGCCACCCAGGTGCCCCAAAATCAGGTTTAACTTTAGACTCTGCTAGTTATATATGGACAAGGGAATCACTAAAAGAATAAAAACAGTGTACAACTTCTATATTACTGAAGAACATACCACCTACCATAACAAACCACCCAGATCTCACTGGCTTACCACAGTATTTCTCAAAACAGTCTAATGTTTGGTTGGCAAGTGGTTTTCCTCCACACAGAGATTCAAAGTCTCAGCTTCTTTCCATCTTATGGACTCCACCAATCCTTAGAGTATCATTCATCTTCTGTATCCAGAAACCAGAGGTGAAAAAGCATATAGATGAGGTTCAGGCACTCTTAAAAGCCTTGGCCCCAAAATGGCACACATCACTTCTGTTCAAATTCCACTGGCTAGTCCTCAAACACAAGGTAATATTTAACAGCAAGGAAGGATGGGAAATGTAGTTAAGGTCTATGCTCAAGAATAAGAAGAGGATATAAGTTTAAGAGCTCAGCTAGGAGTCTTGTTATATCTTCTAAACCAGAGATATAGTGTAGTGGAATAAGAAAACACAATTCAACAAACAATAAAATAGAGAAGAGAAAGACTAAAAAGTGAGACAAACAGAAGTATAAGGTAAGATGGTGATAACATCAAATTTATCTCAATTATAATAAATGTAAATTAATCTGCCAGTTAAACATTAGAGATCATAATGCATTTTATTTTTTAAAAAGATTGATTGATTGATTGATTGATTGATAGGGGTGGGGGGAAGAGGGAGAGAGAGACTCCTAAGCAGACACCCTGCTAAGTGCAGAGCCCCACACAGGGCTCAATCCCATGACTCTGAGATCATGACCCAAACCAAAATCAAGAGTCGGAAACCCAATATAATGCATTTTAAAACAGTAATAAAATCCAGTAATACCAGAGACATACCTAAAACATAAAGACATGAAAGACTGAAAAGATGGAAAAATATACCAGGCAAATATTAACCTATATAAATGATGTTAAAATATATTAATATCATTTTTTTAAATGAGCTTCAAAACAAAACAAAAAATTAAATAAAGAGCATCTACCTAATGATAAAAATTTAACTTAACAGGGAGGTATAACAATTCTATTCACACCTATTAAACTAGACTTACATATGTATAAAGCAAAATTAAATAAACACAGGAGAAATTAATAAAGCTATCATGTAGTAGGAGACCCCAAAAATGTTCAATGTAGTAAACACATGCAGTGCACCAAAAAATCAGAGTATGCACTATTTTTACAGACCCATTTTCAAAAATTTTGTATTTGCTAAGCCACAGTAGAAGAATCAATGGATTTCCAAGAACAGTATTATATAGACCATGTTCCAAAATCACAGAGCAATTAAGTCAGAAATCAATAATGTAAAAATAAATTTAAAATCTCCAGCAAGCTCGAAACATTTGAAAGACTGTGTAAGGTATGTGTGTTTTGAAGCTTATATTTAAAGTGGCGAACTTTTGATGAGTAGTTTTGAAGAAGTAGTAACATATAAGCTGTAGCAATTTGTTTTTTTCATTCAATATTGTGCTTATTTAATATCCATGTTGTTGTAAGCTGTGGTTCATTCTTACTGACAGTTAAGCTTGACACATGAATTTCTTTCCCAGTCTTTACTTTGACTTATGACTTTTTTAGAAATGTTTAAATCTAAACATTGCTTGTCACATGATACACTGGCACACAACCTGTGACCAATTCAACTCTGTGTTCCTTTCACCATTTTTAAATTCCCTTCCACTGTAAAGAAAGCTCCACTGCTATTCACTACTCTCTTCCTAATCAGAGATTAGGAAAATACTTCAAATCCTAGAATAGACTGGAAAGAAAGAGATTGTGGATCCCAAAAAAGTAATCTGTGGTACTAACTGAAGTAAGTAAATTGACACATGTCTAGAGCTTAAGGGCCCAGGACAACTATGAAGTTCCTGTCTAGAATCATCAGTCCTTGCAAAGCAAAATGATGGCAATAAGAGAACAGTAGTCTTCAGTGTGCCCTGAGAAAAGCAGACACAATATTAGTTAAATAAATAAAACCACTAAAGGATTCAGAATATAAAGAAATTAAGATGATGAGCAATATTATAGCACGTGTGTCACCACTTCCAATTTTCTTTGACCAAGTTTAAAGTACATGACCGACGTTTGTTAAACAAGCATTTTTTGGAAAGGATTGCATTTCTTGAACAGATATAGAAATGATGAAATTTCAAATTAAACTTGCTATTGGAAAAATAACACTGTTTTTTTACTACTCCCCCTCCATCCAACTGCCAGAGTAGGCTTTAACAATTAACAAATACCAGCGCTAACATACTCTACTGGGAATGTGTTGATGCAAAAACCAGGAAACAGTTTATCTCCACTGGGAATATCTTGAAGAAGGAATTAGAGGAAGCAAGGCAGGGAGGAGTCAGGAAAAAAAAAACCAAACAACAATATTTGCTAAACTAAAAACACATATGCACACATGGGAATTATTTTACTTTCAACAAATTCCAAAAGTAGTAACAAAAAGCAGGGAAAGTTAAAGAATAATTTAACACTGATGTTTCAGGAATGCTGAGAGGGACTAGGCATTTAGACCTCATGTTGCTAAATTTGTTCATCTAAAACCTGAAAGGCACTGTCATGACAACAACTATGCTATTTCTCAGCATTCATCTCTTTAGGCAGCTTATTTCCCACTCAAGGTTATAATTCTGTATTCATAATACCATAATCATTTCCATGGTAACTTCCTGTGATGTCACAGAGAAAACACTACTGGCTTCCCCTACAGCTCTTCTTTCCCAGTCAGAATCATTCACTGATTTTTCTTCTTTCCAATGTAAATAAAAGACTTGACTATTAAAAATTCTGGGAATAAGAACTGAAATCCCATCTATCATCACTACAGAGGCAAGCTGAGAAACCTAGTAGCACCGGATACTGGTTAAAACTACAAGTACCAGCTTCCACCAACTTGGATTAATTCTAGGCTCCACTAGTTATGAAATAAGGGTCTTTGGGCACAGTATCTGTTGTTCTCAAACTTCAGTTTACACATCTGTAAAAGGGGAAAGTAATTCATTCAGTTGTTGTAAGAATTAAATGAGACAATATATACAAAACACTTAAGCATGAAATCTAGTAAATGTCAACCTAAAAAAGAAAAGATCTTGAGTTCCACCAGAACCATAACTCAGGACACAGAATTAAAGAGGAAGTTACTGTTTTAGTCATTCGGCAAACATTTACTAAGCGCCTACTTTGTGCCACATGGCGCTTGAGTGCTGGGACCATAAAGAACAGTGTTTGTACTATGTCCCTAACAAAAACTGTTTCTTTACCCTGGTTCTTCACTTTAATGCTTACCTCCCTCTCCAGGAGGCTGGTTCCTGGTATGAGATCAACCTAGAAGCTCAGCTCTCTATTTTCTCTGGTGCCCACACATCTAGGCAAATAGAGTACACATTTAACAACCTCAAACAGTGAGTCTCTGTGTAGATGAAAAATGGGAGTCCAGAGTGGGCAGTACTATTTCAATTTACCAACTCATCTGAAGGAGGAATGTGGTTCTTTTTTAAAGGGTAATTTAAAAATGAATAAAAGCCTTCATCTTGCAGCCAGCTTATAATTATTATTTCGGTTTGAAGTATAGTGACAATTGTCTGAACCTCTGAAAACACAATGGTAATAAATACCTACCTTAAAAACCAAAGTATCAGTTAATTCCAGGCCTGTGCAAGTGCCTATTTCTAAAGAAATAACATAGTAATTTCACCTAGCAACTTCATGACAAGCAGAGAAGTAGTTTATGATAAATGAGTTCCTTACATACATTGTTGTCATCAGATATTTAATCTTTGTACCTAAAGACTAATATATTTACCGTTAGAAATGCTGAGATGGTCTCCAATAAAAGGAACCTTAAAAGACACAATTAGGTGCTTTCTGAGCACAAAAGAAAAGAGTAAAGGAGGAAGACAGAGCATTCTATATCTAGACAGTACTGTAAGTTCTCCTGAACACTATTTGGGCTAGACAACTCTTAGAAAAAAAGTTCTGGGACGCCTGGTGGTTCAGTGGGTTGAGCCTCTGCCTTCAGCTCGGGTCATGATCTCAGGGTCCTGGGACTGAGCCCCTCATTGGGCTCTCTGCTCGGCAGGCAGCCTGCTTCCCACTCTCTCTCTGTCAAATAAATAAATAAAATCAAGAAAGGAAGGAAGGAAAAAAGAAAGCAAGAAAGAAAGAGAGAGAGAGAGAGAGAGAAAGAAAGAGAAAGAAAGAAAGGAAGAAAGAAGTATAAGTTTGCCTTTACAAGGCACAAGACTGCCAATGCACGTTAGCATAGTAAGGACTCTAAGAAGTTCTGCAGTAAAGAAATCTCATATTTAACCAGGCATTTTCTAAAATGATTTAACCAAATACCCCACAGAACGTACCTAAAGAAGTGTTGTATTTAGCACCTTCCAATTGTGCCACATATTAACACAGTTGCTATATATATAAAGTGCATCAGAGAGTATTAACTCATAACTCAAAACATTTTGTTTGTAGTTCCTTCAATACAAAGATACCCTGGAGTTGTTTTACTCAACAGTTTTTACCAGAAATAAGAGGTCTCTCCTATTGATGTATAAAGTATAGCTAAATTATGTAAAAAAAAAAAAAATGTAAGCTGTTTTGCCTGCTTGGTTGAGGATATGCCTAGAACAGTATCTGGCAAATAAAAGTATTTGTTAAATGAATGATTGAATAATCTGCATTCCCCCATCCCCCAAATTCTAGTCAAGAGATAACTCTTCTGATCTCTTCTTCAGACTCCCTGAGAGGTACCAGCAACCTGTGATTCCATGAAATCGTATGTTTAGAAGCACATTACAGAAGAAAAAACACAGAGCTTGGTGCTAAACTGACAGGTTTTAAACTCTAGTTGCACCACTAACTAGCTGTGTGATCTTGAACAGCTACTTTTTGCAAAATAGGAATTATAACTGTTTTTATCCCAAAAGACTACTGTGACGAAAGCACCTGGCACAATCTTGGCACTCAGAGGGATTCAAAAGTTACCAGTAATCTCTCTCTCTTTCCTTCATTCTAACTTCTCTTCCCTATTTAAAACCTGAGGAAAAAAGAAACTCAAGGGATACGTGAAACTTCATGGTAGGCTATTAAATAAGAAGTAAGGCAAAACAAATCCCACACTAAATATGATAAAAGAAAATTAGTTTCTAATGACTGTAATGCTATTCTCCATCTGTTTTTCTTTCTTTCTTTCTTTCTTTCTTTCTTTCTTTCTTTCTTTCTTTCTTTCTTTGGAAAGAGAGAGAGTGAGAGAGAGAAGGTCAGAGTGAGAAGCGGACTCCCCATGGAGCTGGGAGCCCGATGTGGGACTCGATCCCGGGACTCCGGGATCATGACCTGAGCCGAAGGCAGTCGCTCAACCAACTGCGCCACCCAGGGGCCCCATCTGTTTTTCTAAAGGTCCTGAATATCATATTTTCTTTCAATTGTGAGGTGTATAGCTTCTTTTAGTCAAACTAATTCAACAGAACTTCCTGAACATAATTTCATTAAATTACCTGATTCCCCGTCAAAGGCTTTAACATCCTCAAAATCAGAACAGCATATTTTTATGTTAATACATTGTCTCTATCCTCCAACAACCCGCAAACATAAAAATTTCCCAGAGCATACCAAGTTTAAGATTCTACAATGCTAAAGACAATTAGAGTATGAAGCTGGGTATTTAATATATACCTAATTGACACAAATAAGACTGAATCTTGCCTAGTTATCACAGATAGCAACTTCTCCCCTTTGAAAAGTCCGGGCTCATGTTTATCTTGTTTCTGGAATTTGAAGCAACTTATAATATTAAAAAGTTGATCTGCTAATGTAAAGACTTTATAAGAAGGCTGGATTTCCATTCTCTGTCTCAATCAGTCATTAGTGAATGAAGGAAAGATAGGAATCATATATTAAAATAGAAATTTACTAGCAACACGGAGTTGCTGCATATGCTGACAGAATAACAAGGGAGTCAAGAGAAATAGCTTCATTAAATACACTATTTATGTTCCAGTAAATCCCGTGTTTTAAAATTTGACATTTGTTTTGAAACCAGATTCAAATTTAGTACATAGTATTTCTTTGTTGGCAAGAGTCACAAGAAAGTTAATGCCAATAAGTCTAGTTATTTTACACACCCTTTTTGTGTGTGTTAGGGTATCAGAGGACCTATGAATCAAGTCAAAATTAACACCACATGTAGGGCTTTGGAGAAACAGAAATGACTTGTCAGATTTCTTTTTTAAAGATTTTATTTATTTATTTGACAGAGAGAGAGAGATCACAAGTAGGCAGAGAGGCAGGCAGAGAGAAAGAGGGAAGCAGGCTCCCTGCTGAGCTGAGTGGGGCTCTGTCCCAGGACCCTGAGATCATGACCTGAGCCGAAGGCAGAGGCTTTATTTAACCCACCGAGCCACCCAGGCACGCCCCAACTTGTCAGATTTCTTGATGAAAACTAATTTTTATTTTTGTAATGCCACTGAAAAGGCAATAATAAGCATGGCAAAGTTTCCCAAGCGTTATCTTTATATTAATAATCATGATTTTGTAAAAATAAGATCAAATCACCTAAAAATGCAGGCCAACTTCCAGGCATGGCAAATATAACACCCTAAACTGGGGCATAGTGCAGCACTGAGCATAACCTTCTTGGGGTATTTTTAAGCCATTTGATCTCATTAAAGTGTTGACAAATACTCACCTGTCAGGAAAATCTTCCAGCATATTTTTTTACTTAGTAATATAGGCAGTAACTCTAAGAAGAGCCCTTAACCAGACATAATGATCTCCTTAACTGGACTAATAAATTTCTATCTTTCTTTTTCTTGAAATTTGCCAAAATACCATACTGACACTGAGTGAAATTTTTCTGACTCAAGGAAAGGAAGAGAACACTAAGGATATTTAAAATATTTTTTAACAACACACACACACAGGCGCACACACACAGGCCCACACAGAGGAGAAACTCATATCCTGAGTTAAGAAAACAAGCAAACCATGTCCAAAGATGTTCTCAGATCCCCTTTGGCAAAACTGCCTCATTCCAGCTCATTAGGGACATTTACATTTTAACTAGGCTTAGAATTTGGGGCCTTTTATAATTGGTTCTTCCCCTATCCACCAACACAAGTACAATAAATACATTTTTAAATTAATGTCTTTATTTTTTTAAGTTTATTTATTTAAGTAATCTCTACACCCAACGTGGGGCTGGAACTCCTGACCCCAAGATCGAGTCTCATGCTCCTCTGACTGAGCCAGCAGGGTGCCCCTTAATTAATGTCTTTAAGTGGAATAAACAGTAATGGAATTCTGGAATGCACCAAACACAGCAACCTAAGAAGCATACACAGCACCTATAGTTTATCGATGAGTAATTTCAAGGAACTAAGAACACTGGTTCTAAAGAGCACTCTTGAATACAGCAGAACACGTCAAGAGAACACGCCATATGCAAACTCCACAAAGTTGTTATAAAACTAAGTTATACAAGTATCCCCTCCATTCTGAAAGCTCACTTTTAACACCACTTCGCTTTTACAAAGGACCTACGTTACCACCTGTTTTTGCTAACCGAAAGAAATCCGAGAAAGATTCACTTTTACAAAATGGTAATTGCTTCTTCACTATAAGTCATTTTGACTTATGCAAAGTTTCATAGGAACTCTCTACCTTTGGACAGCAGGGGAAACCTGCAACTGTTCCAGGGAACCTGAAAAAAATCACAAAAGGATTTTTGCTCTTACAAAAAAAGGCAAAAAGTGAAAAACAGCAATCATCATTTGTTTTGTAACCAGTAGTTATAAAGGCAGCACGCACCTCCTGCAGCCAGAGGGCATCCCCACGGTCCTTCCCGTGGAACTACATTCGGCATCTCAGCCCTGAGTTCTATAACTTTGAACGTGTCTGTGAGCATGTGCTTTATCTCGATTTATTCTGTGCATCCATTAGCAAGATGCGTCCGAAGGTATCAGAAACTCCTGAGAGAGGTTATTTCTGGGGCCTGGGAATGCTCAAAAACCTTCCCAGATAAATTAACAGTATTTGCTTCTTCACTTTGCACCATTTTGGCCTATAAACAGTTTCATAGGAACACTCTACTTTTGGATAGTGAAAGAAGCCTGTACTGAGAATCTCCGGCTCAAGCGCGTGGGATACCCTGGGAATATCAACAGTCCAATCTTTAGAGGGAAGCAGCAGAAGATGCACCAAGTCACAGAAAATATAAGAAAATTATGTTTAGTACTATTGTCATTTTACCAGTGGGAAATGAATAAACAAGTTAGGGACAAAGTAAATGGGACACAGAAATCTAAAAAGAAATGAGATCTGCTAACTTCTGGATATTATGCCATCTGCTAAACCAAAATTCCTACATTTTAAAATAACGCACCACAGTATACTAAGGTCTTTTTGGGATTAGACTCTAGCCTCTGAATCAATACTACCCCAGAAAGAACTTTTCAAAAGCTCAGAGCTTTGTCCATATATGTGGTCAGATCCACAGTAGTCTTTTGCACTCTTGCAGCTCAGCCCTCCAGCTTCTGGCTGCTGTGAGCTCGGCTGGGAAGATAAACCCGACAGGGAGACTGTGGTGGCTCGGCCAGTTCCAGCAGATCTACCTCTGTGGAGGACACTTGTTTAGAAAGCTCCCTTTTCCTTAACTGCTTGTCTACTGGGTCAAAAATTACCAAGATCCCAGAGAGAACAGGAGATGGGGTTGTTTATACAGGTGCCACTTTCCAAAGGCCACTCATAGGAGCAGCCCTCCCTTCAGGGCTAGACTCAGATCACAGGCTAATGACAACACCATGGGAGTGTCAGCGGGGGTAAGCAGATTCTGCACAAAGAGAGGACCAGGGTCTGGGCAGAAACCCAAACAAAACCAGGTAATTAAGTAGAGCCTCTAGTCTGTTTTGCCAGGTTTTCCTGTCTGCTGCTATGTAACAGATACAACAAAACATACTAAAATAAAATAATTTTATTTAAAAATGTAAAGATTTAGCTCAAACGTAAAGCCTCCAGTTTTGTTTTGTTTTTCCTACAAGAAACTACATTCCTTCACTAACCCTCCATCCACATCCCTGCTGCCTGACCCCAAGTATTAGCAGTTTCTGCCCAGAGTTTAAATGACCTTTGCCCTTCCACCCACTTTATCTTCTAGAGGAATTCCATTCATCCTTTTGTTACCCACTGAAATCCATTGTGCTCTCATTTTCCCTCTCACTTTTACTTATATTCCTATAGAAATTATTAATAAAGAAAATAGTTATCACTAGGTAGGCAAAAGGAAAAGATGAAAAATAAATTTTAATACCATATAGCTATACTTCTTTTTAGTAAGACACCAAAGTTTCTAAATAAAAATACATGTGGGTACACTCAGACATCTATTGTGTTAGTTTTTTTTAAAAAAAACTTTAACAATTGCTCTCAAGTCAAATGTTTGTTTCCTAATGATTTAGTAAATGACTATTTTCATTCCTATTAAATCAAATACACATAACCCAGAAGACCAGTAAATGACTACTGGCCATCTTAATTACATCTATTTCACCCTCTCCTCGCACCCCAGGGACAAAAGATGATACAGAGTTTTGAATCAAGCATCATCATACATGTACCCTGAAGCTGTATCACACTTATCTACCTCCTTCATTCAGGTTCTGCTCCTAGGAAGTTGCCCAACATTCTTTCCAAGTCATTTGTAATGCAAGGGACAAAGCCAAGAAGTAGGCTGGGAGCCTCAACCATGCATAAAATCCCAGACATAAATAAAGATATGAATTTTTTTCTCAAAACTTAAGCTTCTATGGCTGAAAAATAAGCAAGGGATTGAAAAAAAAAATGAGGAGAAAGATGAAAAACACACCAAACAAAATAAAAAGTGGCAGTTTGTAATTGCACTACTCGGTGTTCACCCCAAAGAAGCAGATGCAGTACAAAGAAGGGCCACATGTACCCCAATGTTCATAGCCGCAATGGCCACAATAGCCAAACTGTGGAAAGAACCAAAATGCCCTTCA
>CM052800.1:136435290-136452641 GCA_028533885.1 Nasua narica | reverse complement strand
AGCCTGGTGGTGGGTATTGAGAAGGGCACATATTGCATGGAGCACTGGGTGTGGTGCATGAACAATCAATCTTGTAACACTGAAAAATTAAAATAAACATATTTGGGGAGAAAAAAATAAATAAAAAAGTGGCAGTTTGTTATGGAAGAGGAGAGCGGTCATTCATCCTTCAGTTCTCAGAATCCACTTCATCCAGGAAGCTCTCCAATGCCAAGTCAGTGTGAGGTGTCCTCACCCTGAATTCTCCTATGCATTCATTCCCCTCCCTACAGCATTTATCACCTGCATTGACCTTTTGAGTTACTTGTCCACCTGTCCCACTGGAATTTAAGCTGAGGACCAGGATCATATCTACCTCATAAGTGCAGTATTCTTAATATCGAGCTTGGCCTATACTGAGGGTCAGTAAATATTACTAGAAAAATTAAGTAATATGGGTTTGAATGCTGGTTCTACCATTAACTCATACTGTAACATAAGATACTCAAGTTTTCTTATCCACAAAATGGACATAATAGATAATACTGTACTGTAACAGTAAACGTAGCATGATTCATGGTACTCAACAGACACTAAATGTTTACCTTTCTTCATGCCTCTTCATTAATCCTCAGATCTCTGCATTCTGATGGGTCCCTTCCTATCTTCTTCCCTCACTAATATCTATCCCTTGCATTGTCATTGTGTAAGAGTCTTTCTGCCACTGTATCCTATACTTCTCTCTTGCTTTCCCCTCCTGCTCCGCTTTCCATATTTGCCTTGCTGTTTATTTCCATCTTCAAACCACAAAGAATCATTTGTAATTGAAAACTGTAAATTCTACCTTCTAATACACACAAGACAAAACATTTTATGTGAATGTTTGACTCATGCTCTAGATATGTTTTAACCTATGATTATTTATAGCATGATGCAAAAATTGAAGCAAATGTTTATTTCACAAATAGTGAAACAATGTGCTTTAGTTTATTATTTCCAAAAGAGGTCTAAGTCTAATGGGGTGTTTAAAATAATAATTTTAAAAATGGCACTGAAATAAAATTGCATTTACTAGTTTATAAAAACTATCTCTTTTCATAATAGCATGCATAACTTTGCATAATTATTTTTTTGGTGATGCTGCTTCAAAATTATATGCTCAAAAAAACCCACTTTCATTAAAACAGATTTATTTATTTCCACAGGACAATGTAAATAAGAACAAAAGACAAAATACTTATATCCTTAAACAAAGTCCTATAAAAAGTCTGTAATCTATCATCCATTAGCGAACAGGTTTTGGTATTTTGACCCCCTCTCTAAGGAATTAAATCCAAGATCAACATGCTGCAACCATTCACTGGAAAACTCAGAATAAGCAGGATATCTCGTCAGCACTGTCTATTGTGAATAAGGAACTAGGTCAAACTGTTCTTAGTGAGTTCCTTCAATTTGAACGAAGGTCTTGTGCACTATTTTTCATAATTAAAGTACAGTATTTTTCATAATTAAAGGGAGAAAGCTCCACAAACAATTAAAGCCTAGGTAAGAAATGTATGTGTGTTGGTAGATGAAAGAATTCATGGGTTTTATGTCTATGTGTATCAGGGAATTGTCAGATGTCAATGAAACTGGCACAAAATCTTGCAGCCACCATTCCAAGTCGCCATTTAGATGGCCACCACTCCTGAGTCCACTCTCATAGAAAGGGCTTCTCAAAGTGATACTAACTCATGATCTGTTTTATACCCTAACACCATGTACATCGTACATATTTTGTTA
Organism: Nasua narica; assembly: GCA_028533885.1. Lineage (NCBI taxonomy): Eukaryota > Metazoa > Chordata > Mammalia > Carnivora > Procyonidae > Nasua > Nasua narica. Next base: position 136,450,880 of record CM052800.1, on the reverse strand, counting down.
GATTTATATATAAGTATTTAATTTTTGGAGGCTCTAATGTAAATAGCATTGTGTTTTTAATTTTGAATTCCACTTGTGCATTGCTGGTATAAAGAAAAGCAACTGATTTTTGTATATTAAGCTTATAGCCTGCAACCTTGCTATAATTGCTTACTAGTTCTAGGAGTTTTGGGTCAATTCTTTAGGATTTTCTAAATAGACAATCATGTCATCTCGTAAACAAAGACACTTTCGTTACTTCCTTCCCAATCAGTATACAATCTACTTCCTTTTCTTCTCTTACTGCATTAGCTAGGACTTCCAGTATGATGTTAAAAAGGAGTTGTGAGAGGAGATATTCTTGTCTTGTACCTGATCTTACTGGGAAAGTCTCCAGTTTCTCACCACTAAGTATGTTAGCCATAGGTTTTTTGTAGTTGTTACCCTAACAAGTTGAGGAAATTCCCTCTACTCCTAGTTTAATGAGAGTTTTATAATGAATGGGCATTGGATTTTGTCAAAGGTCTTTTTCTGCATATATTGATAGTCCTATTTCTTTCCTCCTTAAGCTTGTTGATGTGATGGATTACATTAATTGATCTTTTTTATGATTTTTATTTATTTATTTAACTAAAAAGAAAAGTAATATTTAATCTGGACTCAGAGCCATCTTTATAACATGCAGTCATTACAGTCAAAGTCCTATGTTCGGAGTAATGTTTTGCTGTCATTCATTCATTCATTCATTCATTTATTAGCATATAATGTATTATTTGCCACAGGGTACATGTCTGTGAATCATCAGCTTACACATTTCACAGCACTTACCATAGCACATACCCTCCCCAATGTCCATAACCCAGCCACCCTATCCCTACCCCTCCTACCCCCCAGCAACCTTCAGTTTGTTTTGTGAGTTTAGGAGTCTCTTATGGTTTATCTCCTTCCTGATCCCATCTTGTTTCATTCCCCCCCAACCCCCACGACTCCCCGCCCTGCCTCTCAAATTCTACATATCAGAGGGATCATATGATAATTGTCTTTCTCTGACTGACTTATTTCGCTTGGCATAATACCCTCTAGTTCCATCCCTGTCGTTGCAAATGGCAAGATTTCATTTCTCTTGATGGCTGCATAGTATTGCATTATACACATACACACACACACACACACACACACACACACACACACAGAGACCACATCTTCTTTACATTAATTCATTTTTGAATGTTGAACTGGACAGACTTGCATACCTAGGAAAAAATCCCATTTGGTCATGGCGTAAAATTCTTTTTATACATTGTTGGATTCAGTTTGCTAATATTTTGTTGATGAGGTTTACATCTATGTTCATGAGAGATATTAGTCTATAGTTTTCTTTTCTTATAATGTCTTTATTTGATTTTGGTATTAGGGTAATCCTCGCCTCCTAGAATGAGTTAGAAAGGATCTCCTCTATTTCTCTTCTTAAAGAAAATGTGGAGAATTGACATAATTTTTCCTAAATGGTTGGTAGAATTTATCAGTGAACCCACTTGAGCCTGGCGCTTTCTGTTTTGGAAGGTTATTAATTATTGACTCAATTTGTTTAATAGATTTAGCCTTATTTATATTTCCTATTTAATTACATCGTTTGTCTATTATGAAAGTTGCATTTTATTTCTCTCAGAAACATGGAATTCACATATTTATTATCTATCAATATGTAGCATGCTTACTTATTTTCTAATAGTCAGGTAATGTTGTCTATGTGGTATATATTAGCTATATGTCTAACTCATTATTTCTAAGGCAGGAAAATAATAAAGAATCTTTAAAAATCCATATTCTACAAAAGGTTTAGGACAATCTGAAATTATAATGTTTAAAATTAAGACATTTAAACATTTCAAAAATCAATTTAGCATTTATCTTCATGATTCCTGAATTTAAAAATACGCAGGTATTTCTCATTGTTTCCTACAATATTTGAAAAATTTTATTTTTTAGGTAAAATTTCCTACAACTCCCCTTACATAGTCTGCTGCTATTGTGAGTGTAAACAAGATCTATGCAATGACCACCATGAAGTATAAAAATGTTCAGAAATAAGAAATCCTTTTTCCTCATGTTTTTATCAAAAACTCATGTTAGGGGAGCCTGGGTGGCTTAGTCAGCTGGTTGTCCAACTCTTGGTTTAGGTTCCGGTCATGGTCTTGAGGTCGTGAGGTCCAGCCCCAGATTGGGCTCTGCATTGAGTGGGGAGTCTGCTTCTCTCCCTCTCCCTCTGCTCTTTCCCCAGCTCGCACACACTCTCTCTCCCTAAAATAAATGGATAAATCTTTAAAACAAACAAACCCATGTTACACTCTCGTATTTAGAAATAGCTCATGAGGGAAATTCAGTTGAAAATTATATCTTCATGTGCACAATAGTGCAACTGCTTACTTATGCCAAGCACAAATTCTATTCTCTAGTTTTCTAGATACATACACACACAAACTATATAACGATTAATTAGTTAGGTGTATTTACTTATTTAAAGGAGTTTACAGTAAACTAAGTCAAGTTAGGAATAAAGTTTAAAAAAATATTAGAATAAAAAGTAAATAAAAACTATGCTGGCATTCTGCCACCATGAAAAGAAGCTAGACTAGCTTAAGAGACTATGTAGAGAGAGAAAAGCTAAAGCAGCATCAGCTGGGGGGTGAAGCCATCTTGAATGTTCCAGCCCCAATGAGGTAACCCTAGCAGATAGCACATGGAACAGAACTGCACAGTGAAGACTAAGCAATCTAAGAATTATAAGAAATAATAAATTATTGTTTTAAGACATCAGATTTAGTGATGGTTTGTTACAGAGCAATAAAGAGCAACACAAAAACATAGGAAAATACCTTCATAACTTGATTTAATACAGGCTTCTTAAACATGTAGTCAAATTTACATTAATGGGAATTCTTCTTCCATCTCTTTTGTATTATCCATTAATTGCTAACTCATAAGCTATTTCTAGAATGATAGCTAACAGTCTTCAGTATTTTCCTGCTATTTACATTTTCAGTAAACAAAATTCATTTGGTGTTTCATTTTTCAATGTCACATTACTAAATGTTAACATTACTAAAAAAGTAAAGTAAATGTTACATGATAAAGCAAGATACCATTTAGTACCTTGTATTATAGACTTCCAAAGATCTTCAATAAAAAAGGCTACTTTAGAATTTAAAATCTACCTGTATTGTTTCTCACAAGGTCAGGAAAGGCTTGGTTAACCACTATGAGTTGGGCAGGCTAGATGGGACCAAAGCAAGTCAAGGCAGTTGTAGGAAGAACAGAACCACCTGGGAGGAAATCTAGAAGCTAGCAGGCAAAACACCAAAGCCAACAGCTGGGCAACAGAGAAACGATCCAACAAAACTACTATCATTGGAAATTTTTTTATAAGATTCATTTATTTATTTGAGAGAGAGTGAGAGAGAGTACACATATGTGTAAGTCAGGGAGGGTGAGTGCGAGAGAATCCTCAAGCAGACTTCCTGCTGAGCTTAGAGCCAGATGCAGGGCTCAATCCCAGGACCCTGAGATCATAACCTCAGCGGAAATCAAGAGCCAGCTGCTTAACCAACTGAGCCACCTAGGTGCTCTATCAGGAATATTTATTACCAGGCGGTGAATCAGAGAAACAAGAAATCAGTGTAGTTATTGGGTAACAAAATCAGACAAAGTCAGTCAGCAAAAAGGCCCAAGATACTAGTCTGGAGCTCAGTGGTAGTTGAAAGGGGAAGAAATACTAGAGACAGAAAGGCAAAGCCCATACCTGGAGGGCTTACAAAACCAGGCGTTCCAGACAAAGGATAAAGCCACGAGGTCTCAGCAAGATGAACGCTGGGTGCAACTTGATGGTGAGGAATAAAACACCAGCCTGGTCATGGGGACAGGGTATCGGGAGCTGCTATTTCATGCGTACAGAGTTTCAGTTGGGGAAGATAAGTTATATAGACAGATACACAACAGTGTAAATGTATTTAATACCATAAAACTGTATACTTTAAAATAGTAAATTTTATGTTATACATATTTTACTACAATAAAAAGAAAATTTTAAAAAATGCAGGAAAAAATGTTTTCTAGCATCACTGATCAAAAATATTGGGTCTCTTCAATTTCCCTAAAACACTTCCTATGATCCTCTAAATCACCACTGTACAAAGAATAGTCTATAGACTGAATTTCCAGTAAGAAATTACAGCTGATCCTTGAACAACATGGGAAATGAGGCAGTGAACCTCTGCAGTTGAAAATCTGCATATACCTTTTGACTCCCCCAAAACTCAACTATTGATAGCCTACACTTGACCAGATTCCTTACCAATAACATAAATGGTCAACTAACACATATTTTGTATGTTATACATATTATATACTGTATTTTTATAATAAAGTAAGCTAAAGAAAAAAATCCTATTAAGAAAATCATAAGGAAGAGAAAATACATTTACAGTACTGTATTGTATTTATTTTTTAAAAAATTCACATATAAGTGGACTGCACAGTTCAAAGCCACATTGTTTAAAGATCAACTGTAATTCAAATGTGAATGCATTTATCCATAGCAAGAATAAGCAAGAGCCAGGATTTGCATCAGAATCAAGTTCGATAAAGCCAGGTTTAACTGTGTAAATACATAAACATACAAATATACATACACACACACATTTAGGGGGCAAATAATTTATTATTTAAAATATTTCAGTAATATATTTGACCCTCCCCCCCACAGAAATCTCTGGCCTGAACTGAAACTCCTTTTACCCATTTCCTTGGAGCTGGGCCCAGGAGCTTGTGTATGGAGGATTAGCCACTCTCAACACAGGGAGGAAAGGCTGCAGAGCAAGGACCAAAAGGGAACACTACCACCAAGGATACAAAATGCTGTTAAAGTTAGTCATTTACTGTTAACTTAAGAATCAGAGCCACCTTCACCACCTAGCTATAGCTGGCTGAAGGTAACACTGAAATGCTTTTGTAGGTCTGCAAAGTAGGTAGTGTTGGTGCCTAAAAACTATATTAATTAATTTATGGAAGGATTTTCTATGAATAAAAAATGTTAAGTAAAGGTCATCTAGAAGTAAAATATTGCTTTAGGTAATTAGGAGTTCTTTCAAGGTACTTTAAAAACATTGCAATTTATACTATTTGGAAGTCAGACTTTTGCCAGATCTACCTGCTAAAATATAGTCACTGAACATAGAAGCATGATTAGCCCATCCAAATGCAATTTATCACAAAGCCTCTATACTCAAACTCCTTAATAACCCCCTTCCTTATGTAACAGAGATTTCACAGTAAACCTAGTTATCTGAGTTCTCAGCTCAGAAAAAATTAGAAGGAGTAGCTGACAGATGGAAGCATAACAATATGAAAGAGGTGATAACCGACAGCCTGACCTCTACAAAAGACAAAGAAACAGACTCTGGACTGTGTTGAGTCACAGTTCAACAATAAGCGTAAGTAAGGGTAATCCTAAACCCTCAGGAAAGGGTTAATCTAAACCATGTAGCCTTTGTCCAGCTGATGTAGGGAGCCTTTGACGTATGAAAGGAAAAATTTAATAAAAATAACAAGAATAGAAAAAGGGTTCTGGTATCTCACATAATAAACTCCAGTCAGATTAAATATTCTTCCCTGAGAACACCTTATTTCCTAAACAATGTCAAATAAAGGAGCCACTGCTTTATTTTCAAGTTTTTCTTCCTAAAAGAAACTATTTCAATGTTACTAAAGATTGTCTGCTAAAAAACTAATGTACTCTCCTCCGAAATCCCTTACCAAATATTTGAAGGATGTGTATAAGGGGCAGCTTGTGTTTGTTCTTCTTTGTCTACTGTTTTCTGTTTCCTTTAGGCCTATTTGTAGGCAAAGGGCCAGGAGACAGCTGCTCTGATTACTCAAAAGAGCCCAAACTCAAGAACACTGCTCAGGCATTCCTGCTGGTGGAACCAGGCGTCTACAAACTTTAAAGGTGAGACTATTTCTTCATTTGCGCCCCTCTACCATTTTTCCTTATCAAGCAATCATCAGAATCAATTATTTACTTGTCATCTCGTGTAAAGTCATTTTATTCATTTATGTTATGCTTCTTATTCCCAGATTTGTATTTTGTCTTGGCTGACTAAAATGATCCTTGAATAGAAAGTTTCTTGTTAACAATCAACATCCACGCAATCAATTCAAGTTAGCCTGTGTAATCTAACTTAGGGGAAAGTCAGAGGGAGGAAAGAAGAAAAGAGAAAGGAGAAACTTTTGGTTTATGCTTGAAAGAAATACTAAAATTACTTCAAATCAGCCAAAGTGAATCATCTGTCTACCAGCATGCCTCATATTACATGGCCTATTTATAACTAAGAGAAAAGTAACTAATGCAGGAAATAGTTTTGTGTTATTAACTGCATAATTTTACCGTTTTAATAATGAAATTAAGACTGACATGATTTGCTTTCTTTCCTGTGTCCCTCTTATAATTATAACTGGAAGAGAAACATCAAGTGGTGTCCACAGCTAGCTGACTCTTCACATGAAGACGGATGAAGACTATATTTCATTTTAAATACATGTCATTTCACAAGTTCTATGATTAAATATTTACATTAGCTTTCCTCAGTCAAAAATAAATGAACCGAACGAACTTCTGTTTGATCCTCTCTCCCACAGGATAAAGTTCCCTTTCTCTAGTACTTGTAAAGTGCATATTTTGGCAAGGGTAGGTTGAGGAGTGGGGCAGGTGTTGCGGATGGGGAACACTTGCTTTGTTTCAAGAGCAGCCATCTTCTGGCCTTTGGCAATTTTAGCAATCCGCAGTCCTGCCCACCTTCCGGAAGCCTGGGCACTGGGCACCGGGCACCCAGCTCCAGTGGGATTAGCTTTCACTACACTGAACTCCTCAAACAACTGACTCACACGCCCTAGAGTTCACCATCTTGCAACACAAACCTTGACTACACTAACAACCTCTTATTATTTATTGGTAAGTAATGCACGGAGGAACTTGAAATTACATGAAAATGCAATCTGGAGTAAGAATCTACAAATCCACACATATTATGAGATTAGTACGTATAATTTTCAAGAACAAAGTCATTACAGAGGTTTTGATTACTGTTAAAATTAATGAGCCTGAAGGTGGGTCACAGGTAGAAGTCTGGCAAATAATTCTGGTTCGGTTAAAAGTACTTTGAACATCATGTGTCAGAATAGTTTGAACACAACTTTAATACCAGAAGGTCTCAAGTGGTTTATCAGAAATGAGAGGCACACACACTGCATTTTGTACTGTGTTCAGTTTGCTGACACAACATCATTCCGTGCTCTCTAGTGAGCAAGAGTAATCCTCAATGGCATTAAGATGAGAGGCTGAGCATGAAACCACAGGCAAGGCAAGTAATGATTTTATTCTTTTTGTCATTCTTCTTTCAAGTGGAAGATTCCTAACACTCTCTGCTTCTGACAATGTTTATCAACAGAACTCTGAGAAGCATCTGAACCAAAAAAAACCAGGTCTTTCCTACAAAGTGTGATAGACAGTCAGCCAGCTGAGTATCCGTCCTGCAGACACAGATTTGGAAGCACTTTTAAGAAAATTTCCACAAAAATAAAACTCAAAAATTGCCCAAATTGCTACTTTGATCTCCATCAAAGAAAAACAATGTATAACTTAAGATTTACCATAATCAGCTATACTAACAACTCTGTTCTGGGAAAATTCAGAAAACATGAACACTGGGAAAACAGGGTTCAATCAGATACACGTGTTAGGCTAAAACCTTTGCCATGGTAGCATGCCATATTAACACGTAAACACTCTACTCCTTGTTACATACCTTATAATCTATAATTCAAGGCAGTATCTTTTATGGCTTATAATAAAAGAATAGAGCTGTTAAATTCAAGATGACACAACACTTCATCTGTTCCTCCCTAAAATTCCCCATGAATTCAAAATTCTTTCACTTAATATCTGCATTCTACGATTCTGGTAGAATCCCAGATCCCCCTTTTTGAGAGGGATCCTAAGTCTCAGACAGTGAACTGCTAAGTGAAAGCATAACCCTAGCGCTTAATGGGTGAACGGAGTTCAGTAATGGAGCTACATAACTCATCCTTCTAAAGTAAGCCTTCGGGGGTGCCAGGGTGGCTCAGTCGGTTGAGCGTCCGACTCTTGATCTTGGCTCAGATCACGATCTCGGGGTGGAAACAAGCCCCTTGTTGGGTTCCACACTCAGTGGGGAGTCTGCTTCTCTCCTTCTTCCTCCACCCCTCCCCTGCTCTCACTCTCAAATATATCTTTTAAAAAATAATAAAGAAGCTTTCTCCCCTCATCCACTGAAAAAATACTACTACTAATTTTTCCTTGTAATATTATCAAGTGTAGAGGTCTACTATGTGATAATAATATCTATTCAATCCATTTGTTTGTTTTTTTAAGGTTGACTTATATTCTTCCCATGGCAAAACCTAATACACTGCAAAATCAGCAATGTTGCAACTAATAAATTATATATCATTGGCTGTCCCATACATTTTGATACCTTCCTAACAGGGATTTAAGATAATAGACTTTAACTACAAATTAACCACACTGCTAGATAAATACCATAACAAAATAATAACAAACTCTGCCTCAATAAAAGTGGAATTGTAATCTAAGGACACATTTCAGTCAGTTTATTGCTTCCCTTGTAAATCTTTCACCTTCTAAAATGCATTTTACAACGAAAAGTGAGAAAGAACTCACATTAACAACTCTCTACTTTGTGACACTTAACTTTTATAGAACATGCTTATTCCCCATACTCTGTCCTGCTCCCTACCAGACCTCTAATACAGGAGTTCAGCTGAGAAAATTCCGCCTCAAACGGAAAGCTCTAAGTGGACTATGAAGCCTGTGTGGACAGCATCCCTGTACTCCTGTGAGTTTTTGAGAGGTGCCATGTCATGCCTCACACGGTTTGCCCAGCTGCAGCTCTTCACAAAGGTGAAGCACACAAAATACCGCCTCCACTTTTCTTCCCAAGTGGTGTCAATCCTCCAACACGCAGACTCCCTTATGGCATTGCTCCAAGGCTGTCCAAGCATAAAATGTCAAGGGGGACCCCTTCTCCCAGGCAGACACAAAAGGACACCTATTCAACTGACAAATAACAGACACCCACTGCAAAGCGCTGTGCTCAGCACACAGGGAGTGTGTGTTGAAATGGACACTGAGCTTAGACAAGCAAGGGACACAGAAACATAAATAACAGAAGTCAGCACACATAATAAGAGCTAAAAAGTTTTAAAAGAGTTCTGAGGAACTGGCGAGATTGGAGTAGGGACTATGAAAGAGGTGACAGCCGAAAAAGACCCTCCAAGGATGGGTAGGAATCAGAGGTACAAATACAATACACTCTAAATAAGTGAGCAAAGAGGAGACACCACAGCATGAGGTTAGCAAGTGTATAACATCTGCTGGTTCTGTCAGTTTGTATCCCAAACGTATTCTACACCATATCCTCCAGGATTCCTATCTAAAAATCACTCTGTCCACAAATGTTTACTGAACACCACACAGTCATGGGCACTATTCCAGGTGTTGAGGATGCACTGTAAATAAGACTGCTCTCATGGGCCTCACTTTCCAGTGGAGGAGGAGAACAAACAGATCGACAAATAATATAACAATTATTGTCAGATAGTGATAAGTACAAAGAAGAAAAATAAATCAGGGTAAGTAAGGGCACAGTGACTTAGGGGGATTTCTATAAGGGTGATCAATGAGGTGGTATGTAGGCAAAGACCTGAATCAAGTGAGAAAAAAAAATGATTCAAACAGAGGAAAGATGGTGGGAAAGCATGTGCAAAGGCCCTGAGGCGGAACACTTTGGCATTATCTAAGACTAGCAAGAATACCTGCGTGTCTAGAGTAGAGTAAGTGAAGCAGAAAAAAGGTAGGAAATACTTCTGGAAAGGTTAAGTGAAGTGAGAATGAGTATTTCTCAATAAGAGCACTGTTGTCATTTGGGACAGGATAATTGTAGTCTTATTTCCATTCAGTATCATGGTCCTTGAGGCACTGAATGCCAATAGCACCATCCTTGTAATAACAGAAGAAACCATCACTTATTTCTTTTTTTTTTTTAAAGATTTTATTTATTTATTTGACAGAGAGATTGCAAGTTGGCAGAAAGGCAGGCAAAGAGAGAGGGGGAAGCAGGCTCCCTGCCAAGCAGAGAGCCCGATGTGGGGCTCGATCCCAGGACCCTGAGATCATGACCTGAGCCAAAGGCAGAGGCTTTAACCCACTGAGCCACCCAGGCGCCCCACCATCACTTATTTCTAAACACTCCTATAGATGACAAAAAGGGAACAGTATCTCCCACTGAGAACCACTGAGCCAGATCCTGTATGGCTTTGTTGTCATAAATAGTTGATATGATTTTGTTGAGTGTTAAGTGAGAAGCCACTAAAGAGTTGGGAATATAGAAAATTGCATGTTGTCTCTTTCTATAGAGCTATGATCTGAATTTCATCTTGAAAAAATGTCATTGTCTAATGTATAAAAAAGTGAGTCTAGGAGACCAAAGTAGCTCCACAGGAACCAGGTACAAGGCTACTACAGTCATCCAGGAGATTATGACAGCTTGGACTAAGGTCATTACAACGGAGATGCTGAAAAGTAGCAAGATCAGGGGCATTTTGTTGACAGAGCCATCAGAATCTGCCTGATGTGGCTTCACTCCGTTGAAGCAGAATACTGAAGAGTGAAAGTCAAAGATGAGGTTGGAGTGGGAAACTGAGATGAGATCGCTGAGGACCCAGAGAGCTAGCCCTAGATAGTCTCATTCTGTAGGCCAAGAGTGTACCAAAGAAGTGCTCCATACTTTCCATAGAGTAACCCAATAGCTGTGTACAGAGTAAATGGGAAAAGGAAAAACTGAAAAGAGGGAGACTAATCAGAGACTGAGGCCAGTTTCAGCATCCTTAGGGGTAAAGTGAGCAGGCTCTGCACTGGTGAATCCAAAAGGCATCACAGAGACAAAGGCAGTGACAGTTAATGACTGGCTGACCCTGGGATTCCACTCTGGGTGACAGAGGGCTGACAGGGTCATGAACATCATGGAGAGAGATCATGGGCATCATGGAGAGAGAGGAGCGGGTTTCAGAAGAAAAAGAGTATGTCCAGCATCAGCTTCAGATATGTTGGGTTTGAGTGCTGGCCAACCTCACAAGTAGGAAAGTCAGCTGAATATGTGGGACCAGAGCTCAAGCACCAGTTAGGACTGGAGATCATTATTTGGGAGTCATCAGCAAGATGGTGACCATTAAAGTCACAAGTCTGAAGCAGCACCACCACCAGAGAGAAAGTCGACTGAGAAAACTACGAGTACAGAATGTGGTGATGAGAGAAAAGGAAGATGCAGTTTCAAGAATGCAGTTGTGTGCAACAAGGTCAAACACAAGCATAAAGGGTGAAGACTGAGAAAAAGCCAAAGAGTTTTGTGACTAAGAGTCAAGAACTGCCAAGAGTGCAGTTTCGTTAAGAGAAAGTGACTGCAAAGTGCTAATGGAAGTGAGTCAGTCTGGGAGACACAGATGAGAGTACATTATTTGTCAAGGTGTGGTTATAAAAGGAAGGACATAAGAGGGGTGACACTTGAGCAGAGTTGAGAGGAGATTGTGTGAGTGCAAGTGTGTGTGTGTCTTAGGAAAATTAAGCTAAGGAGTTTAAAGGGTTGAGTGCTGAATTCCAGTGCAAAGGGAGAGACTAAAATTGCAGGATGACACTGTCTACTAAGGAACAAGATAACAGAAGAGGTGGGCAGAGAGGCATCCTTGGAGAGAAGGAACAGTTCTTCCTTGACAAACAAGGGACAACAATCGGGCCTGTGACCCATGGTGGCCACCATATTGCTGACAGCCCCTCTGTGCATAACAGAGAGGAGTCAACAGTATGTAAAACTCTGAGGTGACTGATGAGACAAGGAATAAAGCTACAGATAGCAACACACTTCCAATAATCACTCCAGAAGAATCAATATTCTGACTAATGCCATTATTCTAGTTAATATCATGACATCAGAACAACCAAATGTTGTGACTCATAGTTTGTCTCTTTTGTTTAGTGTACTTGACGTGAATGAAAGAGGTGGGTGGTTAAGTATCTTTGGTAAATGAATGAAGAATAACCTTCCAGACAACACTTAACGTGCTATATATAAAACAGGGTATTTTGTTTCTGAAATTCATTTAAACTCCTACTTGGTTTGTCTTTCTCAATCACTTGACATTTATAATTCAGTTTCAGATTCATAAATCAAAAAAATTATTTTTATTATAGTTGTGTCTATACGTCAAGTTTTTTCCTAGTCACCATAACACCACCATTCCATAGCATTGAAAAGCAAAATATACAGAGTGCTACAATGAGAAAAAATCTGGTGGAGCTTGATTAAAAAAGGAGCAGGAAAGAACAGACTACAAAGGTAAGCTAAGTACTTAATGAGATAATCAATCATAGCTCATGCTAATCTCATTTAACTACCCTACCTCTCCCCCCAACAAGGAAAGTACAGAAAAAGCACAAGCCAGAATCAATTGTCTTTAGATCAGGGGCTTTTTTTTTTTTTTTTTTTTTTAAGATTTTATTTATTTATCTGACAAGGGGAGGGAGAGAGAGAGAGAGAGAGAGAGAGAGAGAGACGAGGAAGCAGGCTCTCCGCCAAGCAGAGAGCCCAATGTGGGGCTCGATCCCAGGACCCCGGGATCATGACCCGAGCCGAAGGCAGAGGCCCCAACCCACTGAGCCACCCAGGCGCCCCAGATCAGGAGCTTTTTAAGCAACTGGCCATGATGTACCATCAATTTTATAGGAAACTTCTAGAGATAACGAAAATGTATCTTTGTAAATATATTTTATGCATTTTGCCAAAATTACCAGCGAAGCTTAAGTCTTATAATAACTATGAATGGGCGACATCCTGAATGAATTAAAACAGCATTAGTTATCCCAATTCTAAACCTATGTTGTACTATCTCATTTACCAAACTAGTTTTAAAAACACATAAAAAAGAATTGAGAGTTAATTCCAATTACAAAATAACAATAGGGAAAAAATTAAAACTCACTAGATGTATCAATAATCTATTTTCAAAGAAAATAGGTTCTTAATTTATTAAACACTAAAAATACCTGACATGGCAGATGATAAACTATTCCCTATTTCACATATTTTTAAAATATTTCTGTTGAAAAAAACTACATCTGTCACCAAATATTTCATCTTTCACTGATAGGTACAAGACAAAATGATTCATGGAGACCATCCATGGCTACAAAAGTATGTGGTTTTCTTAATAGGTGTCAGGTGTCAAGTTGGAATTTAGGCTCTATAACTTGTAATGGAGCCCAAAGCAGCATAATATTTCTTTCTAAATCTGAATTAGCATTTTATATTCCAAAACAACATTTGGCAAGAGTAGCTTGGATTCCTGGGTGTTCCATAAAATCCATGCATTATTTATTTTACTATACTCCCATATTAATCTATAATTACTCTGTGTGCCTTTCTCCACCAGTGAACTGGAAACAACTTGAGAGGAGAGAGACCATATCCCCAGGAAGCAGAACAGTGCCACCGAGATAAACCCAGACACTTTTAAGAAGTATGTCAAAGGGCAATGGGATAGCCACAATACAATCTCCCACTGGAAACATACCATCTCTGGATACTTGAGCAGAATCTAATTGCATCCCCAAATACTTCACCTCAGAAAATTCTTAAGGAAAACTTTGAAAAAATAATGCCACAAGAGAGAATGAAGGGACCTCCATAAATTCTAGAGTCATGAAGTGATTCTAAATCCCAAATGCCTGATCTGAACTTTATTAAGTATTTTATTTCCTATAAAAATAACATAATACATTCCAATTTTCATTTTCAATAAGTAGTTTCACTATTCTACTTTTCAGACTGTTTCCCTGGGGAGTAAGCACATCATCACAAATACACATGTACTCTAAATGTGCATCTTCTAAAAATCTGCCCTAGAAAATACAGACTATAAAATCAAATAGTCTTCAAACACAGGGAGTCACCAAAACAGATTACACTATACATATGCATTAGTTTCCTATGTTTGCTGTAACAAATTACTGCAAACTTCATGAACTAAAATAACACAAATTTATTTAGTTACAGTTCTAGAGGTCCAAAGTCTAAAATGGGTCTCACCAGGCTAAAATCAAGGTGTAGGCAGGACTCCACTCCTTTTTGGAGGCCTCAGGAAGAATCCATTTTCTTGTCTTTCCCAGCTTATAAGAGGTTGCCTGCATTCTTTGGACATGGACATCTCTGGGGGAGAGGGGCATTATCTTGCCTGCCACAATTTGTAATTATAAATTAGTACACATACCATTTTATCTTTTAATACAGACACACAGACATACACCATATGCACAATACACACAAAATTCTTTAGATCTCTCTGTTCTACTTTAGGAATTCTAGACTAATCTGCTAAACATCTCCACAAACATCTATAGCTTTGTAGTGTTAAAATTTTATTTTTTTAAAAAAAATCTGTCCTTGAAAGAAATAACAGATGGTTTAAAGAGTGTAAACCAGAAAACATCTTATTTTGATTAAAAAATAGGATAGCGAAAGCACAATAGCCCCAACAAATAACTCTTTTAGGTTCACGAAGTTTATTATCTACTATGATCTCATTTTATGCTTATTCTAGAAAAGGTCCTAAGGCTCCCGTCCATAGTTGTAATTCATTCTGCTATAGGCAGGCTGACCTATGGCTACACTTCTATTAATTTTACTTTACCTCAAAATAGTGAGTTTTTCCAGAAATTCTCAAGGTCTCCATTCAGTTAACCAAAGATATCTAACTCCGTCTCAACTGTCAGTGCTTTCCAATAAAAATAAATCATGACATTTTAATTCCAACTTTATTGTGGGAAAATGAACTCATCTTTACAATTCTCCTTTTTTTATTAAGTGAGGATACTTAAATAAAATGGTTAAAGTATTTGAATTTAATTAAGAATGGTTCTTTTGTGGCCATTGCTACTATGAATATTGGGATACATGTGGCCCTTCTTTGGACTGCGTCTGCTTCTTTGGGATAAATACCAAGTAGTGCAATTGCAGGGTCATATGGTAGCTCTATTTTTAATTTCTTGAGGAATCTCCATACTGTCTTCCAAAGTGGCTACACCAACTTGCATTCCCACCAACAGTGGAGGAGGGTTCCCCTTTCTCCACATCCTCTCCAGCATTTTATTGTTTACTGTCTTGTTGATTTTGGCCATTCTAACTGGTGTAAGGTGGTATCTCAGTGTGGTTTTGATGTGATACATCTATACAATGGAATATTATGCCTCCATCAGAAAGGATGAATATCCAACTTTTGTATCAACATGGACAGGACAAGAAGAGATTATGCGGAGTGAAATAAGTCAAGCGGAGAGAGTCAATTATCTTATGGTCTCACTTACGTGTGGAGTATAAAGAAAATCATGGAGGGCATTGTGAGAGGGAAGGGAAGGGAAGGGTGAATGGGGGGAAATCGGAGGAGGCGATGAA
>CM052800.1:136355924-136435190 GCA_028533885.1 Nasua narica | reverse complement strand
TCTGAGCAACAAACTGAGGGTTTTGGAGGGGAGGGGGTGGAGGGGGGGGTGGGTATTGAGAAGGGCACGTATTGCATGGATCACTCGGTGTGGTGCATGAACAATCAATCTTGTAACACTGAAAAAATAAAATAAACATATTTGGGGAGAAAAAAAAAGAATGGTTCTTTTGTCATATTCAAATCAATTCTCTAATACTTCTGTTGGCCAAAAACCCTATTCTGTGGTCATATACATTTAGAAAAGGATGTAGCCATGGCCCCCTCAGGGAGGATCACACAATGCATATTAACTTTTTAAAACTCTTAAGTCCCAAAACACTGAAACCTCTAACTTTGCTCAACCTGCTTTCAGAAAGTTTTCCTAACACCACTATAAATATCCTGGGCTGAGACACTAAAGTAAGAAGAGAATACTGATGTAGAAAATAATCTCCACAAAATATTACTTATTGAGCACTCAGGGCATTCTCAACACTACTGGGAACAAAACCAACCCCAGTTTAGCTCATGAGAGTTGATGAAATATACGTACAAATGTCAAATGTAGAATCACTGCCAAATTGCAACTATGATTAAGATTTACTTGAAACAACACAAATAGGAAAATGTACTGCAGCTTCTAATTGTATTTATATGGATGGGTCATTTAAAAGAAATCATGTTTAACTCAACATAACTTTAAATGATCCAAGTCTAAACAGACCATACCATGTTTATAAATAGTTAAAATGTATCTCCTTCAAAATGCTGGCTCTCAAACAGAGCCATGGATGTCCCCATCCACTACATATACACAACAGATTCATAAAAGGTATTTCTAAGGTTGTTTTTTTTCTTTATTCACAGAGTTAATAAAAACTAAATTTAATTAAAATAAATTGGGGTTAATCTTAAAGGGATAGGAAATTTCTTTCAAATGGTTTTCACCTTGTTTTTCAATAAAACTTTGAAATTATTTCCATCTAAAATAAAATTTCAACTTTAATCTTAAAATGTTAACTGTTCAAATATTACTGACTCCCCTTTTTTAAAAATTCTATAAAAATGGGATCTACAATACACAAGGCTCAATAGGTTCAAGAACAATGTCTTTGATCATTGAGTGTCCAGCTCCCGTGAGAAGATAAGATATAGCATAAAGACCACATGCTCTGGGGCTTGGGGGTGGGCTCTGGCTCTGCCTTGGAGCAGCTGTGTGCCCTAGGTTTGCTTACTTTTCTCGGTGCCTGTCCTGCTTCACTTACATTACATTAGGGAGAGGGTAATGACACCTACCTCATGGAGCTGTTGTGAAAATTGAGTTAAAATATGCCAAGCAGTGAACAGTACTGGCACACAGCATTCAACACACGTGTCTTGTTACTCTATTACTCTATCACTGTTGTTTTTCCTACCCTCTATCTGACCATATTTGTTGCCCCAAATTCATTATTCATAAATAAAAAGGAAAATAAATTTCTCAAGATTCTATCCAAATCAACATTAGTTTTTGTCCAAAGCTGTGACAGGATACTTAACACTCCGCCAACTATGCGTAACCATCAACTACCCATTACTGTTCCCATCCGAGTCCTGAACAACCAATGCCTTTTTCTACTTCTGCCTGAACCACCTCTCTTCAATTACTGGTTCTTTCAAACATATTTACATATCTACTACATGTCAAGCACTATTTCAGACATTGGAAATATAAAAATATATTAGTATCTGTTTGTTTTGTTTTTAAGATTTTTTTATTTATTTATTAGAGAGCGAGAGACTGAGAATGAGAGGGGAGAAGGTCAGAGGGAGAAGCAGACTTCCCGCAGAGCCGGGAGTCCGATATGGGACTCGATCCCGGGACTCAGGGATCATGACCTGAGCCGAAGGCAGTTGCTTAACCAACTGAACCACCCAGGCGCCCTGTTTTTAAAAACTTAGAAGAAAAGTCAACGAAAAGATTTCAACTATTTAAAAAATTCCAGGATGGAAATATATCTACGGCATAGTACTGGCAAAAAGAAAGGCCTGACATCCTTGCTGAGGGGAGACAGTTCCAGACCAGGGAGCTGGTCAGGGAAGAAAGGGAGGAAAGGTATTGCAGGCGGAGAAATGGCTTGCACAAAGGCAGACATGCGAGAACAGCTTACAGGGTCTATGTCCCAGAGAGCCAGTGAGGGCATTAGTGAGGCCTTGTGAGGTGAGATTAAGTGGATGGGAAACTCAACAGGTTCTTTAGGACTGTGCTAAAAGTTCTGGACTGTATTCATTCTCTGTTCAATAGAGGGCTCTGAAGCGATTTAAACAGGTAAACAGGGGTTCAGATCCATATTTGGGAATGATCCCTGTAGCAATGTGCAGAATAAAATACTAGAAGTAGAAACTAGAAAAAAACAAGCAGACCTAGTCAACAGGTTTCCTGATTTTCCCAGTTCCTTCAAAATTAGAACACTCTTAGAAAAGCTTTGTGTGGAGTGAGCTTTATTACTCCCATATATAATGTTGGAGACAGCTTCATGAAGATCAAAAGGCTTGCCCAAGGTCACATAATGATGACAAAATAATAGTAAGAGGATCCTTAAATCCAGGTCTTCTCATGCCACTGAAGCTCTCTCCTCAACCCTGTGAAATTAAAATAAAAGGCAAACTTTGATTGTATCCCAGAGTTGTGGTCAACCTGGTTTAGCTGGGGCAAAAGAACTGGACTTGACTAATCCGATACTTTTTGAATGAAATGACATAGTACACACTACCAGAGCTGTCCAAAAAAAAAAAAAAAATTTACTGAATCATTGATTCAGTGCAAATAAAAAGTGCAGATAAGCTGCACTTTCGTCCTGAAAGTTGGCTGCTACTAGATATTTTTTCCCTTCTTCAGTGATGTGCACAAACCCCCAAATAAGGTTCATGCCCATCAAACAATTAAGCAGGACTAAAGTCCTAGACTCCAAACATCACATAATCTGTAACTCCCATCAAAGACACAAACTGCCTGGTTGTATATATTAAGTCTTAAAAGGCAGATTATAATAACAAAACTCTGGTTTCCTCAGAATAGTTGGTAAATGGGATGTTCTGGTTAATTTACTATTCTGATTTTCTGGAAGGTAACACATAGGCTATATATCACAGAAGAATTACCAATTTTCAAAGCATTATTATAATAAAATAATTTAAAATTAAAACCATATTGAATACAATGATTCATGGTATTCATCTGAACAGCTGATGATAACTAACAATATGGAAAGGTTACCATGGGACAGGGACTCTTCCAAGTGCCTTAGATCTAATAACTCACTGCATTATATTTTACCTCATCAACTCATTAATAAACAAGAACTGTCATTGTAAGTCATGAAAAACAAATCTGCTTACTTTAGGTTCTTATGTGGGGGTGAGTGGTTTGGCTTCTGGAGAAGCAAAAGTTGTATTTCACTACTATAATTCACAGACTGATTTTCTTCACAGCCTCCAGATAATGAGTAACTTAATCAGCAAACCACCTCTCTCTACCCCATTATTTCACAGAACCATCACTCTTTCATACTTGTCAGCTCTGCCCTTACAAGCTGACATTTCATTAAGGGATGTAATTGAAAATCTAGCTTTCAGGTAAGTCAGAGGGTCTTCCTTCCCCTTCGATTTCTCTATTTTGACCCCTGCCTCAGAGCCACTATAAAACATCTTCTGTCCCTGCTAGTTACCATCTGCTTCCCCATCCTGCACTCTGAAATCTTCTCCAACTATCATTCTGATTCTCTACAGATTCCTAAAGCTGAAAAGTACTCCTGGTTTGCTGTTTGTTTTTTGTTTTTTCCCATTCCTACCTCACTCTGCTAAACCGATCCCTCTAGTCACCCTGAACACTTCTGAAAAGGCAGTGTCCTCATCCTAATTACTCTAGCACAGAGATTCCTCACTAAGTCCATCCCACCAGGGACTATTTGGCAATGCCAAATTTTTTACTGTCCCTACTGGCCAGATGGAGAATTCTGCTGCTGGCATCTCGTGGGTAGATTTCAGGGATGCTGCTAAATATCCTACAAACCAAACCTCACGAAAAAAGACTCTCAAGCCCAAAATGTCCATGGTTCAAAGCGGAGACACCCTGATCTAGAATATGATCTCAGATCAAGTACTGCAATCTTCCAGTTCTCCCAGGAAGCAAATTAACATAAACCTCTTCAAAAATACTGCCATGGTGGGGCGCCTGGATGGCTCAGTGGGTTAAAGCCTCTGCCTTCGGCTCAGGTCGTGGTCTCGGGGGTCCTGGGATGGAGCCCCGCATTGGGCTCTCTGCTCAGTAGGGAGCCTGCTTCCCCCTCTCTCTCTGTCTGCCTCTCTGCCTACTTGTGATCTCTGTCTCTGTCAAATAAATAAATAAAATCTTTAAAAAAAAATACTGCCATGGTGGTTAAAGAATATCACTTTTGGTGAAAACCACTTTTTACATTTATACAGAGATATCCTAATAGCTCATTTCATGGGGATAAATTAACACATTCTAAAAACTAGACTTCTCATTGAATAGACATTGCTCTACCTCACAGCACACCTTTGCTGGAATGGATAATGTTTTGAAATAGCCTCATACTATTTCCAAGAGGCCATTACAATGGTATTTACCGCAATAGGAATCTACTTGCACTCTAAGGATTCTTTCTACTTAGAGCAATCCATGGTATGTTGATTTCTGTTTTCAGGTCAGGGTTTTTCAACCTTGCCACTTTTGACATTTGGGCCTGATAATTCTTGGTTGGGGAAGGTGGCCGTCCTGTGTGCTGTAGGATGTTTATCAGGATCTTGGGCCTTGAGACACTAGATTGGCATCTTCCCCAGTCCAACAGACGTCTCCAGATACTGCCTAATGTATTAGGTTTGCTGGGCACAGATACTTTTAATAATCAAATCAACAAGTTCTCTTATGTTGATATTCTTAAAACGGGATTCCACCTATAATCCTACTGTGAAAATAAGACTCAGTACAACACTGCTCTAATTCTTAATGAATACAAATGAAAACACATAAACATTAAATGGTACCCAAGCACTACAATAATCTGGCTTACATACCAACCTAGTCATTAAACTATTTTGTTTATAGTTAAGTTTTTAGAGATGCCACTTATTCTGTAGCATGACAAAAATCATAATAAAAAACTGTAGGTAGCATCTATTCAACATTTATTGTGTATTTCATACTTATTATTCAAACAGCACCACACACACAAAATTTTAAAAATCCCTTTCAATGATACAATAACTCTGTATGATAGGTGCTACTACTTTTCCCATTTAAATATGAAGCAAATAGGGGCGCCTGGGTGGCTCAGTCATTAAGCATCTGCCTTCGGCTCAGGTCATGATCCCAGGGCCCTGGGATCAAGTTCCACATCCACCTCCCTGCTCAGTGGGGAGTCTGCTTCTCCCTCTCCCGCTCCCTCTGCTTGTGTTCCCTCTCTCACTGTCTCTGTCAAATACATAAATAAAATCTTTTAATAAATAAATAAATATGAAGCATTTAAACAGAGAGGTTAAGTAACTTGCCCAACATTGCACAGAGCTGTCTGTGTAATCTGACAGAGCTCTCACATCCAAGCAGCCTAACTCAAAATCCATACTTACCTATTATGCTATACTGCCTCTCATTATCATATTAATAATTATAAACAATATAATAACAAACATATCATAGGGAAATTTTACTTAATTTTTTAAATGGCATTTCCTCTGCAGCCTAACTGACAAAACCATTGTAGACAATATACGCCTCAGGGTAGCTGTCATGTATTTTGTTACAGTTATAGTCATTGCACTGTATTAATGTAACAGCCTTTATAGCCTGACTGCCTGGTTTCCAGTACTGGTTCCACCACTGTGGTAATTGTTATTAGGGCTGGTCACAAATACTCCAATTCTTTTCTCCCTCTGGGCACATAGCAGGACTGCATTTCCCTACCTCCTTTAAATGGAGTCATGGCCAAGTGACTTGGTTTGGACAATGAAATGTGAGCAGAAGAAAAATGTGTCAGTTCAGGTAACTTTGAGAGCCAAGGCTTGACTCCCCATTCCTTTCCTAAAGGTATGATTTTAGACAGAGCCTTTGTCAGCTTGGGTCTTCAGGTAACTACAATGAGGAGAAGCCCCTGGGACCCCACGTTGGCCATGCATCATGAGTGAAAAATTAGTCTTTGCTGTGTTGAGCCTCTCAAATTTGAGGGTTGTCTATTACTGCACCAAAGCTTAATCTAGTGTGTTTTTTTGGATTATTTATTTGAGAAACAGAGTGAGTGAATTCAGGGAGCAAAGTGGGGAGGCACAGAGAGAGACTCCCTGCTAAGCACGAAGCACGATGCAGAGCTCCATCCCATGAGCCCCAGATCATGACCTGAGCCGAAACCAAGAGTCAGGCGCCTAACCGACTGAGCCACCCAGGTGCCCCAAAGCTTAACCTATTCTAAATAATACAGGTACTTTTAGAGGTGTGATCTTAAACAAGTTACCTAACCTCTCTGTGTGTATCACCTCATCAGTAAGACAGAGAGGTGTCTTATTATATCTCTGTATATATACAGAGATATAATAATATCAACTACATTATAGTGTTGTTGTAGAAATTAAAAAAGGGCCCAGAACATTGCCTGGCCTATAGTAAGTACCTACTATTTACCTGAGATACTTTCATGCAAGCTAACTTATATTGTCACTAGGGTCACAAGTCTTTACAATATGAGGAATGTATATGCAAATATAAATATTGTTTCTTATTATTCCAATAATAAAATGCTAAATATACAGACCCAAAAGCTAACAAATATCTGACTGACAGGCATAAAAACTGAATAATAAAGTCCATGAACTGCTTGGTACAAAATGACGAAAAAAGAAAAATTAGGAAAATAGAGGAGAGATGATTGTATTTAACAAGCCCAACTTTTGCTTCTGCCCCATCCTCTGCCAGGATACACATATAAATAAACACAAACACACAGACACACACACACACACACACACACACGGACCCGTCTTAATGAACGGATTTAATTTGCCAGCCAACTAGAAAGAGATTCGTTAGAAGGAGCCAAAAATGTGGTGCCAACTGGCTGTGTGACATGCACAGTAATGTCTACTAATGAACCAGCACCTGACGTCAAGTAACTAGGGACAGAATAAGCAGATACAAAAGAACTGATGTGATGTGGAAAACCAACCTGGAGTGTTTCTAGACACACAGTAGAGGTGATCTGATTAGAAGAGGGTCATGCTTAGAATCACAAAACATTCAAAGAGCATCATCATTCAAAGACAACTTTCACCACGTACTTTTTTATTTACTCAGGAAATAATTAAAACTGATTTCAAGAGAGGAAATGGCTGTACCTGCCCATAAGATGGCTGCCCATCTCAACAACTAGCATGCTATAACTACAAGTTTCTGACATATTTATTAGACATGACTTTGGTGAAGGAAATAGAGGAAGACTTCCTTAAAGGTAGAGAAGAACCGTATTTACATACTGAAAAAAATATCCCACTCTACCCAAAAAAAAAAAATCTAGTCAGGGGACTGCTATAATAAAATGTGTATGTGGAGTTTTACTTATTTTTTAATGCAAATATGAATTAGAAAGCCCTGAATGTGGTTAATGGAAGGGAATGATACATCCAGCTAAGTCACAGGTAGAGTGATAAAATCCAGGAAGCTTGGCTGTGGCAAATTACAGAGCTTTTAAAAAATTAAGGAAGAGTGGGGCACCTGAGTAGTTCAGTCGGTTTAGTGTCTGACTCTTGATTTCGGCTCAGGTCATGATCTCAGGGTGGTGAGATCAAGCCCTGCGTGGAGCTCCAGGCTGGGCATGGAGCCTGCTTAAGATTCTCTCTCTCCCTCTCCTTCTCGCTTTGCCCCACCCCTCTCTCTCCTTCTTTAAGGAAAAAATAATAATAATTTTAAAAAATAATAAAATAAAATAAATTAAGGAAGAATGCCCTGAGACCAGAAAGATCAGCAAGAGGAAACAAAATAGTGAAGGTCAGATGGATATATATTATTGATAAGGAATTAGTAATAAGACTACAGAGAGAGAATACCCTACAGTGTTCATCAGAAAATAAGAAATAAGCTTATCTGAGATCTGTGGTTCTTAACATTTTGGGGCTATGGACCCCTAGGAAAGTCTGAGGAAAGTGTATGGACCCTCTTTCCAGAAAAAAAAAAAAAAAAAGAAAATTCATGTACACACAGAATTCTTCTCACGAAGTCAGAAGAAAGAAAAGAGAAAAATGCCAAAGATTTCTGGATACTCTAGACTTATGTCAAAGGTCAAGGAGAAGAAATGTAGTAGTAGAAACTTCCTCTTCTGGGATCTAGAAGATGCGAAGCTAAAACAGCAGTCTGACAAGAGACTGAAGATAAGGGCAGGAAGATAAGCCAACAGGACAACAGAACCTCTCTCTACAAGCACTTGGCCATCAGTCTATGGTGCCTCTAGGAAAATGCTCAGACATTGCAATTTTTCAACAATGTGAATAGTAAGAAATGACAATACTGAGGCTGTAATTAAAAAAAAAAAAAAAGTTGAGGCTGGAGTGTTATCTCCAAGCTTGTCCCGAATTGGGACAGCAGCCCAAATCCTGCCTTACAGCAAGGGGAAGGGAGCCCCGGGGTGGTCCTGGTATGGAAGGCTATGGGGAACTCTGGCCCCAGCTAAATGGTGCAGCCCATAATCGACCTTCACCACTCAGAAAAAGACAGACTATTAGGTTGCCAGAGATTCTCTGCTGCCTCCCCATTTTACCAACACCATGAATCTCTGGGACACTTGGGTTCCTAACACACAGTACATTCCTACAGCTCTGTCCTTTAGCCACCTGTGAGGCAGAAGAAGCTGAGAATGATGGACTGTTGTCTGTTGGGGTGAAATGACTCAAGATCAGATCCGACAGCACAAAAATCGAGAATCAGCCCTGTGCTCCTTTCCCAAGAAACAAGTCATTGCCTTCTTTATTCTGGCACAACTCAGCCAACGATGCTTCCAGAGTTTATTCTTTGCATCATCTGACTGCTAAATAAAACTTCATATAGGTTCCTTAGTTTAGGGAATATTCACTACCACTCTGAAAACATTTTGGCTGTGGTAATAGAGTGCTGTAAAGAACTCTATTTTTCGATACCATCTTCCTTCTATTCCCTCCTGCCTCACATTTAGTTCTGTCCCCCAGCATTTACAGCTCCTCCATTCCTTTTAGATTTTTAGGCTATTTAACTGTTTCAGGCATAAATATTGACAGGTAAATAATTTACAACCTTAGTCTTTCTTTCTTTTCCTCCCTTGCCCTTTTCCAGTTTCGAGATACTATATGGGTCTTGCAAGCACTCTTACAAAAGATAGCTTAACTCCTCAGCACTGGCCTTGGTCAATTCTTATACCAAACTATGCCAGATATATTTGCTCACATAAGTGATACTTCACTGATCTTTCTTCTTATTTACCTCCTTCTTCCATGTGGAATTTTGGCCTTTTCACAACCATATGTGAGTCACTGTTTCAGCCAAGACTGCACCAGTAAGAAAGGTTTTAAATCTACCCACTTTGTATAAAGGGAGTATTTTTGTTACCATCACATATCTCTGTTAAACCATGAAGGATATAATGCAGGCCAAGCGTGCAAGCAGCAGGCAGCAAAAAAAGCTGATGTTCAAGAAGTCAAGCATAGAGTGGAATAAAGAGAGGTTAATGAAGTGAGCTCTGAGTCACAAGTGTTATTCAGAAAACAAAACAGACATCTGTAAGGATCAACCTTGGAACTAGTCACTGCTCCTCAATCAATGCGTATATATGTGTTTTTATTAAGTAATTGTTCAGAGACTTCCAAATAAACTAAAAGGCAGTCTAAGTTTTAAAACTTTTAACCACTCAAGCTTTAAGCAACGTCCACCTCATTATCAAACATTCCTATATGAATGAAATGAGTACATCATTCGAGAGAAGTACTCAGAATAACTGCCAGTATTTAACTGCAAATTATAACACAAAACCTATCAATGAAAAACTTTTTAAAAAATCATTAAGAACTACAGTAAGATTTACAAAGCACAAACCCAAAGCAGACACTGGAATATCCAAGAGTGGCATCCTAAGACAAGCAACTTTTCAAAGTCAATTAAAACTTCTCAAGGCGGGGCATCTGGGTGACTCAGTCGCTGAAGTGAATGCCTTTGGCTCAGGTCATGATCTCAGGGTCCCGGGATGGAGCCCCACATCAGGCTCCCTGCTCAGCAGGGAGTCTGCTTCTCCCTCTGCCCCTCACCCCCCCTGACTGTTCTCTCTCTGTCTTTCTGTGTGTCTCTCTCAAATGAATAAATGAAGTCTTTATAAAAAAAATTTCTCAAGGTGTTTTATAATAAGCCACTTAAAAAGCAGTTGAAGAAACTGTTCAACTTAGGATACTAACCTGCTTTATTCACTACCCAACTCACTTGTACACCAGCCCCTCATTCAGTACAATGATCCATGTGCTTACAAGACCTAAGTGAACTTCATCTAAGCATCCCTCTCATTGCAGGGAGGCCTTCTTGAAAGAAGTGAAGCCCTCTCTCTAAAGGTTTACTATGGGCTAAAAAGTTGAAATCAATGCCACTGTTCAAATCTGTGAAATGGACCAAGTTTAAATATTCAAATTAACACAGGAAATACATGCTAAATACTATTTAGAAGGGGCTTCAATAGATTTTCTACAACAAATTCACCCTTCAACAAATAGGTAGTGAAGCTCATACTCAATTCTATATAGAAATGTTGACCTGATTTGGGGGAGGTTCTGTTTGTGTTTTAAATTTTCCACTACAGTAAAGGCCTTAGGCATAGAGAAGGGTTGCCATGCATCTGAGCAAATGAGATGTGTTTTGGCACAAACTCGTTGCCAAGAAGGGCACACCTGGGCAGAAGCTGAGAAAACCAGTACATCCTAGAGTAGGGTCCAAGGACAACTGCATCTAAACAACAAAAAGGAGTAGGTGGCTCTCCTTCCAAAATTAAAAATCAAAGGCACAGGCTGAGATCCTGTTGAAATGTCATCTGGACATCTTGACCAGGTAGTGTAGTTACTGAATACATATTGCACATCCAGGGATTCAGGAGCTCATTCCCTCCTACATGGCCCTCTGACTCTCAGCAAAGTCAATGTGGGCTTCTCTGCTTTTATGGCTGAAGTCCCTAAGTCTGCTAACCAGGTAGTTAAACACCAGAGAGCATAGCATCAAAAACTGTTTTTAAAAAAATATGAGATAGGGGCGCCTGGGTGGCTCAGTCGGTTAAAGCCTCTGCCTTCGGCTCAGGTCATGATCTCAGGGTCCTGGGATCGAGCCCCACATAGGGCTCTCTGCTCGGCAGGGAGCCTGCTTCCCCCTCTCTATCTGCCTGCCTCTCTGCCTACTTGTAATCTCTCTCTCTCTCTCTCTGTCAAATAAATAAAATAAAATCTTTTAAAAAAAATATGAGATAAAGTTTCATGTGTCATTTGAGTTTCAGTCAATCATATTATTATGGAAACAAAATAGTGAAGGTCAGATGGATTTATATTACTGACATATTACTGATAAGGAATTAGTAATAAAATCTGAAGGGGTGCCTGGGTGGCTCAGTCAGTTCTGCCTTTGGCTTAGGTCATGATCCCAGGACCCTGGGATGGAGTCCCTCATCAGGCTCCCTGCTCAACTGGGAATCTATTTCTCCCTCTCCCTCTTCCCCTCTCCTCCAGCTTGTGCGCGCGCTCTCTCTCTCTCTCTCTAATAAATGAAAAAAATCCTTAAAAAAAAGAATGAAATCTGAACATGATCTAAATGAGCAATAATACTTAAATGCCCAAAAAGTTATAAATAGGATCCTTTGGTAGGAAAGGAGGGATTTGATTCTTAATCAAATATTTTTCTATTTCAATTAGAACATTTTTTTTAACAGAAGAGTAAAAATTATAGTACTAAATGATTCTGTCACTCTCCCCAAAGGGAAAATATTATGCCTAAAACCATTTCAATCATTAATCTGATGTGTGATTTAATCACAAACATAAAACTGCTTTCCATGAAAATTTTTCTCCCCACACAAGCACCTCACTTGTGCAGTGGCCCAAATTCTAGCATCTGCGTAATCTTTTCTATTAAGCAATATTTTCAGGATGAAATATCACTTCTAAAATCATACTCAGAGGAAAGAGAGATTTGAAACATTAAATCTGTGTGGCTTAATAGCTAAGATTTGCATTTACATTTTGGAAGTGGTTTCCCTCAAATATTAAGTGTGCGCAAGAACTTGTTCAAAATACAGATTCTTGTGTCCCAGCCCCAGGAAATCAAAATCAGTGATTCTGGGTTGGGACTAGGAATCTGCATTTTAAATAAGCACCCTGGTGTTTCTGATGCAGGTGGTCTTGAAAAATAGCACTGCAGGGAAGAGAATTCATTTCCATTACAGCTGTCCAGTCTCTAAGCCCCTTCTCCCAACTCTGTGATTTTTTTTTCATTTGACACTTTTTAAACAATCCCTAGTTGGATTAGTGTTTTTCAAGGAAAATCTCTGAAATGTCATTTTCACTGCAACTACAGAATAATAATTATGCCAGAAGGCGAGGCATAGCAGAGTTGGTGTAAGAGAAAGCTGAAAAGCTCACTTGCTCTAAGGAATCATTTAAAATTAGAACTGGATGGGATCTTGATCATTCTAAGCTAATGCTCTCATTTTAATCTTTAAACAATATTTTAAGCATTCCCTTGACTATTAATTTTGTTATCTATGTTCTCCAGTTACCTCATTCATGCTACAAAGTGAGATGGTGCCTGAAATTTAAATCAGTCTCAACAGCTCTTGCACTGGGTTTTCAGTAAGTCTTGCTTTCATTTACTGTGTTTTCCTATTTGAACTTTTTAGAATCACAATTCTTTATTTGATCTATTTATTTCATTATTTTCCATAAGATGACTTAGAACCTCCTGGAAATTCCTACCCAACCACAAATGTAATTGGTTGCACTGACTACAGTAAACTTATATTTTTAAGTCACAAATTCAGATTTTCACTTAAATAACTGCAGACATGGCAGGCTACCCTGGAGTTGCCAAAGTCAATATGTTAAGTCTGTCTCTAGGGCAACAGACTAAAGAGTAGTAAATGAGGTTTTGAACTGCATTCCTGTTCATTTCTGATTTAGCAACAGGCTTCTACATGCTCCTATTATGCTCTGGCCATCCCTTTGTCTGATCTCGAAATTACATGGAGTGACTTTTTGGTTGTTCTACCTTTTTTTTTTTTTTAAGACACTCTATTTCAATTTTTCTTCTGTTTCCACATACATTATTTTTTTCTAATTTTCACGATCAAGTCACTATAAGCAGCTGCCCTATACAAACACAGGGAACATACAGGAGCTCACCACCATTTTAAAATTTTTCCATGTGAATTGAGGACTGTAAGTATTCAGTGGCTTAATTAGAAATCTGCAAACCCCTCCACACAATAGACCAGTGCTGATTCAGTAAGTACTTCCTGCTGCTTTTGTAAAAGCTCTTCCCAGTTTTTTTTGAAGCCACTACACAGATGATCTCTTTCTACGCAATTCTAGAGTTTCACAATACATCTTTTTTGTGCACTCAAGAATACACTACATTGCTAATGCCGGAATGTCAATCAATCTAAATTTTCTGAGACCATAAGTTAATACATTTAAATTCATCGAACTATAACCAGCATTACTTGAAGGAAAAAGACACACGAAATCCAGTGTCCCAACTACCCAAAATGCAAATGGGAATATTTAAGATAAACTGATATGTACGTGAAGGATATTGAATAAAATAATATAAAGGACAGAATTTTTTTTCAGTTGCATAAATTTAACCAAGACACAAGGACGACCTGCGACAAGCTTTTCTAAACTTAATCAATGGTTTTCAGTTCTGTTGTTATAACCTCCTAATCCCTTTAATATCTTTAAATTATACTATTATTTAACATCTTATTAAAAAGAAACAAAGAGAGTGGTACATAAGACTCAGCATGAAATGAGATACTGAAACTGTAACAAATCAAAAAAGTGAATCACCCAGTGTTTACGTAAAGGTTATGCAAAAACACAGGTTACATACTTACATAAATCACTTAAGGAACAGAGGTAAACAGACTACAGTCAACATACCCATAGTCTACAAGCAGCTATTCCATCGTAACGATCGCAGGATTAGGATCAAATATCTGCTAAAATAATACATTTATCTATTATAAACCAAATTTCCTAAATTGGTCTAAATTCTAGAACAACTTGCTTATGTTTACCATAAGAAGAAGAGTACTTTGTTTCAAAGATTAAAGGAAGAATAAACTTCTCAAACACAACTTTATCTACCAACTCTCACAAGGTAACCTCAAGGAAGAAGTAAAATGGCATGGCTCCCTCTGAACAAATCGACTTGGGTTAAAGCCTGTGTCTATGCATGACATGTGACTAGAAGGTCCTAATGATGGCTCATACTTGAGTCAGAACACAAGCCATATTAGCCAATAATCTAAATCAGAGAAGGAGACAAACCAAGAGAGCCTCTGGACTCTAGGAAACATACTGAGGGTTGGTGAGGTGGGGGGATGGGTTAGCTGGGTGATGAGTATTAACAAGGGCACGTGTTGGGATGAGCACTAGGTGTGATATGCAACTAATAAACCGTTAAACACTACAACAAAAACTTATGATGTACTATATGCTGGCTCACTGAACATAAATAAATAAATAAATAAAAATAAAAGCTACCCTAACAGATTAAAAAAAAATCTACACTGTCCATGCTTCAAACCTACATCTAAGTTTGTCTATCTCTCCCCTAACTCCATTATGCTTTGATAGCCACAGATGAAGTAAAATTGTGTTCTCATACCAGGCTTAGCAAAACAGTCCAGAAAGCAAAGCTCCAACTGTCCTAACAACACTAGCTATCTATCTTCAAGATCCTGTTTTTGCCTATGTGGAGAAAACCCACACAATCCAGTTATAAATATAGCAGTGATAGTAGAACTCAGTTTCTGCTACAAAGAATATGGTCAGAAATACAGCAAATGCAGCTGAAAGAAACAGCAAAATCGCTGTGGTTGGTTCATAATAAAGACTGCAGTCTTGTAACTGCAGGACGGCCTATAAAATGAAAATGTAATTTATAAAGCATGTTTAATGCTACCAGAAACCAAAGGAAGGGCAATAGCAGAGTATTTATACAAGACCACCTTTGAAAGATTCTTCCAATGAAACAATCTACTGAAGAGAAAAATGGTCACATTACTTTGTAATGAAAGGCAGGAAAAAACATCTCTGTTCATTCACCTGTACAGATATACACTGCTGAAGTTGAAAAGAAAAACAGATTTGTCAAGGTGTCACATCCATTGTAAACAGCAGCAACTGAAGACCTGAGAGGAATTTCAGAAACCCTACGTAGCCCTTCTCCCTCATAGCCCCTCTCCCTCACCGGTAACTGAGTCATGCAGATGGTATGCAGTTAGGCAAGATGTTACTTACTCAAGTTTTACTCTGAAACTCAAATTATTTCATAACTACTCCGAAGAGGACTCAGCTATAGTTTACTCCAAATTGGAATACGAAAAAAAGATTCCATAAAGAGAGCTCAGCTTTCCAAAAGTAAGTTTTGGCAGTGGTGGAGAGGAGCAGTTAGCTAGAGAACATAAATTTTCCCTCGTATGGTTTAATCTTTCTATCTAAGTGTGTTGTGCAGGTATCATCACTGAAGTATCAAACTGAGTGAGGAGGATGTGCAATCACGCTCATCTGCATTCTGTCACTCAGTTCTGCTCCATAGACACTGCCGAGGTCACACTTAATGGCCAAAAAACTCACTATGTGCCTCAAGGAGAAAGTAGAAAAAGATAGGCAGGCCTGAGGGTGTGATTATCTATTTAAGCATGGAACTGTATTTTAAACATAATTAGACTAATTGCCATCCAATCTTAGCTGATGCATCTGCACACACGATTAATTAGAACTGATTTTAAAAGCTCTGTTTAGAATCCTTTGTTCCCCATTTCCTACAAATCAAATTACCAAAGAACAAATTTAATTTTTCAACTTTTATTTTAAGAGACACAAACTTATGTTAACTAGGTTTGATCAACTAATGTAAGTCATTTAAACTAGCAATTATTTTACTCTGAAACTAAAAGCCAATGCAAATTTTTTCATCTATAAAATAATCCCTGGTAAATATGACAATCCCATAAGACTGCTGTAGAAAAACTTGAATAATTTCACAGCTCTTCCTCTAACAAGGAAAGGTAGAAGGAGATAAAGTTCCATTTTGCAGAAAAATTGAGACATATACTAATAATGCCTCTTTTTTACCATGTGCTTTATTCTTCACTGGTTTTTCTCTACCATAAGTCAAATGTAGTTACGGAATTTTAAAAAGGATATTAAGACATGATGTGCTCACTGGGAAAATAGAGATGACTATAAAACAAAGACTCAGATACTCAAATTGGAGATTTGGGAGTGGGTAACAGGGGAGGGATAAAAAGAAGCAAACAAAAAAAGTGAAAAGAGAAAAAAAAAAAGCAATCTTGATAGTTTAGACAGAGACCGCAGTGGTGAACAGGAGAGGTGGTCAAACTAACTCAAGGATCTTCTCCCAAGCAAATATTTACTGAGTGAATGAATGGTGGACAATCCACAGCAACATTAGGGGTGTGTACCTGGTTCAGCGGATAGTAATGACACAGGATGACACAGTGACACAGGATGCAGCAAGGGCATGTGAGGCAAGACCGCAGGTGCAAGCTAGAGCCTGCAGAATGGGCCCATGGAAAGTGATCTTGGAGAACCGCCCCAGAATCGTTAGTAGGGAGAGGGGACAACCTTTAATTCTACGTGAAAGCAGACTGAGTACCAATAGATGATGAAACACAGAATTACCTGTTAGTGGAAAAAAAAAAATACAAAAATCCATTCCTCTACCGGATGCACACAGGGCAACAATGGGAAAAATAAGGTTTCAATAAACTCTGACTCTGTGTCAAAAAGCTAGAAGAAAACACATGCAGATTTAAGAACAGTAACTGGTGAAACAGGTGACTGCGATCATGTTTATAAGGGTCTACAAACAGACACTTAAGTGAGGTTTACATAAAATGCACATAACCATGATTAGATTAGAAAAAGAACTTCACTTCTGATACTAATCAACGGGCTCAGAACACGCAACAGAATCAACCCACAACTGCGTAGTATTATCTTGCAAAGGAAAAAAGTGGATACCTGTAGGCTAATTTGAATCTACACAACATCCTATGAGGAAATATTCTCAAGTCACGACACAGCCAAGATTAATAGGTGTTTCCACCCACTCCTTAAACAGTTTTAGGTACAGAAAACAATGTCACTTCTTTTCTAAAGAATATGTTAAGCATAGGAGTTTGCAGAAATATATGAAAAAGACAGTGCTCCTTTCTATGCTCTCATTATCTGGTGTTCTGGGTAGCTTTAAAAGTACAAGTACTAAAGTACACTGACACCTCAGTTATAAAGGGTGTGTATTCATTCCCAAAAGCTAAAAACAGAGATAGTGCTATAGTCTGAAATCATGTGGCTCCTCTCTTGGATGGGGGGGGCAGGGAGAAAAAAGGCTCATAGCAAGATGATTTTTTAAATCATTCCACATTTACCTTCAATACAAAACAAAACAATACAAAATGAATTACCAAATAAGCCAATATGACACTTTAATTTACTCACCTATAAAAATTTTCAGTTCTAAATTAAACATCTGAATGATTGACAATCATATTCCCATCTGCCATTATTTTTTCAACATGAAGTCCAACATACATCAAGAAAAACTCATTCACTGATTTGTTCATTAAATAAATTCCTACCGGGGGCCTACTTTGTACCAGGCAGTGTTCTAGCTGCTGGGCATACTCACAGTGGTAAATTGATGCCAAGTCCTGGCCCTCATAGAACTTACTATCAGGGGTGGTAAGGGGTGGCAGAGGACAAAGTAAACAAATAAATACATAATTTTAAGTGGACATAAGTGCTCTAAGGAAAAATAAATCTATCAGACTAGAAGATTGGATATGGTGATTAGAGAAGACCCTTCCAAGGAAGTGACATCTGAGAAGAAATCAAACTGAAGTAAAGAAGCAAGCCATCCTGGGGCGCCTGGGTGGCTCAGTTGGTTGAGCGACTGCCTTCGGCTCGGGCCATGATCCTGGAGTCCCGGGATCGGGTCCCGCATCGGGTCCTGCATCCGGCTCCCTGCTCTGAGGGGAGCTTGCTTCTCCCTCTGACCTCTCCCCTTTC
Organism: Nasua narica; assembly: GCA_028533885.1. Lineage (NCBI taxonomy): Eukaryota > Metazoa > Chordata > Mammalia > Carnivora > Procyonidae > Nasua > Nasua narica. The sequence goes on along the minus strand of CM052800.1, from coordinate 136,416,858 downwards.
ATTCCCTCTGTCTGTCTCAATTAAATAAAATAAATCTTAAAAAAAAAAAAAGCAAGCCTTCCTAAAATCTGGGTTAAAGCAGACAGACCTTCTTTCCAGGTTCCATGGAGAGCAGCTACAAATGGCCCCAGGTCTTGGGGGTTTGACGAATAGCAAGAAAACTTGTATGGCTGAAGCAAAATACATAAGCTTAAAAGACAGGTGGAGGAAAAGACATGGCTCAGTTATACTGTGTCTCATGGGCCATTATAGTTTTGAGGAGAGTGTCACCTCACACTGAGATGTAAGGGAACTCTAGGAGACACAGGTGGAAGAGGAAGAAGATTAGACTATTTCAAGAGTTAAAGCTTAACCTGATACTCTGTAAATGCTTTAACCCTTTAGATTTTGTGGGGGTTGTTGAGGAGCTAACTTCTTAAATTTAATTCTGTCTAAAGAAACAGACATAAAGATGTTTATATACTTTACACCACGCATCCCCCTCAGTGACTTTATTACTTTGAATAATTGAAAACTATTGTTTCAAATAATCTGAGTCAAGCAGCTTTAAAATTCATGCACAAAACAAGATGATCATCCTCCTATCTTTTATTATAACTACATGAAAGTCATGGAGGAGTGAATAGTTCTTTTGTCCTTAAACAGGCTATTTGAAAAACAGAAGCATACTGTCTTTTATTGTCAATTCATGGTTCACAAAGCCTCTGAGGTTGGCTTTCGTCCTTCAAAAGCTTTTAATGGACAGGTACATTTAAGCCTTATTTTATGGACTGTGAGAAATGGAATGCACTGGGAGCGGTCCACATCTCCCTTTTATGAAAGGAAAAAGATATCAGCAATGCAGAGTGACCTCACCTATAAAGAATGCATCAGTGACATGGAACAAAGGTGGCTTCCTTCGTAAGGAAACACAATCTGTTTCAGAAAATTGCTTCATTACTTTTGAATGATTTAGGGCTACACAGTCCACTAGAAACAGTTCCAATCTTTAACCTCTATTTATTTTATTAACAAAACTGTTGTGATACCATCCTTTGTTCAAACCTTAAGGAAAAGCCTAGTGTATTCATTAATCAAGCCTGTATACTATTCAGGTCACCTTTGATCATGTGTGTTTGTGCCAAATAAGGGTATTTATCAGTTGGAGACTGTAAATGATAGGTTGCATATCTACAGAAATAAGGACTCTGGTATGCTGTCCAGAGACTCAAGAACTTTGAAAGATGTGGAAAATAAAGGCAATTAACTCCCATGTTTCACCATATAAAAGGAAGCCTGGTATTTTCACATATTAAGGCATGCTGAATTTTCCAGCTTATGAAATTTATTATAGCTTACTTTTTCAAACACTGATATCAATGCAAAACAAGTTATTTGAGAACAGAATGAATTCATTCATTGCTAATCGAGATGCAACAAAGAGAACAGAGTTACTAAAATACTAGTTTACTCAAGTTCACTAGTTTGCTCAACTGATTAGTTCACTCAAGATCACAAAACATCTTGTAACATATTTTCCCTTAAGGTCAGGTAGTCAAGAATTTATTTTCTTGAATCCAGATATACATTGTTCTATAAGATCAGTTTTTTGTGTTTATTTTTTTTAAGATTTTTATTTATTTGTGAGAGAGAGAGTGCACAAGCAGGGGGAGCAGTATGCCGAGGGAGAAGCAGACTTCCCGCAGAGCAAGAAGCCCGAATCAGGACTCTATCCCAGGACCCTGGGATCATGACCTGAGCTGAAGGAAGGCAGACACTTAACCAACTGAGCCACCAGGTGTCCCAGATCAGCTCTTAGAATTATTTCATGACCATGTAAAAGTGATTTTGGAGTCAAACTAAAATTGCCACTGTTTTCATCCTAAAGCTACAGATATATCATTGCGATTTAATTACTCCCCACCTACACAGACAGTATTATCCAGTACATGATTGCCAATAGTTGGCCACTCTGCATACCTGTCAGATGACACTCAACTGACTGGGGAAATTGATATTATGTATCAAACTATAAATCAACTTTGGTCTCAATCTACCTTTAACCCACCTATTATATTCTTTGGCTTAATATCCCAGTATGTCTGATAAGAGTGCCAAGAAATGGTGACCTCTCACTCCAGAAACAGAGAAGAAATATGTGCCAAATGACTGATAACATGCATGCATTAAACACAATCTGTTTTCATACATTCTCAATTTCTACATAAATCACTAAACTAAGTCATGTTAAATAAATTCCAAGCTGGTCCCCAGTTACAGAAGGGCAGGGTGGCTTAGAGCATGGCTGCATTTACAGACAAGACACTAGCTAATTGCTAATGATGGGTACCCCCTGCCCAGATACTGACCTGACACCACTAAATTGGAAGGAGAAAAAAGCCACCAGCAGGGGCTGACCAATTTACATATCAGGTTAATGTGAAAAATAAACTTGCCTCTCAGTCCAGGAAATAAAGAATGCTGGGATCACAAAGAAGAAACGTACATAATCCTAGCAACACACACAAATTTACATAATAAGTATTCAGAGTGCATTTTTACCCCTTCCACACAAAGCTCTTCATTCACTGCATACCTAAAAACCACAGCACGACACATTTCTAAAGTTACCAAGCCTTCCTAATGTGCCATACCTCGAGATATGCCACTCTTTCTTCTATAATGAAATATTAGGTGGATCTATATTTGTAGGTTATCACAGTCTCCTGAGAGAAGTAATAATAACTCAAGGTATTTCCATGCATTATAGTTAAATATTTGATACATTTGCAATCACAGAATATCAGCCTTGCAGATATCTGACCTAGAGAGCCTGGGGTCCTTGTCATGTTTCACATCATAGCTGGCTGGCTTATAATTTGAGAATTGGAAAGAGTCACCTAGGGCTAATTTATTCTTCTAATTGCCTTTCCCCGCCCCACCCCCCAGCCATTTCCACTTCATTCTTGAGAATTTAAATTTTATTTTGAGAGTGCATGTCGCCTCCTATAGGAATTAAAACGCAGAGGTGCTACTACAAACCACATCATTACCTACCTATGCTTCCTACCATCCGTAGGATTACCTACCACAGGAATTACTTAGTATATAGATAATCTGCATCAAAATAGAGGCCTTTATGACATGTTTGCATTCCAAAAGTAGATATGCAAGCAGAGAAATGACAAGGTGTTTGGTAAAGATCAACATGACTGTTGGATAGCTAATTCCTACTAGATCCATTTCATTTTCCTCTATGTGAGAACGATGAGGTGCCTGGGGGATAGGAGATAACAAATCACATATTTTAACTTTTGTAAGGCTTCTGATTCAATTCAGCAGAACATTCTTTCTAATAAACCAGGAAAACGTGATTTCCAGACCACCATGGTGGGTGTAACACAAATGTTTCGAGGGCCACCCTCAAGTGAACTGTTATTCAGAATCCAATTACAGCCAAGTTTCATGAGGGTTTACCCAGCCTTTGGGTAATACTTTCATTGCTAACTTAAATAATGGAGAACTGAATATGATTAAGTGTACCAAATACACACATGTGGTTAGGCACTCTCCCTTATGAAGATGTGAATGTGTTCAAATGCTCTTTGGGATCCCGGAATGCTAAGAATCTATCAATCTCATCAAGATGTACTTACTCAACTGAACACCTACTTTTCAACAGTAAAGAAAAGAAAAGAGATCTAAAACACAAGAGCTCCTGCTCTCAAGTTACTTACAACTTGGTTCAGGAGATGAAACTAAAACACAATCAGAGAACAATCCAATACCAAATGGGGACAAAAGATACTCAAAATAAATACGATAAGTAGGTTATATATGTGTTTAAGATCAAGCATTCACATAATCACAAATATCTATTAAAGAGAGAGCATTTTGGATTGACATTTTTCTGTTCCCATCGGTAGCTGCAAATTGCTGACGCTACCATAAGGATTACAGAAACAACAGGAGGCAGTTTAATTAGAAAGGTAGTAAAAACTAACCGCTCATATAAGAGATGGGGGAAAGCAAATTCATATAAAAGACACTCTGAGGGTCTAGGCAAAGTATGAATCAGCAATACAGTGAGTTATTTTTTTTAAGATACATCACATCGGGAAGTAAAAACAAGTGGCGTGCTCAGGAGGACCATGTGATAGCCTCGCACAGCATGATAATCTATTCAGAACTTTATTACCACGCTAAGAGCTATTCTGGACCTGAACCCAAGCAGGACGAGCAAAAGTTGGAAAGCATCCAAAGGAGAATGACTAAAATGATTAAAATGTTAGGAAATGAGTCCTAAGAGGACATGTAAAGGAAATGCAGTTATTTAGGCCAGATAAAAGATGGCTCAGGGAGGAGGTCTAGCTGCACAATGGCCTGCAAGGTTATGAAGGAGAGTATACAAGGGAGCACTTCTTTTCCATTAAGGACGACTAGAGGAATGTGATTAAATTGCAAGGACAGGGATTTGTTTTTGATAAAAGAAGGAACTTCCTGGCGATGAAGTTTGCAAGTCACAGGACTAAGTTACCAACGAGCTTTTGAAATGCCCTTTTCAAGAGGTTTTTTAAATGCAGTAGATGACCATCTTCATAAAATGTTCACTCAGTGTCCTTTTTTACCCTTTGAATGCAGGAAATGAATATTTTAACTATAAATAGAAGCTCCATTAAAAAAAAAACACACATACGAACTTGCTTAAAGTTGAAGCATATCATAGCAAGGCTCTTCACTGTTGCAGCATTTTAAATTTATCAGAAAGTTATGTTACGTAAATGCATTTATTTAGTCAGAGATGGCTCTAATCACATAAAAATAGCAATCAGTTGCTCTAGATAGGAGATACAAAAATAATGAAAACATGGTTATGGGGTGCCTGGGTGGCTCGGTGGGTTAAAGCCTCTGCCTTCAGCTCAGGTCATGATCTCTGGGTCCTGGGATCGATCCCTGCATCAGGCTCTCTGCTCAGCAGGGAGCCTGCTTCCCCCTCTCTCTCTGTTTGCCTCTCTGCTTACTTGTGATCTCTCTCTGTCAAATAAGTAAATAAATAAAATCTTTATTAAAAAAAAATGGTTAAACTGACCAGTACTATTTAAGGAACATAATCCTGATGCTCTATGGAAGGAGGGGCAGAAAAGGGTAGGAATGGTAAACAAAAACCAGCACAAAGGAGTAAAACACACATGCATTCTACATCCAATAGTGGCATTAAAGGACCCATGTGAGGACATAAAAATCCTTCGCAATCTTTCCTAAAAGAATTTTTAAAAATTAGTGCACTGCACAAAAACTGCGCTACAAAGCACATCTAGTTTCCCTTAACAGAAGTTTCAAAGGTCTGTCTTTTTAATCCTACAGCAAAGAACAAAATCAAAGATAAGTATTTTAAATTATTTGAACTATTATTTTCCCCATGGCAAGAATGAAGGCAGGAAGGCAGGCAGGCAGGCAATGAAAACAGTCACAGATGGTCTGACATACAATGAATTCTGCTGGCTGGGCCTCTCATGAGAGAACAGGAAGAGGTATGAGAAATAATGTTGCTCACCATCTCCTTTCACAGTCAAGGCCCTGAGAACCAGTGTCCCACCACAGTTAGTGGTAGAAACAGAACTTAAACCAGATACTTAGTATCATGTGCAGGCACTAACTGAAGAACAGCTTGGGTACCTAAAGTATGTTGAAAAGAGAACAAAATCTCCCTGGCATCAACATTATAAATGTGGATTAATTAAATGACCAGACTACACACGCCCACATGCACCTGCACACACACATATACACACACGCACACATACACACATACCCTATTTTACAATATAACTGATACACGGTACTAAAAGTTCTAATTTCTGGAAAGAGAAAAAACAGAAAGTACTAACATTTATTGAATGTCTAACTAGGGGTCCTAAGCACTTAACATTCTTTATCTCATACAATCCTCACAGCCCTGGAAAGTAGATCTTCCATCATTTTACAGATGAAGAAATTAAGCTAATGAAGTAACATGCCCAAGAGCCACACAGATAACAAAGAACAGAGGAAGGTCTGCCTAATGCTAAATCCCCTCCCTTTCCTACGACATCACATTTTCTCTCCAGCAAAAACCACAGAGCCCATAGAAAGAAGCATTCAGAGGAAGAAATCAATTCTCTTGCACTTCGCCTGAAAATGTTTGAAAGAGCTTCTGTATTCTTTGGCATCTTCCCCATACTTGATGAAACTTTCTTCTATTTCCTGGGCTCGTTCACACTGCCCTCAGCTAGGATGACCATATGGCCTTGTTTGCCCCAGACAGACCCAGTTTACCCCATTGACTCTGCAAAATTATCAAAAGCATCCTTTCACGCTCAAAAGTGTAGAGGATAAATTACATGGTCACCCCACGTAAGGCCCTCACTGCACTCCCTTCATCCAGGCTCGTCTGACCTCAAAGAAGCTCAGTTACTTCCATCTTTCCCTTTCAGCTCTGTCCATCAGAGCAGGTGTTCTCAAGTTAGTGAGAATGGAAAAGGCAACATATTTCAATGATTGCATACCCTTCCAAAGAGCAGAATATTTTAATACATGGGCAACCTCCAATTGTCAGAATTTTAGGTGCCGTGACGACTACATGAATGAATATTCAGGCATAACAGAGGTAGATCATTCCAGAGAGAAGAGGCCCATCAAGCAAAGCAGCCCTCCCTGGAGCGGATCAGGTTCCCTACACTGTCCTTGCTTCTCTGTTCTGCCTCAAATCTCAACTTCTAGATTATCCAACAGTTGCTCTGAAGGTTCCTGTGGCAGTCAGAAGCGTGGGCTTCTCAGGGGATATTAGAGTCTGGTGTCCATGGGCGACTCTGAGAAGCACCTTTCACCTTATCAGACCAAGATATCAAGACACCAACCTCAGTTTGTTCTTCATGTTCAATGTGAAAGTGGCCTTCGCTAGCGTATTTCAAAAAAATCAGGGAAGCAAAAGAACTTGAATATCAGACAAGCCCTTATTTCACAAAAGGAAACCACTGCCTATAAAAGAGAGATTTGCTAACTACATGTCACTTTGAATAAGCTGAGCAAATAAAAACATCTGAAATTTAATTTCTTTACATATAATATTTGATCTATGTGTTAAAGAACTTTTAAAATTCTTTAAAAAGTTATATAATTAGGAGTATGCATATGTTTTTAGCTCTAGAAGAATTGTATCTCCTTATAACAAATCAACATTCAACTTTTAAACATTAGTGCTCACACTTCTAAGAATCTTACACAGATGCCAGGGGTGGTGATACTGATAGTAGTGACATTGATATTCTTAATCTACTTGCTATTGTTTTATTGGGGGGAGGATCATCCCTCACACATATTAAAACTAGATATGGAGCACCCTATAATAACCTTCGATTTTATTTCTGAATAATTCTTCATGGTTTAGGACCACTCACTACATCTTAAAATCATGAAAATCCACTCCTGTTTATTCATTGCAACATTATAAACAATAAAAATACACTGTTCCAAAAGGAATTTCTTGCAAAGAATAATGAATTTTTTATTTCCTTACACTAACAGAAAAATCTTCAAGCTTGACAGTCCTTGCCTTTCTGCACTATATTTAATATAACTTAAAAATTCACTGGCACATCCCTGTACTACTCCCTTTTATCCACGTTTCACAACTCAAAGAATCTACTACTTAACTGCTACTGTCAACCATTTGAAACGGCACCTCCAGTCCCTTCCCTGCTACCCCGGGAAGAGCCCACTCACACATTTATCTTTAACATGGCTGTGTTTACAGATACCCGTATGTCACCATTCATGAAGCAACTGCTACCATCCTCCTGACTAAGCATTGGCAGGCACACATACTGCAAAGGACTGTCGGATCCCAGGAAGGGTGACTGAGGCTCGGAATTTTTCTTTCTAAGGTTATTATTTTCAAGGTCTGTGAAATTAAAAAAAAAAAAAGGTGGATAGACATATTCTTTCTGATAAAAGCTTTAGGAGGGTGAGGAGCCTAAGTTTCACAGTGAGGGAGCCTTACTAGCAAAGCTGTTTCCAAGTGTACTATTTCCATCACAAGTACACCTCACTACACTATGTTGCCATATAAAAGAGGCTTGCCTGACCTGACATCTGATTTGATACCTGAGTTCCTCACTACACTATGTTGCCATATGTAACATTTCCATCATAGGTATTCTTACTATACCGTACTACGTATACTATGTTGCTCTACTATCGTGGATCCTCATAAAGAATCCTGCTAGAAAATGCATTACAAAGACATTTGTCTTTTGGCCTTAAAATGAAAAAGGCTTTTCATGTACTGTCTCAGGTTGACTTAAACCATATTAATGCCAGCAGACTGGAGAGGGTATGGATTGATAAACAGAGCGAGTGCCTGAATGTGGTGGGGAAAAGCAGGCATTCTTCTCAGCAGAGGAGGAGAGTTAAGTAATGGAGGTGCACATAGAGGAGTCAGGGACTCTTGGAATGGTGAAGTGGAGGTAGGTATTAACAGACTTTTTTGTATCTATTTTTAATCTTTCTTTTCCCCAGCCCAGAGACTAATTATGGGGCAAAATGAGTAATCTGTGAATGCAACCTGGAAAAAACAATTCAAGGGAGGAAATGGAATGGCACGGGAGTCCTGCTCTCCTTCTCCCCCTTTCTGTGCCAACATTTCTTCCATTTCCCCCCTTTTAACCACTTGGAAAATGTAGACCACGGTTGCAGACAGAACAATGCAAGGTGGCAAGAAGGCAGAAAAGTGAACAGACTACAGAGGTTCCACACCAGCAGAGGCTAGAGCTCAGGGTGAGAGGCTGAAGCCAGAGAACCCGAGGCAGAGGTGGGGCTTTTCAGAGAGCAGGAAGAACAGTAACAAGGGCTGGTGATGAAAGCAAAAGTAGACTTTATCTCATTTTCCTCCCTTTCTCTCTCCAGCCAGCAACAACAGAATGATCTCCCCTTCCTTTCCTCTCCTTCAGTCAGCCACAGGAAAAATAAGGGCCAAGGGAATGATAATCAAAATGGGGGGAATGGGGAAAGAGCCCCGCAGGGGGAGCCAGAGAGAATAAACATTCATCAGGTTGTTTCTCACAGGTAAGGGACCAAAATAACTGAGCTCAAGTCCTCATTTTGCATAGCTCTACATTCCTTTCATGATCTTTTTAATTTCTTCTCAATTACTTGGTTCTTGTCACCCAATTAGAAATATTATACTCCTTGTGAGGAAGACTGATCATTTTTATAGTAATGATACTAATAATAATACATCCATTTACAGAGACTTTATAATTTTCAAAATGTTTGCACATCAATTCTTGCATTTATCCACAAGGCAACCTATTAATCAGTAGAGAAAATGTTAATCAATTTTTTTTATTAACACATAATGTATTATTTACTTTAGGGGTACAGGTCTGAGAACCATCAGTCTTACACACTTCATAGCACTCACCGTAGCACATACCCTCCCCAATGTCTATCACCCAGCCACCCCATCCCTCCCACCCCCTCCCCTCCAGCAACCCTCAGTTTGTTTCCTGAGATAGACTCTTATGGTTTGTCTCCCTCCCCAGTCCCATCTTATTTCATTTTTCCCTTCCTTCCCCCACGACCCCCTGCCCTGCCTCTCAAATTCCTCATATGAGTGAGATCATGAGATCATCTCATATCTGAGATCCAGATATGAGTGAGTTTTTATAGATGGTGAGGAAACAGCACAAAGAAAGGGGTTAAGGACAGATAAACTGTTGAGAGAATATACAGCTAAGGATCCTTGGAAGGTGATTAGAAATCACATCACTCAATATTCCTGCACTCATTCAATCTGTTATGGGTTGAATTGCGTCCCTAAAAAAATATGTTCAAGTTCTAACCCTCAATACCTGTGAATGTGACTTTATTTGGAAATAGTCTAGTTGATGTAATCAAGTTAAGATGAGGTCACATTAGTTTAGGGAAGGCCCTAATCCAATGACTGGTGTCCTCATAAGAAGAGGAAAATTTGGACACAGACACACCGGGAAGGAATGTGAAGATGGAGGCAGAGACTGGAGTGATGTATCTACAAGCCAGGGAACCTCAAGAACTGCCAGAACTATCAAAAGCTAGGAAGAGGCAAGGAAAGATTCTCCCCAGAGAGTTTCAGAAAGAGCATGGCTCTGCCAATACCCTGATTTCAGACTCTGGCCTCCAGAATTGTGACAAAATAAACTTCCGTTGTTCTAAGCCACCCAGTCTGTGGTACTTTGCTAAAGCAGCTCCAGGAAACTAATAAACATTCATTCAACAAATCCCTTTTTGAGTGTGTAATATGGGCCAGATACCACAAAGGGTTCTGAAAAGTGCCCGATGAACCAAACTCAGCAATCCTTGTACCCCTCACTCCCTGCACAGAGCCTGGGGACCTAGGGTTCTACAGTTCCATGCTGAAGAAATAAAGCCCGAAAAGCCAGTCAATTGACGAGAGCACAGGAACCAGAGGCCACAACCTCTGACCTCCAAACCACACTCCTCCCAGGCACCAAACTAAAGAAGGTCTGGTTTCCTGGTCCACTGTCACTGTAAGGAGCTTCATTTGTCCCTGTAAAACAACAACAGTGAACACAGCAAGGACAGTATGGACACAAGAACCTCCATTTAAAACTTGTCCCTGTTATAAGCAGCACGAGGGCCCAGGAAGAATGTCTGTCACTTAAGTAGAGTGTGGGTAAGGGAAGGAAGCTCCTAGAATCAGACAGGCTGGGGTGGAACCCTATCTCCATCACTTTCTAGCTAGGAGACCTAGAACAAATTATTCAACCTCTTTCGGCCATCCTTTCCACATCCCTAAAATGAGAATAATACTACAGAATGCCCTCTTATACACCAGGGAGAGTAGATATCGAAAGCTATGAATGATGTATCATTAAACAGAAAACCTCAAATTGCAGAAGAGCACATATAATGTCATCCTATTTCCTTTTTATTTTTCTGGGAAAACACACACACACACACACACACACACAAACCTCTTCATAATAGTCACTCCTGGAGATTAAGAATGGAGACATTAGAAGTCTTGATTTTCTCCTTTACATCCTTTCCACCATTCAGTTTCTTACTATGAGCACATATTACGTTAATATTTAAAATAGGGAGAAAAATCCTAGTCATGTAAAATGAAGCGTGATAATTCAATGAGTTGTTCACTTAAACTAGGTGCACTTCTCTGCATGTGGATTATACTTCAATAAACAGGTGTGGTGTTTTTAATGAGACAGATGTATGTGCTCGGAAATGAAAAGGTTTCCCAAATATATTAAATGAACTATCACATTATCAGATACACAGAGCATGGAATTCCAGTTATGTAAAAAAACAAAAAAACTGTATGTATACACACAAATGTATATGAAGAGATGTAGATAGAATGACATACACACGTCATAATATTATACATCTATATTGTTGGAATTTTTTTACCATCGCAATGTTTTTAGGAACTCATTCTGAAATTCACATTCTTTTTAACCTTTTGAATAATAATAGTACTTAACCCGAGGTTTTTTGTGAGATTTACATGATAATGGTCACATACTTTGTGTAATATAAAAAAGTTAGGCATTTTTTAATTACTAATCAGTTTTTTAATAACTAATCAGTATACACCGAAGAGCACCCAAACCATAACCGAAGAGTTATTAGTTTAATAACTAATCAGTATACACCCAAACCTGAGCCTTGAGCACTAGCCAGTGAGCCTGACTGAGGAACACAGTCAAGTCAGGGATAGGATGAACATAGGGACTAAAGCAAGGGTCAAAAATGAAATGATAAATAAGTCAGTAATTTCTGCAGCAGACATCCTGTGGCAAAAACAAACAATTCTCTATTTTAACTCAGCCATTCAGAAACAGCCTCCCTCATCCAAACTACCAAATGAAGACATCAATTCCTGTGTCAGTGCTCGACTGAGTCCTCCACTGAAGGGAAGCACGTCCCGCCCTGTCCCTCCTAATCCACACTCTCTCCGCTCTTTGACCAGACACTTAATCCAGGGGCCACAATAAATGAACTTCACCATAGAGACTTATTTCATTTCTTATCTCATAGCTTGATGCTTCACTATATGCTGCCTTATTTGTTGTTTCTTTTGTTTTACCTCCCCAGAATGGAAACTCTTTATCAACAGAAACATGCATTAAAGCCACCTCTGTCCCAGGACAGCTCATAGCACAGAACCAAGCCAGAAAAGAATTCCCCACAGGAACCTGTTCACTGACTGGAGGTTAAAGATGGCCAATGGGGCAATTCATAGCACTAGTTTCCCACACCGTACCCGGAGCCACACTGCAGACCTTTCTCCCTACCCTTTCTTCGATTCTCTTTCCACCACCTCTCCTTTAGGCAATGCCTCAGACACCACAAGGTCCAGTAAAGCACCCTCTCCAAATTCCACTTATGGAAGAACCTGAGAGATAAACAAGTAGTAACAGTTCTTGCCTCCAGACCCTTCCTTCTCTCAACCTAAAATTTTCTGTGTTTCTGGTTTATTGTCACATAAACCTCCTGTTTACTTTGGGAAACTATGCCAGGCCACTTGGGCAGTTGAGAGGGTGGAGGGGACCCAAAGAACAGCTCAAAATTATTGTTTGTCTGGAGTAAAGAGCATGGAAGTTTTGGACCACTGCAGGTCTTAGGGGAAACCAGGACTGAAGGGACTGGCAGTAGACCAAGGCCATTCAAGGGGATGATCTTCAGGACATCCACATTTAGTGTATTAGTTTGCTAGGGGGGGCCATAACAAAGTAACACAGATCGACTGACTTTAACAGACACTTACTTCCTCAGTTCTAGAGGCTAGAAGTCTAAGATCAAGGTGTCAGCAGAGTTGTATTCTTCTGGAAGCTTCTCTCCTTAGTTTGCAGCTATCCATCTCTGTGTGTCTTCACATAGTCTTCCTACTGAGTCTGTGTCCTAATCCCTTTTTACTATAAGAATACCAGTCATGGGGCACCTGGGTGGCTCAGTGGGTTCACCATCAGACTGTTGGTCAAAACAGGGTCGTGAGATCAAACCTCACCTTGGTCTTCATGCTGGGCATGAAGCCTGCTTAGGATTCTCTTTCCCTCTGCCCCCCACCAAGAAAAGAAAGAAAGAAAAGAAAGAAAAGAAAGAAAGAAAGAAAAGAAAGAAAGAAAGAAAAGAAAGAAAAGAAAGAAAAGAAAGAAAAGAAAGAAAAGAAAGAAAAGAAAGAAAAGAAAGAAAGAAAGAAAGAAAGGAAGGAAGGAAGGAAGGAAGGAAGGAAGGAAGAAAGGAAGAAAGGAAGAAAGAAAGGAAGGAAGGAAGGAAGGAAGGAAGGAAGGAAGAAAGAGAAAGAAAGAAAGAAAGAAAGAAAGAAAGAAAGAAAGAAAGAAAGAAAGAAAGAAAGAAACCCACAAAAAACAAATATGTCATATTGTGGATTAGGGCCCACCATATGACCTCATTTGACCTTAATCACCTCTTTAAAGTTGCTATTCCTCAAACACAGTCACATTCTGAGGTACTAGGGGAAACAACCTCATTTTATGATGGGGGGGCAGGGGCACAATTCAGCCCATAACAGTCAGCAACAGGGAAAGGGAGAAAAAGAAGCTATGAGTGTAGCTAAGGAGAAACGAAAACAGGCTCTACATTTGCAGAAGGAAATTTCACCTGTTCCCCCAAATCTAGAATTCCCTTACTCTCTCAGTCCTTTGACACCAAACTCCCATTTCTGCTCTGAGCCCTGATGATTGCTCAGTCCTAATGATTCATCTTTCTAATCCCAGATGTAGAGCCCTTAGAAGCTCTGCCACTCATCTGGCCCTTAACCCCATGTGGCCCGTGGTGGCTCTTGAAACCTTGTCCACGACTGCACTTGAGGCCTCATCTCAGGTCACTATCCCGTCCCACGCTCAGTCCACATTCACCTCACACTGATTCTTCACAGGACCTATACCCTGTCCCACTACAGATCAAGGCCACTGAAATACTCTTCCCCTGCTCCTTCTCACCTGCCCAGCCCTCTCTCAACTAATAGCATTTTATCCTTAAGATCTCAATTCAAATGCCTCTTTCTCAAGGAAGCTTTTGAAGATACCACCACACACACACATACACACACACACTTACCCGAACACTAAACACAGGTCCTTCTCCTATCCTCTCTCCTGGCTTTCTGTCATAACACTTACCAAGTTTAATTACATACTTGCACTGTTATTATAGTATTAATGTGTGTCTGTCCCACAAGACTGACACATACTCATAAGTTCATAAGTGGAATTCGTATCTGGTTTATCCATCATTACCTACTGGGTCCCTAGAGCAGTGCCTGGCACCTAGTAAGTGCTCAGTAAATATTTGTTAGCTATAGGAAAAAATAAATGAAGTGTGAATTAGTGTAAGTCAGTGGTTATGTGGATTTATTTTTGCTGAATAAATTCACTTTGAGATAGAGGCAGTATGAAATCATTAATGATTCCTGGACGACAGATAGGTGCACAGATATAAACATACCTTGAACCAATGGAACCATTTACAGAAAGCAGAAATTTAACTGCTCTACTATGTCATAATTCTGTCAAAATTACTTAAACATGTTTTCCATATGGAATTTCACATGTATATTATTTTTTAATATTATCTATCTTCTGCAGGTATTTTTAGTCCCTTTAAATAGATATCTGCAGTCCCCCTCTCCCTGTGGCTCATTCCACTGCTCAACTTTGGCCTAAAACCAAAAGAAATTCTTTACATGGGGTAAAGAACTGACAGATCCCCATGGTGACTCCAATCCAACATTTTTCATTTTCTCCTTCATATTAGGCAGGAAACACTAAAATTCTGGGAACAAGATCTATGTCACACATTGGAAATGTTCGTATCTGCTGATAACACTCAATCTACCTCAGCTAAGTACATGAGGAAGCCACATGGTCACAATCTAATGGAACATAGAACATAACTAATACACTGAAGCAACATTCCATATGTTATCACTTTCAGCTTTATGCAACATGTGGAAACAGGCTCCTGCACCACTTGGTTGTGTCAGAACATCTAAGAGAGAAAATGCATGTTTAGGATTTATTATGGTCACTCACCTCCGGAAAGTGTCCAAAGGAGTGCATTACAACCTCCACATGTCTGTATGTTACAGATTTCTTTTTTCAAGGGAGTATTTTCTAAGATGCACTTATCTTTCAGGTACTTGGACTATTTGTGCAACCTTGGTTCTTTCGAATACTTGAAAGCAAAAGGTACCAGTAACTACTAATGAGAAATTATTTTAGAATAGAAAACAAAACCGGTCTTTTTATAAGTATTGCAGCATTTGCATGAACACAGATTACTGAGTAATTTTGTTTCTCGTTTTGTCCGCTGTTCTCTGTGCCTCCCCACCCCCTAAAGTAACAGACACCATCTTCTGTTTTATTAACCTCAACTATTTTATCCAAGTTATAAGGCTCAAGTTCACCAGGGTTTCTCAGTGAGTAATTTTCCTCATGCTAAAGAAAAAACATGCAGCAAACAGGAACTCATATAAGCCAGAAAAATAACAGTAACGTCATCAAAATCTCAAAATAATTTACCCAAGAAAAGTGGAGCTCAGTTTTGAGAGCTTAGAATTGAAATAAATGAACATTACAGCATTACATAGTCAATTTTTATGTTTGAAAGAAAACTTAAAATTCAAAGAACATTAAGTTCAATGCTTGAGCCCTTTTCTTAAATACCTTTTTATCAGTAATCAAACATTCAATGCATTCCTCACAACAGGTAAAGCAATGTGTCAACAACTAAGATACTTCCACTCATAGCCAGAAGCTACAAGTCTGTAATTAACAAGGAAACAGAATCTCCAAAGAAGCAAATCTACTCCCTCATTAAGCTAAGCAAACGTGGGTCACTTGTCTCATATGACCAATTTGATCACTGGTTGTGAGGTTAAAATAGTAATAATTCTATAAACAGTCAATGCACCAGTAAACTCCATAAAATAAAGGAAATCCAAGGAAAGTGCTATAAGCAGACCAACTTCGCAATATGTGGCCTTCAAATATGCAAAGAAAACCACCCTAGCCCAAAGTTCTCACTATCCTAAAAAAAAAAAACAAAAAAAACAAATCAAAAGAAGCCTGATGGCCTAGTAAAAAGACTCTTTCCTATTTTACATCTATTTATATAAATAATTTCTATCATTTTAAAGGATGAGCTTAAGAAGGAAATGAGGGAATGGTATAGGTTGTGATATTCACATTTGTGAATTTATACTATCTAATGCCATCCCATTGGATGTTGTAACACTAAATGAAAGAAGTCAGTTACGAGTGTTCACCATGAATATTAAAAAAATTCTTATCCAAATTAACTGTTCTTTAAAAATATGCTTTATCAGTTTGGCCAATTATCGAAATTGTTTCTTCCAACAAAAATGAAATTGTTTTAATTATCTGATGTCCATAGCTAATTTTTATTTTTACAAAAATGAGAAAAACGTGTCTTATTGGAATGCCATCACCCACAACATAATATAGATTTATCCAGAATACCTTACCTTTTAGGAATTTAAAATACGGTAACTGTGCAAATATTTAGCTTCATTTAAAATTATTTCAGCCCAAACCCAAAACCTAAGAAAAATCATTTTGACGGAAACATTTCACTCCCTGCAAAACCCGACATAAAGCTAGATTCTCTGTTACACGTAGTCCTAAATGACATTTCGTTGCTACAGCAACGAAACTCGGCTACCTGTGGCCATGATTTGTTAAGAATTCCTCCAACCAGTAAATTCTGTGCTGTGCATTCACAAAACCAAGAGAATGGCTAGAATGGCTCAATGCGACATAAAAATTAAGGTTTAATTTCTGACTTATGATTCACCCACATACATATTTATAACTTATATCATATATGTACACATATATACATAACTATGGTTCTCCCAACTCCACGAAAAAGGGAAAAATCGCATTAAATTTCCATTTTAAAATGTGCACCAAAAAACTGCTTTGTTTTAGATTTCACTGAATAACTGCTATCTCTTCCCCAAAATTTATCTTAAAAGGTAATAGAGACTATCAGGAGAGAATTTTTAAAAATATAAATTTGTTATTTATATCCACTCTCATTCCAAAAGAAAAAAAAAAGGCATAATTTCTTATCTGTTCCTATCTGTTCCAGTAAGTGTAGCTTCTTTAACAATGAAATGACTTAGAAAGTATCAAGCTAAAGCACAGAGAAAAAAATGGAGTTGTCACCACCTTTATTCACCAAACTACTTCTGCAGGCTACTCACCCTCACCGGGGGGCTCCAGGCTTGCACCCTTGGCTGCTGTCCGCCCTGGGAGCTCTGCAAATCTTTTGAGCTACAATTAGCCACAGTGCTACTCTGAGCCCTTAATGCATTTGTGCAGTTCGTCCCACTGCCCCCACCAGGGCCAGGTTTCCAAGGCCTCTGCTTGATGCCATCCAGAAGTCTGACCAGCAGGATGTTACTTGGAAGCTCCTCAACACCCGAGCCAACAAGAGTCCTGCACTCGGGACATCGGAGTTCATTTCGGGAACCTACAATCCCCAGCAAACATCGTTTGCAAAACGTATGCTGGCAAGGCAAGACCTTTGCGGAGGCGTCAAGCCGCTCTAGACACACAGGACACTCCAGAAGATCCAACAAGGCAGATTCATCCATCTTTATCTAGTTTACTGAGAAAAAAGCTTCAGAAATGTTCATAGTTGTGTGCATCCCTTAAAGTGATTCATGTAACATCCATTTCAGACTTTCCTCTGGAGTAATGGGGGAGGGGGAGGAGAGAAGACAGAAAATTAGTATTGTTACTTGGGGAAAAGGTTCACAGAGGAGCCAAGAACCAAAAAGTACACAAAAGTGCTTCCTCTGAATAGTTTAGCTTTGCTTTGGAATGCGGTTGCTGAACTCCAAAGGCAACAATTAAAAAACAAAGTGGGCTTTTTAAACAATTCCAAATTAATCTCTAAAGATATCTAGGAGTTCACTGTGCAGAAATAGCTATCAAGTACTGTACAGAATTCGTGCAATAAAATGGGATTTATGAAATGCAATAAAGAACATAATTTCTTCAGCTCTCAAAGTGATATTGGCTGCCTTAACAAAGTCCTCAACTCATAGGAGAAGCTGAACAGAAGCAACTGAAAGTTTCCTCTACCTGCAATTACTTTTAAACCCAAGAAACTCCCAATCTTTAAGCTACTTTAGTGTTTAAGACCCCATGCCTCATGTGTTCACTTGTGGTAAATGATCTCAATATTAAATACATATGTTTCTTCGCTGGCCTTAAAAATAGAACTGTTTAATCTTACCCAACCAAAATGAGCCGAAGGTTGACAATTCTAAAGGACACAACTAAAGATTTGTTTGAAAGCAGCTGAAATATAAAAGAACCCTTCAGGCAAGTGGTTGACAAACTCTGAAACGGATTTCTGAACAGCTTGTCCTAATCCCATTCAGAAAATCTGGCAAAATTATTACCCAAAGAATTTGACAATGGAATGCTGGACTGAAAATTGTGAGCATAATATGAAAATGGGGCCATTCAGGAAAAAGCCTTTAAAGTGGCGACTGCGCCGCTCTCCCCTACCACCAAAATAAATGTAAATGGGAATGCCCAGGAGAAAAAGGGTAAAAAGATTGTGATGGAAGCATTAACAGCTGTTCTTGACAGAGCCGGGGAGCGGGGAGCCCCAGGGCTGCGCCCCTCTCCCACGCTCCCAAGCACAGGTACTACCAGACCCGCAGGGAGGCGCGGCGGGCCACCGCAGACACACCCCGGAGCCAGGTGTAGGCGACCAGGGGCAGGGGAGGGTCCCGGGCTGGGGCTGGGGCTGGGGCTGGGGCTGCGGCCCGGTCGGTGCCGGAACCGGGATCTCCTTCAACAGCCTCCTCTCCACCACCTTTGGGGTCAGGTCGGGCACATAAATCCCCCCCGAACGCCTGCTAGAAGTTTTCAAGGACTTAAAAATAAATCCGCAGCCTTAAGTTGCGAAAGTCAACCCCACAAAGTGCCACCTTTCGGGAAACATCTATGACGCCGCAGAGATAAGACGGGAGTCCCCAGAGAGACCGAGCCAGCGGAGAGCAGGGAGTGCTGGGCTGCGCCCCGGAGCCCAGGCAGCTTCCTGCCGGGAGAAGGCACCGAGGCCGCCGCACCGTCCCGGCTCCGGGCCCACGGGGACCCGAGGGCGGAGGGACTGAGGGACCGACCAGCGCGGAGGGGAGCGGGCGCCCAGACCACCTCCTCCTCGGCCGCGAGTGTCTGCCCGCGCCGGCTCCCCGCGCGGCCCCGCGTCCTACCTCCGCCTCGGCTCCTCCTCTTTGTTCGCGGCCCCTCAGGGGCGACGGAGACCGATGCAGATGCGGCCCCGCCGCGCCCGCCGCTCGCAGCGTCTCTGACGCGGCGGCGGCACCCGGAGACTCCTCTCTGCTGCCCCCCTCGCGCGCACACACACACGCCGCCGCCGCCTCCCACTTTCCCAGCCGAGGAGGGCGGAGGAAGAGAAGGAGGAGAAGGAGGCCGGCGGGGAGGAGGAGGCCGAGCCACTGCGGGCGCCCCGGGCGCGAGGGGGCGGCCCCGCACCACAGCGCCTCCCCCCGGAGCGGGCGCGGCACCTCCGGGAACTGCGGGCCAGGCGCGCCTTCCTCCTGGCGCTGAGGTACCTGCGCGCGGTCCCCGCCCCCTCTCCCCCCCCCCCCGAGGGCGCGGAGGGGGCGGGGCCTGAGGGGGCCTGAGGGGGCCTGAGGGGGCGCTGGAGAGCCGGGTCCAGGAAGCGGGGTCCCCAGGAGCGACGGAGGTGGATGGTTTGGGGGGCACACGCCTCCCCTTGAGGGAAACACGCCCGAAAAATGAAGCAACCGGAGGGGGAGAGGGCTGGGAGAGGCGACGGAGTGAAGAAGGAAGGCGCCGCGGGGCGGGGGCCGGCCGCGTCCTCCTCCGGCCCAGTGATGCCCGGCGGCCCGGGACGGAAGACTGGGGCGGGACCGGCTGCGGCGCGGGAGGGGCCGGGGCCGGGGAGAGGACGGGAGCTGCCCTGGCGGGAACTGATCCCACTTTCCCTTGCATCTGTTCGCCCAGGCCTGCGGAGACACTGGGTAGAGCGAGAGTTAAGTGTTGTTACCCCGAGGTCCGAGAGAGGCACGGTGGATCAGCGTGGAAACAATCCCGGGCAGCTGTACACCCGCCCGTGCTCCGGCCGCCGCCGCCGCCCGAGAGTGCTCCCCCGGCCTCCCGCGCCCAGGCATCACGCTGCCTCCCCGGGGCACAAACCCGAGCCAGCTGGGAGGACTGCTGACCCAGAAACTCAAAATGGGAGGGGACAGAGACGAGGAAAACAGTTGTGGGGATTTACTGTTGTACCCGCCCTAAATGGGGAAAACTCAGTCTGACCCCAGGTGAGCTGGCACCAGAGAGCTGGCTGAGAGGCGCCGCTTTTATCTGAGCCTGGGAGGCAGCCATAACCATCACTGTAATCTTTGTTTCGGTTGCCGCAGGCGCACACCTGTAAACTCTGAAATGTAGTTTTGAAAAACATGTCCACGGGTTTTGAGGTTTGTTTTTCAGACTCGATTCAGAGGGGAAAACAAATTGAAATTTTGTCATTATCTCGAAGTTGTCATAATTTTATTTGCATTTCCTATCAACTTAAAAAAGGGATCCCAAATACCCTTCCTCAAAGGTGAGCAGAAACTGTGAAAATAAGAGGAGGTAAAGATATTATGCGAGAAATCCCTGCCTGGCCAACAAGCAGGGTGACATTCTGAAGGGAAGCTAGATTATTTTCTAGTCTCCAGCCAGACCTCCTGAACTATTCAAGACCAATGAGATCACCTAAGAAAGAAAAAAAAATGTTAATAGTTAATAATTATCAATCATTTACTGTGTGTGCTAAACATTCTACATCCATTAATTCAATCTTTACTGCAGTCTCAGAACTCATGCCTCCTTAGCTTTGTTCTAAATAGATTAATATGCAGAGAGTCATATTGTGTGAATACCAGAAATAACAGCCCCCTTCCCCCTCCATTAGAAGTGAGCATTTACACATGCGTTTGGGCTGAGAAAGCAAGGGAAGGAATGAAACGGCATGGAGAATTTTTAATTCAATAATCTACAAATAAGGCACTCTGAAAGTGACTACTTACCCTACATACTTCTGTATCTGGACCTGTGCAGACCAAAGTGCGGCTGACTGGAAGATTATAGTCAATAAACAGATAAATATAAGTATATGCAGTATATGGTTTTCAAAACAAAGTTCAAAGAGGTTCATTTCATCCCCAGGTCACACAATCAGTGGTGTTGAACCAAGACTCAACCTCAGGTCTCTGGATTCCAAGTACCCTTTCTTACAAAACGCCTCAGGCAAAACCAAGGGAACTATCTGCTTCCAGGGGAAAGAGGACAGTGTTAATCATGTAATTACTCTGGAGAGCAAGGAACAATTTTTGTTTTGTTTTGTTCTTATTTTGGTTTTTTGTTTTGATGGAGAACAGTATATAAGGTCATGGGTGGAATGGTGCAGCTCATGAAACTAGGCAAGAAAATCAGTAGTCACACCCATTACCAAAGAACCGAAGACAGTGTGTCCAAGACTGAAGTGATCAAAGGAGCCCCCCACACATCCCATGAATAGTATCTGGCACATGGCTGCAGTTCTTTGAATGTCACTGGGGCTAGTTCACTGTTTTGTAGAACACACTCTTCTATTAGCCTTAATTACTTTAGCTGTAAACCAAGTTTTAGGCAAATTAAACTATTGAGCCATCTTTCTTCAGTCAAATGGTGAAAAAAGAATACCTTAGAGTGTTCTTGGAAGAGTCAATGAAATAATGTGCTGGTTCTTTGTAATCTGCACATCTCTATTAAAGAAAGATCTCATTATCGTTATCTGCCAAAAATTACCCTGGCAGAATTATACTAGGCAAAATCCTTCCCACGGTCTTTGAAAAGTTTGAGAAAACACTAATACTTGCAAAATCCTCTCAAGAGAATACTATAGGGGAAGGAACAGTTGGGGAAAGAGAAGCTTGTTCATCTTATTATTTCTGGTAATTGAACATGAAGAATATAAGTATGACATACTTATGGCCCCTGTGACTTTGAATAGATATGAGAAAAATATAAACATACCCTGTACACAATAATGATAGCTTGGTTTAATACAATTCTGATCCTCCCAAGACTTCAAAGTACTGTCATATGCGTTATCTCATTTATCTTCTAGGCATCCCCCTGAAGCAGTAAAGATAGATATAATCATCCCCATTTGCAGAGGGGAAAAAATGAGGTGTAGAGCATTTATTGCTTTTAGTGATAATGTTATGACACAAATTGGGCTTTTAAATTCCCAGACCAGAGCACTCTTTTGGAAGCTTTGAGATCATGCTTACACATGCATATTCATACATGTGTCTGATCATCATTTTCCATCAAAACTTATCCGGCCCCCAGCTGCTGCGACATTGGAAAATGTAAGCACTATTTACCCACTTGTTTAAACTAGAAACCTAGTGGTCGTCTTCGATTTCTCCCTTTTCCTCTCCATCCCTCTCCATCCTTCTCCATCAACAAGTCTGCCAGCTATCCCCCAAAATATCTCCATTGCACTTTTATTCAAGCCACCATCACTCTTTGCCTCTGGTCTTCCTAACCAGCTTTTCTGCTTCCTGTCCCCACAGTCTTGCCCTGAATATAGTGACACCCAGAGCAAAATACAAAAAAAAAAAAAAAAAATGCATAACAGATCATGTTATACCCTTTCTCAAACATCACCGATTTCTTTCTATCATACTGGGAATAAAAATCAGGCACCTTCCCCATCTTATGAGCTCATGTGTCACTTGGCCCCTGCATCATCGTGTTCTACCACAGCATTGTGTTTGTCTTCTTCATAGTACTGTTCAGTGTCTCATTTTTTTATTCCTTAATTATTGCCTAGCTCCTTTACCTGAATATAAGCTCCCTGAAGACATGGACTGGGTCTGTCTTCTTTACAATTGAACCCTGACAGCCAACTCATGAATGATTCTCAAATAAAGAATTAATCAGGGCTCCTGGGTGGCTCAGCCGTTAAGTGGCTGTCTTCGGCTCAGGTCATGATCCCAGGGTACTGGGATTGAGCCTCACATCAGGCTCCTTGCTCAGCGGGAAGCCTGCTTCTCCCTCTCCCACTCCCTTGCTTGAGTTCCCTCTGTCGATGATGTTCGCTGTGTCTCTCTGTCAAATAAATAAATAAAATCTTTAAAAAAAGAATTAATCAAGTATAGAATTATATGTATTACCATCCTAAAGCTACATATATACTTAGTGTTTCACTGGCTCACAGATAGGTAATCAGGCAATGTTCCAAATTCCATTGAGAGTCTTTCTTATAATCTATCAGTTGAGAAGTTTTTATGTAGAAGATGAAAAGGACAAAGGATTCTCTTCTCAGTTAAGCTGCAGAAAAACCTATGTAACACATACTAACTATGTAACACACAACATAAATGCAATGCCAGTTTGTCTTCATTCTAAGTCTTAGTCACCATCTACTTCGTTCTCCAAGCAAGCAGGAAAATTCAGACTTATCTCCAGTCCCTCCTTTTCCCTCTGCTCCTTCCCCCACAGATAAATGATCCAGACATCATCAGAAGTGCTTTTTAAATCTGCCTCTTCCCCCAATCCTTATTTCACGGCTGTTTATCTTCTTTTTTTTTTTTTTTAAGATTTTATTTATTTGACAGAGAGGAGAGAGATCACAAGTAGGCAGAGAGGCAGGCAGAGAGAGAGAGAGAGAGAGGGAAGCAGGCTCCCTGCTGAGCAGAGAGCCCGATGCGGGGCCAATCCCAGGACCCTGAGATCACTGCCCGAGCCGAAGGCAGAGGCCTTAACCCACTGAGTCACCCAGGCGCCCCATGGGCTGTTTATCTTCTACTTGAACAGTAATTACTCTCCCTGCTTTCAGTTTCTCCAGATTACTTGATTCTGGAGAGAGCTTTGGAATCAAAGTCTTCTCCATCTACTAACTGGGTGACCTAAAGGCAAGTTTCTAGTCTTATGTGCCTGAGTTCCTCCTGTAAAATGGGCCTAAAAATTACTACCTGTGCCAGGGGTCTTGTGGAGATTTTACACAAGTTAATAAAAAATAGAATGCTTGGAACTATGCCCAACACATGGTAAGTGGTTAATAAATTATGGTTATTTTTGTTAGAAGGGCACCTGGGTGGCTCAGTCAATTAAGTGTCCTTGATTTCAGCTCAGGTCATGATCTGAGGATCGTGAGATAGAGCCCCACATAGGTCTTTGTGCTGGGCGTAGAACCTGCTTAAGATTCTCTCTCTCCCTCTCCCACTACCCCTCCCCCAACTCATGCAGTGCATGCTCACTCTCTCTCTCTCTCACAAAAAAAACACATATTAATATATTTATATATATATAACATATATAAGCATCTAGATTCAATCCTGAATCCACTACTTGTTAACTAAATGACTTTGCAAGTTTCGACTTCCTTATCTATACAAATGCATATAATGCTATCTACTTTGAAAGCTTATTACAAAAAATTAATGACAAAGCTCATTGAAAAATCTAGCACAGCACTTTTATGGCACGTAGTGGAGCTCAATAAAATGTTTGTTTCCAGTCTCCTTTTCTATGTACGTCTGCACCTTTGTCCACATAACTGGATTATCTCTAAGGTTCTTTCCAACATTAAAAGTGTATCTCCATCCTAACTGCATAAAGGACATCCAAGGGCAGTGGATTCCTCTGTGAAGAGTCAAGTGGTCCTAAAGCACCCTAGTCATCAGAAAAAGGGGCTTTTATCAGTTACAGTCAGGCAAGCCCAAAGAAGTTATTTTGGTCTATAGTAGTGGGAAGGTGGTGCAAACTCCACTGTCTGGCAGAAAATCGGAGCAGATGCAGTATTTATAGACACTCCCCAAAGATTTCAGTTCAATCAGGATGGATGCTAGGGAGAAAGACTGATGAGTGGGAGGTAACTGAACTGAACCTTCTTCCAGCCTCCTTGAAACAGGTCTGAATATTTGAGGAACCGTTCGACAGCAGAATACCTGGGGAGGGTTGCAGTGCTTCAAGCTGATTCTAATTCTAACCTGGCCTTCGGGGAGTGGTTCTTGAGATTTAGCGAAGTCAGAATTACCTACAACACTTATTAAAAATGCAGACATCCTAGCCTTGTTGCTAGGGATTCTCACTTAGTAGGTCTAGCAGGTGTTCAAGAATCAGGTGATTCTAACGTAGGTGATTCTGGGACAACAATATGAGAAATGCTAACCTACAGTCACCCAGAGGCACAATAAAAGGGAGGTATCCTGGGCATTGACCTAGGAAACTCATCTCTAAAAGGCCCTCTAGAGCTTTTGTGTTGTTGAGAAGGATATGGGAGCTTGAAGTCATTGCTGGTTTTCTGGGGACAACAGAAGAGCCATTACGTATTTCCATCTCCATTCATTCCAGTCTGTCCCCCTCTTCACTGTCCACTTCACAATGCAGTGCTGTCTGTCCTCTAAGAAAATACTGGACAGGGGCACCTGGGTGGCTCAGTGGGTTAAAGCCTCTGCCTTTGGCTCAGGTCATGATCTAGGAGTCCTGGGATAGAGCCCCGAATCAGGGTCTCTGCTCAGCAGGGAGCCTGCTTCCCCCCCTCTCTCTGCCTGCCTCTCTGCCTGCTTGTGATCTCTCTCTCTGTCAAATAAATAAATAAATAAAATCTGAAAGAAAGAAAGAGAGAGAGAGAGAGAGAAAGAAAGAAAGAAAGAACGAAAGAAAGAAAAGAAAAGAAAAGAAAAAGGAAATACTGGACAGATTTTTTTTAATTTTTTTTCTCTTTTAAATATTTTATTTACTTCTTCGAGAGAGAGAAAGAAAGAGAACAAGTGGGGGAGAGGAGCAGAGAGAGAAGCAAACTCCCTGCTGAGCAGGGAGCCCAACATGGGGCTCAATCCCAGGACCCCAGGATCGTGGCCTGAGCCTAAGGCAGATGCTTAACCGACAGAGCCACCTGGGCGCCCCATACTGGACAGATTTTTAAAGAATATGAGTTTGAAGGGGAGCCAAAATATTAGTCTACCCAAAGTAACATACACATAACTGGCTCCAAGTTGCCCTAAGACCCCAAATGTGACCACAGTCACCCACATCAAGCCTCAGAAGTTTAACAGCTCAATGCTGTTAAACTCCAGTGAAAACATGCCTGAAAACTAGATGCCCCTAATATTTTCTGACCCAAGAATAAAGAAAACTTAACCTACATGGGGAAAATATGATACGATTTCTTCCTTTCTATTAAAAAATACTTTCTCTTGTCAAATTCCATTATCACTCTCAAAGTTTAAGCCTTCAAGTGGTCTTTTTTGCTTCTGAGCAAATTTACCTAACCTAACCTATTGGAGAGAAAGAGTAGATAAATATCCATCACTTTATCTAACCATCTTTGGGAAATGAAATTCCATAATCTTTCTTGGTAATCTATCTCTATATATTAAAGATTGTTTATCAGTTTTCAGACTTTTTTCTGATCAAATTTAAAGATAAACGTTGACTTTTCCAATGCATTTAAATAGGCCAGGTTAGAAACACAGACACACACACACACACAGACATGTGCTTGAATTCACTAGGGACTCATAACATATGACCCTAAGGTCATATGTTTCGTCTTTCATTATAATACTGGTTTGATGGTTTCTTCTTTCATTATAATACTGAGCAGATGATGTGGGCCTTTCTCAATTTATTCACCCTAATTACATGTATACTCAAAACAAGCCTATATTCTATGTTTTCACAATGAGTAGAAATAATCCCATCATAACATTTTCTTTTGTAGCTACTGCCTCCCCTCTCTCTCCCTTGCTCCCAAATAAAATGTGTTTAATCATATTTTTAAAAGCATAATTATCATCACACTAGGTACTGATCATATTATGCTTCAACTCATTTTTTCCGAAAATTTGCCTGAATGCAGTAAGTAGTTTTCCGCCTTTTGCTGACATCAGTTTCCTTACTGTTTTTCTGCCCCTTATTCCCCTAAACCCATACCTCCAAAATGTTCACCCCAACCTTTACATTGCTTCTTAGAATTTCTATTCTTATAGCTTCTTGTACCTGTTTTCTTTCTTTAAAGTTTTGTGTCATTCATAAATCAGGCAAACATAAAGTTTAAAGGGGCAATTTGGAAACTTTGTTAAAATGGGGCATCTTGGTGGAAATCAGTTAAGAATCCTACTCAGGTAGTGAGTTTCAGCTCAGGTAGTGATCTCAGGGTCTTGATCTCAAGGTCATGAGATTGAACCCAGCATCAAGCCCAGCGTCAGGCTCGGTGCTCAGGGTGGAGTCTTCTGGAGACTCTCTCCCTCTTCCCCTGCCCCTCCCCAGCTCTGTAAAATAAATAAATAAATCTTAAAAAAAAAAAAGAAAAACTTCTTAAAGTAATAAACAAAATATTTAAAATTAAATGTCCATCATCAGTTTATGCCACTGAACTTAATTTGATGAAATACAATAAATTTATTATAAACCACTCCCCATGTAAATTATATACAATATAATAAAAGTATCAAATGACTCATCAAAAAATGTATTAATGGTTGATGTTAATGAATTAGACCTAAGCGTAGCAATATAGAAGATAATGTTTTTAATCATCTCACTCAAAACAATCTCTTTTCTCTGTAATTTAAAATGAGCTGTTATAGAGTTTTTTTAAAAATAGGAAACCAATAGGGTATCAGTCCAGTTGACATTTTTCTCTTCTACAAAACTGTAGAAAACTAAAGATGAAGATAATTTCCTTGTTTTCTACGATGCTTTTATGCAAAAATGATAATTTGCATAATTTCTTCTCAGTCTCAATTGAATTTCTGAAGCTATTTTTCAAGCAAACTTCCACGTCTCCAGTGTACACCATCTGTCTCATCTCTCGCTCTCTTTCTCTCTCTCTCTTTTAAGTATTACAATTATCTTGTAACAGGAGCTGTCAAATCTTTATTCCCCAAGGATTCTTTCTTTTGATAAATGAAAAGGAACTGTATACATTGTTATGTGTAGTTGTATGAATGTGACGGGGGTTAAGGAAAGGTTAGATGTTCAAAGCAGTTATGGCTAAGTTGACATATTGGAGGAAATGTGATCAGGTAAGCTGGCTAGAGTTTTTAAATCAGATTCTTTACCCTAGGAAAATAAAGGAATGTTTAGTCAAAAGGTCAGGAGGCCTTGAAGCAAAGAATTCACAAATACCCTTACTAAGGGTTCTGTGGCCCACACTACAAGCATTAGAGAAAATATGAAAAAAGAGGATGACCTTACTCACAAGCTGCAAATTGCTTATAAAGCCTATTGGCATTTGCAAATAGTTGATGCTTTTACTGGGGAATCAAGTTTAATGTTTACATAGTAAGTTTATACTCAGCAGGAACTTTAGGAAATCATATGGATTGCCAAGAAAAAGTCCATATTGAAGTATTTTTTAGAAAAAAAATCCTGCCAAAAACATTTAGAAGGCTTTTTTAAAAAAATGAAGTTTGCAAGGAAATGCAATAGATAAAATTTATGTAGTACTCAAAATTTACAACCAGTATATTTTATAGCATTTCATAAAAATTTTATTTGCAACTCCATTTCAATTTGTAGAGCTATAATTACTGAAATCAAGTAAGAAGCTGCACAGTACAGTTAAAGCTTCGGCTATCCAGAATCCCTGAAGAATGGGTCACTCTGGAAAACTCAGTTTTATTTGGCTGAAAATATTTGAAATATAGTTTAAGTTTCCCTGAGTTTGAAATAAAAGGCACTGGAAATTAACATTTCAGAATGACTCCATGCCATCATTATAAATATTGGCTTTTGTACAAACAGAATAATTAACTGTGGCATCTGATAGGCTTGGGTTTGAGTTCTGGCTCTGGAAATTTTTAGTTATGTCACTTTAAGAAAGTTATTTAACGTCATCAGCTTTAATTTCATCATCTGTAGAAGAGAGATAACGGTATCTACCTCATTGGTTATTGTGAAGCTTCATTAAAAAGAGAGAATATAGGGACGGCTAGGTAGCTCAGTAGGTTAAGTGTCTGCCTTCGGCTCAGGTCATGACCCAGGGTCCTGCGATTGAGTCACACATCTGGCTCCTTGCTCAGTGGGGAGCCTGCTTCTCCCTCTGCCCATTGTTCCCCATACTTATGCATGTGCTCTCTCTCTGACAAAGAAATAAAATCTTAAAAAAAAGAGAGAGAGATAGAATACATTTGAAATACTTAGTGTATTTACAGTAAAGTTTAACTAGTCTTAGTATTAATATTAGTGTTAGTATTGACAGGATTAGTTTATATTGAGGTATTTAAAAGCATTTGTCTAACAGCAAAATTCTATATTTTTAAATCCTTGTGTTTATCGTTTTTGTTTGTTTTGTTTTTGTCTTTCTTCTCTTTCTATTGGCACCAGGAGCTGCCCAAATCTTTTTTTAAAAGATTTTATTTAGGGGCACCTGAGAGGCTCAGTCGGTTGAGCTGCTGCCTTTGGCTCATGATCCCAGAGTCCTGGGATGAGCCCCTCATTACTCTTCCTGCTCAGCGGAGCCTGTGTCTCCCACCCCTTCTGTCTGCCGCTCTGCCTGCTTATTCTCTCTCTCTTTGTCAAATAAACAAAATCTTAAAAAAAAAAAAAAGAACAGGTTCTAATCAAAACCAAGTTTTAAAAGATAATTAAAATAATTGTCTTTTAAATAATTAAAATAATTAAAATAATCAAAATAATTGTCCTTCTTTCTTGGTTTCTCTATCCTAATACTCAGTGAACATAAAGCCTACAAATACTTCTGGAACTCTTGAATTTTAAGAGCAGCGAGAGGTAGAGAGAGAGAGAGGGCGCATGCATGCACACTCGAGCATGAGGTGGGGAGGGGCACAGGGACAAGTAGACCTCCCCCACCACTGAGCGGAGAGCCCAACATGGCTCCATCCCAGGACCCCGAGATCATGACCTGAGCCGATTTTTTTAAAATTTAAAGTTATGGAGAAGTGAAAAGACTACCAATTGGGAAAAATACTAGCAATGCCAATGTCAGAGAAGTAGTTAATATTTTTAACATACAAAGGGCTCTTATTAAACTGTTAAGATGAAGACTAACAAACTCAAATAAGAGAAATCGACATGTGAATGATAAATAAAAGGAGGTTACCTCAGTCGTTGTCAGAGACATGCAATTTAAAATATTTATCAAATAGCATAAAGCACCTATCAAAATGGTAACATAACAATTCTAAAAAGTGGGGCCTGGGAGGAAGTCCACATCGGGCTCCCTGCTCAGTGGGGAGCCTGCTTCTGCCTCTCCCTCTCTCCCTGCTTCTGCCTCTCCCTCTCCCACTGCTTGTGCTCTCTCTCTCTCTGTCAAATAAATAAATAATATCTTAAAAAAAAAGAAATATATTTGTAGTAATGGATGTTTGATGGGAAGGAGGCTGGCACTTCTCTTCCTGTCTGTGGGGGTGAGGGCAGAGCCCAGGAGGAATGTCAAGAGAGCCTGACTTGTGTCTCCTGAAGTGTGAGGCTCACCTGTGAATATAACACTAGAGCTTTCTCCTTGAAGGGTCTAGAGGAGGCAGGTGGCTGAGAAAAGTCCCCACAACAGGGCAGGGAGACAGGCTGCAATGGTATTTCCACCATCTGACAGCAAAAGCATGCTTAGGTTCTTTTCGTAGCACCATTAGGTAGCAGGGCTTGGGTCGTCTTGAACTGAATCCTAGGAAGAGGGCTGCTTGTCAGGGTGAATTGAATTTAAAAAAAGAAAAAAAAAACATAAAACAAAAGCCAGAGGGCAGGGGACAGGCACTAGGGACTCCTGGACTATTGCAGAGGTCAGCGGGCAAGCGCATCAGTTGGCTAGAGGGAAAACCAGAGCAGGTGCAGAGATCTCTAAGGGAAATCTCCCAAGGTCATGTACTGCACACAGAAGAAGCAGAATTGGAAAAATGTGTCACTAGGGAGGGCTTATGACCAACAAAACAAATAGACAGTGTGGGTTCATCCTTCCACTCCACCCACTCCCGATCCCAACAATGGAGGAGGCTTCTGGGGAGTGGGCATAGATAAAATAGGCACTCACACCCCTTCCTCACCATGGTCTACAGAGCAGTGAATCAGACCTGAACTGGGAAGACTGAAAACCCTTGAATGGAAAGAGATATTGAGGTTTTCATTTAGGCTGGATCCAACTAAAAATATCTGAATGTGGGACTGTTTTTAGACTCCAAGGTGTGTGAAAAGTCAAAGGGTCTACCAGAAATGTGACCAAGAGCAAGGAAGTATTTTTGGGGAAACAATGTGTGAGGCAGTGGTGGGAGAAAACAAAGCTGTTTCCTGACTGCACCCTCATCAGCCAGGCCAATTCAATAAGCCCGGTGTCACACTATTGTTCCTTAGCTCTCTTCACATTTTCCTTCTGCAGGCTGAAACTTGATCTGTCTAGGGGAGTCTGTCATAAGAATCCACTTTGAGGTGTACTTATCTTTTCTACTTTGTTTTCTTTTTTTCTTTAAAGATCTATTTATTTGACAGAGAGAGTGTGTGTGTGTGTGTGTGTGTGTGCGTGTGCACATGCACGTCCGTGCGCGCGCGCGTGCACACACACACACACACACACACACACACACACACACACGTGAGCAGGGGGAGGGGCAGAAAGAGAGGAAGAGACTCCTCAAACCACCTTCCCGCTGGATGCGGGGCTCATCCCAGGACACTGAGGTCATGACCTGAGCAGAAATCGAGAGTCCCACACTTAACAGACTGAGCCACCCAGGCGCCCTCTACTTCATTTGTTTTTTATTTATTAGTTTCTATCTTTATTCACTCTTTCAAGTTTTTCTTTGGTTTATTTTGCTGTTCTTGTTCCAATTTCTTTTTTTTTTTAAACAGAGATTGATTTTTTAATTTATTTTATTTTTTAAAGATTTTATTTATTTATTTGAGAGAGAGAGAGCGAGAGAGAGCATGAGAGGGGAGAAGGTCAGAGGGAGAAGCAGACTCCCCGTGGAGCTGAGAGCCCAATGCGGGACTCGATCCCGGGACTCTGGGACCATGACCTGAGCTGAAGGCAGTCGCTTAACCAACTGAGCCACCCAGGCGCCCCTTGTTCCAATTTCTTAGACTGAGTTCTAAATTTGTTTTTCTGTTGTCTTTAATAATTAAGCACTTAAGACTATAAATGCCTTCCCAATAGGAATAGTTTGAGCTGTGTCAAAAATGTTTTGGTTTGAAGTTTTCTCCATTATTGCTTTGTAGATAGTTTGGGTAATTTTGGTTTTATTTATATATTATTTATGTTTATATAAAACTATATATTTAGGGCCCCTGGGTGGCGCAGTTGGTTGAGCGACTGCCTTCGGCTCAGGTCATGATCCCGGAGTCCCAGGATCGAGTCCCACATCGGGCTCCCAGCTCCATGGGGAGTCCGCTTCTCACTCTGACCTTCTCTCTCTCACTCTCTCTCTTTCCTAATAAATAAATAAATAAAATCTTTAAAAAAAACAACTATATATTTATATACTTATTATCATTTTAGTATATTTTAATTATATTTATTTGTATTTTAAGTAGCATTTATATTTTGAAGTGTTATTTGGGATGTTGGTTCTCAATTTCCAAGTCACTAGAGGGGCTTTTCTTGGGGGGTATCCCCTTTTCATTATTTATCCCCTACCCCCTTGTGGCCTATAAAATCTCTACTTTTGTGAATCAGATATTAGAAATCCTAGATATTATTCTGGACCAAAGACAAGACTAACATTTACAAACATTCCATTAAAATACAAAAGAAACATAGTTATGAGATATAACATTCCATACATCTTTTAGATCAAATTTGCTGGTTGTTTTATTCTATTTCCTCTTCCTATTTTTTTTTTAGCTCTGCTAGATTTGACTGATTCTGAAAAAGGCATAATAAAATCCCTATTAAGATTGTATTTTTACTAGATTCTCTTAATAGTTTTTGCTTTATATATTTAGCTTCTGTATTGACTCGTGAACATGGTTTATAGTTGTTATACCTCTCTATAAATTTGCCTTTTTTTTTTTTAAAGATTTTATGTATTCATTTAACAGAGAGAGAACACAAGCAGGCAGAGAGGCAGGCAGAGGCAGAGAGAGGAGCAGGCTCCCTGCAGGGCAAGGAGCCTGATGCGGGACTCGATCCCAAGACGCTGGGATCATGACCTGAGACAAAGGCAGTTGCTCAACCAACTGAGCCACCCAGGTGTCCCTATAAATTTGCCCTTTATCGATACATATTATCAATATTCATCCTGCTTGTTCCAACATTGTTATGGCCAAATGTGGCTTCTTTTAATTTACGTTTATTTGATGATATCTGAATCTCAAGCTCTACCATTTGTTTAAAGTGGGTTTCTTGGGGCGCCTGGGTGGCTCAGTGGGTTAAAGCCTCTGCCTTGGGCTCAGGTCATGATCTCAGGGTCCTGGGATCGAGCCCCACATCGGGCTCTCTGCTCAGCGGGGAGCCTGCTTCCCCCCAATCTCTCTGCCTGCTTCTCTGCCTACTTATGATCTCTCTCTCTCTCTGTCAAATAAATAAAATCTTTAAAAAAAAATTTAAAGTGGGTTTCTTGAGGAACATGTGGTTGGGTTTTGTTTTTTAATCCACGCAGACAGTTTTTGGTAGAAATTATCCTACTGTCTTCTGACTTCAGAGTTGCACATAGAAATCTGAAGTCAGTCTGGTTCTTTTTCAGTGTCAATGACTTGTCCTTCCCATCTGGAAGACTGTGGAGCTTTGTCATTATCCTTGGAATTAGCCCATTTTACTAGAATCTGTCGTGTTTGTTCCCGTTATTATAGCTCTTTCCCTTGGAACTCAAAGATTCCTTTCTATCTGAATAGTTTCCTTAGTTCTGTATGATTTTCTTCACCTATTTGTTTAAATATCACCTCTCCTCTGTCTATTGCTATTCTCCCTCTGAAATTCCTATTTATTTATACATTGCAACTTCTAGGTCTGTCTTCTGGCTCTCAGGTTTGCTCTGATGGTTTCTGTCTTAAAATTCTTGCCGTTTGGAAAAAAAAATTTGCTGTTTGGAGAGATTTTACCACTCGTTCTTCCAAGCCTGTGTTCATTTTTCAGTAGTTGCCATCCTCTTTTTCAATACATCTGCTGTATTTTTAAACTCAAAAATCATGTTCTTGAGTTCCAGTTATAGCAGCTTAATGCTGTAATTGGAGCCCCTTGATTGCATTAATTGCTTTTTTTGGTTCAAGTTGCCATGTACTCCTCCAGCCATTCGATTTTGCTGGCAGCTGCCCATCCAGGGTGCTGGGCACATTCTTTCCCTCTCTGGCTTGGTTGCGACTTTGCCTACTTGCAGTATGTTTCACCTGGGGCCAAGTCTTAAGCAATCCCATGGGTTACTGAAGGCTCAGTGCTCTCTGCCCCTGTGGACAGACAAGGTATTGGCTGGAAAATCCCGTTTCTCATCCAGGCTTTCCTGCATCCTAGTTTCCTCAGCTACGAAGGTCAGTGTTCATCCAGCCTCAAAGACACAGAGGCTTTAGTCACTAGCCACTCTTGAGGGCCAGAAAGACCAGCAGGTCCTTCCAAGGGCAGCTGTGTCAGCTGTAGGGTTGCCAGATAAAATATATTAATGGGACATACTTGTATGAACATATTTATTCATTGTTTATATCAAATTCCAGTTTAACTAGGTGTCCTGTATCTCCCTCTCTCCTTTGGTCTCTCTATTTGGCTCAACCTGGCCACCTCAGTCAGCTAAGTTGTTCTCCCTCTCATCTTTCCTCTTATCTATAGATCTCATAAGGCCTGCTCTCTCCGATAACTTTGGAACTCTGACGCTTGCCTTCAGTCACTTTCTGAGGCCCCAGACTCTCTCTGGCCTGGAGGATGTAAAGGTCCATGTCCAGTAAAGGCTCTTTCCACACTGGATTCCCACAGTCCCTTCCCACCTCCAGGGCTCCACTCAGGAAGTTGTTCATGATTATACTTAGTTGCAAGAGCAGAGAATGCTGCTGAGGTACACATCTAGGTAGCTCTCATAGAATGTATGAGGAAAATAATTTTTATCCTAGAGCTCTGCAGCCAACCAATCAATCAATTACATAGAACACAGGCAAAAATATTTTCAGAACTTCAAGGATTCAGAAAGCCTGTCTCTCAAGTATTTTTCTTTTCTTTTAAGATTTTATTTATTTGAGAAAGAGAGAGTGAGCGAGAGAACATGAGTTAAGGGGGATATGGGTGCAGAGAGCCTGATGCAGGGCTGGATCCTGGGACTCCAGGATCATGACCTGAGCCAAACGTAGACGTTTAACCAAATGAGCCACCCAGGCACCCCTCTCAAGTATTTTTCTAAAGAAGTAATGGGAAGATGTGCTCAAGAAAACAAGGGAATAAAACAAGGAACAAGAAGAGGTGGGGATCTGAAAAGAGGTTGGTCCAACCAAGGAGTGCAGGGAAGGGAAGTTCCAGAGTACTAGCTGGCAGCTGGCCTGGAGAGGAATTAGGCCAAATTGGAGTGGAAGGACAGAACTGCAGAAGGGAGATACTCCTACATTAAATACTGTGTGAAAGATAATGGAAGAATGTAAAGACTTGATAAAAGACAGACAATCTAGGTCTTCCCAGTCATTTTTTTTTTTCTTCCAGTTAATTTAATTTGAGATGGGATCACCATTCAGAGTTGCTCCCATCAGGGATCTTACTGAGAGTTGGTCTTATTCAGATTCACATTCCCAGGAGCAGGCTGTAATCACACCAACCCCTGGAGATAAGATAGAATATATGTTAGAGGCTTAAAAATGCAATAACTTCTGCTCAAAGTCAGACCTGTGAGATTTCAAAAGAATTCATCTTAAAACTTGAGTTCCTACTTTAATTCTGTCTCCACTCATTCTAGTTGACAGAAACCAAACTAAGAAATCTACTTTGGATTCTGGTCTGGCACGGAAGGAACTTGGAAGTTGCCACTTCGTTCTAACAACAAGTAAAAAGTTGAACAAACTGGAAAATTAACAACTCTCCTTAGATCTGTAAGAGAAGGGAACAGGGCACATTGCTGCCTCTGAAATTGGAGAGACTGACAGATGGCTACAAAGAATCAGAGTGAAAGCTTCTGCAGAAACAAGCACCAAAGAAGGAAAATCTGAACTGTACAGGCAGACCTCACTTTCTTGCATCTCACTTTATTGTGCTTCACAGATAACTATATATATTTTTTAATAAATGGAAGGTTTGTAGGAACCCGGTGTTGATCAAATCTATCAGTGCCATTTTTCCAACAGCATTTGTTCACTTCATGTCTCTGTGTCACATTTTGGTATTTCCCACAATATTTCAAACTTTTTCACTATTACTTTATTTGTTATAGTGATCTGTGGTCAGGGATCTCTCACATTACTACTGTAATTCTTTTGGGCCTCCATGAACCACACCTATATAAGATACTTAATCAGTAAATGTCTGTGTGCTCTGAGGGCTCCACTGACCAGCCTTTTCCCCATCGTTCTCCCACTTCTTAGACTTCCCTATTCTCTGAGACACAGTAATGTTGAAATTAGGCCAATTAATAACCCTACAATGGCTTCCAAGTGTTCAAGTGAAAAGAAGAGTCCCTCACTTTAGATCAAAAGCTAGAAATGATTAAGCTTAGTGAGAAAGGCATGTGGAAAGCTGAGATAGGCTGAGGGGTAGGGCTTCTGCACCAAATAGTCAAATTGTGAATGCAAAGGAAAAGTTCTTGAAGGAGATTAAATGTACTGCTCTGGTGAACACATTCTTATTGCTGATGTGGAGAAAGTTTGAGTGATATGGATAGGAGATCAGACTAGCCTGAACAGTCTCTTAAGCCAAAGCCTGATCCAGAGCAAAGCCCTACTCTCTTCAACTCTAGGAAGGCTGGGAGAGGTGAGGAAGCTGGAGAAGAAAAGATGGAAGCCTGCAAGTGTTGGTTGGTGAGGTTTAAGGAAAGAGGCCGGGGCTCCATAATATCAAAGTGTAAGGTGAAGCAACAAGTGCTGATGCAGAAGCAAGTTTTCCAGAAGATCCAACTCAGTTAGTGAAGATGGCTACACTAAACAAGATTTTCGATGTAGATGACACAGTCTTCTATTGGAAGAAGATGCTATCTAGGACTTTTAAAACTAGAGAGAAGTCAATGCCTGCCTTCAAAACTTCAAAGCACAAGCTAACTCTCTTGTTAGGGACTAATGAAGCTGATGACTTTTAAGTTAAAGTCGATGCTCATGAGGCACCTGGGTGGCTCAGTGGGTAAGCGTCTGCTTTCGGCTCAGGTCATGATCCCAGGGTCCTGGGATTGAGCCCCACATCGGGCTCCCTGCTCAGCGGGAGGCCTGCTTCTCCCTCTCCCAATCCTCCTGCTTGTGTTCCCTCTCTTGCTGTCTGTCTCTCTCTCTGTCAAATAAATGAAATATTAAAAAAAAAAGTCAATGCTCATTTACCATTCTGAAAATCCTAGAGTCCTTAAGAATTATGGGAAATCTACTCTGCACTCTGTAGATTGACCAACAAAACCTGGACGACAGCACATCTGTTTACAACGTGGTTTACTGAATATTATAAGCCCACTGTTGAGACCTACTGCACAAAAAAAATTCCTTTAAAAATATGACTCCTCATTGGCGATGTACCTGGTCACCCAAGAGCTCTGATGGAGATGGACAACAAGATTAATGTTGTTTTCATATAACTGACACAACATCTATTTTGTAGATCAAGGAGCTATATTGGCTTTCAAGTCTTATTATTTAAGAAATACATTTTGTAAGGCTACAGCTGCCATGGATGGTGATTTCTCTGATGGATCTGGGAAAGTCAATTGAAAGCCTTCTGGAAAAACTCACAGGGAGTTGCTTCTAATGGATGAACAAAGAAAATGTTTCATTGATATGGAAACTACTTCTGGTAAAGATGCTGTGAAGATTGTTGAAATGACAACAAAGAATTTGGAGTATTATATAAACTTAGCTGATAAAGCAGCAGCAGGGTTCAAGAGGATTGACTCCAACTTTGAAAGTTCTTCTGTGGGTAAAATGTCAAGTAGCATCACACCCTACTGCAAAACCATTCATGAAAGGAAGAGTCAATCAATGCAGCAAACTTCATTAGGGTCTTATTTTAAGAAATTGCCACAGCCATCCCAGTCTTCAGCAGCAGCCATAAACACTGAGGCAAGACCATCCACCAGCAAAGAGGTTATGAGTTGCTTAAAGCTCTGATGATGATTAGCACTTTTTTTTTAGCAATAATGCATTTTTTAAATTAAGACATTACTTTTCTTTTTAGACATAATGCTATTGCACACTTAATAGACTATGGTATAGGGTAAGCATAACTTTTATGTGTACTAGGAAACCAAAAAATTCATCTGAGTTGCTTTATTACAATATTTGCTTTATTTTGGTGGGCTGGAACAAAATCCGTGACATCTGTGGTATGCCTGTAATTGACAAATTGCTGAAGGCTCAGTGTGTACAAGGTAGGACGGGGTGTCACAATTTTGTCAGTCTTACTTCCTGGAGTTCTAATAGGTTCTCATGAAATAGAGAAAATATCCTCTGCTTCTGGTAGCGAAAGGGGAAGAGGAAGCATGTTGAAATATGCTAGAGCGTTCTGCTCTTCTTAACAAGGTCTGCCCTCAGGAAAAACTATTTAAACACAGCCTAATCTGCTAAGTTTTATCAGAGGCTTACTGACCTGCAAGAAGGGAAATGCTCAACTTCAGCCCACTTTTAGTCATCCTGTCCTACCTAAGGGGCAGGGGGCAGGAGCAACCAAGAAGCACATGAAGTTCACAGCTAGAGGCACAAGCTCAGGAAAGACTGAAACCTAATAATAGTACTATAGAATGCTTCCCCTAGTCCCACTCCTCACCACTGCATTACTGAAAGCCCATTTATAGCAGTTTCTCTTTCCCATTATATCATGCCCAGCTATCAAAAAAATTAAAAGACATAAAAAGGCAACCATTTCAGGAAGAAATATCAATTCTCTACAATCTCCTTCTGAGCACAGAAGCAGAGGGAATATTTTCTAATTCATTCTATGAGGCTAGCATTATCTTACTACTAAAACATGTCCAGATCTATATGAGGAAAACTTCAAAGAAATCAAAGAAGATGAAAGAAATCAAAGAAGAACGAAACAAATGAAGAGATATTCCATGTTCATGGATAGGAAGACTCAATATTGTCAAGGTGTCATTCTTCCTAACTTGATCTATAGATTCAACACCATATCAATCAAAATCCCAGCAAGTTATTTTGTGGCTATTGAAAAACTGATTCTGAAGTTTGTACAGAGAAGCAAAAGCCCCAGAATAATTGATACAACATGAAGGAAAAGAACAAAGTCAAAGGACTGACCCCATCCAACCTCAAGACTTACTATAAAGCTATAGTAATTAAGACAGTGAGGTATTGGTGTGAGAATAGGTTCCAACAGATCAATGGAACAGAATAAAGAGCCCGGAAATGGACCTCCCTAAATATTGTTAACTGACCTTTTCTTAAATAGATATTTTTTATTTATTCATTTATGTGAGAGAAAGCACGAGCAGGGAGAGGTGCAGAGGGAGAGAGAGAAGCAGAGTCCCCGCTGAGCAGGGAGACCAGCGCAGGACTCAATCCCAGGACCCTGAGATCGTGACCTGAGCCAAAGGTAGATACTTAACTGACTGAGCCACCAAGGCGCCGCTAGTAAACTGATCTTTGACAAAGGAACAAAGGCATTACAGTAGAGCAAAGTAGTCTTTCCAACAAATGATGTTGAAACAAACAAACAAACAAAAAACTTTTATCTAGACTCAGACCTTACACTTGTCACAAAAATTGACTGAAAATGAATTACAGACTTAAATGTATAATGCAAAACTACAAAAGTTCTAAAAGATAACACAGGAGAATATTCAAATGACCTTGGGTTCGGGGACGATTTTTAACTACACCACCACCAAGCATGATCCATGAGAGAGAGACTTGATAAGATGGACCTCATAAAAATAAACAGTTCTTTTCTGTGAAAGATGTTGTTAAGAGAATGACAGGCAAGCTACAGACTGGGAGAAAATATTTGCAAAAGACATATCTGATAAGGGACTGTTATGAAAACTATACAAGGAACTCTTCAAGTTCAACAATAAGAAAACAAACAACTCAATTAAAAAATGAGCCAAACACTTTAGCATACACT
This sequence comes from Nasua narica, assembly GCA_028533885.1. NCBI lineage: Eukaryota > Metazoa > Chordata > Mammalia > Carnivora > Procyonidae > Nasua > Nasua narica. Next base: position 136,376,598 of record CM052800.1, on the reverse strand, counting down.
TCACCAAAGAAGATATACAGATGGCAAATAAGCATATGAAAAGATGCTTCACATCATGTGTCATCAGGGAAATGCAAATTAAAACGATAATGAGATACCACTACCTATTAGAATAGCCAAAAACAGAACACTGAAAACACCAAATGCTGTGGTAGATGTGGAACAACAGGGCCTGTCAGTCATTGCTGGTGGGAACCCAAAATGGTTTAGCCACCTCGGAAGACAATCTGGTGGTTTCTTATAACACTAAACATGCCCATTCCACATGATCCAGCAAGTGCACTCCTTGCATTTACTGGGGCTGAAAACTCTTGTCCACTCAAAAACCTGCACCTGGGGTTTATAGCAGCTTTGCTCATAACTGCCAAAACTTGGAAGCAAACCAAGTGTCCTTCGATAGGTAAGTACATCCAGATAATATTTTTCAGCGCTAAAAAAGAAATGAGTTATGAAGTCATGAAGAACCTTAAATGAATATTACCAGGTGAAAGCAGCTCATCCAAAAAGGCTACCTACTGTATGAATCCAAATATATGATATTCTAGAAAAGGCAAAACTATGGAGACAGTAAAATAGATCAGTGGTTGCCAGCGGTTACGGGGAGGGAACGGTGAATAGGCAGAGCTTGGAGGGGGTTTAAGGCAATGAAGCTATGCTGTATGTATGTGGTGGCTACATGGCATTACACATTGTCCAGACCCATAGAAATTACAACACCAAAATGAGCCCTAATGTAAACTATGACTTCTGGGTTACAATGTGTTAAAGTAGGTCCCTCAATTACAGCAAATGTACCACTCTGGTGCTGCATGGGCAGGCTGATAATGGGGAGGGGCTCTATGCCTGCATGGGGTCGGGAGTACCTGGGAAATAAAATCTAATACACACACACACACACACACACGAACGAACATACACACTTTTGGCTAGTGAGGAAAAGTGGACTCAGTGTGTGTGCGTGTGCGTGCGTGCGTGTTTGTGTGTGTGTAATATAGACTATACCCCCATCTCTTGATATAAACACATAATAATTTTCAAAATTTTACTTGCCTTGATTTCCTCATCTGTAAAGTGAAGCTAATAATAGCCAGTACTTGAAGGGATTGTGGGGAGGACTGAATGAATTCAGCATAGAAAGCAGTGCCTGGGGTCGCCTGAGTGGCTCAGCGGGTTAAAGTCTCTGCCTTCGGCTCAGGTCATGATGTCAGGGTCCTGGGATCGAGCCCCACATCGGGCTCTCTGCTCAACAGGGAGCCTGCTTCCCCCTCTCTCTCTGCCTGCCTGTCTGCCTACTTGTGATCTCTCTCTCTCTCTCTGTCAAATAAATAAATAAAATCTTAAAAAAAAAAAGAAAAAGAAAACAGTGCCTGGCCCATGGTGAGCACCATGTACACAGTTAATACAATTAATGAGTGACAATGGTGTTTTGTATTATTGGAAAAGTGAGCTCAAGAATCAAATTGGCAAGAAGAATGATGTAAATTTGCAATCATTCTAGGAAATTAGATCACCACACAATGGGGCACCTGGGTGGCTCAGTTGATTAAGTGACCAACTCTTGATTTCAGCTCAGGTCATGATCTCAGGGTCCTAGGATTGAGGCCTGCACCAGGCTTCACACTCAGCATGGCATCTGCTTGAGGATTCTCTTTCTCTCTCTGCCCCTCCCCCTGCTCACGCTCTCTCCTTTGTCTCTAAAAATAAATAAATACTTCTTAAAAAAAAAGAAAGTTATATCACCACATGAATAAAACTAAGCAGTAAAATAACATATCTGAAGTCATTTCATACAAAATAAGACACTACTTTCCAATAGAGCACTGTTTCTCACTGCCAAAACTAAGGAAATTTATGAGCAAGTTGAATATAAATTTATAGCAAACAAATACTAAGGAAACCCTGATCCTGAGAGAATGCTGTGATGTCCCCTGCTTCTGGGTGAACACTCACAAGGCCGCAAAACCCTCTGAGCCGGAGAAGTTTGCTTGGATAACAAGATTGTCACCGTGACCTCATCTTGGCTCAAAGCTTCTTGTTTATTTCTGGTTTTCAGTTATGCTCTGGACATAGCTCAAATGCTCAAGAACATTTATCATCCCTCTTCATCATGTTTCCAAAGAGGATGGGATTTGCTGTTCCCTGCCTGAGTGGGGAGCATGGAGCGAGGACACCTGCTGTCCTTCCCCTGCTGGGGAGGGGACAGCTCATATGGTGAGTGAGCGCCTGGCATTCCCCAGCCCTACCTTACTAGCAAACTGGATTATGTGTCCCAGGCCCCAGGTGCCCAGCCTGTGGCCCTCTTGGGTCTGCTGGCCAGCAGGAGGCCTATAACCTCCCTCTCACTTCCAGTTCCCAGCCTGTAAAGTGCTCCTCCTCTCCTCCTTCCATTCCTTTCTGTCCATTGGGAGGATGAGGCCAGATTGAGGTTCTTGGCAGGTGCTCTGTAAATGGACAGAGTGGGCCCCAAAAGTCTGGATTTAGGGAGAAAGCAGAACACCCCAACAGGCTTCAGTGCTAAGCCTCATTCTCCAACATGGGGTTCCTGGAACCTCAACTCAGCCATTTATTCATAGAAAACCATTTATTATATTAAAACCATCAATTAATATAAGCATTATGCTCTGATCCACATTCAACAGCTGATTCTTACTTCCACCCTTTCTATTCGTGACAGCCCTGGACGGAGAGGGAAACAAAGGGGAGAATTCAGGCCTGAACCCCTTTACATGCCTAACACCTCATTTGAGTAAACACTTACAGAAAACATTTTTTGAGCAAGCACTAAGCATCTATGTATCCGCACACATAAAAACACAACTTTTATATCCATTAGTTTCATACAGGAATTATTAAGGTGATTATAATTTTTGAATACTATTCCCAGGATGACAGGCTGATGTGGTAATGCAGAGACAGTTCAGATCGGAATTCTGTTTCTGCCACCCCCTGGGTATATGGTCTCAGGAAAGTTGCCAACCTTCTTGAGCCTCAGTTTCCTGATCTATCAGAGGTTCTATCACCTGATCTGACCAATGCTCTGATTCTATCATCAGGTTCAATGAACTGATACGTAAAGGACCTAGTGGCAGATATGATGGGAAAAAAAAAGGTGCCCAAGTATTTAATTCACATCAACACTTCCTCTTTGAGATGCAGAGCAGATAGGTCTATAGGTAATCTCTATCTATGAGGACCCTGTGCCACCTCCTAGCAGCTTTCAGGAGCTCTGTCTGTTCCATAATGAGCCCAGTACAATTTGGTATTTCCAAGCTTATCAAAAATCAACCCATGGATATTGTGGGCTCACTGTTTTGTAAGAAGGTCAGAGCCATGCCCTATTTACAAAGTGTTTGAGATAGTGATGGTAACCTAGAAAAATGCTTATAGCTTTAGAACTACCCCATATCACTCTGCCAAGACCTACCCCTGTTGGGATGCACTAGTCTCATGTATGTATTGGATTATATGCCAAGAAAGATTCTGCCATAAGACTGCCCCAGTAGAGGGGCACCTGGGTGGCTCAGTGGATTAAAGCCTCTGCCTTTGGCTCAGAAGCTCTGGCTCAGGTCATGATCTCAGGGTCCTGGGATCAAGCCCCACATGGGGCTCTCTGCTCAGTGGGAAGCCTGCTTCTCCCTCTCTCTGCCTGCTTCTCTGCCAACTTGTGAGCTCTCTCTCTTTGTCAAATAAATAAATAAAATCTTTAAAAAAAAAAAAAAGGAATGCCCCAGTAGATTTGAGGGGCCTGGGTAGCTCAGTTAGTTGGGTGTCTGATTCTTGATCTCAGTTCAGGTATCAATCTCAGGGTTGTGAGTTCAAGGCCTGCACTGATATAAATAAATAAATAAGTAAATAGACTTCCCTAGAGCCTTTTCAGTAAAGACCCAGGAGTATCTCAAAGCGGGTGCCATAGAAATACAAACCATTGCCTTGGCCCAGCAGACTGACTTCAAAATCACCCAACCTGAATGTACGTTTTTTAGGGTTTTTTTTTTTTTTTTATCTTTATCATTCTCCTTTTTTTTAATTTTTATTTTTTTATTAACATATAATGTATTATTTGCTCCAGGGGTACAGGTCTGTGAATCATCAGGCTTACACATTTCACAGCACTCACCATAGCACATACCCTCCCCAATGTCCATAACCCAGCTGAATGTACATTTTATTTTATTTTATTATTTTTTTTTAAATGACAGCTTCTCATTTTTTTTTAAGATTTTATTTATTCATTTAACAGAGTGAGAACACAAGCAGGCAGAGAGGCAGGCAGAGGCAGAGAGAGGAGCAGGCTCCCCGCGGAGCAAGGAGCCCGATGTGGGACTCGATCCCAAGATGCCGGGATCATGACCTGAGGCAAAGGCAGCTGCTCAACCAACTGAGCCACACAGGCGTCCCTGAATGTACATTTTAAACTTGGTAAAAAACATGAAAGCATGAAAGCAAATTGAGACCACAATCTCCTCAAATTACAAATAAAATCAGCTCCTTCTACAAGCCAAATCACAATGAAAAGCTACTCTTTACTGTCAGAATAAGATAATGTTGCACATGGAAATTTTGTATTAAGAAGTATGAAGTAACAGAATTGTTCCATGATGGCCTCAAGTATCTTTGAGACTTACTTTCTTTCCTTCCAGCTCTCTGGGGCAACGCTGTCTTGGAATTCCATTCATAGCTCATCTCCTTCAAAGCAGCTGGCCTGGATCTGCTGTTGAGCAAAGTGAGGTCACTATGAGCACTCAGCACTGAAAGGGAGGGCCCGAACGCAAGAACCGCTGAGGTTCCGGTGGCAGGGAGGGTGTGCCCGTGAGGCCAGAACCCAGCCAGGGAATGCAAACACACAGGCGACCAAATAGGGTCAGAAACCCAATACATCTTATGACTACTTTATTCTTGTGGCTGTATGAGGTCAGTCACACTGCGCACCATCAGACAAGCTGCTCCTGAAGGTCTTCTCTCTCTACCGTGGGCACCCAGTACCATCGCTTTTGAATGTTTTCTAGACCAAAACGCTTTCTGCCTTATTTGAGGGGAAGAACTTAGAATTTCAGGGTAAAATGTATTTAAGTACTAAAGTGGGCCCAGAACCATTGCAAAAAAATCCATATTTGTGTAGCCACCTTCTTTATGAACGTGGAATAGTTTTCTCCTCCGGCAAAAACATAGGTTAGGTGCCACAATGTTCATACTTGAACATGATGTCTACCATCTCCTCCTTTGCTTTCCTCAGGGAACTGACCTGAATCAGAAATGGCGAAGGCCTGCCTAGCAGACGTCAGGCAGCAAATGGTTGAACGTCTGCCGGAAACTCTCACGAAGAGCCCTGCACAGGGGCTGTATTTGGGGAATGTCATTGGGATGAAAAATCTAGAATTCAGCAATTCTAGGTGCTCTAAATGCCACCGCAAGTTGGCCCACGGAGCACTGTATTGTAAACCCCATGAACTCAATGATAGAATCACTTTACTTTCAGTTTTAGCACACAGATTTTATTGAAGTTGGCTGAAAGTACCACTCATATGCAATCTGGGTTTTTTTTTATATATTTGTTGTGAAAAAGGGAAAAATCCTGTTGAAGATATCATCCATTTCACATCACACATGATTTTAACTTACAGGCTTCAACGGTGAGTAGGAAAAGGGAAATTATTTAAATGGTATAACTTAAAATAAGTAAAAACTATATTTTGCACATGTTCTATTGACCACATACTGCATATGGCTTTATCTGTTGTGTGTATGTATGCTTTATTTAATGAACAATATAAGGAATTTTGCAAGAGAATTTGATTTAAATGTAATTTTTTCCTATCCCCTAATCTGGAAACTAACTCATGTGGAGGACAGTCACACTAGACATCATCATTTTGGGTGCCCTCTCTCACCTGGTGGCTCTGCTGCCAGGCCAGGCCCCTGACTCTGTGAGCTGAGCTAGGACCCACTGGAAAAGCCCACCTTCCTAAAAGGCAGTTTCCTGCCTCTGTCCAAGTGTCCACGCCGCTGGGCACTTCCTGCTCATGGGTCAGGCAAGTCTCCCGTACAGTTTCAAGCTCACTTCCTAGACTTGAATTCCGCCCACTTGTCACTGACCCTGACCCTAACCCTAACTCACAACCTCTGGCGCTACTTGGCCATCAGCCTCTCAGGAGCAGGGCTACCTTACTCTGTTTCACCAGCATTTCATACAGTATCTGGCACCTGGTAAATGGCAAATAAATATTTATTGAACAGAACTTATCTGTGTTTGGCTTTATCACTGCGCCTCCTGCAGCGTTCCCAAAAGCGGAGAAAGAGAGAACCAATCATGAGAACCACGTAAATTATCTTCTTTCTCTTTTTCTGCAAGAGTTGCCGAAAACCTCAAAATAAAATTAAGCTGCATTAGAGACACTGCATTGGCCCTTTCAGCTACCATTTTTATATACTTTCTTCTCTTTGATCCCGATTTTCAGTTTGAGGATTCTATTGCAGTATTTCTCAAAGTCACCCCTACATGAGAATCGCTGTAGGTGTTTGTTAAAAATGCTCATTCCCGGCTCCCTCCACAGACATGTTAGTCAGACTCTCTAAAAGTGGGACTCCAGAGTTTACATTTTACACAAACTTCCCTGGGATTCTAATGCTTAGTGAAGTTTGAGAATCACTGGCCATTTTCGTATGTTTTTTTGGCATAAAATGCCCCATATATTTCTCAGAAGGAAAAGGAATTTGCACACATGATGTAACGTGATATAAGAAAAATATCCTATATATTATGATGCAGAAGGCATGTTAACAGCATTACTTAAAATAATTTAACAGAATTTTTTTTTAAAGATTTTGTTTATCTATTTGAGACAGAGAGACTGAGAGAGCGCATGAGAGGAGAGAAGGTCAGAGAGAGAAGCAGACTCCCCGAGGAGCTGGGAGCCCGATGTGGGACTCGATCCTGAGATGCTGGGATCACGACCTGAGCCAAAGGCAGTCGCCCAACCAACCGAGCCACCCAGGCGCCCCAATTTAACAGAATTATTAATGTATTACCTTAATTTTTACTTGACCTCTGTGCAATATATAAAAATCACTCTCAAGATTGATGTTTACAATATTCTAAGTACTTAGTACTTTTTTTGTTCAGCAATTAAAACAGTATTCAGTGACTGTATGAAGTGAAACAAAGAATCAGAGCTTAAGAGCTAGATAAAAACTAATACATTCATTCAGTAAAGTATTTATTGAGGGCCACAGGGCTCCTGGAGCAGCGCTGTCACAGAGACACGAACAAGACTCCGCTCCTGACCTCAGAGTGCTTCTGGTCTAGTGGGAAATGCAGACAGGTGAGTGGGTGAGACCTTTCCATTGCCTCAGGCATCTGGCGCGTCCCCATGGCACAGGCCATTGCCAAAAAGAAAATCATCTATTAGCCAAATAGAGTTCAAAAAACGATGCAAAAAACATTCTTTACTCTCCCTAGGTAAGTGAATCCGTTCCAGTCCACACTGGAGCAACTAGAAGGCCCTCCAAAATCGCTTGGGGCTCTGGCCTTCCTCTCCTCACTTCTCCCCACCGTACGTCTCCCTCCCACTCGGCCCTCCCTTCCCCGGACTGCTCCTTACCGCCTCTTACCGCCCGGTGCACAGAATTTCCTTCTCTCTGATTCTTCCCAGAGGAGCAAATAAAACGACCAGCAAACCACCTTCCCAGGCTCAACCTACTCACCGGAAGTCTGCTTCCACCAAGTCCATCCCACCCCTTGCCCGGTGGGCGGGGGGGAGGTGTAGACCATCCCACCCGGGCGGGGCTCCGCAATGGCCGGGGACTGATCCCCTCCCTCCCGGGCCCCCCCTCCCCCGCAGAAGACAGAAGTGGGCCCCTGGGAGCTAGCGCGGGAGGAGTGTTCAGAGCAGAGGGACCCTCCTAGGGGCCAAAGAGCACTGAGCAGTGGGGGAATTTTAGCCATTCCCCAAGAAGTAATTTTAAATTCTACTCATATTTCAAGATTCCATATGAAGCTTTCTGGGATTATGCTGCTCTCATTCATCTTTTTTTTCTAGGCGTCTACAAGATCGATCATCACAAGGCATGATGACATTTCATTGTATTGTGACTTCTATTGTTTCGTGTTTTGTGTGCTTCTATTAAGTCGTGTTTCACACGAACAAACCGGTTTTCTTAATTCAATTGTCCTCCAAGGAGGACAGAGAGCATGTTTTAGAATTTAGTTTTATTTTTTTTAAAGATTTATTTATTTATTTTTAGGAAAGAGAGAGTGAGAGAGAGCATGAGAAGGGAGAAGGTCAGAGTGAGAAGCGGACTCCCCATGGAGCTGGGAGCCCGACGTAGGGCTCGATCCGGGGACCAGGGGATCATGACCTGAGCCGAAGGCAGCCGCTTAACCAACTGAGCCACCCAGGCACCCCTAGAATTTAGCTTTTAAATAAACGCTTCATGGAAACATAATTCTCATACCTAATTTAAAGTGTATGAGTCAACGATTTTTAGTATTTTCATATAGTTGGGCAACCATTATTACATCAATTTTAGAACATTTTCATTATCCCCCAAAGAAACACTGTACCGTTCAGCAGTCACTCCCCATTTCTCCAAGCTGTGAGTTGAATTGTGTCTCCCAAGACACATGTTCAAGTCCTAACCCCCACATCCTATGAATTTTACCTAACTGGAACCAGGGTCTTTGCAGATTAAGATGAGGCCACATTGGATTGGGGCGGGGCCTTAAATCCAACATGACTTGGTGTCCTTATAAGGAGTGGGAAATTTGGATGCGGAGCTACAGGCACATGGGAAGAAGTCCATATGTGAAGACAGAGACAGAGATTGGAATGCTGCTTCTACAAACCAAGGAAAGCAAAGGATTTCAGGCAACCAGAAGCTAGATGAGGTAAGAAAGGATTCTTTCATAGGATTCTTTCATCTCTAGTCCTTTGGGGGGAATGGCCCTACCAACACTGACTAGGGACTTCGAGAGAATAAAATTCTGTTTTTCTAAGCCACCCAGTTTGTGACTTTTTGGTATAGCAAGTCTAGGAAACTAATATACTCTCCCAAACTTCCCTCAACCCTACCTGAAGCAACCACTAATCTACTTTCTCTTTCTTTTTTTTTTTTTAAGATTTTATTTATTTATTTGACAGAGGGAGACAGAATGGAGAGGGAACACAAACAGGGGTAGTGGGAGAGGGAGAAGAAGGCTTCCCGCCGAGCAGGAAGCCCAATGGGGAGCTTGTTCCCAGGACCCTGGGATCATGACCTGAGCTGAAGGCAGACGCTTAACGACTGAGCCACCCAGGTGCCCCTACTTTCTATTTCTTTTTTTTTTTTTTTCCTACTTTCTATTTCTATAGATTAATCTACTCCAGGCATTTTATATAAATACAATTATGCAATATGTAATCTTTTGCTATGAATATCTTGCATTTTAATGTCTTTAAGGTTTGTCCGGTACTTCATTAATTTTTATTGGTAAATAATACTCTATTATATGAATAGACCACATTGGGTTTCTCCATTCATCAATTGATGGACATTTGGGTTATTTCTACTTCCAGGTCTTTTGAATAATGCTGCCATGGAGATTCATGTACAAGTTTTTGTGTGGACATGTTTTCATTTTTCTTGGGTATATACCTAGGAGTAGGATTGCTGAGTCATATATGGTAACTCTGTATTTAAACTTTTGAAGAAATGCCAGACTGTTTTCCAAAGTAGCTGAACAATTTTACATTCCCATCAGCAGTGGATGGGCATACCAATTGATCTACATCCTTTCCAATACTTGTCATTATCTGTTTTTTTTTAATGATAATCATCCTAGATGTGAAGCAGTGACTCACTGTGATTATGATTTGCATTTCCCTGATGGCCAGTGAAGTTGAACATCTTTTCTTGTGCTTATTAGTTATCTTCTTTGAAGAAATGTCTGATCGGTTCTCTTGCCCATTTCTTTTTAAGGTTTTATTTATTTATGAGAGAGAGAGTGCACGGGGAGGAGCAGAAGGAGAGGACAAGCAGACCACACTAAGCATAAAGCCTGACGGGGGGATGGATTTCAAGACCCTGAGATTGCGACCTGAGCTGAAACCAAGAATCAGACACCCAACTGGATGAGCCACCCAGCCACCCTTCTTGCTCATTTTTTAATTGGATTTTTTGTCTTTATGTTGTTGAGTTGTGTAGGTGTTCTTTATATATTCTGGGTGACTGGGTTGTCTTTTGATTATTGAGTTTTCGGTATTATTGATATATCTTATAGTTTTAAATATTCTTCACTGTACCTAACAACACTGAGCACATGATGGGGATTGTGTTTGTACTCTTGTACATTTCTGGTGTTCGAAAAGGATCATTTGGTTATTGTTTAATGAATGGGCTAGAAGAACATTTTTCAGAACTGTCAGGTCAAAACTGAAGGTAAGGAAAAGAATCTAATATTTACTGACTGTGCATCATCGGCCAAGTATTGTTCCTGGGAGAACTTCCCAATAACCTAAGGAAATTCTGTGTTGTTATCCCCAGTAAACCGATGAGCACAAAGGAACTGCTTACCAGACATCTCATGGCTGATAAGTAGTAGAGCTGCTTTTGTCACCAAAGCCTGTGCTTTTTAAATCCTGCCCCTTCGTTCCGTCACCATGTGATAAAACAAAGAGATATCAAAACTGGAGGACTTACTCCTCGGGCCTCTCTGATGCATGTAAAATGTCACCTCTCAACTTCATGTCTCACCTAAGGAGCTATAAACAGTTTATATGGTTTTTCAGCTCATAAATTAATGAAATCTATGCAAATACTTCTCTGGCAGTGAAGAACAGGAATAGAGGAATTGTGCCAATTCTTTTGTTAAAAACCGAAGCACAAAATGGGAATATGCCTAAGTTCACTAAATAGGAAGAAAAAGAGCATGTGATCCTGGATTCCAAGTAGAAAGTATGAGAGTCCTGAAGAGGTGAGCTGTATGTGCATGCTTCAGCATCCGCCGCACTTTCCAATCTGTCCAAAGTGCAAATGGCTTCTGCAGCTCATGATTCTGGCTCCAGGCCAGTGACATGCTCACTTGAATTGCAGCCAAACAACCTCGGACTCATTGCCTGAGCATGTGACTGGCCTTCTCGTGTTCTACAGAGCACTCTCCTGGAGACCCACTGACATCTAATTCTCTTGGATCCCATTTCATTTTTTATAGACAAGTGTCTTCACCCCTCGAAACCTAAAAATAGAGGTGAGATGAAGACACAGTTTGGAGGGTCTTAAAAGCCCTAAATAAAGTCCCTAAAACATTTTAAACCCTGAGATTCATCTCCAGGAAATAGTGCATCCGATTATATTAATTTACAGCCTATCCTGGAAATTTCTCTTCTGGGGGAAAAAGCCATCTGCAAACTATTCCTGTTTGTAAATAAATAATTTTTTTTAATGTCAAAGGAAGACTTCAGAAAATAGAAAAATAAATTAAAAGGGAAATAATTTCTTGAAACTACCCAAGTAGGTTATGGGCAAGAAAGCCATCTATGAGGATACAATTAATATGGCCATATTAATAGATTAATTTGACTTATTTTCACAGGGCTGCCCAAGCAGAAATAGAAAAAGGAATTATGGGTGAAGTTAAATCATCCCTGGGAAAGGAAATCCAAAGGAACAATTCTGCTTATGAAAGAAAGACCATGTCTGTGTTGATCGATTCCTTGGGGTTTTTCTCACATCGCTTGTTCCTGTGTGGTTCTGTCCTGTTTATGGGCCCGGTTCCAGGTTGAATGTCCCCATGAGGCAGCCTGCATGAGCACCTGTAGGATACCATTGCTCACCAGAACTCTGGGAACAATGGTCAATGGAATTTTGCCTCCCTGGTCTTAGAAAAGGGCAAAAATGTTTGTTTCCCTCAAGGGCCAATTGAAAGATGTCACATTGTCCCAGAAGCCCAGCCCTGGACCTTCCCCACTGCTAAGACTCAGTTGGCACCTCCGGGTCCTTGGTCTCCCTTGGTGACCGACTGGTGCAGGGGGAGGCATCCCTGGGCTTCCCTTGGAAGCCCTCAGCAGCTGCTACTATTGACACTTTCTTACCCAAGGGAGGAAGTAGCTTTGGAAGATTTTGAGACCCAGCTCACAGTCTGGGTGTTTGAAAGGGTGAAACCTAAATTTAATATAACTTTAAAGAAGCAGTTTATTTATACAATGTCTGCTTCTTTTTTATTATACACTTTCCCAGGGAACATGTTAATTGAAAGTGTATGTCATCCTATGTCAGGAAGCAATGAAATTTGATGGATAAATTTTCCTCCAATTCCTTCCCCCTAGCTTCACTGAATTTTATCCATCATATCTGAAAACCTAGTATGAACCACAAAATATGTTAAGAGGAGTAATGGGTGCAAGGATGAGGTTTTCCATTGGATAAGTTACTCTGTGGGTGCTGAAAATTCAGGAGACTTCTTCTCTTGATTGAATAGATTGAAAATTAATAGGCTTTACTTGAGTTAATCTGGTGAATTTGTGGAAGAATTACGTAGCTGGGACACAGAGAATTGTACATTATGTAAAAATATGTAAAATATTGTTTTGAATATAAATCCATATCCCAGGGCACCTAGTTGATGCAGCTGGATGAGCCATCAGCTCTTGGTTTCAGCCCAGGTCATGATCTCAGGGTTATGAGATCGAGCCCTGTGTCAGGCTCAGTGCTCAGCATGGAGTCTGCTTGAGATTCTCACTCCCTCTGCCTCTCCTGCTCATGCTCTCTCTCTCCTATTCTCTAAAATAAATAGATAGACAGATAAATCTATCTTTAAAAAATCCATATCCCTCCTTCACCAAAAAGCTGGTCATATTGATGACAATAATGTATTTTTGTTTATTTTCTGAAAATAAAAATTTGTCAAACTAATTATTACAGCACCTCTGGAATAATGGTATGAATTTATTGAGCACCTACTATGTGCTGGTCACTTTATGAATGTGATTCCTAATCAGTACAAGGTGGATATTCTTACTTCCAATTTACAGATAAGTAGACTGAAGTTCAGAGAGAGAGCATTTGGTCGAGGCCTGAGCCCTGTGGGACCAAGTCCAAAGTCCACCAGGATTTAGCAGACCAAGGAGCTCTAAAGTTTCTAAGGCTAAGCACAGTAAAGGACACACTTATTCAAGATAAATGTAAATGTAAAATGCATGAGATGCCAGGACAACAGGCATCATCTTGAAAATATGTGCACCAGGGCGCCTGGGTGGCTCAGTTGGTTAAGCAACGACCCTCGGCTCAGGTCATGATCCCAGAGTCCTGGGATCGGGTCCCACATCGGGCTCCCAGCTCCACGGGGAGTCTGCTTCTCCCTCTGACCTTCTCCCCTCTCATGCCCTCTCTCACTGTCTCTACCTCAAATAAATAAAAAAAATCTTAAAAAAAAAAAAAAAGAAAATATGTGCACCAACACCTCACTCTTGGCAAATACTTAAATGTACAAGGAACTGAGAAAGGGAGTATAGGATGAATATAACAGAGTTATGGGAAGTACTGAACAGAAGAGTGAAGAGTGAGATGACAGAAAGGGAGGGTTAATTTCAGGAAAGTTGCTCAAGGATCAAAGGGCCAGGAAAGGTGGTTGGACTTCACCTACAGACAGTGCCATATAACTACTAGCATCTGTATGGTGCTTGACAAGTGCTTCATTATTTTAAGGAAATTCCCTTCTAGTGTTAGTTGACTGAATTTCTTTTTTTATAAATTATGAATGAATGCTGAATTTCACCTAGTGCATTTTCTGCTTTACTGAGATGGTTTATCTTCTTTAACCTGATAATGTGTTAAATTACATTTTCCAATTTTCTTATGTTAAAACATCCTACATCCTTGTATTGGTCATGATGTCTTATTGCTTTATACATTGCTGGATTTGATTTACTAACATTGTATTGAGAATTTTAAAAATCTATGTTTTTTAGTAAAATTGGCTTATAATTTTATTTTCTTTTCCTGTGATGGTCTGGTTTTGATATGAAGAAACTTTGTAGTTTCATAAGATGAGTTGAGGAAACTTTCTCTTTTTTCTATTCTCCAAGACAGCGTAGACACAAGAAAGAGCCCTCAAAACTTTGGTACTCATTTATAAAACTATCAGGACCGAGTGCAGGTTCATATATATATATCCATTAACTGAAGTTTGTTCATTATTTTGTTCAAATCATCACCGTGTCATCTTTCTGCCTTCATGTTTTTTGGAAAGACTCAAATTTGTGTTTTACATTTTATTTGTTTATTTTGTGTGTGCGTGTGTTTTACATTTTAAGTTTTCTACACAGTCAGTGCGTATCTCTCTTGCCTTCCTATGTTTTACTTTTGGTTTGTTCTTTTAATCTAGCTCTATTTTGTCTCAACTCGCATCCTTATCTGTTGCTCTTTTGTATCTCCCATGTCATTTTTTAAAATTAGTATTTTCATGGACCCCCTCAGGTGGCTTAGTTGGTTAAGCGTCTGCCTTCAGCTCAGGTCATGATCCCAGGGTCCCGGGATCAAGTCCTGTATCTGGCTCCCTGCTCAGTGAGGAGTCTGCTCTTCTCTCCTTCTGCCCCTCCCCACTGCTCGTTCTCTCTGTCTCCCTCTCTCTTAAATAAATAAAATCCTTAAAAAATAATAAAATTAGTATTTTCTGGTAATTGTTTGAGATCACAGAGAAGCTGCTTTCCAAAGTTGGGTTCCATTTTTCCTGTAGTAAAATCTCCTTTAAAGTATGAATTTGCTCAGCATCTTCAGGGCCATACACTTTCTACTTTTATGTTGTTGTTTCAGTTTATTCATCCTTAAAAAGGAAATCTGGAAAGATCACATGTATATTGACTGCTAGAAAACACTGAGATATCTACTGGATATCTATTAGCTTGAATAACACTACAGTGCTTGAAAGGTTATGTATCATTCCAGTAGGCATTTTCACCAAGGCCTTAGTGAGAGAGGCTTTTCCACAATGCTTAGCACAATCGGGGGTAGTCTGGGGTTTTTTTGGTGTGTTTTTTGGGGTTTTTTTTTAAGATTTCTTTATTTGAGAGATCAAGAGAGTGCATGCATGCTGGTGAGTGGGGGAACGGGCAGAGGGAGAATCTCAAACAGACTCCCCACTGGGGCCAGAGTCCAGTGCAGGGCTTGATTCCACAACCCTGACATCATGACCTGAGTTGAAACCAAGAGTCCAAACCAACTGAACACCCAGGCTATTCCCTCTGGTGTAGTCTGCATACAATTTTACTACTGGAAATTTCACATACGGTCAAGATGTGGCAAACACGTGTCATCAATTAATTGGCCTGTGACAGCCTGGTGCAAGGATAATAAATAGGTCTCATCTCAATACCAACTCACATACCAGGAGTGACTGCCTGGACAACTTTGTTGACAACGATTCTGAGGTGCTTTCTGGCTCAGTGGGAAAGAGTGCTTTGACTCCTGAGTTCTGCCTCCTAGAGGCCTGGGCACGGGGCGTGGCAGAATGAATGCCACTATGTACTGTGCCATCCTGATGACTGTCACCAGGCTCCACATAACAGAGAGAAAACAATTGTCTGCAGTGTTTAGAGGGCCCTGGCCTCCTTGTCCCGCTGATCGGGGACACAGTTCCTCCTGACCTGGCATTATTTGACATGAGGTCTTGTAAAGTGCTTTCCCGGACACTAGTAATCAGAGATTGGCCAACAGCTCAGAGATCAGTGGACTAAACCAGGCCAGCTCTGTGGCTGAGCCCAAGCCCTTTTGTGTCTAGATGGTTCTTCACAACCATATCAGAGCTGGGCCTACATAAGCCTGTGGACACAGGCCTCTATGGTTGGCTCCAGCTAGGATCTCCACCCCCACCTCTTCGTCCACCCCCTACCCAAAAGAATGGACCACTCTGGCCACAGGATTAATCCTGTGACCCAGGTCTGCCCAGTTCAGAGAGTGTCCCCACTTGGGTATGTGACCCAGGCTGGAACCGAGAATCCTTATCTTGGAGATTTTATAGGAGTACTTCTAGGAAACCACTCTTTTCTCCTCAAGAATTGCTGAGCAGGGATGATTCTTTCTTCAAAGTAAAAGGCAGAGTGTACACAACACAGAGATTTATTTCTCAACTCAGCCCATCAAAGATACAGTCTCCCAGTTTGGGCAAAGAGCCTTCAGTCTATAACGTTGCCCGTCTGGGTCTTCCGGGGCCCTCCATGAGCAACCGAATTGGAAAGCAAGGTATGAGGGTGCTGTTTGCTTGCCACAGGGACAATGTAGATACTCCTGGATAGATATGTTTGATGGTGTGTTAGGGACTGGGGGAGCCCCAGACTTTGGAGTCGAGGACATCAGCCAGAGACAGCTGAGAGGCAGCCGAAGTTCCTGGTGAGAGGTGCCACACTGAGAAAAGGAGTGGGTGGTGGTGGGCACCAGCTTCAACAGCCTCATGACTCTGTCTCCAGCCTGCCCTGACCAGCTTAGGGCTTGTTAACTACAACATTCTTCCTATTCCTTTCTCTGCCTCATTTTGAATGATGACAGGATTGTTGATATGATGCACTGACAACATTTAACCACAAATGGCACCAATTAGTCATTTCATAAAGTTCAGCATGCACTGATACAGTTCCTTATCTCAGCTCTCTGGGGCTGATGGGGGAGGCCGGGAGTGGAATACATGTCTCTTGCCTGAAGAAAAGTTGTCAACGAATCAGCTTTTCATCTAATTTGAGGTGACAGGTACGGATGATATATTCTAACGAAAGCATTCTTGACTCCATATGACTTTGTAAAGATACGAAAATCCGTTCATGCTCACATGTTCATCACTGTTTCCTCTCCTTGACGCAGCAGATTTTCAAAAGCAAGAATTTCCCTCCCCTTTACTAACTGATGAAAATATAAAATGTTATAATAAATCAATCTCTTCACAGATTATCTGCTTCTTTGACAAATAATGTTCACATAATTTTAGAGAATTGTAAGAGAGGGGATAGAATTGAGTGAGGCATTCAGAGGAGGTGGGGACAGATCTAAAGAGGTACTCACGGCCTAATTACAGAAGATCTAAGAATAGTATCTGTCAATAACTGTGAGGATGCTGAAAAGTCACCTACATTCAAACTAACAAATTAATCTGCCAGTTTCCTGGATGCTGACAGAAGATATGAAACTCTTGGGACTGGGGACAACAGATAATTTATTCCACACAGTAATAGCAGTAGCCAAAGTATCAGCATCTGCACTGGTCCACCAAGCCCCAATCCTCACAGGAGATGAGGAACAGTCAGATGACACCTAAATACAAGGTGGACTGCATCCCAGGGGAGGAAGCCTAAGCTTAGGGACCCACATTTTCTATAAGGGCAAGTAATCATACTTGCCTGTTGCTCTGAAGGGAGACACTATCTCTATCTTCCAAGGCTATTCCTTCAAAAGATAACCCAGGGGCATCTCGGTGGCTCTGTCCCTTGGGCATCTATCTTTAGCTCAGGTCATGACCCTGGAGTCCCGGGTTCAAGCCGCAGATCGGGCTCCCTGCTCAGCATGGAGTCTGCTTCTCCCTCTGCCCTTCCCCCAACTCGTGCTCACTCTCTCACTCTCTCTCTCAAATAATTAAATTAAACAAACAAAAGCAAACCAAAAAAACCCCAAAAGATAATCCAAAACAAAGGGCAGTCAGTGCTTGCTTTTAAGATACACAAAAAGGGGCGCCTGGGTGGCTCAATTGTTAAGCCTCTGCTTTTGGCTCCGGTCATGATCCCAGAGTCCTGGGATCCAGCCCCATATAGGGCTTCCTGCTAGGCGGGAAGCCTGCTTCTCCCTCTCCCACTCTCCCTGTTTGTGTTCCCTCTCTGCTCTGTCTCCCTCTGTCAAATAAATAAAATCTTAAAAAAAAAAAAGATACACAAAAAAAGGAGATACTCATGGAAAAATGCTTCCCAGTAATTTCTAATCCTCATTTTCACATGGTTGTATTAGTTTCCTGAGAGTACCCTAACAAATTACCACCAGCTGGGGGGCTTACAATAACATAAATGTGTTCTCATGCAGAGGCCAGGAGTTTGAAATCCAGCTGTGAGCACAGCCGTATTTCCTCCAAAGGCTCAAATCCTTCCTGGCCTCTACTAGCTTCTGGCAGCCCCGGGTGTGTCTTAGCTGCGGGGGTGTCACTCCACTGTTGGCCCCATCTTCACACAGCCTTCTCCTTTTTCTCTGTGGCTCTCCTCTGTGTGTCTCTGATAAGGACACTTGACACTGGATTTAGAGCCTATCTGGATAGTCCAGTATGATTTCATCTCAAGATTCTTAACCTAATTAATCTGCGAAGAGTCTTCTTAAAAAAATTAACGTTTACGTGTTCTAGGGGCATGTCTTTTGGGCAACCACCATTCAGCCCAATTATCTCGGCTTCTGGTAAATTTTCCCATGAGTACACCACTCTATCAGACATGCTCGTAAGTCTCACTGACAGAGGATAAGACCAAATCTATTCCAATTGTCTCATACAGCATTTAATTAAAATTACTATTAACAGGACTCCAAGCATCAGGATGAGGCCGACTTACAATGTCAATCTCAACCACCCCCCGCCCCCCACATCCCAGGCCCAAGTTGAACAAATCCTATAAACCATCAGGGTTTACCTTGGAAATGCAAATGGCTCACTCTTTCTGTTTTGACCTTTCCACTTGGCTGAAGGCTCTACTCCAGTACAGCAGTGTGTATTATCAATTGCAACAGAGGAAGTCTTGGGCAATTCTGTGATCCTTAACAGTCCTGGCCAGGGAGTTGAAGTGAACTGATATCTTCAGGGCCTTGGTTTTCTGTAAACACTTGAAGAACTTTTATGCCTGCTACTCATGTACATGTAACTATATTTCCAGGAGGGAGGCAAGTTAATGCCTGGGTTCTACATAAGAATTCCACTCTCTGAAATGCACATGGTGGCCTAGAAGGAGTTCATATAATTGTTGGTGCCACTCAGATGAAATTTATGTCAGTTGGGGACCATGGTTGATAGTGCCTCAGACATCACCACCTGGCTGGAGAAGTTTTTCTTGGTGGTAGAGTAATTGAATCTAATCCTTGTTTTTGGAGGGACAGCCTCATAGCAGTAAGTTCAACCTGTCCTTTTGTCCACAGCCCCAGTTGGGCAGCATATGTTTGCTCCATGAAATAACTGAAGAATATCTGTGGGTCTGTGAAGATATCCAGAAGTATTGACCAGTATGTTGTTACAGGCTGCTGGGGTTTTTTTCTTTTTTTTTTTTTTAAGATTTTATTTATTTATTTGAGAGACAGAGAAAGTGAGAGAGAGCATGAGAGGAGAGAAGGTCAGAGGAAGAAGCAGACTCCCCATGGAGCTGGGAGCCCGATGTGGGACTCGATCCCGGAACTCAAGGATCATGACCTGAGCCGAAGGCAGTTGCTCAACCAACTGAGCCACCCAGGCGCCCCTTTTTTTCTTTTTTAAAAAATTTATTTAAATTCAATTTATTAACATATAGTGTATTATTAGTTTCAGAGGTAGAGTTCAGTGATTCCTCAGTCTTATATAACACCAAGTGCTCATTACATCCCATGCCTTCCTTAATGTCCATCACCCAATTACCCTATCTTCCCGTCCCACCCCTCCAGCAACCCTCAGTTTGTTTCCTATGATATACGGTTTGTTACCCTCTCTGATTTTGTCTTTTTTTTTTAATTTTTTATTAACATATCATGTACTATTTGCCCCAGGGTACATGTCTGTGAATCATCAGGCTTACACATTTCACAGCATTTGCCATAGCACAGACCCTCCCCAATGTCCATAACCCTACCCTCCCACCTCCCAGCCACCCTTAGTTTGTTTCGTGAGTTTAAGAATCTCTTATGGTTGGGCGCCTGGGTGGCTCAGTTGGTTGAGCAACTGCCTTCGGCTCAGGTCATGATCCTTGAGTTCCGGGATCGAGTCCCACATCGGGCTCCCAGCTTCACGGGGAGTCTGCTTCTTCCTCTGACCTTCTCTCCTCTTATGCTCTCTCTCACTTTCTCTGTCTCTCAAATAAATAAATAAATAATCTAAAAAAAAAAGAAGAGTCTCTTGTGGTTTGTCTCCTTCCCCATCCCATCTTGTTTCATTTCTCTTCTTTCCCCCACGACCCCCTGCCCTGCCTCTCAAATTCTTCATATCAGAGCGATCATGTGATAACTGTCTTTCTCTGACTGACTTATTTCACTTAGCATAATACCCTCTAGTTCCATCCACGTTGTTGCAAATGGCAAGATTTCATTTCTCTTGATGGCTGCATAGTATTCCATTGTATATATATATCACATCTTCTTTATCCATTCATCTGTTGATGGACATCTAGGTTCTTTCCATAGTTTGGCTATTGTGGACATTGCTGCTATAAACATTTGGGTGCGTGTGACCCTTCGGATCACTACATTTGTATCTTGAGGGTAAATACCCAGTAGTGCAATTGCTGGGTCATAGGGTAGCTCTATTTTCAACATTTTGAGGAACCTCCATACAGTTTTCCAGAGTGGTTGTACCAGCTTGCATTCCCACCAACAGTGTAGGAGGGTTCCCCTTTCTCTACATCCTCACCAACATCTGTTGTTCCCTGACTTGCTAATTTTAGCCATTCTGACTTGTGTGAGGTGCTATCTCACTGTGGTTTTGATTTGTATTTCTCTGATGCCGAGTGATGTT
>CM052800.1:136297349-136355824 GCA_028533885.1 Nasua narica | reverse complement strand
GTTATGTTTCTTAAATTCCACATATGAGTGAAATCATATAATTGTCTTTTTCTGACTGAGTTTTTTCACTTAGACTAATACCCTCTGGTTCCATCCATGTTATTGCAAATGGCAATATTTCATTTTTTATGGCTAATATTCCATTGTATCTGTGTATACCACATCTTCTTTATCCATTCATCTGTTGATGGATATCTGGGCTCTTTCCATAGTTTGGCTATTGTGGACACTGCTGCTATAAACATTGGGGTGCACATGCCCCTTAGAATTACCACATTTGCATCTTTGGGGTAAATACCTAGTAATATAATTGCAGGGTTGTAGGGAAGCTCTATTTTCAACTTCCTGAGGAGTATCCATACTGTTTTCTAGAGTAGCTACATCAGCTTGCACTCCCACCAACAGTGTGAGAGGGTTCCCCTTTCTCCACATCCTCGCCAACATCTGTTGTTTCCTAACTTGTTTATTTTAGCCCTTCTCACTGGTGTGAGGTGCTATCTCACTGTGGTTTCAATTTATATTTCCCTGATGCTGAGTGATGTTGAGCATTTTTTCATGTGTCTGTTGGCCATTTGCATGTCGTCTTTGGAGAAATGTCTGTTCATGTTTTCTGCCCATTTCTTGATTGGATTATTTGTTCTTTGGGTGTTGAGTTTGAGAAGTTCTTTATAGATTTTGATACTAGCCCTTTATCTTATAAGACATTTGCAAATATTTTCTCCCATTTTGTCAGTTGTCTTTTGGTTTTGTCAACTGTTTTCTTTGCTGTGCAAAAGCTTTTTTATCTTGATGAAGTCCCAATTCTTAATTTTTGCTTTTGTTTTCCTTGCCTTTAGACATATGTCTAGCAAAAAGTTGCTGTGGCTGAGGTTGAAGAGGTTGTTGCCTGTGTTCTCCTCTAGGATTTTGATGGATTCCTGTCTCACATTTGGGTTTTTCATACATTTTGAGTCTATTTTTATGTATGGTATAAGAGAATGGTCCAGTTTCATTCTTCTGCATGTAGCTTTCTAATTTTCCCAACACCATTTGTTGAAGAGACTTTTTTCCATTGAATATTCTTGCCTCCTTTGTTGAAGATTAATTGACCATAGAGTTGAGGGTCCATTTCTGGGTTCTCCGTTCTGTTCCATTGATTTATGTGTCTGTTTTTGTGCCAGTACCATACTGTCTAATGATTAGAGTTTTGTGATATAGCTCGAGGTCCAGAATTGTGATTCCACCAGCTTTGGTTTTCTTTTTCAATATTCTCTTGGCTATTTGTGGTCTTTCTGGCTCCATACAAATTTTAGGATTGTTTGTTCCAGCTCTATGAAAAAAGTTGATGTTATTTTGATAGGAATTGCATTACATGTATAGATTGCTCTAGGTAGCATAGATATTTTAACAATATTTGTTCTTCATGAGCATAGAACATTTTCCTATTTCTTGTGTCTTCCTCAAGTTCTTTCATGAGTGTTCTATAGTTTTCAGAGTACAGATCTTTTACCTTATTGGTTAGATTTATTCCTAGGTATCTTATGATTTTTGGTGCAATTGTAAATGGGATCGATTCCTTAATTTCTCTTTCTTTAGTCACATTGTTAGTGTATAGAAATGCAGCTGATTTCTATGCATTGATTTTGTATTCTGCCATACTGCTGAATTGCTGTATGAGTTCTAGCAACTTGGGGGTAGATTCTTTTGGGTTTTCCACATAAAGTATGTCATCTGCGAAGAGTGAGAGTTTGACTTCTTTGCTAATTTGAATACCTTTTATTTCTCTTTGTTGTCTGATTACTGAGGCTAGGACTTCTAGTACTATGTTGAACAAGAGTGGTGAGAGTGGACATCCCCTTGTGTTCCTGACCTTAGGGAAAAAGCTCTCAATTTTTATTTTGATCTGATTAGATTTTAGTTCTTTATGTCTCCAGAAAAGCATTTTCTAGAGTCTTCTATGCTTTTTTTCAACCCCAGCTAATATCTTTATAGTCATTTTTCTGAACTTCAGCCCTGATATTTACTTACATTCATACTGA
The DNA here is from genome assembly GCA_028533885.1 of Nasua narica. Taxonomy (NCBI): domain Eukaryota; kingdom Metazoa; phylum Chordata; class Mammalia; order Carnivora; family Procyonidae; genus Nasua; species Nasua narica. Next base: position 136,353,806 of record CM052800.1, on the reverse strand, counting down.
TTAGGTCCCTGGCAATCAGTACTGCCTCTTGTTCTCTTTTTTGAGGTGCATTTTTCCATCTTGTCTTTCTGTGCAGAGAAGAATACATGAATGAGAGAACCAAATACTACCATAGCAGCAATGGCCCCAGAGAATTATACACTGAACAAATCAGAAAAGACCAGAAACCAAAAAGAAGAAGAAGAAAAGAGAGAATATAATCAGACAGGTGAATAAAACAGAGCCATATAATAGATACTGGGTGTATTTTGGTCTGTTCATTAGAAAACTAGATCTGAAAATTGTAAAGAAAGAAAAACTTATATGTATATAGAAAAATAAAATTAAATACAATGCAAGGATAGAATGTAACTCTAAAAATGAAAATTAAAAAAGACTTAAAAAAAAGAAAGAATATAATCAAAAGACAGGTGAACAGAACATAGAAATATCCTAGATTCTGGGTGTACTTTGGTCTGTTTTCTAGAAGAAACTACATCCCAAGACTGTAAAGAAAGAAAAACTTATATATGTACAAAAATAAAATTAAATTCAATGAAAGGATAATATGTAATTGTAAAAATGAAAATAAAAAACTTGATAAAAAGAGTTGATAAAATAAGAAAGTAGTTGAAAAGGAAAAAGAAAAATATTAAAATGGATAGACTAAAGAATCTAGGGGGAAAAACCCCACAAATTTTATATACTATCTTCCTCTAGCACTGGAATTTTGCAGTTCTCTATGATCCAGAAACTTGGTCTTGGCTGGATATTCTGGCTGATCTTCTGGGGGGAAGGGCCCGTTGCACTGATTCTCAGGTGTCTTTGCCCCAGGCAGAAATGTACCACCCCTGCCAGGTGCCAGGCTAAATAAGTGGCTCCAGTTGGCTCTCTGTGGCTTTTGTTCCCTGAAGGCTTTTTACGCAGCTTTAGAGGATGAGAATGAAAATGGCGGCCTCCCAATCTCTAGCACCCAAGCCGAAAGCTCACGCCACCCATGCCTCAGTACACCCTCACAGAAAATCAATCAATCACTCCTGTCTTCCTGGCTTGTGCCACACTCTGTGTTCACCCAGCCTATGAGGGAGCTTTTCTATTTCAGGCACACGACCCCACTTTGAGTCTCAAACTCTGCAGACTCCTGTGGCATGCGGCTACACTGCTCCTCCCTGTAGAGGGGATGGTCTCCCTGCCATTCTGCCACTTGTTGGGCCTCTGCTTGGAGAGCAGTCGCCCAATCATGCCACCTGCGAGGTTTATAGCAACCCCGAGCTGAGAGCCCACTCCTGGGTCCCCTGATTGCAGCTGGCTTCCCCGCTCTGATGCCTGGAAACTATGCCACACTCAGGCACCCCCGGTCTTCTTGTGACCCTAGGGATCCTGAGACCACTCTGTCCCACCTAGCATTCCACCCTACTTCGCTTTCAGAAGGGGTGTATCATGTCATGCAGATGACAAGTCCAAAACCTTAACAACTAACTGGATGGAAGCTGCCTCCCTTTGCCAGAGGCTGCGTCCAGCCAAATAACCAGCCACAGGGACTTATAGCTTAAAGATTTATACCCCAAAGGTAGAGAGTGTGTCAGCGCTTGCTGGGTAGCTTCGAATGCAGTCTGTTTGTTGGGGCCCAAAGTATCCTGACATAAGGTTAAATACTCAGAAAGGGATTCACTTTTTCCAATACTCACGGAGTCCATGAAGGATCTGGGCATCTTTCAATGGTGGTGGTGGTGGTAGGACTGAAGACACAGCAGGTTTTTCCCTAACTGCTGGGAACTGAGCATTGTAAATCTGCCCACATAGTCCTAAGGCATTTACTTGGAGAGCTAGCTCTTGAATTTTGTCAGGACTTATCAGCTTCACCTCCTGCCAGAAAAACAATAATATCACAATCAAAGCCATGGAGACTGATGTTTCTTACTTGCCAACCAGTAAGACATCATCCCTGTAATGAAAACTTTGGATACATAGGTGGCGCATTTGCATTAAATTCTGACCCACCCACCAGTGGCAAGTGGCAGGAAATTTAGATTCTCCTGAAGGAATACTGCAAATACATATTGGAGGCCTTGGAATATGAACAGGAACTGTTCTTGATTCTTAGGTGCCAGTGGGACCACCCTCCTCCTTCAGGACCAGATAGGATATTAACTTGGACACCCATATTCAACAAAGCCATCACATTTCTAGTTCCTCCCTTTCCCCAAAACCCTAGTATCCTTGGACTGGAGTATATGGCCTCTTCTCTATTTTATTAAAATATAGTTGACATCCAGTGTTATATTAGTTTCAGGTGTACAACATAGTGATTCCACAGTTCTGTACATTACTCAATGCTCGTCATAAGTATAGCTATCATCTGTCACCATACATTGTTATTACAATATTATTGGCTCTATTCCTTATGCTGTACTTATCACATCTGTGACTTATTTATTTTATAACTGAAAGTGTATACTTCTTAATCCCCTTCATCTCTTTTGCCCATCTCCCCTACCTCCCCTCTGACAACCACCAGTTTGTTCTCTGTATTTATGAGTCTGTTTCTGTATTTTTGTTTGTTCATTTGTTTTGTTTTTTAGATTCCACACACAAGTGAAATAATATGGTATCTGTCCTTCTCTATCTGACTTATTTCATTTAGCATAATATCCTGTAGGTCCATCCATGTTGTTGTGAATGGCAAGATCTTATTCTTTTTTATGGCTGAGTAATATTCCATTATATGTATATACAACCACCGCCTCTAGTTGTTTTTCTCCTTAGAGTGATTGAAAAGGAGGTACAGGAGGAGGAAGAAATCAAGGGTCATGAAGGTAGAGAGTGGCTATTATAGACAATGTTTATGTCTCCCCCAAATTCACATGTTAAAGCCTTAACTCCCAGTGTGAAGATATTTGGAGATGGGGCCTTTGGGAGGTATTTAGTTTTAGATAAGGTCATGAGGGAGGAGCCCCATAATGGGATTAGCATCCTGATAAGATGAAGAAGAGAGACCAGAGCTCTCTTTCTTTCTCTGTGGGCTATATAAAGACACAGTGAAAAGGCAATCATCTGCAAGCCAAGAAAAGAGCTTTTAATCAGCCTTCACTTTGATCTTGGACTTCCCAGCCTCCAGGATTGTGAGAAATAAACTTCTGTTGTTGAAGCTACCCAGTCCATGGCATTTTGTTATGCCAGCCTGAGCAGACTAATACAGTGGCTCTGTCCATTAAACAAAGCTTTTCATTTCCTTCCAGTTTCAAACAACACGGCAGTGTCTCCTCACTCCATCCAATGAACTTCATTGCTTTTGGCCCTCGCAGTGCTCTATGTTAGGCAGTGACACCCTCATTTGTCACAGCCTTGGGAATCCTTGACTGTGCAGCCACAGCCACATTGTTTTCTGAGATTGTGGGGTTTGTATCCTCTTTTGACTTGAGCGTGGGTCACTTTGATCTGGTACAACCATTTCCCTGTTACTAAGACAACAGCTCATGTTCTCATCTTGTATGATGGGGTGGACTTACGGCTCACCATCAGATTGGCAAGAAAATCCTCCATTTGGAGGATAATTAGCAACAAACAGGGAGCTGTCATTTGGGCAGCTATCTTTGAACCTGTCTCTTACCTGTAATATCCTTCCCAATTTCCCCTCATGATCAGGAAATAAAGCAGAATACTCCAGAATGACTCTGAGATGGATAAAATGATGAAGCCTTTCTGCCTTCAATGCATCTAAGAAATAGCAGAACAATGCCTTTTAGGGACTTTTTAAAATTAAACTTTATCTTAAGGTAATTGTAGATTCACATGTAGTTCTAGGATGTTAATATAGAGAGATCCTATATATCCTTTACTCAATTTTTCCCCATGATACAATCTTGCAAAACTATAGTTCAATATCACAACTGAGATTCTGACATCCATACAATTAAGGCAGAACATTTCCATCATCACCCGGATCTCTCATATTGCCTCTTTATAGCCAGAAGTATCTTTTTATGCTTCTCAGTTCTCAAAATATACTTTCTTAGCTAACCCGTTCCTTCATTTTATCTGTGAAGAAATAGGGTTTAAGTAACCCATCTTCTCAATTTTAAGGTAAATTGGTGAGCTAGCTAATTAGACTGTTTGCCACAGACCAAAGGGATAAGGTGGTTTATACTTAACAGGAAAATATTTTATATTTTATTTTTGTAAATATAAATAAAATAGCTCATCACAGAACATTTAGAAAGGACAGTAACGAAGAAGTGGGAAAAAGTCTTTTGCTGCCCAGAGGCAAAAAAGTGCTTACCAATTTAATGTACTTACCTTCAATCTTTTTTCTTTGCTGAGAGGACACACAGACACATACACACACACACACTCACGAGAGAGAGACAGAGAGGATTATTGCTCATCTATCTACATATCCATATATCTATGTATAATATATCTATGTATAAATACATTTTGTTATATTCTGGAAACCAATCATATCAGTGAAAGAGACAATTCTTATGCCCTTTTACGCTCAGCTTTTCTATAGAAAGACAAAGGATGGGGGTAGCAGGTTTTAGGGGTAGGTTGCCAAATCTCCAAGACTATGACCTTATTACAGTTACCCTACACAATAGGCACACAGACTGTCCATCAGCCAGGAGCTTCTGAAGGGGCAGAAGGAGGAGCAAGCCCACTAGCTTGGGGGTTTGGCCAACAACCAGAAGGAGACTGGAAAGCTGAGAAAGTGGTTGCCTATCCCAAGTGGCACATTTTCAATAATTATTAGGTTTACAACTTTAAAAGATGTTAGAAGCAGCAGTGTGAAACATGTGACTGTCTCCTCCAAGGTCAGAATGTGAGTCACTATGAATTACACAGTCAATGGTGGCACTTTTTAATGTACTCACTGCCTCCCATCAACCAAAGGCATTGTCCCTTTGTACCCTCCCTCCTTCAGTGCAGGGCCCTGGCCACAGATCCAGTGGTGAGAGGGGCATTCTACCAAAAGGATCCCAAATGCCAGGGGGCTGATAGGTCAGTGCTGACTCAGACAAGCCTTCCCAGTGAAACCCATAATTACCTTCCACTCTCAGAAAAGAATTTACAAATGTAGTTATTTATGTATGATCCTTTTACACATGATCTCATGTATTTTACTCATGCTAATCCAGTATTTCCCATTAGATTTTATGCTTCCTATGAGATTTTAATTATAAGAAAAATCCTCTTATATGGGTGTCATTACAAATAAATTATTGGCATTAAAAAAAAAAACAAACCTTGTTAACCATATGTGATCATGAGGGTAAAAAAAGTGTCCATTTGGGCGCCTGGGTGGCTCAGTTGGTTGAGCAACTGCCTTTGGCTCGGGTCATGATCCCGGAGTCCCGGGATCGAGTCCCATATCGGACTCCCGGCTCTGCGGGAAGTCTGCTTCTCCCTCTGACTTTCTCCCCTCTCATTCTCAGTCTTTCGCTCTCTAATAAATAAATAAAAAATCTTAAAAAAAAAAAAAAGTGTCCATTCATACAATAAGACAATTCTCTTTTTAAGAATTTTTTTCATTTAATTCATGAGTAAGGCTGGGAATCAATTAAATTTTAAGTACTGAGACAGGGATATGATTTCTAATAATAAAACAAAATAATTTGAATGTATTCTAGAGTAATTCTCATAGGATTTTATTCAAAAGCTCTCATGGAACCTAATATAACTATGGGGGTTTATGGACATTTATGAGCACCAATTTCATCATCTGTAAAATGAGGGTAATCCATGCCAACCTCATAGCGATGTCTTGATACAATAACGGAAGCTTGTCGCGGGTGTCATTCTAGGAGCTCCAAGGACAAGAGGCTTCCCAGTGTCCTGGCATCCCCAAGGAGTGCTGCTGGTGAAAATCTCACCTTCTCTCATGGAATCTGCTTCTTAGTCAGGAACACAGGGCTAAATTGAGTTATAAACTGACCATCATAACCAGCTGGGTATGAGCAAGTCTCCGACTCTCCGGGCCTCACTTTAGCTACAAAATGAACTCAGAGGAGAGATAGGGAATCATCAGACTACATCAGAGGTTTTTGCCTCTCCTTCCCTCTCCTGTGGAACCAATCAAATCAGAATCTGTGGGGGCACAGCAGGATTAGTGATTTCTGAGGCTCCTCAGGTGATTCCTCTATGTAGCCAAGATTGAGAACCACTAGACTAGCTAAGTCAGCATGCAACTCAAAATTTCAATGATTCTAAGTGAAATATTTGATGGTATTCTGAAAAATGAGGTACTACTAATGTTATTGTTGTTGTGGGCCCATTACATTTCAACCCAAGGACCACAGTATTCTCCATGGGGGGAGGATGCCAGAAATGGGGTCTAGGAGAGGATAAAATTCTTCATAGAGGGATTGTGCCTCACATTGTCCTCAAACCTACTGCAACCAGTATTATCTCTGACCAAGATTTCAATAGGAATCTCTCTCATAAAAATTTGTGAGTAATGATGCTGATGCTAGAGTGTGGCCTTGGGAAATTAATCTCATCTTATTGGCCCTCATTCTCCTGTTATAGGAGGGTGTTCAAATTATGCAGCTCAGGATTCACTCCAGTCTCCCCTTTAATGGTTCCAGGGCATTGTTTTATTCACACAAGGTAACTAAATATGTATGACAATAATACTTCTCTAGAAGAAGACATAGAAATGTGTCTGGTAATGTCAGTACTTTTTTTAAAAAAGATTTTATTTATTTATTTGACAGAGAGAGAGAGAGAGCACAAGCAGGGGGGACAGTGGGGAGAGAGAGGGAGAAGCAGACTCCCTGCCGAGCAGGGAGCCCGATGCGGGGCTCGATCCCAGGACCCTGGATCATGACCAGAGCCAAAGGTAACCACCTAACCATCTGAGCCACTCAGGTGCCCCTAATTCCAATACTTTAAAAGGAAGTCAGAACCTTTGCTATTCAATTCTAGAGGCAATTTTTTAAAAGATTTTACTTGAGAAAGAGAGAGAGAGAGAGAGAGAGAGCACAAGTGGGGTGAGAGGCAGAGGGAGAAGCAGGCTCTCCACTGAGCAAGAAACCCGATGCAGTACTTGATCCCGGGACTCTGCCAAAGGCAGATGTTTAACCAATTGAGCCACCCAGGCATCCCTGGAGACAATTTTTAAGAAGAGATTTTACTTTGCATATTTAGAAAGGAATGTTGACTCTTATTTAAAGTAGGCAGACACCCTGGAGATAGGTGTCATATATGTGGCTTTTGTACATCAAGAAGTTATTATTCATGTAATTTAATCGCAGCTTTTATGCTTTGTTTTGAACCCTGTGATGCTGGAAGTCTTGCTTATTGAAATCTTGTATGCAAAACAGCCAAGACTATATAACATCTGCAAGAATAATGAATTCATAAATCCCAATAAAACATAACATTCTATCAAGAGCAAGCTGTAGCTCAGAATTATGTTTCTGTTGATAAGTTATAACCATATTTGAGTTATTACTTGAATATTAAACAGGAAATTAACAGTTTTGAAGTCTGTTTTTATGTGTGTAAATTTTGATAGGACATAAAGATTCTATATTGATTAAACTTTATCCAGCTTCCTTGATAGCTTTTCTATACAATATACACAATGAATAATACTTCCTTTTTTTAGCTAAATTAATATATGCTTATATTTTTCAGTTGTTGAGAGTTTCTTTCTCCCTTTTCTACATTATTTTATGTAGAGTGGGCTATTAATAATGAAACTTAAATAGGCTGTAAACTATTGGGACATGGGTGTGCCCAAACTATTGGAGAAAGAAGCTGTTTGTAGAAACAGATAAGGCTTTGGAGATACACCCATATATCTATAAATATATATATTTTTCTGTGTCTCCTATTCTCTTTCCAGGATTTAAGATAGCTTATAAAGAAATGTATAATATACCAAGATCATGTTAATCAAATGTAGGCAAAAACAGGTTGCAAGAGAAAAAATTGATAGAGATATAAAATAGGAAAGAAGTTAATGTAAGAATATATACCATGATTTTCTGTATACTTATGCTAAATGCTAAACTTAAGCAACAAATTTAATTCTAAGCTTTCTACCAGTGCACAGAGAGAAACGCGATCAGTTACACAATTCATAGTTCATAAAAAACACAAACTAGTTGCTTGTGAGAAATGTATCTATTTCTAATATTAAGAATAGAGCATAAACTTCTCCAATGGTCTCTAACTAATAGGGTATAATATAATAAAATGAGCATAAATCTTAACAAAAAGGGGTTGTAGGGTACTTTTAGTACAGTAAGTAGCAGTATTTGGAGCACCCGAGTAAAGGGAATATCTTTAACTCTGTTCTCTTTTGTTGATGTGTCTGCAACCATGTCACACATGCATTGGGACTATTCGAGATATAATATGAAAGAAGAAAAGAGGAAACTTAACCTATATTAGGGGCTCACTGTGGGCCAGACACCTTTTATATGTTATCTTATTTAACCTGAACAAGGTTTTTTACATGGTATTTCATTTAACCTCCAATAACACTTCAAGGCACTCCTATTTTACAGATGTGGAAACAGAGATAACTTGAACTATGTCATCAAACTAGTTGGTAGAAATTACTGCTTTCGGGAACAAATTTCAAGTCCAAGTTACTTCCTCAGAGTATATTACTATTTTGTGTAAAAGTCTGTGACCTGAAGAGGCCTCTTATTTATATTAACTGCCTCAAGAATATTAATAAAACTTCATTTCAACCAATTTCTGAAGTGCCATGCTGGACACCCAAGGGAAACCAGAGGGAACTTAATATAGTCCCTTTTCCAAATATGGAGCTCAACCTTGGTCAGTTATTCCTTGTGACATTTTGATTAGGTGAGTACATATTTCAAATAAATATGAGAATTCTGCTACAAAGTTTTGTGCCCACAATTCAAGACATTATTTTGTGGTTTATTCCTTACTTTAAAGACTATATTGTATTTTGTAACAGCTTTTAGCTAAAATCATGAATTAGTTGACCATTTTAAAATTTTAAATCTTTAAAATTAAAAGCTCTACATTATAAATTAATTCCCAGAAAGAGGAATAGACAATGAAACAAGATCTAAAATACATATGCTATAACTCAGGGACCCCTTCAGAACTAATCTCTCCTTTTCTATGATGCTTCACCTTCTACTCTGTAATAGAGCATAAAATCCATACAGAATTGCTCTTTTTTTTTTCTTTAAGAGAGGAAGGGTGGGGAAGAGCAGAAGGAGGGGAGACAATCTTAAGCAGGCTCCACATCCAGTGTGGAGCTCCATGTGGGGCTCAATTCACAACCCTGAGATCATGACCGGAGCTGAAATCAAGTCAGTCACTTAACCAACTGAGCCACCCAGGCACCTCCCGAGTTGCTTCTTTGAGCAATTTCAAGATGAAAGATTGAAAGGTTGACCATCCAGAGATTGGCATAGATATGAATGACAGATTCCAAAGTGACTAGGTATTTCCTTGGAAAACAAAGGCATGGTCTCCACAAGTAGAAAATACGACGTGTAAGACCTCCTGAAGGCGGGGGCAGGCAGGGAGCAGAGTGAACGCACTGTTCAGAGAAAAAATTTAAAGAGATATGAGTACAGGAGTCTAGAAGACAGACTCCAAGTCTGTGAGAAGCAGCAGTGGGTAGCGTATGGAAGAATGGCAGACATACAGTTGGCCCTTAAATAACACAGGTTTGAACTATTTGAGTCCACTTATAGGCAGATTTTTTATATAAATACTGTAGAGTACCATACATGTATTTGCTCTTGCTTATGATTTTCTTAATAAGGTTCTCTTTTCTCTAACTTATTTTATTGTACGAATACAGTATGTAATACATATAGCATATAAATTATGTGTTACTCAACAGTTTATATTATTGGTAAGTCTCCCAGTCAACAGTAGGCTATTAGTAGTTAAGGTTTTGGGTAGTTATAAGTTATACACAGATTTTTGACTGTACAGGGGTTGGTGTCCTTAACTCCAATATTGTTTAAGGGTCAACCGTACTGTTGGGGGTTGGGAATTGAAGAAGGAGAAGCTAAAATCTGAAAAACAGACATTTATTCCATGTCTGATCTGGAGAAAAACCCAAGAGTATTCATCCTATTCAAGCCAGTTTTTCTGCTCTCATGAATATCTTTAGGTCAGCTTTAATCAGATACATTCCATTCTAATTGTCCTAAGTTTCGATGTTCTAAGAAGCATTTTTGTGTGTCAAGAAAAAAATCAACTCATTTTTAAAAACTCATTGTGGTTCCATCAGACTACAACATTTGGAGTTTGGAAGTAATAATGGCGACCAGCTTATGCAGCTAATTGGTTGATGATCTCTTCCAGAGTGATGTCAAGGAAGGACATGACCAGCCACAAATACTGCATTTGGCAGTGCAAGGAGCCGTGACTGCCAAAAGGTGCTATTTGTTGAAGCATGAAACCAAACTAGGGGAAGATAAAAGGAGCTTAGTCTTTTTAAAAATCGTATTGTTTTTCATTAATGAGCTCTTTTTAATTAAGTGCTCTTAATCAAGAATGCTTTTCTCAACTAGTTTTAAGTTTCGATTTTCAGGTAAGAACTTTCCTGTGCCAAATGTAAAAGTTATCTGATGAGACTCAATAACTTTTATTGACATGCTAGTGATAATTTATAATTTTAATTGCTTTTGTCTAATTAATACAAGATACAAACGTTATACTGAAGATAAAATTTATTTTCTAGAGTTTCCACAGGCTATAAAGGATTTCTTTATTAATCCATTCATCAAACATTTACTGAATACCTACTGTAAGCCATGCATGGAGCCAGACATTAGAAATGCAAAGATGAGTAAGATATAATCATTGCCTTAAGAACCTCACTAAGTCTTTAGGGAAGGAATATTAAATCAGTAATTTTTATGCCATATAGGAAGTGCAAAATCTTGCAATACACATAGCGTTAAGGCATTCACAGGAGTGGGGGAATTAGCACGCCTTGGAATAGTAGGAGAGCAAAAGTCAAAGAAGATTGAAGTGGCCATTAGTAGATGGAAACTCAATACCTGAATGTACCATATAAATTAAAACAGATAACCAAGCCAGCATGTGCCAAACTGTAGTCATCTTTATGCCAATTTAATAATTGTTAACTTGTGTATCATCTATACCACTGTTTACATAACATTATTCTTTTAAATGGCTCATTTTAAAAAATTAAATTCAGGGGTGCCTAGGTGGCTCAGTCAATTAAGCATCTGACTCTTGATCTCAGCTCAGGTCTTGATCTTCGGGTTGTGAGTTCAACACTCCATGTTGGGCATGGAGTCTACTTAAAAAAATAATAATAATATAGATAGATAGATAGATAAATTAAATTTAGTCTTTGGTGTGCTAGTTACATTTCCCAACAACTTTTGTAGTGGACAGTGTTTCCCTCAGATCACTTTTGCACATTTTCTGTGCTCGGTAGGATTTGGTGTGCTTTGGATTCTGACGGTCAACACATATGACTTTTCTTTGACCAGTTGCCCTAGAGAAGACCAGAGCCACTTTGTCCACACATGCTGAGTCCCCAAACCAGGGAATTTCTATCCTTGGAGTGGCATTTAACCAATGCCTGAGAGATATGGGAGTATGAATGTCCTGTTTCCTTACCTTGGATTTGGACAAGTTGTCAGAATTCCCCTGGGAGATCAGGATGAAGCTACCCTTTGCAAAATTGTGCCTTCAACTCTACCCTTAGTGCTAGCTTCCCCCAGAGGCACTTCCTTAATAAATCACCTGCACACAAATCTTTGTCTTGGGATAAATGCTTCTGATGAACTTGATTTAAGACAGTATAAAACTCTGGGGTGCCTGGGTGGCTCAGTGGGTTAGAGCCACAGCCTTTGGCTCAGGTCATGATCTCAGGGTCCTGAGATCCAGCCCCACATCGGAATCTCTGCTCAGCGGAAGCTTGAGCTTCCGCTCAAAGCTTGCTTACCCCCCTCTCTCTCTGCCTGCCTCTCTGCCTACTTGTGATCTTTCCCTTTCTCTCTCTCTCTCTCTGTCAAATAAATAAATAAAATCTTAAAAAAAAAAAAAAAAACACCCTTCCAGGGTGCCTTGGTGGTTCATTTGGTTGGGTGGCTGCATTCAGCTCAGGTCATGATCTCAGGGTCCTCGGATCAAGCCCCACATCAGGCTCTCTGCTCAGTGGGGAGTCTGCTTCCCCCTCTCTTTCCCTCTCTTTCTCAAATAAATAAATAAAATATTTTTCCCCCAAATATGTTTATTTTATTTTTTCAGTGTTACAAGATTGATTGTTCATGCACCACACCCAGTGCTCCATGCAATATGTGCCCTTCTCAATACCCACCACCAGGCTCGCCCAACCCACCACCCCCTCCCCTCCAATAAATAAAATCATATATATATTTAAAAAAAAAGCCCTCCCCCTAAAAGGAAAGATGTTCATTCTTATACTCAGAAAATACCTTGGCTACCTATCTCAGTGACATATACAGCATGGGGAACGCCAATCTGACACTGTTACATGTTAAATTCAGCTAAAGAGAAAACTCATGTAGTCACAATGGCAGATACTTTACATCCTTCTCCAAGAACAGGCTATTTAGTGAGACTGATTCTCTTGTTAGAAACAGTCTTACTTTTTAGCTTTCCCAACTCTATTCATTTGCTCGTCCTTTACCTACCTGTTTCCATCTTCTGCTAGCCCTCAGCCCAGAGGTCCTGCCTGTTTCAGGCTGTACCTGTTTGATTCTCCACTCCATACAATGAATCCCATTTGCACGTACTGACTGTTCTTTAAATTGGAAAATGAATTTATTAAAAATGCCTTTTAAAAAATGTATAAATTCTCCTTTGCCAAGCTTTAATAATTTTTATGAATTATAATTTATTCCTTGTCATTTTTAATGGTATAGCTATCCCAAATCATTATAATATGTATTTGTATTTGTTTACTCATTCTCTGTTACTCCCACTAGAAGCTAAGCTCTCAAGAATAGGACTTTGCTTACCTTATTAGTTCTATATCCCAATACCTAAAACAGGTCCAGCACATAAAAAGCATTCAAATATTTGTTGAGTCAATTGTGTAGAATTTTTCAACAACATAATTCCAAATTAAATTCCGTATTCTAATTCCTTCTGTGTTTAGTGAACACACTGATAGGTATCTATCATGTTTGTGTAGGTGCCAGTGACTCTTTCATTAAATAAAAAATATAAGAAGGTAGACCATTCCTAATCTATCTTGGTCATCTTTAAGGATCTAGAGTCTTTGGTAAATCGACATTATATTCAATGTATATTAATAATAGATCAGATGGTAGAGTCCAGCTTGTCTGCACTACTAGTGCAGGTGATTTTTCCTTATTCCATTGATATGGATAGTCAGAGAGGGAAGTGAAAAACACATAGGATGATCTCTCAGAAAATCTGAGTCTACCTTAGCCTTGGTCTTATGCACATCACGGATGTGCTAAGCCTCCCTTTCCTCTTTAATAAAATGAGGATAATAATAAACTCCTTCAATCTCATAGGATTGTTATAAATATTAAATCTGTAAATTGATGTAAAAGCCAGTAATGTAAATTGTTAGTTATTATACAGTTAAAAATAATTATGAATTTTCCCCTAGAATTTCACACAAAATCTACACACAAACTGTCTCCCCATAGTTCATGCACATCCTTAAACTCATAAACATATTTGAAACTTAAGCAGAAATTGGATAAGAATAGTATAACTAAAATTAGAAATTTAATTGGATAAGATTAAATTTAATAAAAATTAAATTTGTTGAGAAATTCGATAAGTAAAGAATAGTATAACTAAAATTAAAAATTATTTACAACCAAGTTTTGGCAGGGATGTGGAGCAACTGGAATACTTACAGTACTGGGAAGTATGAATTGGTAAATCATTTTGGAAAACTGTTTATCCCTGTTTACTAAAACTGAATATATATATATATATATATATATATATATACACACACACTAAATATATATATACACTAAAATATAAAATATATGTACTTATATAAATATGTATACTAAAATTATATATATTAAAACTGAAAATATATATTCTCAACTCAAATATATATAAATATATATTATATATATAACTCAAAAATTCCATTTCTACGTACATACTTAATAGAAATTCATATATATCCCACCAAAAGATATGTAGACAAGTGGTTACTATAGCTCTATTCTAAATATCCAAACATAAAAACAGTAGAACAGATAAAAAAATTTGTGAAATATTTTAAAGATTTTATTTATTTATTTGAGAGATAGAGCGAGAGAACACATGCACAAGCGGGGGCGGGGAGGGCAGAGGGAGAGGGAGAGGGAGAAGCAGACTCTCTGCTGAGCAGGGAGCTGGATGCAGGACTTGATCCCAGGACCCCAAGACTATGACCTGAGCCAAAGGCAGACAATCAACTGACTGAGTCACCTTGGTGCCCCTGGAATATCCTAATAGCAGAAAAAAAACAATGGGAATGAACAAAGTCAACGAACAAAGTGCAACAACATGGATGAATTTTACAAACACAATGGTGGGTGAAGAGTCAGACACCAAAGAGTAGTATATACTATATGATTCTATTTATATACAGTTCAAAAACATATCTGTGATGCTGGAAGAAAAGATGGAGGTTACTTGTGAGAGGTAATAATAGAACTGGAATATGGGGGTACTAGAAATGTTCTCTTTCTTTATCTATATGCTGGCTGCATGAGTATATTTTTTTAAAAGATTTTATTTATTTATTTATTTGACAGAGAGAGACACAGAGAAAGAGAGAACACAAGCAGAGGGAGTGGGAGAGGGAGAAGCAGGCTTCCCGCAGAGTAGGGAGCCCAACGCAGAACTCAATCCCAGGACCCTGGGATCATGACCTGAGCTGAAGGCAGATGCTTAATGACTGAGCCACCCAGACACACCAGCTTATTGTATTTGAAAAGTAATTGAGCTGAACAATTGTGATTGGAAACTTTCCATATGTATGTTTACATTTCAATACAAGTTCATTTTTTAAAATTTAAATTCAATTAGCCAACATATAGTACATCATTAGTTGTTGATGTAGTGTTCAGTGATTCACTAGTTGCGTATAACACCCAGTGCTCATCCCAACAAGTGCCCTCCGTACTGCCCATCACCCAGTTACCCCATTCCCCACCCACCTCCCCTTCTGCAACTCTCAGTTTGTTTCCTGGAGTCAAGAGTCGCCCATGGTTTGTCTCCCTCTCTGATTCCTTCCCATAGTTTTCCCTCTCTTCCCCTATAATCCTCTGTGCTATTTCTTATATTCCACATATGAGTGAAACCATATGATAATTGTCTTTCTCTAACTGACTTATTTCACTTAGCATAATCTCCTCTAGTTTCATTCATGTCGATGTAAATGGTAGGTATTCATCCTTTCTGATGACTGAGTAATAGTCCATTGTATATATGAACTGCATCTTCTTTATCCATTCAACTGTTGTAGGACATCTTGGCTCCTTCCACAGTTTGGCTATTGTGGACATTGCTGCTATGAACATTTGGGTGCAGGTGTCCCTTTGAATCACTACATCTGTATCTTTGGAGTACATATTCAGTAGTGCAATTGCTGGGTCATAGGGTAGCTCTATTTTTAACATCTTGAGGAACCTCCATACTGTTTTCCAGAGTGGCTGCACCAGCTTGCATCCCCACCAACAGTGTAAGGAGGGATTTCCCTTTTTCCCATCCTCACCAACATTTGTTGTTTCCTGTCTTCTTAATTTTGGCCATTCTAACTGGTATTAGTTGGTATCTCATTGTGGTTTTGATTTGTAATTTCCTGATGCTGAGTGATGTTGAGCATTTTTTCATGTGTCTGTTAGCCATTTGTCTGTCTTCTTTGGAGAAATGTCCATGTCTTCTGCCCATTTTTTGACTGGATTATTTGTTTTTTGGGTGTTGAGTTTGGTAAGTTCTTTGTATATCTTGGATGCCAGCCCTTTACCTGATATGTGATCGGCAAATATTTTCTACCATTCCACAGATTGCCTTTTAGGTTTGTTGACTGTTTCCTTTATCTTGCAGAAGCTTTTTATCCCAATGATGTCCCAGTAGTTCATGTTTTATTTTGCTTCCCTTGCTTTTGGAGATGTGTCTTGCAAGAAGCTGCTGTGGCCAAGGTCAAAGATGTTACTGCCTGTGTTCTCTTCTAGAATTTTGATGGATTCCTGTCTCACATTGAGGTCTTTCATCCATTTTGAGTCTATTTTTGTGTATGGTGTAAGAGAATGGTCCTGTTTCATTCTTCCGAATGTGGCTGTCCAATTTTCCCAGCACCATTTGTTGAAGAGACTATCATTGGATAATCTTTCCTGCTTTGTCGATTAGTTGACCATGGAGTTGAGGGTCCATTTCTGGGCTCTCTATTCTGTTTCATTGATCTATGTGTCTGTTTTTGTGCCAATACCACACTGTCTTGATGATCACCACTTTGAAATATAGCTTGAAGTCAGGCATTGTGATGCCTTCATCTTTGGTTTTCTTTTTCAACATTTCTTTGGTTATTGGGAATCTTTTCTGGCTCCATACAAATTTTAGGATCATTTGTCCCAGCTCTGTGAAAAATGTCGATAGTGTTTTGATAGGGATTGCTTTGAATGTATAGATTTCTATGGGCAGCATAGACGTTTAAACAATGTTTATTCTTCCAATCCATGAGCATGGAATATTTTTCCATTTCTTTGTGTCTTCCTCAATTTCTTTCATGAATGTTCTATAGTTTTCAGAGTATTGATCCTTTACCTCTTTGGTTAGTTTTATTCTTAGATATCTTAGATATCTTTACAATTTACAATTGTAAATGATATCAATTCCTTAATTTCTCTTTCTTTTTTTTTTTAAGATTTTATTTATTTATTTGGAAAGAGAGAGAGTGAGAGAGAGCATGAGAAGGGAGAAGGTCAGAGTGAGAAGCGGACTCCCCATGGAGCTGGGAGCCCAATGCGGGACTCGATCCCGGGACTCCGGGATCATGACCTGAGCTGAAGGCAGTCGCTCAACCAACTGCGCCACCCAGGGGCCCTTAATTTCTCTTTCTTTAGTCACATTGTTAGTGTACAGAACTGCAGCTGATTTCTGGGCATTGATTTTGTATCCTGCCATGTTGTAAATTGCTGTATGAGTTCTAATAACTTGGGGGGTGGAGTCTTTTGGGTTTTCGACATAAATTATCATGTCATCTGTGAAGAGTGACAGTTTGACTTCTTCTTTGCCAATTTGGATGCCTTTTATTTCTTTTTGTTGTGTGATTGCTGACGTTAGGAAGACTTCTAGTACTATGTTGAACAACAGTGGTAAGAGTGGGCATTCCTGTCATGTTCCTGATCTTAGGGAAAAAGCTCTCAGTTTTTCCCTATTGAGAATGATATTTGCTGTGGACTTTCCATAGATGACTTTTATGATATTGAAGTATGTTCCCTCTATCCCTACACTTTGAAGAGTTTTAATCAAGAAAGATGCTGTATTTTGTCAAATGCTTTTCCTGCATCAACTGAGAGGATAATATGGGTTTTGTCCTTTCTTTTAGTAATGTAGCATACCACATTGACTTGCGGATGTTGAACCATTCTTTCATCCCAGGAATAAATCCCACTTGATCCTGGTTAATAATCCTTTTAATGTACTGTTGGATCCTATTGGCTAGTATCTTGGTGAGTACTTTGGGACTCATGTTCATGAGGGATATTGGTCTGTAATTCTTTTTGGTGGGGTGTTTGTCTGGTTTGGGGATCAAGGTAATGCTGGCTTTGTGGAACAAGTTTGGAAGTTTTCCTTCCATTTCTATTTTTGAAATAGCTTCAGTAGAATAGGTATTAATTCCTCTTTAAATGTTTGGCAAAACTTCCCTGGGAAGCCATTTGGTCCTGGACTCTTTGTTGGGAGGTTTTTGATTACTGCTTCAATTTCCTTGCTGGTTATTGAACTGTTTAGATTTTCTTTTTCTTCCTGTTTCAGTTTCAGTAGTTCATACATTTCCAAGAATGCATCCATTTAATCCATATTGTCTATTTGTTGACATATAGTTGCTAATAGTATGTTCTTAAAATTGTCTGAATTTCCTTGGTGTTGGTTGTGATCTCTCCCCTTTCATTCATGATTTTATTAATTTAGGTCCATTCTCTTTACTTTTGAATAAGTCTGCCCAGAGGTTTATTAATCTTATTAATTCTTTCAAAGAATCAGCTTCTAGTTTTGCTAATCTGTTCTATCATTCTCCTGGTTTCTATTTTGTTGATTTCTGCTCTAATCTTTATTATTTCTCATCTCCTGCTTGGTTCGGGCTTTATTTTTTGGTCTTTCTCCATGTCCTTTAGGTGTAAGGTTAGCTTGTGTATTTGAGATTTTTCTAATTTTTTGAGAGAGGCTTATATTACAATGTACTTCCCTCTTAGGAACATCTTTGTTGTATCTCAAAGGTTTCAAACAGATGTGTTTTCATTCTCATTGGTATCTATGAGTTTTTCAAATTCTTCTTTAATTTTCTGGTTGACCCATTCATTCTTTAGTGGATGCTCTTTAACCTCCAAGTGTTTGAGTTCCTTCCAAATTTCCTCTTGTGATTGAGTTCAAATTTCAAAGCATTGTGGTCTGAAAATATGCAGGGATTAATCTCAATATTTTGGTATTGGTTGAGACCCAATTTATGACCCAGTATGGGATCTATTCTGGAAAAAGTTCCATGTGCACTCCAGAAGAATGAGTATTCTGTTGTTTTAGGATGCAATGTTCTATATATATCTATGAAGTCCATCTGGTCCAGCGTGTCATTCAAAGCCCGTGTTTCTTTGTTGATCTGCTTCTCCACTGCTGTGAGTGGCGTGTTGTTGTCCCCTAATATTGTATTATTATCAATGTGTTTCTTTACTTTGGTTATTAATTAGTTGATATAATTGGCTGCTCCCATTTGGGGGGCATAGATATTTACCCTTGCTAGATCTTCTTGTTGGATAGACCCCTTTAACTATGATATAGTGTCCCTCCTCACCTCTTATTACAGTCTTTGGTTTAAAATCTAGTTTGTCTGACATGAGGATTGATACTCCAGCTTTCTTTTGAAGTCAATTAATGTGGTAAATCTTTGGGGTGTTAATCTATTTTTATTGATTTTGGGAGGGGCCCTCTTTGCCTCTTGGACATGAATGCTTGTTTCCTTCCCCAGATTAGGGAAACTAAATTCATGGGACCAGATAAAACGAGGTCCCTTACTATTCCACCATTGTGCCTCCTCCAAAAACAGGTTTACTTAAAGGAGAAAAAATTCAGTGGATGTTTTAAAGAGTAGATTAGACTCAGCAGTGTGTTAAAATACTGGCACATATGATTGTAGTATCTGCCAAGTTCTATGGTGTAAATACTCTTACCATGTTTTATTTCAGGTTATCAGTGTTTTAACAACCAGCCCATAAAAGTCTTAAATATTTAATAATCAGATCTCACAAGCTGGAATGGGCCACTCTAACACACCAAGGAGATAACACTGATGAGAGAATTGACTCTAAGAATGCTTTTTACTTTACAGTTTACTGATGTTCTTTAACTCTAGGTATGCTTTTTTGCCTTATAAGTCCTCAAAAGAAAATTATTATTATTATCACAAAAGATTCAATTTATAGGAATGATATGTGCTAATAATATCACATCAAACTATGCAAAGCAAAATGGACAAAACTACAAGATGAAATGCACAAAGCCATTATTATGGGATATTTTAACACATCTTTCTTAGTAATTGATACAAAATCAATAAAAATCAATAGAGAATAATAGATAAGTGACACTAAGTTAATATTTCACCTTCTGGGCATACAGAACATTGATTTCACATCCGCACAATGCACATTCTTTTAGGCAAAAGCATATCTCAATAAATTTTAGCTAACTGGTATCATATAGGCAAAAACTCAGAAAACTATGGTCTGTGGGCCAAATCCAGCCCACAACTTGTTTTGTAAATAAAGTTTTATTGGAACAAGTCATGCTCATTTGTTTATGTATGGCTGTTTTTGCACTACAATGTCAGAGCTGATTAGTAGCACAAAGACTGGCCCACAAAGTTTAAACTATATGCTATTTGGCTCTATAGAGAAAAATTTTGCCAACTCCTGACAAAGAGCATATTTTCTGACCATAGTACAACAAAATAAAATAAGCAAAGAAGTTTATAAGTTTAAAAACACAATTCTAAGTAACTTATGGGTCAGAAAAGAAATACTAATGGTAAGTCAAAAATAATAAAAGTTGAACAATAAGAAAACTAATATAAATCTTTTAGAAAGCAACTCAACACGTACTTGGAAATATAACAAAAGATGGTTATTTTATATTTTATGAAAAAGGGATCAAGTTATTGAAAGGACATAATAGTCTTTAAGTGTTTATGCATCCAATAATAGAACTTTAAAAGATATTCTTTTAAGAATATCTTTAAAAGATACTCGATATTTCTTATTTTATTTCTTTATTAAACTTTGGGCTTTATTTTTCTTTTCTAATTCCTTTAGGTATAAGATTAGATTGAGTTTTTTCTTGTTTCTTGAAGTAGGTGTATATTGCTATAAAATTTCTTCATAGAACTGCTTTCACTTCATCTCAGAGATTTTTGAACATTGTGTTTCATTTTCATTTGTCTGAATGTATGTTTTATTTTCTTTTTTATTTCTTCATTGGGCCATTAGTTTTTTAGTAGCATATTGTTTATTTTATTTTTTTTTTTTTTAGTTTTCTTCTTATAGCTGGTTTCTAGTTTTATATGTTATGGTCATAAAAGATGCTTGATATGATTTCAATCTTCTTAAAGTTACTGAGACTCTTTTTGTGGCCTAACATGATCTATCTTGAAGAATGTTATATGCACACTTGAGAAGAATGTGCATTTTGCTGTTTTTGGATGGAATGTCTGTATATATTTAAGTCCAGCTGGTCTAATGTATCATTCAAAGCCACTGTTTCCCTATTGATTTTTTGTGGATGATCTATCCACTGATACATGTGCAGGGTTAAAATCTCATACTATTATTCTCTGTCAATTTCTCTGTATATATCTATTAATATTCACTTTATGTATGTAGGTGAGCCTATGCTGGGTGCATAGGTATTTACAATTGTTGTATTCTCTCATTGGGTTGATCCCCTTATCATTATGTAATGCCCTTCATTGTCTCTTGCTACAGTCTGTTTTAAAGTCTATTTTGTTTATGCTCCTCATGGAGGACATTAGGAGAAGGAAAGGAAAAGCGAATTGGGAGAAATTAGAGGGAGAGATGAAGCATGAGAGACTGTGGACTCTGAGAAATAAACTGAGGGTTTGAGAGGGGAGAGAGGTGGGAGGTTTAGTGAGCCTGGTGGTGGGTATTAAGGACGGCATGTATTGCATGGAGCACTGGGTGTGGTGCATAATCAAAGAACCCTAGAACACTGAAAAAATAAAATAAAAAAAAAAACTAATGATATACTGTATGGTTACTAACATAATAAAAATAATAATAAAAATATAAATAAAATAAAAATAACGTCTATTTTGCCTAATATAAGTATTGCAACTCCAACCTTTTTCCCCACTTTCATTTGAATGGAATATCTTTTCCCAATCTTTCACTTTCTTTTTTTTTTTTTTTTTTTAAAGATTTTATTTATTTATTTATTTATTAGGAAAGAGAGAGAGTGAGAGAGAGCATGAGAAGGGAGAAGGTCTGAGTGAGAAGCGGACTCCCCATGGAGCTGGGAGCCCGATGTGGGACTCGATCTCGGGACTCCGAGATCATGACCTGAGCCGAAGGCAGTCGCTCAACCAACTGCGCCACCCAGGCGCCCTCTTTTTTTTTTTTTAAGATTTATTTATTTATTTATTAGAGAGAGAGAGATTGAGAATGAGAGGGGAGAAGGTCAGAGGGAGAAGCAGACTTCCCGCAGAGCCGGGAGTCCGATATGGGACTCGATCCCAGGACTCCGGGATCATGACCTGAGCCGAAGGCAGTCGCTTAACCAACTGAGCCACCCAGGCGCCCTCACTCTCAATTTGTATGTGTCCTTAGGTCTCCAGTTAGTCTTTGGTGGGCAGCATATAGATGGGCCTTGGTTTTTTGTTTTTTGTTTTAAATCCATTCCACCACCCTATGCCTTTGATTGGGTTATTTTTTTTTTTTTTAAGATTTTATTTATTTGTTGGAGAGAGAAGATAGCACAAGCAGGGGAGAAGTAGCAGAGGGAGAAGCAGGCTCCCTGCTGAGCTAGGAGCCCTATACAGGACTCCATTTCAAGACCCTGGGATCATGACCTCAGCCAAAGGCAGACACTTAACTGACTGAGCCACCCAGGCATCCCAATTGATTGGAGCATTTAGGTCATTTACAGTTAAAGTAATTATTGATAAATATGTACTTATTACTATTTTGTTCATTGTTTTCTGGTTATTCTTTTAGTTCTTTTATATTCCTTTCTTCTCATGCTCTCTTCCCTTATGACTGGTGACTTTCCTTAGTGTTATTCTGGGATTACTTTCTCTTTATTTTTTGTGTATCTATTATAGGTTTTGGGGTTATAGTTGCCATGCGGTTCTTATATAAAAATAAATATAGAGTAGTTTATATTAAGTCGATGGCTGCTTAAGATTGAAAACATTATAAAAGCACTACATTTTTACTCCTCCTCCATGTTTTATGTATATGTCATATTTTACATTTTTTATTTTGCAAGTCCCTTAATTAATCTTTCAGATATAATTGATTTTACTACTTCTGTCTTTTAACCTTCATACTAGTTTTATAAGTTATTGATATACTACCTATATTGTATGCTTGCTTTTACTTGTGAAATATTTTCAAAAGTGAACACTGCAGATACAGTTGGTATGACAATATACACATGATGAGAATCCCAGAGGAAAGGAGAGAGTAAAAGGAGCAGGAAAAAGAAAGAATGGCCAAAAATTTAAGACTAGGCATAGTGACAATAGTAAGTATTGGTCATGTGGTGCAATAGGAAATCATACCATTGGCAAATGTATGAATTGATATAAATACTTTGGAATGTAACTTGACATTACCTTGTAAATTTGAGTCATTCTTAGAACTCAGTAATTCTTGATACATGCATCTATCAGGAGATATATATATGAGCATCTGTTTGTAATAGAAGGACAAACTGGAAATATTCCAAATATCCACTGGTAAAATAGTGCAAAATTAAATTGATATATTCATACATTTGGATATGTATATATATTAATTTTTTATTAACATATAATGTATTATTTTCCCCAGGGTACATGTCTGTGAATCATCAGGCTTACACATTTCACAGCACTTACCATAGCACATACCCTCCCCAATGTCCATAACCCAGCCACCCTATCCCTACCCCTCTACCCCCCAGCCACCCTCAGTTTGTTTCATGAGTTTAGGAGTCTCTTATAGTTTGTCTCCTTCCTGATCTCATTTTGTTTCATTTCCCTCCCCCACCTGTCCATGACCCATGACCCCCCGCCCTGCCTCTCAAATTCTTCATATCAGAGAGATCATATGATAATTGTCTTTCTCTGACTGACTTATTTCGCTTAGCATAATACCCTGTAGTTCCATCCACGTCATTGTAAATGGCAAGATTTTGTTTCTCTTGATGGCTGCATGGTATTCCATCGTATATATATACCTCCTTTTCTTTATCCATTCTTCTGTTGGTGGACAACTAGGTTCTTTCCATCAGAATAAACATTTTATTGTTAATTCTCTAAAATGATTTCTTTTGAATAATTTACAAAATTACTATAATCACAAAAAGCAAACCCACTATGCCTGATTTCCTTTCTAATTACTGGGGACCATGATTTAAGTATAATTAAATAATTATAACAGTTTTTAACCCATTAAATGTACATTTCAAAATTTTGATATAGACTATCAGACACAATTCTAAGAAACTGCACTTTGTATTAAATTATTTTTATCAAGTAAATGTGACCTACGATTTTTCCCTGTGGAGATAGAATTAAATATTTTTAAAACTTAGCTCTCAGGGGGCGCCTGGGTGGCTCAGTTGATTGGGCAACTGCCTTCGGCTCAGGTCATGATCCCGGAGTCCCGGGATCGAGTCCCACATCGGGCTCCCAGCTCCATGGGGAGTCTGCTTCTCACTCTGACCTCCCTTCTCATGCTCTCTCTCACTCTCTCTCTTTCCTAATATATGAATAAATAAAATCTTTTAAAAAAAAAAACTTAGCTCTCAGAAGGAGCAGTTAATGCTCCAATGTGTCTTGTCTTAATGTGTGCAACCAATTCTTAAGAGAATATCTTTATTTTATTTTTTAAGATTAATTTATTTATTGGGGGGAGGGGAGAGGCAGAAGGTGAGGGAGAGAATCCTTAAGTAGACTTGTGAGCAGAGAGCCCCTCCTGGGGCTTGATCCCAGAACCCCAAGATCATGAACTGGGCCAAAATCAAGAGGCAGATGCTTAACCGACTGTGACACTCAGGCACCCCAAGAGAATGTGTTTAGAAAGATAGCATTGCTCATTGCTCCCGACTAAGGTAATGTTTTTCTAACTCCTAAAAATCTCAGTCTAATGCCTAGAAAACAAGAGTTCAAATGGGAACAAAAGAAAGGTCTTCAGTGATTTAAACAATTTTTTAAAGAGCGATACATTTATTAACATTTTACCTGAGCTACAGTTTATGAAACATTCCCACAGATATTTTCTCATTTGATAAAATCATCCTGGGAATCACTTGGCAGTAGAGAACACTTAGTCCTAACCACTAGACCACCAGGGAGTGTCTCAGTTGGCAACTGAATAACAGAATTAGGTCAACTGAGTTAATCAAGTGGCCGAACCAAGCCTGCGATTCAGATCTCACTACATGGCCAGCAAGAATATTTAATTAGCATACACAACCACTTATTTTGTATTTTAGTACATCATATTCATAAGCATAAGTATGTATACCAAAATCTGGTTGCCAGAACATGACTAATACTGTTGATTAGAGCAAGTTGTTGGTCTTAATTCTGTATTTTTTTCTCTAGTAATATATATGTATTGTACATTATATGTACACATATGGTACATATAAATGTACCAGTATATATGATCATACCCTCACATGTGACCATCCTTAAAATCCTTTAAACAAATCCAAGACCTTCACTCAACTTCACTTAAACAAATCCAAGACCATTCAAGGCAGACTCCTATATATCTAATTACCAATAGGACAATTTCACCTGGCTTCTCTCAAATTCAGTAGGCCAAAAATTGAACTTACTATCTTTCTTGAAAACCTGCTTGTACTCACAATGTCTTTGTGAAGCTGCTTCATCTGTTCCCTGTCTACCCTCGTCCCCCTACCTTGTACTCCAACTGTTCCTGCCCACTGCTTTTGCAGATTATGTATGGCCATGTTCTATCCCATATAATATAGCATTTCCTTACCATAGTTGATTGGACAGGGATGAACGCTCTACCTAAGGCCACGGGATAGTATTCAACATCTTATTTATATTTCTAGGCTCAAGGCCAATCAGATTCTCCCTCTTTGAGACACAGAGTGAAGTAGTAGTTGTTTGTAGGAAATGAAGCTGAAGATCATGTAGAATTAACATCTAAGGCAGCCTTTATAGGGCCTATGAATTACATTTGATGCCAGGGTCTCAGGAGCACCCAGATCCATCTAGGAAATTTCTTAGTGACCCTGGAGGTGAGGTGCTACATGTCAGGAGATGCCAAGAGACCACAAGAATATAACTGGATGAGACATCTGAGGCCAGATATCTCTGAATTGGCGGGTTTACTTCTCTTGTCTTTCTGACACAAGAGTATGGTTTTATTGTTTTTCAAGGGAAATGGGTTGATACAATAATAGGTCTATAGGCAGGCAGTATGTGGGATTTTAATGAAATGGGATTATAAAAATTCTGCAAAGTGAGGTATTTTTAAACCAATATAAATTCATTTCAAACATGCTTTTTAGAGTAGGGCTTAGGACATTGCATTGTTTGCAGGAAGCCAATCAAGTTTCCTTACCATTCTGCGAACCAACTTCACACAACTCTGGCAGCCCCATGGAGAATGTATCTGTCAGGGATTAAGGTCCTGGAAGGGATAAGAAGCATTTAAGTGTACAAAACTGCACTAATGTGGATAGGTAGGTTCTCGTTAATGCTCATTTAAACATTAGAATATTTATTTCAAGTATTCTTGAATTCTTTAGAAATCTATGTATTTGTGTATACTAATTATCTAGGAGGATCACTTTACAGTCTTTACTGGTTTACCTTGTTTGGTTTACAGTATATGGTTGAGTGAAAAACATTTTCCAAAGTTATTATGACTCTCCTACTGTGAATTAGTAATACTGTAATATAAAATTGAGTAGAATTCTCTTTATAAAAGCATTTCTTGCAAAAAGTGCATGAAACTTATCTGTAAAGTTTATCTAATGGTTGCAAAGGAAATCTGTCATCACCTCCTGGGCCACTTGCCTAGAACTCCTTGTCTAGAATATTTGAGGCAAGCAGGAACTACCACTCTTGGCCCTTGTGTCTCCTAATTACAACACCTTCTCCCTTTTATGATAATTTATTTCCTTGTTCTTCTCTATGATTTTACCTTTTATGACTGCATCCCTTAGCCTGTCTAAAACTTTAAATATATGGAATCCTATTGGGTACATTCTTTGTTACCTTGCCTAATTCATTCAAAACCCCTGACATAAGATTCATTCACATTTTTGAACGTTATATAATATTACTTCATATGAACACAGTAAAATTGAGTCATTTTAATGTTGATGAATATTTGCGTTGTTTCCAATTTGGGGCTCCAAAGAACAATGCTGCCATGACCATTCCTGGGCATGAATTCTAGTGAACATGTGCACACATTTTTGTGGTTAAATATCTAGGACTGGAATACTGGTCAAAAATATGCATATCTTCAACATTCCACAGGATAACGTCAAATTGTTTTCCAAAATGATTGTACCAGTTTATACTCCTATCACAACATATGAGAATTAATTTTTCCCCACAGAATTGCCAAGAATTGGATTTATCTAATTTTTGCTAATCTTATGGGTAATAGTGGCTTTGCATTATTGTTAATTTGCATTTCTTTGTTTACCAATGAGACTGATAATCTTTTCATATCTTTATTGGCCATAAAGGAGCTCTTTATGTATTTAAATACTAGTCAAAAATCTTTATGGCTTACCTTCTCACTTCCATTATAGTATCTTCTGAAAAATAAACTCTTAACTTTGATATACTTGAATATATCAATCTTTTCTTTATGGTTAGTGGTTTTGGACTTAAGAAATTCTTCCATACCCTGAGGTCCAGAAGATAGTGACTTTCAAAAGCTTTATTTTTAATCACTAAATTCTACACCTGAAACTTAAAAAAGTTTTTTTTTAAGTTTTTCCTTTAATTTAAAAAATTAAGAAAAGCTTTAGTTTTACTTTTCACATCAATATTTCACCTGGAATCAATCTTTGCATGGAGTGAGGGTCTCGTGTGTTTCCTTCCATCCCTCTCACTTTTGTTCTTTCTTTCCTTTCTTTTGTCTTTATAGATACTGCATTGTCCTAGCAGTAAGAGACTGTACTTCTTCACAGTCCAGAAGTGCAACTTCTAAGACATATCAAGTATGTCTTGGATGGATGGATGAATGGATGAATCTGTTTCTGGGCTCTCTGCTCTGTTCCACTGGTCTACTCATTTTCCTCTGCACTATCACCTCATAACTGTATCACTAGAGTTTTATAATAATTCTTGATATCTGGTATAGCAAGCCCATCTACCCTTTTATTTGCAAAAGTGTCTTTGCTATATCTGGCCTTTTCTATTTTCAAATGAATTTAAGAATGGACTTAAGATTTAAATTGTGATTGCACTGAATCAATATATCAACTTGGTAGGAACTGACATTTTTATAATGCTGAATCTCCTAATTCATGAATATGGTACTCCATTAATCTCTGCTTTTTTTAATGACTCAATAACAGTTTACAATTTTCCCTTTGGAGGTTTGAGCATATTTTGTTGTTTGATATTTTTGATGCTATTATAAATAGGACCATTCATTTTATAAATGTTTCCTGCTGATTTATAAAAATATATTTTATGCAGTTGTTGTGATGAGCACCAGGTGCTGTATGAAAGTGTTGAATCACTATATTTTATACTTGAAACTAATACTACACTGTATGTTAAACAACTGTAATTTGAATGAAAACTTTAAAATATGTATATAATTTATTTTACTGACTTTGTATCTAGGAACTGGAGTAAAATAATTTATTAATTCTGAAAATATATTTGAGGGGCACCTGGATGGCTCAGTCAGTTAAGCGTCTGCCTTCAGCTCCGGTCATGATCCCAGGGTCCTGAGATTGAGCCCCGTATTGGGCTCCTTGCTCATCAGAGAGCCTGCTTCTCCCTCTCCCTCTGGTCCTCCCCCTGCCTGTGCTCTCTCTCACTCTCTCTCTCTCTGTCAAATAAGTAAATAAATAAATAGATCTTTTTAAAAAATTTAAAAATATATTTGAGATGTTTTGGGTTTTCTCTGCATAATAATGATTTTATCTGTGAATAATGATGATTTTATTCCTTTTCAAAACTTATAATTTCCTACATTATTGTACTAAGACCTCCACTACAATGTTGAATAGGAATGAGAATAGTCTGCATTCACAGTTTATCTAGTTATTTAGGTCTTTTAAAATTTCTCTCTACAACATTTTGTACTTTTCAGTGTACATATGCAGTTTCACATATCTTGTCAGGTGTATTTCTATTTCAAATAATGTATGCAATTTAAATAGAAGCTTAAAAATTTAATTTCTAATTGTTGCTATAATATAGGAAGAGGTGACTTTCATATATTACCTTTCATCTTGCAAACTTTCTAAATTCATGTATTAAATTCAGGCACTATTATGTAGATTCTATCATGTTTTTTACACAAATAATCATGTTGTCTGAAAAAAAGACAGTTTTACTTCTTCCTTCCAATTGGGGTGACTTCTACTATTTTTCCTTGCCTAATCATACCAAGTAGAACTTCCAGTACAATGTCAAATGGGAATAAACATGAAAATTTTTATCAAGTATGATGTTAGCTATATGGTTTTTCATAGATGTCCTTTATCAAGTTGAGAAAATTCCCTTGTATTTCAAGTTGCTTAGTTTGTATTAGAAAGTGGTGATATATTTTCTCAAATGCTTTTTTTCTTTGATTATTCAATCATTTGATATTTCTTTTTAGTTTTGTGTCTTTATATATGAAGAGATTTCTAATAGGCAGCATATAGTTATTACCTTTTTATCAAATCTGACAATCTCTGCTTTTAAATGGGATATCTAGGTAATTTATATTTAGTTTATTGTTAGTGTGGTTAGATTTAAAAATGTCATCTTGTGGGGTGCCTGGGTGGCTCAGTCAGTTAAATGTCCAACTCTTGGTTTTAGCTTAAGTCATGATCTGGGATCGAGTTCTGCATCAGGCTTTGCACTCAGCACAGAGTCTGCTTCCAATTCTCTCTCTCTTACCTTCTGCCCCTCCCCATCTCCTCTAAAATAAATAAATAAATCTTTAAAAAATAGCATCTTGGGACGCCTGGGTGGCTAAGTTGATTGAGCAACTGCCTTTGGCTCAGGTCATGATCCCAGCGTCTTGGGATCGAGTCCCGCATCGGGGTCCTTGCTCCGCAGGGAGCCTGCTCCTCTCTCTGCCTCTGCCTGCCTCTCTGCCTGCTTGTGTTCTCTCTCTGTTAAATGAATAAATAAAATTTAAAAAAAAATAAAAATAAAAATAAATAAAAAATAAAAAATAGCATCTTTTGGGCACCTGGGTGGCTCAGTTGGTTGAGCCTTTGGCACAGGTCATGATCCTTGAGTTCTGGGATCGAGTCCCACATCGGGCTCCCAGCTCCATGGAGAGTCTGCTTCCTCTAACCTTCTCTTCTCTCATGCTCTCTCTCACTTTCTCTGTCTCTCAAATAAATAAATAAAATATTGAAAAAAAATAGTATCTTTTTCATTGATTTCTATTTGTTCTATGTGTTCTATGGTCCTTTTATTCCTTAAAAATTTTTTGGGGCGCCTGGGTGGCTCAGTTGGTTAAGCAACTGCTTTTGGCTCAGGTCATGATCCCAGAGTCCCAGGATCAAGTCCCACATCGGGCTCCCAGCTCCATGGGGAGTCTGCTTCTCACTCTGACCTTCTCCCTTCGCATGCTCTCTCTCACTCTCTCTCTTTCCTAATAAATAAATAAATAAATAAATAAACTCTTAAAAAAAAGTTAAAAAATTTTTTTTAACTTTTTGTGGATTAAGTGATTTTACAATTTCATTTGCTTGCTGATTAGCTAGAAATTACTTTAGCTATTTCATTGGTTTCTTTAGAATTTATATTATACACCTTTATTTTATCATAGTCTGCATGAAGTGATATTCTCTCACTTCACATATGACTCTTATAATAGTTTACTTTCATTTCTCACTTCCAAACCTTTGTGTTATTGCTTATTGTTTTCTTTCAAGTTTTTATTTAAATTCTAGTTTGTTAACATACAGTGTAGTATTAGTTTTAGGTGTAGAATTGAGCGATTCACCACTAACATATAACACTCTGTGCTCATCACAACAACTGCCCTCCCTAGTACCCATCACACATTTAACTCATCTCCCCCACCTACCTACCTTCCAGCAACACTTGGTTTGTCCTTTTATAGTTAAGAGTCTGTTTATGGTTTGTTTATGGTCTTTTTCTCCCCTATACTCATCTTTTACATTTATTAAATTCCATGTATGAGTGAAATCAGCTAGTATTTGTCTTCCTCTGACTGAGTTATTTCGTTTAGTACAATATTTTCTAGCTCCAACCACATCATTGCAAATGGCAGGATTTCATTCTTTCTGATGGTTGAATAATATGCCATTGTGTATATATACCACTTCTTCTTTATCCACTCATCTGTCAATGGACACTTGTGTTGTTTCCATAATTTGGCTATTGTTGATAATGGTGCTATAAACATTGGGGTGCATGTGTGCCTTCAAATCAGTAATTTCTTTTATCCTTTGGGTAAATACCCAGTAGTGCAATTGTTCAGTGGATCGTAAGGTAATTACTTCTTTTTATCTTTCTGAGGAAACTCCATACTATTTTCCAGAGTGGCTGCACCAGCTTGCACTCCCACTGACAGTGTATGAGCGTTCCCCTTTCTCTGCATCCTGGCCAACATCTGTTGTTTCCTGACTTGTCAATTTTAGTCATTCTGTGATATCTCATTGTGGTTTTGATTTGTATTTCCCTGACGATGAGTGATGTTGAACATCTTTTAATGTGTGTTACCCATCCGTATGTCTTCTTAGGAAAAATGTCTATTTATGTCTTCTGCCCATTTTTTAATTGGATTATTTGTTTTGGGGGTGTTGAGTTGTATAAGTTTTTTTCTAGATTTTGGATACTAACCCTTTCTCAGATATGTCATTTGCAAATGTTTTCTTCCATTCTGTAGGCTTTTAGTTTTGTTACTCCCTTTGCTGTACAGAAGCTTTTTATCTTGATGAAGTCCCAATAGTTCATTTATACTTTTGTTTCCCTTGCTTGTAGAGATGTGTCTAGTAAGAAATTGCTACGGACAATGTCAGAGAGGTTACTGCCTGTGTTCTCCTCTAGAATTTTGATGGATTCCTGTCTCACATTAAGGTCTTTAATTTTTGAATTTATTTTGACCAAGAAAATGGTCCAGTTTCATTCTTTTGCATGTTGCTGTCCAATTTTTCCAGCACCATTTGTTGAAGAGACTTTTTTCCATTGGATATTCTTTCCTGCTTTGCCAAAGATTAGTTGACCATAAAGTTGTGGGTCCATTTCTAGGTTCTTTATTCTGTTCCACTGATCTATGTGCCAGTACCATACTGTCTTGATGGTTAAAGCTTTGTAATACAGCTTGAAGTCTGAAATTGTGATGCGTCCAGCTTTGGGTTTCTTTTTCAAGATTCCTTTGGCTATTTGAGGCCTTTTTTGGTTCCATACACATTTTAGGATTGCTTGGTCTAGCTCTGTGAAAAATGCTGGTGGTATTTTGATAAAGATTGCACTGGATATGTAGATAGCTTTGGGTAGCATAGCTATTTTAACACTATTTGTTCTTCCAATCCATGAGCATGGAATGCTTTTCCATTTCTTTGTATCTTCCTCAATTTCATTCATGAGTATTCTATGAGTTTTTGGAGTACAGATATTTTACCTTTTTGGTTAGGTTTATTCCTAGGTATCTTATGGTTTTGGTGAAATTGTAAATGGGATTGATTTTTTTATTTCTCTTTCTGCTGCTTCACTATTGGTATATAGAAATGCAATAGATTTCTGTACATTGATTTTGTATCCTGCAACTTTACTGAATTTGTGTATCAGTTCTAGCAATTTTTTGGTGGAGTCTTTTAGGTTTTCTACATAGATTATCATGTGAATATAGCTCTGCAAATAGTGAAAATTTGACTTCTTCCTTGTGGGATATGGATGCCTTTTATTTCTTTTTATTGTCTGCTGAGGCTAGGCCTTCCAGTAATATGTCATATAACAGTGTTGAAAGTGGACATCTCTGTCTTGTCCTCACTGTAGAGGAAAACCTCTCAGTTTTTCCCCATTGAAGATGATATTAGCTGTGGATTTTTCAAAAATAGCCTTAATGATGTTGAAGTATGTTCCCTGTATCCCCACTTTGTTGAGGGTTTTTATCAAGAATGGATGTTGTACATTGTCAAATGCTTTTTCTACATCTATGGAGATCATATGGTTCTTATCCTTTCTTTTATTAATGTGTTGTATCACATTGATTGATTTGCAAATATTGAACCACCCTTGCAACCCAGGAATAAATTTCACTTGATCATGGTGAATGATTCTTTTAATTTACTGTTAGATTCAATTTGCTAGTATTTCACTGAGAATTTTTGCATCCATGTTCATCAGGGTATTGTCCTGTAGTTCTCTTTTTCAGTGGAGTCTCTGTCTAGTTTTGGAATCAGGGTAATCCTGGCGTTGTAGAATGAGTCTGGAAGTTTTCCTTCCATTTCTATTTTTTTGTAACAGCTTCAGAAGAATAGGTATTAATTATTCTTTACATGTTTGGTAGAATTCTCCTGTGAAGCCATCTGGTCCAGGAGTTGTTCGTTGGGAGATTTCCTTGTTGGTTGTCAGTCTGTTCAAGTTTTCTATTTCTTCCTGTTTCAATTTTGGCAGTTTATATGTTTCTGGGAATTTATCCATTCCTTCCAGATTGCCCAATTTCTTGGCATATAGTTTTTCATAATATTTTCTTAAAATTGTTTGTATTTCTATGCTGTTGATTATAATTTCTCCTTTGTCACTCCTGATTTTATCTGGGTCTATTCTCTTTTTGATAAGTTTGGCTTGGGGGTTATCAATTTTATTAATTTTTTCTAAGAACCAGCTCTTGGTTTCATTAATCTGTTCTAATGTTCTTGTTTGTTTGTTTCTATATCATTTATTTCTGCTCTAGTCTTTATTATTTCTCTTCTGCTTGCTTTAGGTTTCACTCATTCTTTTTCTGGATCCTTTAGGTGTAAGACTATTTGAGATTTTTCTTGTTTCTTGAGGTAGGCCTGTATTGCTATATACTTCCTTCTTATGACGACTTTTGCTGCATGCCAAATGCTATGGACCATCATGTTTTCAGTATCATTTGCTTTCATGTATTTTTTTATTTCTTCTTTAATTTCCTGGTTGACCCATTCAATCTTTAGTAGGATATTCTTTAACCTCCATGTATTTGTGGTCTTTCCAAATTTTTTTTTTGTAGTTGACTTCAAGTTTCATAGCATTATGGGTGAAAATATGCATGGTATGATCTCAATCTTTTTGTATTTATTAAGGCCTGACTTGTGACCTAGTGTGTCATCTTGCCTGGAGAATGTCCCATGTGCACTTGAAAAAGAATGTGTATTCTGCAGCTTTAGGATAAAAGTTCTACATATATCTGTTAAATTCATCTGGTACAGTGTATCATTCAAAGCCAGTTACCTTGTTGATTTTCTGCTTAGATGATCTGTCCATTGATGTAAGTGGGATGTTAAAGCCCGCTACTATTATTGTATTATTATTCTTGAGTTCCTCTTTATTATAATTAATTGACTTATACATGCTCCCAAGCTGGGGGCCTACTTGGATTATTAATTCTTCTTGTTGGATAGACCCCTTTATGATATAGTGCTCTTCTTCATGTCTTGTTAGTCTTTGGTTTAAAATCTAGTTTTTCAGGTATAAGTATTGCTACTCCAGCTTTCTTTTGACATTGATTTGCATGATAAATATTTCTCCATCCTCTCACTTTCAATCTGCAGATATCTTTAGGTCTAAAATGAGTCTCTTGTGGGCAGCATATAGATGGGTCTTTTTTTTTTTTTTATCCATTTTGTCACCCTATCTCTTTTGATTGGACTAAATGCTCCAATCAATTGTCTTTCTTTTCCACTCAAACAGTCCCCTTTAATATTTCTTACAGAGCTGGTTTAGTTTTTGTTTGTCTGGGAAACTCTTTATGTGTCCTTGATTTTGAATGATAGCCTTGTTGGATAGAGTATTCTTAGTTGTAGATTTTTCCCATTCAACATGTTGAATATATCATGCTACTCCTTTCTGGCCTGTCAACTTATTTTTTTTATTTTTTATTTTTTTTTGGCCTCTTAACTTTCTGTGGACAGATCAGCTGCTAACCTTACTGGTCTTCCCTTGTAAT
Source organism: Nasua narica (assembly GCA_028533885.1). Classification (NCBI taxonomy): domain Eukaryota; kingdom Metazoa; phylum Chordata; class Mammalia; order Carnivora; family Procyonidae; genus Nasua; species Nasua narica. The sequence continues at coordinate 136,319,037 of CM052800.1, read as the reverse complement.
TACAGACTTCCTTTGTCTTGCTGCTTTTAGGATTTTTTCTTTACCTTCATATTTTACAAATTAAACTACAACATGTCTTGCTGTTGGCCTGCTTTTGTTGGTTTTGAGGGAATTTCTCTGTGCTGCCTGGATTTAGATGTCTGTTTCCTTCCCCAGATTAGAGAAGTTTTCAGCTATAATATCCTTGAGTGACCTTTCTGCCCCCTTTTCCCTCTTCTTCTTCTGGGTCTTTTATGATACTAATATTAGGAATCATTGAGTTCCCAAGTCTACTTTTGTAATAAGATTTTTCTTTCCTTTTTTTGCTCAGCTTCATTATTTTCCATAATTTCATCTTCTATATCACTTACTCATTCCTCTGCTTATTCCACCCTTGTGGTCATTACATCCAATTGGTTTCAAATCTTGGTTATTGCATTTTTTATATCAGCCTGATTAGTTTTCAACTCTTTTTATCTCTATAGTAAGGGACTCCCTGGTGTTTTCTATGGTTTTCTCACACTTAGCTAGTATTCTTATATTGTTGTTTTAAATTCTGGATCAGCCATATTACTTACATCTGTTATGATTAGCTCTTGGCCATGACCTTTTCTTGTTCTTTCTTTTGGGATGAATTCCTCTGTCTTGGCATTTTGTCTAGGTCTCTGTTTTCTTCTGTGTGGTCAGAAAGCCTGTTATGTTTTCTGCTTCTGAGAGCAGTGGCTTTATGAAGAGGTAATATACTGTCCAGAGCCTGGTGCTTCAGAAGGTGTCTCTGGTGAATGCTGTGTGCACTCTGTCACTGCGTTATGGCTTCTCTATCCCTCACATCAGCCCTCTGCAGAGTTTCTCCTTGCCTGCAGTGGGGAGTGTTTGGACTTTGACCAGAGTGTGGTGAGATTTAACTAGGTGTGCTCTGGTCTGCTTGTTAAAAGAGACTTGATGCTATTTCCACTAGAGCTGAAGCTTTGCAGAACTCTATGGTCAATAGATGTGGTTTGTGCTGGTCTCCTGGGGGAGGGGCCCATTGCACTGGTTCTCAGGCATACTCCCTGGAGAAAAGCGGTACCAGCAGAGCATAGGAAGGCAGGGCTTATGTAAGCAGTTTAGGCAGTTAGTGTTGGTGCAGTACTGTTTACTGAAGTTAGATTATGCTGAGGGGTGGGAGGAGGGAAATGGCATCAACCAGCTCCTTTGTCCCTGGAGAGGGGAGTTTGTATTTGCTGCTGTCAGGGAAGCCTGCCAGAAAAATGAATAATTTCCCCTTGTGTGTCCTGGGTGTTTTTCAGATTGCTGTTTTCACACTGTCTGTGTCCAGGTTGTTTGTTTGCCTGGAGCTGCACAGTGCACTTTAGGCTCTATTCTACCTAGCCAGGCCAGCTGGGTTTTAAAACTCAAACTTTAGGTACCTGGTGTGGCCATGACCTGCACTGGTCTTTTGGGGCAGGGTCTCGCTGTGGTGGTATTGATGCAGGTTTGACCCAGAAGAGCAGTTGTACCAGAGTATGGGAGTGTGGGATTTGGAGCAAAGCACACTAAACAGTGTCCAGGTTAGCCACCCTCAGCAGATGTCTCTGTGTCTATGCTGAGAGGCAAGGTAAGGAAACAGCACTCACGGGCTCCCCAGAGAGGCAATGCCACCTCTCTCCAATGTGCTCTGAGAAGTGGGGTGTGGAGGGGTGGGAGGTGGGAACAGACTCTCTCTCCATGTGTCTCAGGCAATCCACTGATCACACCATCTGCTCCAGGGTTACCTGCTTGCCTTCTCTACATGAACACTGCAGTGCCCTCAGGGCTCCACATCAGCCGTGCCAGAGTCCTCTAAAACTCCAGTCTTCGAGCCCCACTGGTTGCAAAAACTCATGAAAATATCAGCTCCTCTTGTTTTCTCAGTCAATGGCTTTCCTTGTGTGATCCCCTGTATTCCCCTCTCTCACGTCTGTGACCAAGGCTCCCTCCTCTCCACAGCACTCATGATCCATTTCTTTCCCAAACCACATCTGTGCACTCCTACCTTCCATGGTGTGGCCTCTTCACTCCCTAGATCTAGTTGTACAATTTGTTCTGTCAGTCCTCAGATTGAATTCTTGGGTATTCAGAATGATTTGATATTTATCTAGCTGTGTTTGAGGGAGAGGCAAGCCTAGGGTCCTCCTACTACTCTACCATCTTAGCTCCTCTTCCCTGTGTTATTGTTTTAATGCATTTTCCTTTTACATGTGTTACAAATACAACAGCACGTTGCTATTATTTTTTTGTGAAAATAATGTGTCTTTTAAAGAGATTTAAATAAGAAAAAATCATGTATATATGACATATGTCTGTTCATATATTTACCATATATGGTGCTTATTATTTTGTAGAGACCAATATTTCAATCTAGTATCATTTTCTTTCTTCCTAATGAAATTCCTTTAATTTTCTTGTAACATGAGTCTTCTGGTGATTAATTCTTTTAGCTTTGCATATCTCAGATGTTTTCATTTTATTTTTGTTTTGAAGTTAGGCGGAGAACTTTTGGTTGACAGTTTGTCCTTTCAGTACTTCAAAAATGTTACTCTACTATCTTCTTGCTAAATTATTTCCAGTAAGAACTCCTGTTACCATTACCATTGTTCCTTTTTATGTAACAGGTCTTTTTTCCTCTGCTTTTAAGATTTTCTCTTTGTCACTGGATTTGAGAAATTTGATTGGGTTATTCCTTGGCATAGACTTCACGTTTCTTGTGCATGAGTTTTATTGAGTTTCTTGAATCTTTGTATTTACAGTTGTAGTCAAATTTGGAAATTTTCAGCCATTATTTTTTCAAAATTTTTTTTGTCTCTTCCTTTTCCATTTCTTCTTCAGTGATTCCAATTAGACATATATTAGGCCATGTGAATTTGTTCCAAAGCTTATTGATCCTCTGTTCTTTTTTTTTTTCTGTTTTACTACTAAAACCAGTTTCTATTGTTATGCTTTTAGTTCACTAATCCTTTCTTTTGTAATGTCTAATCTGCTGATAATCCTATTTAGTGTATTTTTCATCCCGCATATTCCGGGTTTCACCTCTGTAAGTTTCATTGGGTCTTTCATTATTTCTTCCATGTCTATGTAACTTATCGTTACAATAGCTATTTTCTAGTTGAATTATTGGGATAACTATAGAGTCACATGGACTTGAAAGAAATAGTGGAGATCTTATGTACACTTTATCCGGTTTCACCAAGTGTTAGCATTTTGCAAAACTATGATACAATATCACAACCAGGATATTGGCACTATTATAATCCATCTATCTTATTCAGATTCCCCCAGTTTTGCTTGTATTCATTTGTAGGTGTATTTAGTTCCATACAATTTCATCACATGTGTATTTTGTTCTATATAATTTTATTTCATGCAGGTTTGTGTATCCATCACCAGAGTCTAAAGAATTAGTTCCATCACCATAAAGATCTCTCACATGCCCATTCCCTCCTCCTGGCCCATCCTTAACCCGCCGGCAACCACTAATGATCTGCTCTCTCTTTTTAAAAATTTTGTTTGGAAATATGTAAATGGAGTCACAACAGTATCTAACATTTTGGGATTGGCTTTTTAAACAATTTCTCCTAATTCTCTAGAAATTCATACGTTTCTTGTAATAGTAGTGTGCTCCTTTTTATTACTGAGTAGTATTTCATGGGATGGATATACCACATTTGTTTAACCATTCATCTCCGGAAGAACCTTTAGGCTGTTTATAGCTTTTGGCTATTGCAAATAAAACAGCTATCAACATTTCTGTACGGTCTTTATAAAATTATAAGTTTAAGAGGGGCGCCTGGGTGGCTCAGTGGGTTAAAGCCTCTGCCTTCGGCTCAGGACATGATCTCAGGGTCCTGGGATCAAGCCCTGCATCAGGCTCACTGCTCAGCTGGGAGCCTGCTTCCCGCCCTCTGCCTGCCTCTCTGCCTACTTATGATCTCTTTCCTCTCTGTCATATAAATAAATAAAATCTTTTAAAAAAATTATAAGTTTAAGCCCTTAAAGCATCCTTGATAAATACCTGAGAAATTTGGGTCATATGGTAGTTGCATGTTTAGTTTTACAAGAACTGCCAAACTGTTTTCCAAAGTGCCTGTAACATTCTACACCATCAACAGTTTATGAGCAATTGAGTTTCTCTGCATCCTCATTAGTATTTGGTGTTCTATTTTTTTTTAATTTTAGCTATTCTGTTAGGTGTAGTGATATCTCATTATGGTTTTAATTTGCATTTCCCTGATGGCTAAAGATTTTAGAAATCTTTTCATGGGCATATTTGCTATATGGACATTCTGTCTGATCAAGTATCTGTTTCTGTCTTTCACCTATTTCTAATTAGATCGACTTTTGAGATTTTAGAGTTCTTCATGTAATATAGATATTAATCCTTTGTTGGATATATAGTAAATATTTCCCCCAGCCTGTGTCTTTTCATTTACTTCACATGATATTCGCAGAGCAAGATCAGTTTCAAGTAATTAAAATTTTATTTTATGGATCATTCTTTTGGAGTCAAGTTGAAGAACTATTTACTTACACCTAAATTCTGAAGATTTTCTTCTGTTTTGTTCTAAATGTTCTATACTTTTGTGTTTTACATTTAAGTCCATGGTCCATTTTGAATTTATTTTTCTTATAAGTTGTCAAGTTTAGGTTAAGTTTCATTTTTTTTTCCCTATAGGTTTCCATTTCTTCCAGCATTTGTTGAAAGGCTATCTTTCCCTCTTTCCCCTATTGAACGCTTTTGCATCTTTTTTTTTTTAAGATTTTATTTGAGGGGGGACAGCGGGGGGCGGGGGCGCGAGGAAGGAGAGGGAGGGATTCTCAAGCATATTCCAGGCTCAGGGTGGAGCCTGATGCAGGGCTCAATCTCACAGCCCTGAGATCATGACCTGAACTTGAAATCAAGAGTCGGATACTTAATTAACTGAGCCACCTAGGTGCCCCAGCTGTTGCATCTCTGTAAAAAACCAGTTGGATATTTACATGTGTGTCTATTTCTGTCTACCACTCTACCAATACTACATTGCCTTAATTACTGAAGCTATATAGCAAACTTTAACTTGGGTAGGGTTAGTCCAACTTCTTTGTCAAGATTGTATTAGCTGTCTAGGCCTGTGTCTTTCCATATAAACTTTATAATAAGCTTGCCTGTCTCCAAAAGTCCCTAGGAAGATTTTGATAAAAATCTCATTAAACCTATGTAGATCAATTTAAGGAAAACCGACACAATTACCATTATATCTTTAACTCCACCAGCTTAGTATGATTCTCCATTTATTCAAGTTTTTTTTTTTATTTCTATCATCTACATTTTATAGTTTTCATCATAGGGATGTCAATTCTGTATATCGTTTGGGAAGTATTCACTTGAAGCGATTTTACCTTCAGTTTCTGCATATTCATTAATATATAGAGATGAGATTAATCTTATTGATCTTGTATATGTTTGCTGAACTCACTCATTAGTTATAGGAGTTTTGTTTCTGCATTTCTTCCTTTCCAGTATACATGCATTTTATTTCTTTTTTATTCTTTTATTCTAGTGGCTAGAACTTTCAGCACTATGTTAAATAAGATTAGTGAGAGCCTTATTCCTGATCTTAAAATAGAATCTGTCGTGGCTCACTATTAAGCATGATGTTTGTTGTAGGATTTTTGTAGATGCTGTTTATCAAGATTAGGCCGTTCCTTTCTACTGTGCTAAGAGGTTTTATCATGAATTGGTAGTTTTCTTAGCCTATTGACATAGATTACATTGTTTGATTTTTGAGTTGTTGAATCGGCTCTGCATGCCTGGAATAAACCCCACTTGGTCATGGTGTACAACTTTTTATACATTGTTGGATTTGATTTGCTAAACTTTTGTTAAGGATTTTTGCATCGAAGTTCATGAGGATCATTGGTCTATAGTTTTGTTTTCTTTTCCTTTCTCCCTCCCTCCTTTTCTTTCAGTCTTTTTCTCTTTCTTGCTTTCCTTTCCTCCTTACCTCTCTTACCTATCCCACTGTCTGATTTTGGTGTCAGGGTAACATAGTATTATAAAATAAGTTGGAAACTTGCATCTGTAAAAATCCAATGTTTATTAATCCCAATTGTATTTTCCTCCAAATATTTGAACATACTTATAACTACTTTAGAGTCCTTGTTTCCTAATTACATTATTTGAAAAACTTGGGGTTATTTACTATAACCTTTTAAGCATGAGTTGCATTTTAAAGTGTCTTAGCATGTCTGATATATTTTCAAAAATCAACCTGAGGTTTATTTACATACAAGTGAATGAACTCATGTAAGTGTATAATAAATTTTGACAAATATAAATATTTGTGTAACCAAATTCACAAATATATAGAACACTCCCAATACCCAAAAAAGTTCTATTTTGTCCCTTCTGTTATTCCTTCCCCTACTGAGTCCTGGGCAACCATTGATCTGCTTTCTATTACTGCAGATGTCTTTTCTAGTTTCGAGTGGAATCATACAGCATGCGTTTTTATTCTTTCAACAGCCTATTGTGACTCAAATATGCTGTGTACATAGCTCACATTTATTGCTCAGTAGTATTCCATTTTGTAGATGTCAGTTTATCCACTTATCTGTTGTTGATTGATACCTAGCCTTTTTTTTTTTTTTACAGTTATTGGCTATTATGAATACATTTGGTATGAGCACATACTTTTTCCAAAGTAATATTTTATATATTTACCAGCACAGAATGAGTTCCACTGCACTACATTCTCAACATTCTTTAATTTTAGTCATTTTAGAGTGTACAGCGGTATGTCATTGTGGTTTTCATTTGTACTTCACTAATGAATAATGGTAACATCTCTTCATGAGCTCATCATCTATTTATCTTGATTGTGTATGTAAACATTTTGCCCATTGTTAAACTGGATTATCTCATTGTTGAATCATGTGTGTTTATATATTATAGATAACATTTTCAACAGATATGTGTGGCAAACATCTCTCAGTTGGCTAGCCTTTTCATTTTCTTAACAATGTCCTTTGAAAAGTAACTTTTATAGTTTTAATGAAATAAAATTTATTTGATTTTATAATTCAATTAAATTATTCATATTAATTCAATAAATTATTGAATTCATAATTCTGATCAAATTAAATTGCCAAACCCAAGGTAACTAAGGTTTCTCTTATGTTTTCCTCTTTAACAATATTGCATTTTTGGTTGCATTTTTTTATATTTGCCCACTTATGTCATCTTTTTCTCAGCAATGTTTTGTAGTTTCAGTACACAGATCTTACATTTTCTTTTTAAAGATTTTATCTGGACAGCACAGGGGAGCAGTAGGCAGAGGGAGAGGGAGAATCAGGCTCCCTGCTGAGCAGAGAGCCCGATGTGGGGCTTGATCCCAAGATCCTGGGATCATGACTTGAGCCAAAGGCAGATGCTTAACCAACTGAGTCACCCCCCTGCACATCTTTTTAGTCAAATTTATCCCTAAGTATTTCATAATTTTAATGCTATCATAAATATCTTAAAATTTTCTATTTCTCATTGTTCCTTATTAGTATATAGAATTTTTTATCTTATTTTCTTAAAGGAAATGCTTTTAAAAAAATTATTTGGCAGAGAGAGAGAGATCACAAGCAGGCAGAGAGGAAGGCAGGCAGAGAGAGAGGGAAGCAGGCTCCCCGCTGAGCAGAGAGCCCGATGTGAGGCTTGATCCCAGAACCCTGAGATCATGACCCGAGCCAAAGGCAGAGGCTTTAACCCACTGAGCCACCCTGGTGCCCCGACAGAATTGATTTTTAATATTGACATTTGTATCTTGCAATCTTGCTTAAATTTTAGTTCTTGTAGCATTTGTGTAGCTTTCTTAGGACTTTAGAGACAATCACATCATTTGTGAATAAAGGCGGTTTTTACTTCTCTCTTTTCAATCTGTAGACATTTGTTCTTACTGCATTACTGCAATGGCTAGAACCTTTAGCACAAAATAGAATATAAGTGATGTGAGCAGAAATACTTGCTCTTTTTCCATTTAGGGAGAAAACTTTGTTTTCACAAGTATGTTGGCTGTTTTTGTTTAAGAGGACCTTTATCAGACTGAGGCATTTTCCTTTTATTTCTAGTTTGCTGAAAATTTTTATGAGAAATGGATGTTGGATTTTCTCAAATATTTTTTCTGCGTCTGTTGAGATGATCATATGATTTTTCTTTTTTAATCTAAAAATAAGATGAATAACACTGATTTTTAAATGTTAAAAATGCAAAAATTTTCCATTTTTGACATATACTCCACTTGGTTATGATGCATTGTCCTTTTTGGATATTGTTTGGTTTGACTTGAGAAAATTTTAATAATTTTTTCATTAGTGTTCACAAGGTTTATGAGTATGTAATTTTCTTGTAACTCTTTCTTTGTTTTGAGAACAAGGTAATGTTGTGCTCTTAAATAGGAAACTGTTCCTTCCTCTCTTATATTTTGGAACAATTTGTGTAGAACTAGTACTATTTCTTTCAGAAATGTTAGATAGAATTCATCAGGGAAGCCACCTAGGCTCAAAGCTTTCTATGTGGGAGAACTTGAAACTAAAATTAAATTTCATCATTAAGATATCGGGCTATTCAGATTTTTACATTTGCTTCCACCCATCTAAATTCTTCTATATTAACTTAGAGAGAATCCTGGGTTTTGTATGGGTTCCCTGGCTCCCATGTTATTTCTACACAACAAATTTGGGCAATCACAGGGTTTACCTCATTTGTTTCCATCCTTTCTTGGATCACTGATCTTTGTTGTCTGTTGCCCACTCTCTGAAAAGCGCTATTCATGTCCAGTGTTTGGGTTGTTAAAGGTTGAAAGGCAAATATCTCTTTTACGTCATGGCCAGTTGTGAGAGTCAGAATTTTTTTTATTCATTCATGAAACTTTTTTTTTGCTACATATACAATTCTAAATGATGATTTTCTTTGTCCCACTGAAGATACCATCTCACTGTTCCACTGAAAAGCCACTTGTTAGTCTTTAATATTCCTAGTATGCTTTTTATGCTTTTTAGCTTCAGCTTCTTTTAAGATTTTCTCTGATTTCCAGTTTTACTCTGAAGACACTAAAAGAATTTATTTTACTTTATCCGGCTTGACATTCACTGGGCTTTTTCAATCTGTGGATTGGTGTTTCCAATAGTTCAGAAAAATTCTTAGTCTTTATTTCTTCAACTAACTTTATCCCATTCTTCCTTTTTCTCTAGGACTCCAATTAAAGATATACGGGACATTCTTATTGAATCGGTCTCTTAGCTTCTGTATGTTCCACATTTTTTCTTTCTGTGCTATATCGTGGATAATTTCTTCCATTTCTTTCTGTTTTCTGCCATGCATAGTTTACTGCCAACCATGTCCAGTGTGTTTTAAAACTTTGGCTATTGGTAATTTTCATGTAAATGAATTCTATTTGGTTCTTCAAATCTATATTAAAAAACTTTTTAGTTTCTCTTTCCCTGCAGGTATTTTCAAGTTTGTTGATCATTTTTTAAACCCAGTAAGTACAGTTCTTTTAAAACATGTATCTGATAACTTCAAATCTAAAGTCTGTGCAGATCCTGTATTGATTTGTATTGATTTGTATTGATTGATTGTGTACTTTTCCTGTGTACTTTTCCTGTGTCCATCATTGTCTTCAAAATTTATGTTTGGTGCTTTTCAAGATATAAAATAAATGTTTTCCTTCAGAGAGGCATTGGAATGACTTCTGCCTGATTCATGAGGTCACTACCAGTAGGGAACCATCTCAAAGTTACATGGCCCACTCAGGTTTTGGTTCTCAAGATACAAAACCACTTAAAGACTGGCTTGTCATGACTTCTTAAGACATTTTTTTTTTTTGTCCTTTTATTTTCCTACAGTCCCTGAATTTGGAGTTGGCTTTAGTTCTAGTTCTCCCTTATTGTGAAGCTGTCAGCTTCTGGAGTCCCATCTTAATGTAGGATTTTCTACAGGATTCTCCAACTTGAATGGGCACTTGGCCTTATCTTTTACCTCCTTTGCTCCATGAGCCACTATATCAAAGCGTAAGATATTGGATACTTTGAAATCAAAACTACCTTTTTCTCTCAAATATTCACTAGTCCCTCGGTTGAGACTCTCTTAAGCTTTGGCCTTGTAATTCATCTTCTGATATCTTCCGTATTTTTATTTTTTTTAAGATTTTATTTATTATTTGACAGAGAGAGAGAGAGTACAAGCAGGGGGAGGAGCAGAGGGAGAGGGTGAGGGAGAAGCAGGCTCCCAGCTGAGCAGGGAGCCTGATGCAGGGCTCAATACCAAGAGCCTGGGATCATGACCTGAGCCAAAGGCAGACACTTAACTGAATGAGCCACCCAGATGTCCTGCCTTCTGTATTTTTAGGTGTATATTACAGATACACATACACACACACATATGTGACCTTTAAAGATCCATCATCAATGAAGTGATAAAAGGTAGAGTATTTTTCAATTTACGAGGAAAAAGCCTTTTATTTAGCATTAAAAATTTTTCAACAGGAAGGTTAATTACAATAGTGTGTTATTCCTAGGAACAGGAAATCTCTGAATTCTTAATGTATTAATGCTAAATATACTTTTTCCTACTGAATTTATACTTTTTCACTCTCCAGATGAAATAAATTAAAAAACCAGTGTGCTAATAGCACAATGTTAGACTTGGAACTAGTCTGACTCTGGCCTTTTATGTAAATGACTTCATTCATGTTACAATTCAAATGTCTTTGACTGTTAAATGGAGGTAATACTAAATTATCCTCATAGCCCTTTCTAGCTCCAATTTATCAATCTACAGATGCTTCCACACTTCACTTCAAACACTTATAATAGACCTTATTTAACAATAATAGCCCTCTTCCCACTGGCATAGTCTTTCCATAATAACAATCCAGAGCCACTCACTACCAATTGACAGGAGATGGCACAAAATCTATTTGTGATCCCTAATCTTGTATATATAAATGACATCTTCTGAAATATGGTTAAACAACTTTTCTGCTCTGTTATATCCTTAGTTGCTTTTCCAACAGTTGTAATAGGCTAAGAATTAGAAAAGATCATTCTCATTTTTCAGGATTGTAGAGAATTAAAGTGCAGAATTCAAATTTTTCCTTGAAAAAAAAAAGGAAGTCATCAGATAAAACAAAGTATTCTCAGCTCATTGTAAGAGCATTCTATTAAGAATAAGGCAAATAAGTAAAAGACAACTGATAGTGTACTTCACGTAGAGAGTAAAAATTTAATAGTAATATCATAAAATAAACATATAAAAATCAATATTTAGTTTTGGATGCTAGAAATAATATACATAATAAAGTTAGAATAATAATGATAGTGCTGCAAGATAAGATTTTACTGTTCAAATTATAGATTATGCCAGTCAGCCTATGTACATTGGATTTCAAGAATTATGCTTTTATTAACTTTAGATATCTCTAATGACGGCATGTACCTGGTATATTGCGACTGAAGCTGTTTGACCATCATTTTAATGACCATAATGGAAATAAAAGAGGCAAATATCTCCTCTCTTTGGAATGCTAGTTATCTAAATTGTCACAGTGTCAAAATAAAAACAATTCCTTTTTCTGTATTGCCCTGGAAGCATATAGAGGAGAGAAATTAAAAACAAAAAGGGCAACTTTATGATATATGCTATGTCAATGTTAAAATTCATAAACTAATTTTTCAGTAATTAATACCATTCCTGATTCTGGTCCTTAAAAAGAAATAATTAATGAACTTTTTAAATACCAGGAAATATGATTTTTCTCTTTTTCCATAATCAAATTTTTCAGTGATCTCTAAGACTGACTTCTACAGCCTATTCCACTGAGCTAGTTCAAGGAGACACACTGGTTGAAAAAGGATGGAGAATATAAACTTTAAGGCTAAAAATTCCATCTTCGAAGATTTAAATAGAGCCCTTAACAAGGTTATTTAATACCAAATTGCAGGCTACGAAAACATGTAGACAGGAAAAAAGGTCATGCTTAAATACTTAAATGAAAACCACAGGCAAGTCTTTCATAACTTAAGTAATCCTTTCAACTTAAGGACATTTGCTCAAAGTAAGTTACCTTACTACATTGATAAATCTTTTTCAGAACCATTAAGTCCAGTTCTGGATCAATGTCTATTATGCTTTGGTTGGATAATTTAATAAAGTATATATTCTGTAGGCGGTTACTATAGAAACTCAATGAACAAAGTAAATAGATAAAATACTAGAATCTTAATTGAAAAATGGCATGTTTCTCCATCTTTTTCATGCAATCAGCATGCCCATCTTAAATCTGATATGTGTAGAAAATTGCTACATTTCCCACTGCAGCTTGTTTTTCTGATGAGCCAAATATAAATGCTTTCATACAGGTGAGAATTAAAAAATGTTCTGATGATTATTCATCATTATCTGTGAAAAAGAAAAAAAATTAGTTCATATCATTGTAAATCAAATTGTCTCTACTTAGTAAAAAATTAATTCTTTTTTACGCTAAAGGAAAAGAGCTTTAATGTAGTTTTAAGTGTAGTTTTTACTTAATATCACTTACTATTATTTTACTATCACATACTCAGTATAAAATATTCAAACAGTACAATGAAAAATAAAGTGAGAAACAAAAATCACCTATAAGCCAAAGACAGCTGATGTTAATAATCCTATGTAAATAACAAATTTTGAAAAGAATTTTCAAAATCTAACTTTTTAAATTGCATATTTCCTCCTTAAAGCACATAATGGATTTGGAAGAAGAAATAAGTGATAAAGTAAGATTTTAAAATGTTAGTGGCACACTCTAGGTGCTGGGTATGGGTGATAAATGTGAAGTTCTTTCAATTTTTACATGTGATGAAAATTTTATAATATGTTGAGAAAGAATAAATCATGGATATACTCCATGTCAGTTTCAGTGGCTGCATAGTATTTTATTTTATAGATAAGGCATAATTAAATTAACAATTTCTACTTATAAACATATTGGTTGTTTCTAATTTTTCTTTATTCTAAAAAAACATAGTTGAATGAATTAAACAGACTGCTTGGTTTAATCCTATACAGCAAATCACTATCTTCCACACTCAAGCAAAAGTGATCTTTCATTAAAATCCAAGTGTCAATTCAAGTCACTGCAGGGCTGAAAACCCTCCACTACACCTCCCCAATACCTCAGAATAGAACCCATGCTCCTTATGTGGACTGCAAATCCCTTCATGATCTGACCTAAATATTTCCAGTCTTACTTTCATTACCCATCTTCTCCAACTGTCCCAAGAATATATGCTTTAGTAACACTGACTTGGCTATAGTTCCCCTAATACATTTTCCGTGCTTCTACGTTTAAGTACACATACTGATTTTGAGATAAACTCCCATTCATCTTTCAAAATCTAACTCTGATGTCCTCTCCTGTAGGAAGAATTACTTTACATCATTTATTTCTTCCAATGTTATATTTATCACTCTATACCATAATTTATTTTTTACAATTTCAAACTGTTTCAAATAGAAAAGTATAGAAAGCAAACTAATGAACACACATGTACCCAATACCTAGAATTAATAAAAGTTAATTTTGGGTCATTTTGATTTGGTTTATTAAGAAAATCACATTACGGATAGAAAGTACCCTTTTCCAATTTATTGTCCTTTCTTCTTGCCCAAGGGCATTATCAATATGCTAAACTGATGTGTGTCTTTTCTTCTCAAGGCTTTTTACTTTTATTGCATATATGCACACCCAAATAATATAGCTTTTAAACACTATATAAATGGTACTCTTGTCCTACTTATTCCAGTCATATTTGTGGGGTTTATCCATACCGACAGATGAAAACTTAGTTCATTTGTTTTAACTGCTATAGAGAATTTCATTACATAAGCACTGCACAACAGTCTATCTAAAATACATGTGGAAGGAAGGTCTACAGGTATGGACTGCCAAGACTGATATTCTATTCGAGGACTTGGTGGCCTTTGCCATTCTACCACTGACAACAGTTATAATCCTTTCCCTTGTGGAGGAATTTTTTAGAAATATTGTAAAATAATTTACACATTTTGCTAGTTCTATTTAACCTCTGACTCTGGATAGTACTTAGCTATGGACTAAATGGCATTAATTTTACTAATAGCTGTGGTTGTAGACGCTTACCAAACCCATATTCTAACAATATCAGGCAGCTGAAGAGAGGAGGCCATTTTTTGAGGACTCAGATCATTTTCAGTAAAATAAAATGGATATGTATTTTAGATAATCTTCTTTTTAACTTATTTCTTAATGACACACCACTTTTGGGTGAACTAGATATAATTTACCTATCCTCTCCCTTCATTAATTTCACCCTTCCCTAAAACAGAATATCAAAGTGTGGAAGTACCATATGCAGATCACATGGTTTAATTATTACCTCCTAATGTGGCCTAAAAGAACAATATGTAAGACAACTAGATCTAGGGTCTAAGTATTTCCAACAAGAATGACTTTGAAATAGTTATTCTAAATCCAATCACTGTCCAACCTTTAACTGTTTTAGGATTAACAATACAAAACAGCAATTTATTCATATAGTTCCATATACATTTTACAACCAGTTTAGTGAGTTTATATATTAGTATATATAATTTTTACATATTATATAAGTTGTAATGTTTTAGGGGCTTCAATAACAGATAATCACATCAAAAAATGGGAAGAAGATATGAACAGACACTTCTCCAAAGAAGACATACAAATGGCTAACAGACACATGAAAAAATGTTCATCATCTTCAGCCATCAGGGATACTCAAATCAAAACCACATTGAACTACCACCTTACACCAGTTAGAATGGCTAAAATCAACAAGACAGGAAACAACAAATGCTGGAGAGGATATGGAGAAAGGGGAACCCTCTTCCACTGTTGGTGGGAATGCAAGTTGGTGCAGCCACTTTGGAAAGCAGTGTGGAGATTCCTCAAGAAATTAAAAATAGAGCTACCCTATGACCCTGCAATTGCATTTACCCCAAAGAAGCAGATGCAGTACAAAGAAGGGCCACATGTACCCCAATGTTCATAGCAGCAATGGTCACAATCGCCAAACTATGGAAAGAACAAAAATGCCCTTCAACAGATGAGTGGATAAGGAAGATGTGCTACATCTATATAATGGAATATTATGCCTCCATCAGAAAGGATGAATACCCAACTTTTGTATCAACATGGACGGGACTAGAAGAGATTATGCGGAGTGAAATAAGTCCAGTGGAGAGAGTCAATTATCCGTGTGGAGTGTAAAGCAAATCATGGAGAAAATCATCTCACAAATCATTGTGAGAAGGAAGGGAAGGGTGAATGGGGGGAAATCGGAGGGGGTGATGAACCAGGAGAGACTGTGGACTGTGAGCTACAAACTGAGGGTTTTGGAGGGGAGAGGGAGGGTTGGGCGATCCTGGTGGTGGGTATTGAGAAGGGCACGTATTGCATGGAGCACTGGGTGTGGTGCATGAACAATCATTCTTTTAACACTGGAAAAATAAAATAAACATATTTGGGGAAAACAAACAAACAAACAAACAAATAAATATTAGTAAAAATTTTAAAAAAAAGATATTTTAAAAAAAGATTTCCAAGGTAAGCATTTCACTAACTGCTTTATACTTTTTCTAGGTTAAGGGAAATACTGATAGGCTTTATGATACAGAACTTCAGAATCCTCATTCCCTTTTCATTTGTGTGATATGAAATTTGTATGAAATTTTGATATTGCTTTTCTTTTTTTTTAGATTGAAGATTGACAGATACACAATATTGTCTTAGTACCAAATGTACAACATTCTGATTTGATACAAGGTCTAGTTACCATCTGTCACTGTATAAAGCTGTTAGAATATTATTAACTATATTCCCTATGCTGTACATGATGTCTCTTCTTTTATAACTGAAGACTGTACCTCTTAATCTCATCACTTATCCCATCCATCCCCTTCATCTTCCCTCCTTGCTGGTAACCACCAGTTTCTTCTCTGTATCTATAAGTCTGTTTCTGTTTCTGTTCTGTTTCTTTTGTTTTTTGGGTTCCACGGGTAAGTAAAGTCATTATGACATTTGTCTTTCTCTGATTTATTTCATATTGCATAATACCCTCTAGGTCTATTCATGTTTTTGCAAATGGCAAGAATTCACTTTTTCTGTTGGCTGAGTAGTATTCCACTATCTATATTGGCCACATCTTTATCCATTTATCTATCTATGGACATTTAGGTTGCTTTCATATTTTGGCTACTGTAAATATTACTGCAACGAAAATATGAGTACATGTCTTTTTGAATCAGTATTTTTTTTAATTTTTAAGTAATCTCTACATCCAACATGGAGCTTGAACCCATAACCTAGACATCAAGAATCACATGCTCTACCAACTGAGCCAGCCAGCTCCGCTGATTTAGTATTTCCATTTTCTTTGGATCAATACCTAGATATGGAATTACTGGATTGTATGGTAGTTCAATTTTTAAAATTTTGAGGAACCTCCATATTGTTTTCCATAATGGCTGCACCAATTTACATTTCCACCAAGAGTTCCCTTTTCTCTATTTCCTTCTCAACACTTGCTATTTCCTGTCTCTTTCATAATAGCCATTCTGACAGGTTTAAGATGGTATCTCTTTGTGGTTTTGACTTGTATTTCCCTGATGGTGAGTGATGTGGAGTCTCTTTACATGTGCTTGTTGGTTATCTTCTGTCTTCTTTGGAAAAGTGGCTATTCAGGTCCTCAATCTTTTTTAAAGCAATTGTTTGGGTTTGTTGTTTTTTTTAATATGGAGTTTTATGAGTTCTTTATATATTTCAAATATTAATCCCTTATTGAATGTCTTTTTTGAATATCTTCTCCCATTCAGGAGGTTGCCTTTTCATTTTGTTGATGGTTTCCTTTTCTGTGCAAAACTTTTTAGTTTGATGCGGTACTCCTTGTATATTTTTGCTCTTGTTGTCCTTGCCAGAGGAGATAGACCCAAAAAACTATTGCTAAGACCAAAGTCAAAGAGCTTACTATATTTTATTCTCACAGTTTTATGGCTTGAGATATGATTTTAAGTCTTTAATCCATTTTAAGTATATTTTTATGTATGGTATAAAAAAATGGTCCAGTCTCATTCTTTTACATGTAGCTCTCCAGTTTTTCCAACATCACTTAGTGAAGAGACTGTCTTTTTCCTGCAATTTCTTGCTTCCTTTGTTGTAGGTTAATTGAACATACAAGCATATAAGCATTGGTTTATTTCTGGGCTATCTATTCTATTCCACTAATAATATATTTCTGTTTTTGTGCTAGTTTTGATTACTACAGCTCTGCAGAATAGTTTAAAATCAGGGAGTGTGAGACCTCTTTGTTCTTTCCCAAGACTGCTTTGGATATTCAAGATCTTTTGTGATTATATATAAATTTTTTTGATAGGGATTGCACTGAATCTGTAGATTCCTTTGGTAATACTGATATTTTAATATATTAATTCTTCCTATTTTGAACAGTATATCTTTCCATTTATTTGTGTCACATATTCAATTTTTTTCATCAATGTCTTATTTTTTTCAGAGTATTTTTTCACCTTCTTGGTTAAATTTATTCCTAGGTATTTTACTCTTTTTGATGGAATTATAAATGGGATTGTTTTCTTAATTTCTCTTTCTTCAAGTTTGTTATTAGTGCAGAGAAACACAACATCTTCAATTTCTTTCATAAGTGTTATATATATGTTTTCAGAGTAGGGATCTTTTACCTCTTTGGTAATACCTGAGGTTTATTCCTAGGTATCTTACATTTTTGGTGCAATTGTAAATGGGACTGATTCCTTGATTTCTCTCTCTGCTGCTTCATTATTGGTGTATAGAAATGCAACAGATTTCTGTATGTTGATTTTGTATCCTGAGATTTTACTGAATTCATGTATCAGTTCTAACAATTTTTTGGTAGAATCTTTCGGATTTTCTACATAGAGTATCATGTCCTTTGCAAATAGTGGAAGTTGGACTTCCTTGCCAGTTTGGATGCCTTTTATTTCTTTTTGGTTTGACTGCTGAGGCTAGGACTTCAGTAATATTACTCAGCCATTAAAAAAAAAATAGAAATCTTGGCATTTGCAACAACGTGGATAGAGCTAGAGTATATTATGTTAAGTGAAATAAGTCAGTCAGAGAAAGACAAACACCATATGATTTTACTCATCTGAGGAATTCAAGAAATGAAACAGATGAACACAGGGGGAGAAAAAGAGAGAGGCAAACCATAAAACAGACTCTTAACTATAGAGAACAAATGGAGAGTTGCTGGAGGGGAGACGGGTGGCTGGATGGATTAAATGGATGATGAATATTAAGGCATGTACTTTTTTTTTTTAAGATTTTATTTATTTGACAGAGAGAGATCACAAGTAGGCAGAGAGGCAGGCAGATAGAGAGGGGGAAGTAGGCTCCCCGCTGAGCAGAGAGCCTGATGTGGGGCTGATTCCAGCACCCTAAGATCATAACCAGAGCCAAAGGCAGAGACTTTAACCCACTGAGCCACCCAGGTGCCCCAAGGAACGCACTTTGATGAGCACTCCATGTTATATGTAAGTGATGAATCACTAAATTCTGCTCCTGAAACTAATATCACACTATATGTTCTAACTAGAATTTAAATAAAAACTTGAAACTAAAAGAGAGAAACGCAACAGATTTCTGTATACTGATTCTGTATTGTGCAACTTTCCTGAATTCATTTATTATTTCTAATAGTTTTTGGGTGGAGGCTTTAAAATTCTCCCTATATAGTATCCTTTCATCTGGGAAAAGTAACAGTTTTATTTCTTTCCAGTTTGGATACCTTTTATTTCCTTTTCTTGTCCAACTGCTGTGGCTAGGACTTCTAATATTATATTTAATAAAAAAGCTGAAAGGTGGCATCCTTGTTTTGTTCCTCATTTTAGAGGAAAAGCTTTTAATTTTTTACCACTAATTATGATAATGCTTACTGTGGGTTTATCACATACGGCCTTTATTATACTGTGGTACCTTCACTCTATATACAATTCATTGTGAGTTTATACTATAAATGGATAGTGAACTTTACCAAGTGAACTTTTACTTGATAAAGTTTTACAAGAACTTATACTGCATCTACTGAGATGATCATGCCTTTTATACTGTGTTTTGTTAATGTGGTATATCACACCAATTAACTTGTGAATACTGTACTATCCATCTATCGCCAGAATAAATCCCACTTGATCATGGTGCATGATCCTTTTAATGTATTGTTGTATTATTTTGCTAATATTTTGTTGAGGATTCACATCTATGTTCACCAGGATACTGGCCATAACTTACTTTCTTTTTTTTTTCTGATAGTCTCTTTTTCTGATTTTAGTCTAGGATAATGCTGGCCTCATAGAAAGAGCTTGGAAGCATTCTTTTCAATAATCTGCAATAGCTTAAGAATGATAGAAACTAACTTTTAAAAAATGTTTGGTAGAATTACCTGTGAATCTGTCTGGTCCTGGACTTTTATTTGTTGGGAGCTTTTGTTTTGTTTTGTTTTTTGTTTTATTATTCAATTTCATTACTTGCAATCAGTCTGTTCAAATTTTCTGTTTCTTTCCAATTCAGTATTAAAAGACTATTTGTTCTAGGAATCTATCCATTTCTTCTAGGTTTTCTATTTGTTGGTGTATAACTGTTTGTAGTAGTCTTTTATGATCTTTTGTATTTCTATGGTATTAGTTATAATTTCTCTTTCATTTCTGATTTTATTTGGGCCCTGTCTCTTTTTTTGTTGATGAATTTTGCTAAATATTTATCAATTTTATCTTCTCAAATAGCCAACTTTTAGTTTCATTAATCTTTTCCACTGTTTAGTCTCCATTTTATTTCCTCTGTGATCTTTATTATTTCTTTCCTCCACTAAGGGAAAGGCCCTCTACTTTGGGCCTGCTTTATTCTTTTTCTAATTCCTTGAGGTGTAAGGTTAGACTGTTTATTTAACCTTTTTCTTGTTTCTTGAAATGCGCACGTATTGCTATAACCTTCCTTCTTATAATTGATTTTGCTGCATCCCAAAGATTTTGGAGCATAATGGGGTTTTGTTTTTGTTTTTATTAATATATAATGTATTATTTGCCCCAGGGGTACATGTCTGTGAATCATCAGGCTTACATATTTCACAGTACTCACCATAGCACATACCTTCCCCAATGTCCATAACTCAGCCACCCTATCCCTACTGCCCCCCTCTCCCCTGCAGCAACCCTCAGTTTGTTTTGTGAGATTAAAAGTGTCTTATGGTTTGTCTCCCTCTCAATCCCATCTTGTTTCATTTTTTCCTTCCCTACCCCCCACAACCCCCGCCCTGCCTCTCAAATTCCTCCTATCAGAGAGATCATATGCTAATTGTCTTTTTCTGATTGACTTTTTTGCTCAAGAGCATTGTGTTTTCATTTTCATTTGTCTCAAAGTATTTTCTGATTTCTTCTATCATTTGATCCATTGGTTGTTTAGTAGCATGTTGGAGTATCCACATGTTTGTGTTTTTTTCCAGTTTCTTTCTTGTAGTTAGTTTCTAGTTTCATACCATTGTGGTCAGAAAAGATGTTTGATATGATTTCAATCTTCTTAAAATTTATTGAGACTTTTTTGTGGTCTAACATAAGCTCTATTCTGGAAAATGATTCATGTGCGCTTGAGAAGAACGTTCTGGTTTTGGATGAAATGCTCTGTACAAACCTATGAAGTCCAGCTAGTCTAGTATGTTGTTCAACCGTCTATATTTCCTTATTAATTTCCTGTCTGGATGATCTACCTATTGATTTAAGTGGGGTGTTAAAGTCCCTACTATTATGGTATTACTACCAATTTCTTCTTTGGCATGTTAATATTTGCTTTCTATATTTAGGTGCTCCTATGCTAAGTGCATAAATATTTACAAGTGTTATATCTTCTTGTTGATCCCTTTATCATTATGTAGGACCCTTCTTTGACTCTTCTTATAGTCTTTGTTTCAAAGTCTATTTAATTTGAAAAGTTCTGCTACCCCAAATTTCTTGTCATTTCTATTTGCATGTAGCATCTTTTCCTATCCTTTCACTTTCAGTCTGTGTGTGTCTTAAGATCTGAAGTCAGTCTCTGGTAGATAACATGCAGATGGGACTTTTTTTTTTTTACTATACACTTAGCTAAGACATCCAAATTGGCAAAGAAGAAGTCAAACTCTCACTCTTTGCAGATGATATGATACTTTATGTGGAAAAACCAAAAGACTCCACTCCAAGACTGCTAGAACTCATACAGGAATTCAATCATTTGTCTGTGCATAAAATTAATGCACAGAAATCAGTTGCATTCCTATATACCAACAGCAAAACAGAAGAAAGAGAAATTAAGGAGTCAATCCCATTTACAATTGCACCCAAAACCGTAAGATACCTAGGAACAAACCTAACTAAAGACGCAAGAATCTGTACTCAGAAAACTATAGAATACTCATGAACAACATTGAGGAAGACACAAAGAAATGGAAAAACGTTTCATGCTCATGGATTGGAAGAACAAATATTGTGAAAATGTCTATGCTACCTAAAGCAATCTATACATTTAATGCAATCCCTATCAAAATACCATCAATTTATTTCAAAGAAATGGAACAAATAATCCTAAAATTTATA
>CM052800.1:136264064-136296849 GCA_028533885.1 Nasua narica | reverse complement strand
CTCCTACACTGTTGGTGGGAATGCAAGCTGGTACAGCCACTCTGGAAAACTGTATGGAGGTTCCTCAAAATGTTGAAAATAGAGCTACCCTATGACCCAGCAATCGCACTACTGGGTATTTACCCTCAAGATACAAATGTAGTGATCCGAAGGGTCACATGCACCCGAATGTTAATAGCAGCAATGTCCACGATAGCCAAACTCTGGAAAGAACCTAGATGTCCATCAATAGATGAATGGATAAAGAAGATGTGGTATATAGATACAATGAAATACTATGGAGCCATCAAGAGAAACGAAATCTTGCCATTTGCAACAACGTGGATGGAACTAGAGGGTATTATGCTAAGCGAAATAAGTCAGTCAGAGAAAGACAATTATCACATGATCGCTCTGATATGAAGAATTTGAGAGGCAGGGCAGGGGGTTATGGGGGGGGTGGGGAAGAGAAATGAAACAAGATGGGATGGGAAGGAGACAAACCATAAGAGACTCCTAAACTCACGAAACAAACTAAGGGTTTCTGGGAGGTGGGAGGGTAGGCATATGGACATTGGGGAGGGTATGTACTATGGCAAATGCTGTGAAATGTGTAAGCCTGATGATTCACAGACCTGTACCCTGGGGTAAATAATACATTATATGTTAATAAAAAAATTAAAAAAAAAAGAATGTTTGAACTTAAATTACCATCAAATTAATATAGAGTGCTGTATATTTAGATTGTTATATATGATAGAGTGCTGTATATTTAGGATGTTATATATGATCCTCATGGTAACCACAAACCCAAAACCTGTAATACATACACAAAAAATTTTTTAAAAAGCCAAACATAATACTACAGAAATTCATCAATCATAAAGAAAGATAGCAAGAGAAGAAGGGAATAGACAACTACAAAAATAACCAGGAAACAACAGAATGGAAATAAGTACATACATATTAATTACTTTAAATGTAAATGGCTTAAATGGTCAAATCAAAAGACAGGGTGGTGGGATGGGTATAAAAACAAAAAACAATCATAAAAACACAGAACCTATCTATATGCTGCCTACACAAGATTCACCTCAGATCTAAAGACACATATAAACTGAACGTGATGGGATGAAAAAATATTTACTGAACAAATGGAAGCAAGGAAAAAAAAAGCCATTGCAGCAATATTTTATATTAGACAAAACAGACTTTATTTATTTTTTTAAAAGATTTTATTTATTTATTTGACAGAGAGAGAGATCCCAAGTAGGCAGAGAGGCAAGCAGAGAGAGAAGGTGAAGCAGGCTCCCTGCTGAGCAGAGAGCCCAACGCGGGTTGGGTTGAGGCTCGATCCCAGGACCCCGAGATCACCACCCAAGCCGAAGGCAGAGGCTTAACCCACTGAGCCACCCAGGCGCCCCGACAAAACAGACTTTAAAACAAAGACTGCAGGGGCTTCTGAGTGGCTCAGTCGGTTAAGTGTCTGCTTTCGGCTCAGGTCATGATCTCAGGGTCCTGAGAATAAGCCCTCCATCGGGCTCTCTGCTTAGCAGAGAGCCTGCTTCTCCTCCTCCTACCAGCTCGTACTCTCTCTCTCTAATAAATAAAATCTTTAAAAAAAATAAAAAAAATAAAACAACGACTGCAACAAGAGACAAAAAGAGCATTACATAATGATAAAGGTATCCAACAAGAGGATATAACAATATCCAACAAGAGGATATAACAATAGTAAACATCTATGCACCCAACACTGGAGCACCTTAAATACATAAAGCAAATATTAATGGACATAGAGAAACTGACAGTAATACAATAATAGTAGGGGACGTTAACATTCTACTTACACCAATGGCTAGACCATCCAGGCAGGAAACCAAAAGTAAAGAGTATCTTTGAATGACACATTAAACCAGATGGACATAATAGATAAACAGAACATTCCATCCCCAAACAACAGAATACACATTCTTTTTTTTTTTTTAAGATTTTATTTATTTATTTGACAGAGAGAAACAGATCATAAGTAGGCAGAGAGGCAGGCAGAGAGAGAGAGAGGGAAGTAGGCTCTGGCTGAGCAGAGAGCCCGATGCAGGACTCGATCCCAGGACCCTGAGATCATGACCGGAGCCGAAGAAGGAGGCTTTAACCCGTTGAGCCACCCAGGCGCCCCCAGAATACACATTCTCTTCAAGTGCACATGGAACATTCTCCAGAATAGATCATGTTTGGCCATAAAACAACCCTTAGTAATTTTGAGAAAAATGAAATCATATATGGATTTTTTCCAAACAGTGTGAAACTAGAAATAAATCACAAGATAAAAATTGGAAAAAGACAAACAAGTGGAGACTAAGCACCATGATACTAAACCACCAACGGGTTAACGAAACAAAGAAGAAACCAAAAAATACATGGAAAGAAATGAAAATGAAAATACAATGGTTGAAAATCTCTGAGACATAGCAAAAGAAGTTCTAAGAGGGAAATAAAGCAACAGAGGTCTATGTCAAGAAACAAGAAAAAGCTTAAATAAACAATCTAACCTTACACCTAAATCAACCAGAAAAAGAACAAAGCCCAAGCTGAGTAAAAGGAAGGAAGATAATAAATTCAAGAGCAGGAAAAAATGAGACAGAGACAAAAAAAAGAAAAGAAAAGAAAAGAAAAGAAAAGAAAAGAAAAGAAAAGAAAAGAAAAGAAAAGAAAAGAAAAGAAAAGAAAAGAAAAGAAAAGAAAAGAAAATCAATGGAACCTAGAGCTGGTTCTTTCAAAAGATAAACAAAATTGATAAACCATTAGCCAGACTCATTAAGAAAAAAGAGAAAGGACCCAAATTAATAAAATCAAATAAGAGAAGTAACAACTAACAACACAGAAATACAAAGGATTATAAGAGAATGCTATGAAAAACAACATGCTAACAAACTGGACAACTAGAATAAATGGATATATTCTTAGGAACATACAATCTTCCAAAACTGAATAAGGAAGAATAGATAATCTGAACAGATTACCGGTAAATTGAATTTATATTTAAAAAATAAAAGTCCAGAACTAAAGGGGAGTCACAGGTGAATTCTATGAAACATTTAAAGAACTAATACCTTTTCTCCTCAAACTATTCCAAAAATGAAGAAGGAAAGGTTCCAAATACATCCTGTGAGGCTAGCATTTCCCTCACATGAAAACTAGACAAAGATAGCACAAAAAGAAAAAAAACTACAGGCCAATATCCCTGATGAACATGCAAAAATTCTCAGCCAACTGCATTCAATAATACATTCAAAGGATCATCCATCACAATATTCCAAGAATGCAAGGACAGTTCAATATTCACAAATCAATCAATGTGATATACTATATTAACAAAACAAAGGTAAAAAACACATGACCATCAGTAGATGCAGAAAAAACATTTTATAGAATTCAAACATCCTTTCATGATAAAAACTCTCCACAAAATAGGTTTAGAGGGAACATACCTCAACATAATAAAGACCCTATATGAAAGCCCCATAGCTAACATCATACTCAATGGTGAAAAACTGAGGGTTTTTCCTTTAATATTAGGAACAAGACAAGTTATGCCCACTCTTGCCACTATTATTCAACACAACAGGAAGTTCTAGCCACAACAATCAGATGATAAAAAGAAGTAAGAGGCATCCAAATTGGTAAAGAAGTTAAGCCATCACTATTTGAAGATGACATGACAGTATACAAAGAAAATCCTGAAGGCTCCATTAAAAAACTACAAGACAAAATAAATAATTCAGTAAAGTCTTGGGATACAAAATTAATAACCAGAAATCAGTAGCATTTCTATACACTAATAATGATGTAGAAGAAAGAGAATTTAAGAAAACAACCCCGTTTACAATTGCACCAAAAAGAATAAAATACCTAGGAATAAACCAGAGAGATGAAAGACCTGTACTCTGAAAATTGTAAAACATTGATGAAAGAAACTGAAGATGACAAAAATGGAAAGATACTCCATGTTCGTGGAGTAGAATTAATATTGCCAAAATGTATTACCCAAAGCAATCTATAAATTCAGTACAATCCCTAACAAAATATCAACAGTATTTTTCACAAAACTAGAATACTCATATTTGTATGCAACCACAAAAGAAACACATAGCCAAAGCAATCTTAAGAAAAACAAAACTAAAGGTATTATAATTCCAGATTTCAAGATATACTACAAAGCTGTAGTAATCAAAACCGTATGGTACTAGCACCAAAACAGACATATATATATAATTGATACATATATATCAATGGAAGAAAATAAAGAGCGCTGAAATAAACCTTTAATTATATGGTCAATTAATCTATGACAATGGAGGCAAGAATATACAATGGGGAAAAGACAGTCTCTTCAATAAATGCTGGTGGAAAAATTGGACAGCTACATGTAAAAGAATGAAACTGGACAATGTCCTAACATCACACACAAAAATAAACTAAAGACCCTAATGCGAGACTGGAAACCATAATATCCTAAAAGAAAAGAGCAATTTCTCTGACATCAGTCATAGTAACATTTTTCTAGATATATCCCTTCAGAGAAGGGAAACAAAAGCAAAAACAAACCATTGGGACGCCATCAAAATAAAAGCTTCTGCACAGTAAAGGACACCATCAACAAAACAAAAAGGCTATTTATTGAATGGGAGAGTATATTTACAAATGATATATCTGGTAAGGGGTTAATACTCAAAATATATAAACAATTTATACAACCCCACACCAAAAAACCAAATAATCTGATTAAAATGGGCAGAGAATATAAATAGACATTTTTCCAAAGAAGACATATAGATAGCAGGCACATGATAAGATGTTCAATATGCCTAATCATTGGAGTGAGATATTACCTTACATAATGGCTAACATCAAAAAGACAAGAAATAACAAATGTTGGTGAGGATATGGAGAAAAAGGAACCCTCACACACTGCTGCTAGAAAGTAAACTGGTACAGCCATTGTGGAAAACAGTAATGGAAGCTCCTCAAAAACTTACAAATAGAAATACCATTTGATCAACCAATTCCACTACTGGGTATTTACCCAGCAAAAATGAAAACACAAATTTGAAAAGATATATGCACCCCTATGTTTATTGCAAAATGAATAGCCAAGATATGGAAGCAGCCTAAGTGTTCATCAACATATGAATGGATATGATGTTGTATGTGCACACACACACACACACGCACACACATATACACACACAGGAATATCATACCGCCATAAAAAAGGATAAGAGTGTGTCCTTTTTGAGAACATAAATGGATCCAGAGGTATTTTGCTAAGTAAAATAAGTCAGACTGAGAAAGAGGAATACCATATTTCACTCATGTGTAGAATCTAAAAATAAATAAATAAATAAAAAGAATAAGGAAACGAAAAGCGGAATCAGACTTACAAATACAGAGAACAAACTAATGGTTGCCAGAGAGGAGGTTGAGAGGACAGGCAAATTGGGTGAAGAGTAGTTGGGGATAGAGGCTACCAGTTATGGAATGAACAAATCATGGGAAGAAAAGGCATAGTATAAGGGGTATAATTAATGATGGAATAGCCTCGTATGGTGACAGACGGTAGCTATACTTGTGGGAGCATAGCGTAAAGTATAAGTATTGTCAAGTCACTTTGTTGTACACCTGAAATGAATATAAAATTGTGTGTCAAATTTAGTCAAATAAAAAAATTAAAAAAAGAAAGGAGCTCCTTTAAGTTTCTTTTCCTAGGTTTCATAGCACTGCCATACATATAAAACATTATACTGTTTTTGCCTATTTGTGATCATCTTAATTATGAAATAGGCTAAAGAAAACCATAATTAATAACATATGCAGTACTAATTACTGGCTTATATGCAATCCATTACTTGTTGCTAATGATCCTAACATTTTCCTGACAGGTATTTTGTTTAGGTAAGAATACTAATGAAGAAGCAGTGGTTTTTGAATCTATAAGGTAAGAGTACTTAGTGTACCTGATGATTTTCTAGTTTTGACTTAACAATAACCATTAGAGTTTTTAGAAAATTTTTACTTACATTTAACCAATTCAAAAACATTTTTTTTTGCCTGAGCTTTATGGTCAATATAAATAAGTATGTAACTTAAGTAAGGTTGCTCCCAAAATAAAAAACATTCTTGAACTTGATTTTAGGAAACCTGATTTTTCATGAGTCAAAATATCAAATATTTTTATTAAAAGCCTGGCTCTGAAAAACCTGAACTGAATATTAACGCTCCACTTGTATGAACACTAAATCCAGGTATTCACCATCTCATGCCCAAAGGCATCTACAGCTTCAAAACAGATCTTATTTGCAATCTTAGTACCCTCCAAGTTATCCAGACTACTACCATGAGACTGAACATTATAAAACATCTCCTTCTTTCTGTCAGTTCTTTCACTTCACAAATCTTTAATGATTTCCTCTATGTATGTATTTTAAACACTTCACAGTATCTAATCACAAAGATTAATTTTCTTTTTTAATTTAAATTCCAGTTAGTTTACGTATAGTGTAATATTAGTTTCAGGTGCACAATACAGTGCACTTTATTCAACACTTCCATACAATAAAGACTATTTTCAATAAGAAGCTTCCAATATTAACTCTAATATACATTAATTTTCACTGTTTTCTAACTAGTTATGGTTCTACATTTCTTTCCGTTTTTTACAATCCAAGCTTCCCTTCTCTAATTCCTACTGCTCTGAAAAGTATTTTAGAATACTCATTTTTATACATAGTTTTACACTTTCACATACTTATGTCTCACCTTCCAAATTCATCATGTAAGCAAAGACTATGTCTTTTAATGTCCACAGTAATAAAGTACTAGGCTACAAGAAGCACTTGATAAGGACTTTCAAAACAATTCATAGTACATTAAAATGGTGATCATCCTTTTATAACAGTGGAAACTGAAACTAAAATCACTTATGTCACCTTACTAGCTTGTCACAGAGTCAGGACTATACCACTGGTCTGGTACCATGTTTAGTGCTCTTGACTAAATTTAAGGGGAAACACCATTTTTAACTTTAATAATTTTCAGTAAAGTTATAATATAGTTTAAGTGATTCTGTAGGTAAAGATTTCCCAAATATAAAAATAGTTTACATTCAAATCACTATAAATGAACTCCATTTACTGTGAATGGAAGAGATTATATTTGGTATTACTTAGGAGAAATTGTACATATTGCTGAAGCATGTATGTCTAAAAGTTTACTTCTAGATCCTTGATAAGTATTCTAATGTCCAGAGCTGTCCAATAAGGAGTCTTTAAAAAAAAATCTCATTGCAATATTACTTATAAATTAAGTAAAAATATGAACTTAAAGGACTTAAGTCAAAAAAATGATAGAATCAGTCAAAATATATGACATGGTTAATTTTATTATTGCTCATAAGTACTGGGATATGATTCCAATATAGATGTCACCAAAATGCATGTGATAAAAAGTTCAGCAATTTACATTTGTCATCCTGTTTTTTGCACATTTACTTAAAATATAAAGACTGAGGAAATCTTACCTTCTTGATAGGCTCCATCTGCCATGACTAAATGAAGAATCTTGGCATAAAGATGTTCATGTTCATTTCCTAAAATATCCTGAACTATTGTTGAACAAATCTCAATATTTTCATCTTCATCTTCATGAATAGCCTATACCAAATTTCCAAATACAAATTAATATATGAATATTAACATTCTCTAGAGACTTTATTACTTATAATAAATCTACTGATCTATAAAAATCAGACACTTCACTAGTAATTCAAAAAGATTTATTTCAAATTTATTTCAAAATTAATTTTTTTTTAAAGTAGGCTCCATATCCAACATGGGGCTTGGACTCATGACCCTGAGATCAAGAACTGGATGCTCTACCTACTTAGCCAGGCAGGTGCCCCAAACGTAAATGTTTTCTAATTGACATTTTACTTACTTTTATTTTTTCATAAACTTCAAAGAATTTTTCAAAGCCTATTTCCTGCTCCAGGTGAAGTCTCAGTTCCTCTAAATGGTTAAAGACACTATCATATTCACATTCACTAGTAATTTCACCATCACTGTTATCTAAAAAACAGAAATTAAAAGAAGATATTTTATGACTAAAAAGAATAAATAAAATCTTTAAAAAATAAAAGGAATGAATAAATAATTCTTACCCTAACAGACTAATATCCTTTCTGATGAGTGATGTCACTAAAAGACTACTTGTACTTTCAATATAAGGTTTTGTCATTATAATTATTGCCTTTTATGTAGGAAATAAATATATATACAAATTTCTTAAGAAGACTGTTACTTTGGGAATCTTTTCTTTTATAGACATAAACAGTAAACCAAATTAGAATAAAAACACTCTAATGGAGTAAAAAGTGAAAAAAGCATACCCGTATGTTCTGTGCTACAGCAAACCAACCCTAACTGTTTTTAAAACGTTGACATTAAACATGAGCTAAAACATGAAAAAGCATGCAGGAGCCAGATGACTTATGCTACACATCATAAAACTTTAGTAAAGCATTAGAAAGTATTATAAATGCTATATATGTTTTATGTCATGTACATGTCCAAGC
Organism: Nasua narica; assembly: GCA_028533885.1. Classification (NCBI taxonomy): domain Eukaryota; kingdom Metazoa; phylum Chordata; class Mammalia; order Carnivora; family Procyonidae; genus Nasua; species Nasua narica. Next base: position 136,288,241 of record CM052800.1, on the reverse strand, counting down.
ACTTTATATTATGTTATCTTTAGTACTAGAAATACAAGTCAAGAAAGATAAGAAAACAATAAAAATGTTTCAATAGCATTTCCAAAATTTAATGGGAAAGAAATGGAACAAATGTATATAGGGATTTGTGTGAAAAGAAAAAGAATGAATAAAAGTCAGAGACAAGGAAGCATACTTCAGTTTTATTTAAATTAGAAAACTTCATATCAGGTATCAGAAAAATATACTCTACTTGGAATATGTGTATACACTGGAAAAAAAAATAAAAAAGTCCCACGATCATGACCATATACCTGAGTGCCATTCTTCATTTAGGGCGCTTTCACTGCTGGGATTGTCATCCTCATCTGCCAGATCTGTCCCATTTACAGTCTGCTCTATGTCACTGTTCTTTAAGACTGATTCTTCCTCCTCACTGTATTCTTCACTAGGTTGTTCTCTAAGTAACTGTTCCATAGAGGCCTGAAGCTCTTGTAAATCTGTGTCAGTTTCTTCAAAAACACTGAAATTTTAAAAAATTAAACTAAACATTACCAAAATGCCACCTTATTTTGAAATTTTACTTTAATTCAATATACATGCATGCCTTTCTGCTTAAAAAGTACTCATAGTGGATAAAAAGAAATCCGAAAAACCTTCATAGTAGTTTTTAACAAAGTCACTAAAGAGTAATACAATTATAAATATAGCACATGACACATATTCTGTAATACGTAAGCCAGAAGATGACTTGTTTAAAATGATCCTGATCTGCCAAAAGAGAATCACGTAATTATCAATATTATTCATTGCTTAAATTTCGAAAGAATGTTTCAGTATTTTAAGAGGCCAGACTAATGAGGCTTTTTTACCTGCTTTCTTTTTTTTAAAAAAAGATTTTATTTATTTATTTGAGTGAGACAGACAGACAGAGAGATATCACAAGTAGGCAGAGGGGCAGGCAGAGGGAGAAGGAGAAGCAGGCTCCCTGCTGAGCAGAGAGCCTGATGCGGAACTCGATCCCAGGACCCTGAGATCATGACCTGAGCCGAAGACAGCCGCTTAACCAACTGTGCCACCCAGGCGCCCCATGCTTTCTAAAAAAAATACTGAATATTCAAATATTTTTCTTCTATGTAATTTTCAACATTTAGTAAAATCTTTGTGTGGATGTATAATAGTAGTATACTATATGAAAGGCTTTCCATATAAACACTCATTGGACATTTGAACTTTTAGAAATGGAAATACTTATGGAATTATACATTCAGGGGAATAGGATGATCTAGTAAATAAAATAGTCATCAGAAATCTTATCTTTAGATACTTATTCTTGAAAACATTTCTAAAATACATAACAAATGGACTTTACTGAATAATTAGAATATACTAAACATAATAATCTTCACTGGATTATCTTGTTTCCAAGGCACTGCTCGGGTTATTAACTTTATTTTCAAGGGATTACAGATACTGGAATTAATTAATTTATGCAAATAATACTCTCAATTTATATAATACTTTAGTTTATTAAGCAGTTTTAGCTTATTACTAAAATTTTATCTACATATAACTCATAACTCATTTTAGAGACATAGACACAGAATCAAAGTGTTTAAATGATATGCTCAAAGTTACACAATCAATAAACGGCAAATAAAGATTGAAATCTAGGTCTTCTCATCACTTCTACAATACCCCAAAAATGTACTCATTGACTTTATTTCTCTTATTTGCCTCTCTACTAAAGTGGCATGCAAAGGGAAAAGTCTGTAGATTAAGACTTAATTGAAATTTTAGATAAGTGAAGTCTTCTGAAAGAGATTATGTACCATGTTGAGGATTTCATCCACCAGAAAAGCAATGCTGAACAGGACACAAAAGCTGATTAAAGCCTTCAAGTTTAGATTCCAGTCAAATAGGTATTTACTGAAAAGCTAATACAGAAATGGTATTATGCAAGATCTTAAAAATAAAATTTCCATTAATGGAAAAGAAAATATTCTTTTAAAGTAGAAATATATTTATTTTGTATTTATGCATACAAACTTCTACACTCTTTGTAGCAGGTATAGAAAAGCAAAGCAGCTAATTAGAATGAGGAAGCATCTCTAATCTTTTGGATCACTCTATTAGCAGCACTTAACTTTATATTTAATTACAAGACTAACATAATATGCACATCCACTCTGTACCATTACAACAATGATTAAATAATCTGTCGATAAAATCTTACTATGGCCAACACAGAGGAACTAGTGCCCACCACAGACGATATTAAAGTAATGGGGCTGCCAAGTCTGCCAGTATAAGAAAAGTATAAGATAAACATCTTTTTTGAAAGATATATTTTAAAATCTGGCCCTGAAATCACATTTTAGTAGATTTTCTTATTGAATGACCTTGGGTGAAGTTTGGACCAAAAAAAGAAAGAAAAAGTCTCAAGGAAAACATCAAAGGAAATTTTGTGGTATGGACTAATTTACTTTAAAAAATAATTGGTTTTCAAAATTTTAAGTTAATATTAAAAGCTTCTAACTTAAATTTTAAAATAAAATTCTGTCATCAACTAGTAATTAAAAGAACATAAGCCACAAACAAGTTACTGTGCAGTCAGATAAAAACTGATGACTTTATAAACACTTTGAGGAAAAACTCTATCTAGCACTCTGTCAACCATAAAGGTGCTGATATGCTGTCATGTTCTCCAAGAGGCTCAATAAAAACACATAAAGTGTTTGTAACTACAGCCAAGCAGAAGAAAAACAAGGATAAAAGGGTAACTTCCTGTAAGATCTGAGGACACTAGCAAAAATATAAAGAACAGTATGAGAGATGGAAAAAAAAGGGAGACAAAACTTTTAATACAGTTGGGTTAAAATTTTAACAAACAAGAGGTAAGGCTTAAGAAAAACAAACAAAAAACCAGAAAATAATATATGCCACATACCCTGGCTCTGGCTCAACTATTAGAGGGGGGGAAAAATCACAAGATTGATACAGTTTTTTCTATTAAAAGATGTAAATGTAGAAACTTAAGCTCAAAAATATCAGAAAATAAATCATAAAAATCCCAATATTTTATACCATATTTGCCTAGTGATTTGAATACACTATACCTTCTCAAAAACTTTATATTTCCCCCATATTGGGTAACATTTGTCTGAGGGGGGGAGAGGGCTTACTTGTACTGTCTAAGGGGCTATCACTTCCTACAGTTCTCAGAAGTGTTGATTAAATTTGCCTCTTAGATTCTGATTCCCCATGAATCATGAAGAAAGGAATTTTGTGAAAGCAATTAAGTTACACGCAGAACACACATGTGCCCACACACATGCAAACAAAACAACTAGTCTACCTGCTAACTTCCACTGTCATGGTTTTGAAATCATACATAGCAGGAGAGAGATGTAGAGGCTTCCTGGTCTTTTCCCTGGGGAACTGTAGAATAATTCATAGCTCACAATTTTCCATTGCAATCCCTGTATCATGTGCTGTTAAACTGTTAAATAGTCATTATCCTGCTAATATTCCTTCATTTAAGCAATATTTATTAAGCATGTACGTACCGTGGAAAATCAAGGTGCTAGATGCTCAGTACTGAATATGACAGAAAGCACACACAGAAACCATTTTCTCATATTCCTCAAGAGAGAGTGAGTCATTATATTAGATTCTAATATACATATCAAAACTTATACGACTGTACTTTAAATATATTGTAAAAAGGTAAAGAAGTGGTGAAAAATCCATTACAGATAATTTTTTAAAACTGTCTAGGTGAGTTACATCTCCAGAGTTCACATAAACTCAGAAATGCTCTTAGTGCTAGTATTTATTAATGACATCATGCTCACATGTCTTCAGAATCAGAAGGTCCTTCTTTAATATGCTCATCTTCAATTTCATCTATTTCAAGATTGTCTTGACATACATCTCCTACAGTGGGAACATCCATCAATGTTCTGAACAATTTTGAGAGATCTGGAAGTGAACATGTCCTCAACATCTAAAAAAGTCAACAGATTTTTTAGTAGGAGTAAGATCATTAGAAAATAAAATGAAATAAAAAAATTAGAAAGTAAGAGCTAATACTAATTTTGTATTTTGTATCATATATTTAGAGTTAGAAGCTCCGGAGTTGACTCGTCTAAGATCAGAACCCAATTTTCTTTAATTTTAGCTCTGGATTTTTTCAGTGAGGAAAACTGAACCGGTGAGTTATGGTTGGGTTTCAAAATTCAAAGTGTAAGGAGTCACTTCAGTTACCATTTAATGGCAGGGAGAGGTGTTTAATTGGGGTATACCCAGCGAATGGAATTAGAAATCTGTCAGAAATCAGGCAGTGCCCAAAACTGCCAATTTGCTCCTTCTCACTCAAGACCCATATTGTCCCTCTTTTATTGTATCTCTTTCTCTCTCTCACACTTTCCTATGGCCAATCTTCCCCATATATTTTTCCCAAATCCTGAACTGAGTTCGTCTGAAGCTTGGAAAAGCACTATCACGTATAATTGGTGGCCTTATGTATCATTTATCCTAGGAGCTGCTGGGTAGCCAAAAACAGTTAAATAAGGAATTTCATATTAGTGCAAAAAAAAAAAAGTCTAACATCACTTCCATAAACAATGGACTGTAACTAGAGCCTTTCCCACAAGAAGGTAAGGCTGGAAAGACAGGTACTTTGATGTTCATACTAAGACTCATTTATAGCAGTAGGTAAGAAGGAATTGACTTGAGAAAAAAAATATGTACAGTTGAAGTGTCTAAAATTTGAATTTGTTTGGGTAAGACCAGGAATAACAGAAATTGCCCCTGTCCACCAACCTATCAGCAATTAGAATGTGATGGATAGACAGGACAATGAAACAAATGTCTATATACATTTATATATTACATATATAAGCCTCAGAATTTGGTTAATAACCCTAAAGGAACCTGTGAGATGTGAAACGTAACTCCCAAGGCCCTGATAAGAATCCTACACCAGATTGGAGACTGTGAAGAAATGTTTAGCATATTAATGAAAATTTATATACTTTGCCAATTTAATTGGTACAATCTGTTTTTGAGAATAAAAAAGGATATATTTCCAGTATTTGAACATAATTTACATATTACAGCACATGAAAAAAATGGTTATGAACTACAAGATGGTGAAGATATATTGCTTGTTAAAACAATGATAGTACTGAATGTATATCATTTGCTGAATCTCCCATTGTCAGCAGAATTTATGCTTGACTTGTTTATTATTTGAACCATGTATATTATAAGCCAACAGTGTGCAAAATATGCATACAGTAACAGTTTCTTCAGATAGATGCTAATGAATAAAAATATAGAGCATATATACATTATACACTTAAATTCAAGGGGGCTCTATAAAAAAGATGCAACATTTTTTAGGCTGAGATAAATTTTCACTCTGGTTAAAAAAAAAATCCCAATTTTAGTTTATTCCTTTCACTAATTAAAATAGCTTTCCTAACCTAAAATAATACAGTAGAAAGAAATTTCAAGATGTATGTAATTTGGCAATTTTCCTCTTGGAATGGAAATGGGTCTATGCACCCATCGGTCCAACAGTTATCTCTCCTATATTAAGAATGCTTCATGTGCACAGTCTTCTTTGATAAATATTTTGGATGTTTTGTTTTTGGTTAAGTTCCACTTTTTCTCAAAAATGAAGAAAACAACATAGGTTGGTGGACAGGGGCTATTTCTGTTATTCCTGATAATGTTTAAAGCAAAAACAATAAAAATTTATTGTGTTGTGTGTAATATGTGCATGTAAAATATAAGACAACAATGCCAAAACGATAGACAAGAAGGTAGAAATGGAAGTACACTGTGAAAAGGTTCTTATGTCATATGTGAAGTGGTATAATATTATTTGAAGGAAGATTGTAAAAAAGCTAAAATTTCATCTTGAGAGCTGAGAACTACAACTAAGTTTTTGAAAAGATCTATATTGGCAAAGAGCAGAGATAAAATAAAATGTTAAAAATACTCAGTCCAAAAGAAGAGAGAATAAAAGTAAAATATAAGAACAGAAAAAGTGATGAGACAAATAGAAAATAGCAAAATGGTAGGTTTAAACTCAATCATACCAATAATATATCAAAAATTACATGAAAAGTAAATGGTCGAATCACTTTAAATAAAAGAGGTTGTCAGACTGGTTAAAAAGAAAGACCTGACAATGTGACAGCTACAAAAAAAATCTACATAAAAATCAATGTGATTACAAGTTAACTTGTATGTATATATATACGTATGCATACACACACACACACACACACACACACACCTTAACAAATACTAATCATCAGAAAGCTGGAATGGCTACATTACAACCAGAGAAAACAGATTTTAGAACAGGTGATATGACCAAGAATAAGAAGAGTCATTTCATAACAATAAAGCAATTATCAAGAAGATATAAAGATTATTAATTTCATTCAATCAACTAGAAATTTCAATACTCCTTTTTCAGTAACTGATAAGTAGAAAGAAAACTAGTAAGAACACAGAAAATGAACAACACTATCAAACAAAAAAGGACCCTTCATAATAATAAACCTACCAATTCATCCAGAAGGTATAATAATACTAAATTTTTATTCACTCAGTAACAAAGTTTCAAAATACATGGAACAAAGATTGACACAAATGAAAAGACAGATAATTATATAGTTTTTTCTAATTTTTTTTCTCAACAAATGATATAACTAGATAGACAAAATTAGTAAGGATAAAGAAGACTTGAACAGCACTATCAACCAATCCTACTTAATCCTTGACATTTACAAGCTATTTCACATGATGACAGAAGAATACACATTCTTTTAAAAAGATCTGTTAGAGTAGTAGCCACCAGTAAAGGAGACTAAAGGGACTCACAAGTGCAGAGGAAAATATGATATAAAGAAAGCCAAGAGATAAAATGATTTAAAAAATAAAGTGCATATCAACTATGTTGGAAGAAGAGAAGTCAGGAAAGGTAAGAGAGAAAAAGGTACTGGGACTTTGGCAATGTACTAGTAATTGATTTGACAAATGCAGTTTTAATGGAGGAGTGGGCTAAAGGTCATGTTGGGATGTATTTGGATGTGAATGGAAATGGGGACTATAAAGATACAACATATTCAAGATGTTTGGTTGTAAAAGGGATCAGAGAAAGGTTGTAGCTAGAGAAGGACATGTTCTCAACAGAAGTTTGCTAATTATGATGGGACTTACTAGAATATGTATGTTGAGGAAATGATCCATTATAGAGGAGAAAGTTCATGATACAAGCTAGTGTGACCAAAATAAAGGAGTGAATCCTTGAGAATGTGAGAGAGGTTAGGATTCAAAGTACAGGGAGAATTTCCTTTAATAAAAAAAGAAGACAAGTAGCGTAACAACATTTTTAAAAAGAATTCTAACAAAAATCTTTGTAAGAGCTCAAATTATTCTATTTAGTAAACAGATTATTTAAATGGTTAGAAATAATTTTTACCTTTTCTTCATATTTCAAGGTCACCATTTTGGCCCAGTGATGAACTCTCATGACCTCAAAGCTTTTTTTTTTTTTTTAAAGATTTTTTTAATTTATTTATTGGAGAGAGAGAGCAAGCGAGCGAGACAGAGCATGAGAGGGGAGAAAGTCAGAGGGAGAAGCAGACTCCCCGTGGAGCTGGAAGCCCGATGTGGAACTCGATCCCGGCACTCCGGGATCATGACCTGAGCCGAAGGCAGTCGCTTAACCAACTGAGCCACCCAGGCGCCCCCCCCCCCTTTTTTTTTTAAGATTTGTATTTATTTATTTGATAGAGAGAGAGCAAGAGCAGGGGGAGCAGCAGGCAGTGGGAGAGAGAGAAACAGGCTCCCCACTGAACAGGGAGCTCGCTGCGGGACTCTATCCCAGGACCCTGGGATCTGACCCAAGCCCAAGCAGAAGGCAGATGTTTAACCAACTGTGCCACCCAGGCTCCCCTCATGACCTCAAAGATTTAAGGGATAGACAGGTATGGCCTTCTGTCCTTGCCTTAAATAGCTACAAATTGGTTTGATTTTCTAGGGGTTTTTTTCCTTGCCCTTCCCTTTCACAGGAAATCTGCTTTGTTGTGCTTACTTCCCAAGTAAGTACCTCTGTAGAACTATTAAGGCTGAACTAAGGTCATTAAAGAAAATCAAATAATAAAATGTGTTATGCAAGGAATGTATACACAGATATGTTATTCAAAACCTCTGGGCTAAAGACAGTTAGCTATACACCTCTATTACAAAAGAAAGTACGTGAATTATAGGATAATCCTTGTCTGTCCCATAAATAGGCCTTATTCTCAAACTCTGAAGATCATAAATTTGTTTTCACAGTTCATTATCTTTGAAAGTCTGACTGCTATTAGGCAAATGAAAGAATTTAGCAATCTCTACATTTAAAATAAGCTTAAAAAAACACTCTAAAAAATAAAAACATATCCAATTTGAAAATTATATTGAAAATCAAAATGATATATTTAAAAAGAATAAAAGAATTCAGGTAATTCATAGACTTACATACATGAAAAATGTCCAACCCCACTGGTAAACACAGAAACACAAATTTTTAAAAATATCATTACTCACTAAATACATAATTTTTAAGTGAATGATAACAGTTGGTGCTTTTTAAAGAGTACAGACTTTTACATACTATTGATTAGCATTATAATGCTATTTCTTAAAGGGAAATCAGGCAATATACAATGTAACTTTTGAACTCCACTTACTGAAATTTATTTTAGGAAAATAATTGTGGCTGTTGTCAAAGATACAGGTGTAGGTGGTTACTATAACAAAAATTGAAATATAAAGTCCCAACAATAAAAACAGATTAGTTAAAAAAGTTATATATAGCACAGCAGCATAATGGAATTTGTGATCATTATAGATGATATGACAGATTATTTGATGATATGATAAAATGCTATTTTTATAATAATTTATAATAATATTAGCAATAATTTTATAGTACATATTAACAGAAAAGCAGGTTACAAAAAATATGCATAATATCCTATTTTGATTAATAATTTATATATGTACTACATATATAACAAGTGATTTCTTTCTATCTTTAAATTTTCTAGAGATAATGTAATTTCTTAATAAAAAACTGGTTACATATTTTCAAAAATAGCAAGTGAAAAAAGATAAGAAGTATGAAAATTTTTGCCAGAAAGTGCATATGAGTATCTATTACCCTTTCTACATACAAATTAGGCAAATGCACTTCTGTCCACTTAAAATATGTTGCTTAAGTTTAGACTTAGACAAAAAACGGAAGTTGGGTTGAATAGTGAGAATGGGAAATGGTGTAAGAGGGATCTTTTACTTAAATAAAAGTAGACCATAAAGAATCCTGAACAAGCCACAATAGCCAAACTATGGAAAGAACCTAGATGTCCATCAACAGATGAATGGATAAAGAAGATGTGGTATATATATACAATGGAATACTATGCAGCCATCAAGAGAAACGAAATCTTGCCATTTGCAATGACGTGGATGGAACTACAGGGTATTATGCTAAGAGAAATAAGTCAGTCAGAGAAAGACAATTATCACATGATCACTCTGATATGAAGAATATGAGAGGCAGGGCAAGGGGTTATGGGAGGGTGGGGAAGAGAAATGAAACAAGATGGGATGGGGAAGGAGACAAACCCTAAGAGATTCCTAAACTCACTAAACAAACTAAGGGTGGCTGGGAGGTGGGGGGGGGTAGGGTTATGGAGTTTGGGGGCGGGTATGTGCTATGGCAAATGCTGTGAAATGTGTAAGCCTGATGATTCACAGACAAGTACCCTGGGGCAAATAATACATTATATGTTAATAAAAAATTAAAAAAAAAAAAAAAGAATCCTGAACAAGGAGCCAATGAAATAGTCTTTGTTCTAATTGTACTCTAAATGGCAATTTCTTTTCAGAATCCCAGAAGAGCAGATGGAGGTTTTTTGTTCTTTTTGTTTATTTGTGTGTGTTTGTGTGTGTGTAAGAGATTAAAACTCAATGTTATGGTTTATTAAAGAAAAACAATAAATAAGAAATGTTACTAAAATAGATATTTTCCATTAGAGGTGCATACTTGCCTTTGGGTTGTTTGCATCAAATAGACCAGTTGAAAGTCCGATCAGTAAGGAATTCTGGTTTTTATTTTTTGGTGGTGAATCAGAGCGAGATCGAAGCGGAAAGGACTCTTCTGGTGAACACAGAATTGACTGAATTTGAGAGGCTACATTCAAATGTTTTGAAAGAGCCACTCTATGGAAAAATGGCTCTGGTTGCACAGATTTATCTACATCACATTTAGGATGCTGAGAATCAGCTATTTCAGGTCCTGTGGTATAAAGGAAAGATTTTGTGATTAGTCTATACAATACTTAAGTTCTATGTGATATTGAAAAAGCACAGTATCTAACATGAATCTAGCCAAAAACTCTGCCTATCATAAAAACAAAATCAAAGTATAGATATGATTATATTACCTTGTAAGTAATCTTTGATAGGATACAAAGTTTTATTTTCAGAAAGCAGATTAACTTGATATACCTTAAATGCAAGTTCTAAAATGTAGACACAAATATAAGGAAATCTGAAAATATATTGTTTAGACACTCATATTTAGCTTCAGTTTATCTTTGTTCCTACAGGTTAGGTAGGATAAATTATATTTCTCATATTTTATAATTAAAATTATTAAAAACAAGAAGACAACTTACTTAATGTCCTTAGTATACTGGCTTAGTTTTGGCAAGCAATTCTTTTTGTGTTGAACATTTGATAAAATGATTGACCAAAAAGTTTTCCTGCCCATGTTGCCAAACAATCCAGGCTTACTAATGAGAATCTAGTGCTCTATGCCTGCTCTATTTTTTAAACAATTGAGGTGACTGATAAAAAAAATGCTATTGTCTTTCAAAAAAATGCTATTAATATGTTGTCCAAATAAAACAGATTCAGGTTAATAACCTTCCAGAAAGTAACTAGTCTAATACAATGAGGCTTACTTATATTGACTTCACTAAGGTGGTCCACATTCCTTGGGATTTCATCTTCAGAAACTTCATTTTGCTGAACAGTGATCCTATCTTCCATCCTGCAGGGATGGATACATTAGTAGAAATACAATTTACTAGAAATAAAAGCACTCTTAAATTAAAAAAAAAAAATGGAGCACAAGTTCACTAGCATCCTGTGGTCCCTCTTCTAAATATTTTCCTCACTTATGTGTGTGGATATATATATATATTTTTTTTTTTTTCCTCTCCTAAGTACATTGTATTTTTTACCCTGTTAAAACCTTCACCAATCATAATCACCAATCAGTCACAAAAACCAGCCTCACCACTTCTTATAACTGTCAACTGTCGTTCCCAAAATGTGGTCCCTAGACATTAACAACACAAAGAAGCTTGTTCAAAATGCAAATGTTCAGGGCCTACCCTGGACCTATCAATCAGAAACTTTGGGGAATAAAGCCCAGCAATTTATTTTAATAAATATCAAAATAATTCCAATATTTGCTAATATTTGAGAACCACTATTTTAAGCAATCAAAATGCCCCTTAATAGTAGAGAATATAAACAATTGTAATACTAATACTATAAAATATCATACAGCTGTTTAAAAATGAAACAGAAATCTATGTGAAATACTGTGGAATGATAGTCTACAAATAAATTAAATATAAATAAATATATTTAATATATATTATAAATGAAATATATTTAAGTGAAGTACAAATATAAATATATATTTAATATATATTATAAATTTACTTATAATATAAAAATATTTTATAAGTAAAATAAATTGATTTATTTTTATAAATATAAATAAAATAGAAAATTTATAAATTTATAAATAAAATAATACATTTAATTAAGTAAGCAAAGTCATTTACAGATCAATTTGTATTAAATGATGTTAGATTTCAAAAAATAGTGTGTAGCACAGTATAAAATATAGAATGATATGCACCAAAAAGTTTTAACACTCAAAGGGGGTGAATTAATTGAGGAAAAAAGGTAAAGAAGAACTGACAGTTTTTATTTCAATACAGCTGGAATTAAATTCATGTATTATATATTTTTTTAACAAAAATTTAAAGACTGGAAGAATATAGTCCAAAGGTTTCAAACAAACACAGAAAAATGCTCAACATCACTAATCATCAGAGAAATGCAAATCAAAACCAAGTAATATCATCTCATATCTGTTAGAATGGCTATTACCAAAAAGACAGGAGGTAAGTGTTGGTGAGAATTTGGACAAAAAAGGAATTCTTGGGAGGCCTGGGTGGTTCAGCTGGTTGAGCATCTGTCTGCCTTTGGCTCAGGTCATGATCCCAGGGTCCTGGAATGGAGTCCCACATTGGGCTCCTTGCTCAGCAGGGAGCCTGCTTCTCCCTCTGTACCTGCCAGTCCCTCTGCTTGTGCTCTCTCTCTCTCTCCCTGACAAATAAATAAATCTTAAAAAGAAAAAAAAAATGCTTATGCATTGCCGGTGAGGATGTAAATGGTGCAGCCACTATAAAAAACAGTACAGTTTCCTCTGGAAATTAAAAACAGAAATATCATATAATCCAGTAATTCCACTACTGGGTATTTATCCAAAGAAAACAGAAACATTAATTCGAAAAGATCTCTGCACCCCTATGTTTATTACAGCATTATTAACAATAGCCAAGATTTGAAAGCAACCCAAGTGTCCACTGACAGATGAATACACACACACACACACACACACACACACACACACACACACACACAGAATATTATGCAGCCATAACAAGGAATGAGATCTGGCCATGTGCAACAATGCAGATGGACACAGAGGGTATCATGCTCAGTGAAATAAGTCAGACAGAGACAGACAAGAACCATATGATTTCACTTATATGTGGAATCTAAAAACCAAATGAACAAACAAATGAAGCAAACAAAAAGCAGAAACAGAGCCATAAATACAGAGAAAAACTAGTAGTTACCAGAAGGAAGAGGGGTGAGAAGATGGGCAATAGGGATAGGGGGTAGTGAGAGGTCCATGGTTCCAGTTATGGAATGATTAAGTCATGGGGATAAAGGGAACACAGACATAGGGAATATAGTCAAGGGTATTATAACATTGTTGTATGGTGACAAATGATAGCTACGCTTGTGATAACATAGTATAAAGTACAGAGTTGTCAGAAACTAATGTAACATTGTGTGTCAACTATACTTCAATAAAAATACCAAAAAACAAAAAACAACGGCACCAGTAACTTATCTCTGCAAGTTTGGCTTATAAGCAGTTTTTATTTTCTTAATTCTTTTTAATTCTTCTCAAATTTAAACAATTTTTTTACTTTTTCAGTTTTAAATTTTGAAAATTTTTCTATTGTTGGTTTTCAAAGTTTTTACTTCTAATCATACAAGTAACACTCTTCTTCATTCAAAATGTAATGTTTCTTGGTTCCTCAGAAAGTTAAACAGAATTACCAGATGCTGTAGCAATTCTACACCCAGCTATACCTCAGAAGAGTATAGGTGTGCAAACAAAAGTTTACACACAAATATTCATACAAGCACTATTTACAACAGCCAAAAGGTAGAAACAATCCTGGAAATGACCCACTGTCATCTGCTGAATACCCATCAACTCTCAGTTGCCCTTACTGCCATCAGTTTGGTATACATCTTAACCATATTTTTCCTTGAATTTTAGAGAGAGAGTGTTATTTTAATATATGGAAATGCCTTTTTATTCAATATTATTTTATTAATCATTTGATAATTGGGGCATATATCCATACTGATACATTAAGCTACATTTTATTCTTTAAAGTGCTATCTGCTGTCCACAATGCAGTATACAGAAACTTCTTTATTTTTAGCAACTTCCTTATTAATGATTAGACTACGATTCTCCTACAATAAACATTCTTGCATATGCCTCTTTGTGCCCATGTATGAGTAATCTTAGAGTAGATACCAAAAAATAAAAGATGCATTATTAAAGGATATGCACACCATTATTTTTTAAAAGATTTTATTTATTCATTTGACACAGAGAGAGAGAGAGGGACCACAAGCAGGGTGAGCATGAGAGGGAGAATCGGGAGAAGGAGAAGCTCCTCAGCAGAGAGCCCTATGTGGGGCTCATCCCAGGACCCCGGGATTATGACCTGAGCTGAAGGCAGACACTTAACCACTTTGACTAAGCCACCCAGGCGCCCTGGATATGCACATTTTAAACTAACAAAATTGGCAAATGGATTTCGAAATTGGCTCTCTCAATTCTTATGTATGCTTGCAATGTATCAACGCCCCTAAGCCCCAATCTTTCACCAGTATTTGATGCTATTATTTGCCTTCCTCCTGGCTTCATGGTATTTTGTGAAGAAACTTTCACTGGGAAAACATCTGGACTCTTGGCCTGCCTCTTATTTACTCCTCTTCTTTGAGGAAGAACAAGTATCTAACATTCACGCATTCATAGTTCTCCACTGAGTAAAGTTAGTCAAAGAAGTTAGGAATTTGATGTCTTTTTTCTCACTGAATTGACTCTTTATAATCCTAAAGTATCATACTAAAGTATTTACTAGCCATATATGTGGTTTCCTCCCTTGTAAACAGCTATATTCATATTCTTTCCCCATTTTTCTCTTTGGACTTTGATCTTTTACTTCTTAATTTGCCAATTTCTTTATGAATTCTGGATATTAATTATTAGGGTGCCTCTTTTCTATTTGTCGACCTTTAGGTCTTTAATAAATCTGATATTGTTTTGTTGAATGGCTTTAGAAATGGAACTAACTTTCATTTTCAAATTGTGTTTAAGTGCTAGATATGCTGTGTAGTATAGAGAAACACAATATTTTTAGCTATTTCTTATTAGTGATTATTTAGACTATTTCAAATTATTTGCTATAAGCATTCTTTTTTTATAAGTATTTTAGCATATGTTTTTTTGTGTTCATGTCCAAGTCCAGCCCACTTCCTGTTTTTATAGATAAAGTTGTACTGAAAAAGTCACACTTATTTATGTATCATAAATGGCTGCTTCTGCACTACTTAGGCAGAGTTGAGTAGCTGCATCACAGACCAAATATTCACAGGCTGAAATATTTACTATTTGGCTCTTATAGAAAAAGATTGATGGTCCCTGTTACAGATGATGGCAATGGAATAAACTTCCAATTACTTTACATAAAGGAACCATAACAATGACGAAACCCAACAATAATTTCCCATAACCAAAAGTAACTGCAAATGACTCTTGCAAGCATTAATACAAAAATTCTAAAATACATAAGTATCTTAAAATAATATGTCATGAACAAGAAGAATCTACTTAAGGTATGAAGGACGGTTTATGTTAAGTAATCCATTAATATAATTAATTATACAGTTGACCCTTGAACAACGCGGAGGGATGGGGTACTGGCTGAATCCCCTATGCAGTCAAAAACGTGCATATAAATTTTGACTTCCCCAAAACTTAACTACTAATAGACTACAGTTGACCACAGCCTTAATGATAACATAAACAGTTGATAAACACATATTTTGCATGTTATATTATTATATGCTGTATTCTTAAAATACTTAACTTTTTACTTTTCTCAGTATTCTAAGCTACACAGTTCACCAGTTTTTTCAAATTGCCACAAACTTCCAAAAATTTTCCAATATATTTATTGGGAAAAAAAAAATCCAAGGATAGGACAAGCAGCCATTCAGCTCAAAACTGTGTCATTCAAAAGTTAAGTGTACTAATAAAGAAAAACATTTATATAAATAGTTCCATAGAGAATGAAAACTATTTGACAAAATTCATTCCTAACTTTAAAAAAAATCAGTAAAATATCAATAGAAACCTATCTCAGTTAAAAGGTATAGTCATGCCTAAAGATGGTTAACAACAGCAGCATCTTCACTAAAATCTAGAACACAGAGGTACATACCTCCTATTTCCAATATTTTACATTATATAAAAGATACTAACCAAGGCAATTATAGAGAAAAACTAGTGTTAAAAAAACTGGAAAGTGGGGCACCTGGGTGGCTCAGTGGGTTAAAGCCTCTGCCTTCAGCTCAGGTCATGATCTTGGGGTCCTGGGATTGAGCCCACATCGGGCTCTTCTGCTCAACGGGGAGCCTGCTTCCCTCTCTCTCTCTGCCTGCCTCTCTGCCTACTTGTGATCTCTCTCCTCTCTGTCAAATAAAAACAACAACAACAACAACAACAAACTGGAAAGCCATAAAGTCATCACTGTTTTCATATGATATGATTGTATATCTGAAAAAAGCAAAAGATTCAACTGAAAATCTATCCTGAACAACAGTAGATATCAATAAGATAGTGGGGTACAAAATCAGTATAAAGAAATCTAAGCTTTTATACACACAACCTTCCAGTTATAAGATCTCATAGAAGAAGAAGGATCATTGGTAACAACAAACAAAATAATAGATCTAGGAATAAGTTTACCAATAAAAGTATAAAGTCTAGATGAAGGAAACTATAAAAATACTCAAAACTTACTCAGAAGAAAGGCCTATCATGTTCTTCTTGGACAGGAAGAACACAACATGTTGATTTTCCCTATGTTAATCTATGAATTTAATATCTCAATAAAATACCAATTGATTTTTTCCTAGGGAAGATAGGCAAAATTTAGTCTCTAAATTCAAAGGAAATATTACAGAAGCAAAAATAGCCAAGAAAACCAAAAAAGAACAACGAAATTAAGAAAATTTAGTATACATTAAAAGTGACATTTTTAATCCAGGCAGGAAAGATGAACTTTTTTAAAAAAAGATTTTATTTATTTATTTGACAAGAAAGCAAGAGAGCACAAGCAGGCAGAGCAGCAGAGGGAGAGGGAGAAGCAGGTTCCCCACCCAGCAGGGAGCCCAATGCAGGGCTTGACCCCAGGACCCTGGGATCATGACCTGAGCCGAAGGGAGTCACCCAACCAACTGAGCCATCCAGGTCCCCAGGAAAGATGCACTTTTTAATAAATAGAACTGGGCAACTGGATAGCCATCTGAAGGAATACTAAACCCCTACCACCCCAGAATAAATTCCAAATAGATTAAAGATTTAAATGTAAAAAGGGCCCACGTTGAAAGTACTAGAAAAAAGATTGAAAAATTCTTTGAGAATCTTAGAAAGAACGAAGTATCTCTGAATGATTATTAAAATCCAGGTAAACAGGACAATTAAAAAATTAATTCTGCATGGCGGGACGCCTGGGTGGCTCGGTTGGTTGAGCAGCTGCCTTCGGCTCAGGTCATGGTCCCAGTGTCCTGGGATCGAGTCCCACATCAGGCTCCTTGCTCAGTAGGGAGCCTGCTCCTCTCTCTGCCTCTGCCTGCCTCTCTGCCTGCTTGTGTTCTCTCTCTGTTAAAATAAAATAAATAAAATCTTAAAAAAAAAAATTCTGCATGGCAAGTGTCTCTAATGTTTAGAGAGTTCTTACTAATTTTTAAAATGGGTCAAATATATATATACAGAGAACATACAGAAAAAGAAATACACATAAAACTTAAACATTTGAAAAGATGTTCTCACTTTACCAATAATAAGAGATGGATAAAGTAAGAACCCAAACCAAGATACTATTTTTTAACCTATAGGATTGGCAAAAATAAAAAACTTTGATATAAGTTTGGGAAGGCTGGGGGAAATGAGAAGTTTCATACATTCTTTCTGAAAATGTAAATTAGTACAAACCCTGGGAAGAACAGTAACTGAATTACAAATGCAATTTATAAGAATGCAATTGACACAAGAAGTGTATTTTTATGCATTTATCATACAGATATATGCATATACATGCAAAATGGTCTTATGTAAAAGGTTGTTATTCATTAAAACACCATTTGAAATATTAATTAATGTAGGATATAAATTAATGTAGAAAACTTGCTGAGTTGTGGTATATCCATACAGTGGAATACTAAGCAGCCATAAAATAAGAAAAAAAAAATATGAAAAAATTCCTAGGTTACTAACTAAAAATAAAAAGGCGAAAATACCATATGTGTTATACTAATAACTTTATTTTAAAAGGGAGGGAGACATTTTTGCTTTATTATAGATTAAAAATATCTGGAAGGAGGAGAAAATGGTAATCTGCTAGATGGGGACAGAGTTGGGAAAGAGACATTTTACTCTGTATCTTTATATACTTGATTTCTAAACCACATGAATGTAATATCTTTCCAAAAATTAAATTATTTTATAAGGTATCATAATAATAGAATATAGTATACTATTAGGTTATTATAGTATTTTTTTAAAAAGTATTACAAAAAGGGACCCAGGTTTTGAAATGTAAGGAAAAAAAGGTAACATACTCAGTTTCCTTTGTTTCTTTTATCTCACTAATCCACACATCAATAATCGTGCATGGCAAGCTACCATCTTTATTTGCTCCACCTGGCTCTTGTAGAACTTCTGTTTCTAAGCCATCAGCTTCTGAAAAATCAAAAACATAATAAGCATGTCAGCAAAATCCATCTATAGATATTTGAAAAAATATTCCATAAATTATCATTACCTAGTTTTAGGCTAACATACTAATTATAACAAAAAGTTAAATATTTTATCTGTAGATCTTTAATCTTGTTAACTCTGGTTATTTTCTGAAAGTAAATACTAATGAGAAAGGTTCTGTCTTCATTTGCTGACTTCTCTTTTTCCTCTTCAATTCAGATTATCAGTGCCATTTTTAAAAAAGATTTATTTATTTGTTTGTTTATTTATTTATTTATTTATTTATTTGAGAGACCATGTGTGCATGTGTTGAGCATGGGTGGGGAGGGGCAGAGGGAGAGAGAGTCTTTTTTTTTTAAACATTTTATTTATTTGACAGAGAGACCAATCACAAGCAGGGAGAGAGGCAGGCGGGGGCGGGGGGCATGGGGACAGGAAGCAGGCTCCCCACCGAGCAGAGAGCCCGATGATGCGGGGCCCGATCCCAGGACCCTGAGATCATGACCCAAGCCGAAGGCAGAGGCTTTAACCCACTGAGCCATCCAGGCACCCCAGAGGGAGAGAGAGTCTTAAGCAGACTCCCCACTGAGCAAGGCCTGATCTCAAGTCCCCCAGATCATGACCTGAACCACAACCAAGAGTCAGACACCTAACCAACTGCACCATACAGGCGTCCCACAATGCTCTTGTTTAAGCCATCATCATCCCCTCTTTTTTCCTAGAATCCAGATCTTTCATTCTCTATTTTCAAAGTTTCCAATTAGCTTATCCTATTCAGAAAGAGAATTAATATTGTACCAGTCCTTAAAGTTTTTATCCATTATTCAAATGATTTTTGTTTGTTTGTTTGTTTACCTATACAAGGAAGCACTTGGAAGAAAAAAACCTTCTAGTTATTTTTTAGTGAATAATTGTTCATTAGCACCTTAAGCCATACCAATATGACTTACTCTGCAAACTAGATTTTTTACTGTATTGCCCTCACAGTCTAAAATATTTACTATCTGGCTCTTTGTAGGAAATGTTTGCCGACTTGTACTAGGCTGTATAGTCTCTACTATATGCCTAACAGGGTTGTTTTTTTTAAAAGAAAAGGCATAAGGTAGCTATTAACTATAATTCTATTAAGTAAGACTATTTTAGTTATAATGCTGAATTAAAGATGGTTACACATACAGCAAGGTCTCTGACATTTCTCTCATGTAGAGGGGGCCTCTATGTCCCCTCCCCTTGAATTTGGATTGGCATTGTGATTGTCTTAACTGAGTACAGTTCAAGTTTATTCCAGTTCCAGCTCTAGTCTTCAAGAAAATTGGCATCTTCTACACTGGAATCTGGAAGCCTAAACCACCATAAAAGTTCATTCTGGAAAGACCACATGGCAAATTCCTGAGACTAATTAAGGAGAGGGAACCAGCTAAACAGGCCCTGCTGAGACACCATGCATGGAATGACATCATCTTGCCTGTTCTAGAATAAGCCCAGATGACAGGTGAATACCAGTGAGTGGTATTGATGCCTCATGGGGGAGAACTTTCCCAATTCCTAACCCACTAAAACGTCAGATAAAACAAGTTATTTTAAACCACTAAGTTGTGGGGGTAATTTATTTTGCAGCAATAGATAGCTGAAACAGAATTTCCTATCTGAAAATAGAGTGCTGACATAACAAAAGCTTAAAACATGTGCACTGGTTTTGGGACATGGCAGTGGGGAGAAATTAAAAGTGCTTCAAGGAGACTGTTGATGAAAGACTGGCCAGTGAGAAAAGTTTCTGGAGGCTAGAGAAAAGGGGATTCTTGTTCTATAGCAGCAGAAAATACAGTGCCTGGAATAACAATGATGACAGAAAACATACCTAAGAGACTCAATGATCTAGCTAAGATGCTATCTAAGAAGAATGTTAAAAATTCCAGCTAGCTTCTTTAGTAGTCTTTGATAAAGTTGAAGAAGAGAGAAATTAATTGAAGAAAACTATTTCGTTTATGAGGACAATTTAGAAGAGAAAGCCCAAGTTAATTCCTTCCAGGCAACAAGATCTTCTTAAGGGAAAACATGGCCTCAAAACAAACACTGAACTCAGGGCAGATTTACGGGTCAAAGATGAAGTCAAGGGAGGGAGGGAAGGAAAGAAGGAAGGAAGGAAGGAAGGAAGGAGGAAAGGAAGGAAGGGAGGAAAAAGAAGAGTGGTTAAATGTAGTGAATGTCAAAAACATTCATACAAAGCCCACAAAATTAAGAAAATTCAACTTGCAGAAACACCATCAGCTTGGATTGCACAGGAAAGAAATTGCAGTTTAGGAAAGCCCCGAGGGCACTATCTTTGGTGCAAAGGAAGCAAGCTGACATTGCAACACCTGACTGGTGTTGCAGAATTTCTATGGACCAGTGACTGATATATATCCCCCCATTTTCCTTGTTTTTGTAAAGGAGTCTCTTTTCCTGTTTCACTACTGTATATTAGATATACAGAAGGCAAGGAACTTATCTTTATTACTTACAGGTCTTGAGATTAAGAGTAACTACTCAAAGAACTGTACCTAAGAAAATTCACCTCTACACAGACCTGACTTGGGTTAACAGCTTTGGGCATTCAGCCCTTTTAATAAGATGAGGCTTTTCGGTGCCTGGGTGGCTCATTCAGTCAAGGGCCCAACTCTTGATTTTGCCTCAAGTCATGTGTCTGGCTCCATGCTGAGTGTGAAGCCTACTTGGGATTCTCTTTCTCTCTTCCTCTGCCTGGCCCCCTGCTCATGCAGGGCTTGCTCTCTCTCTCAAGATGAGGCTTTAAGAAGGGGTAAGTGCATTTTACACGTGGGAGAAAATGCAAATAATTTTTTATTCAGTGGCAGACCATGGCAGATTACCAATGGCTACAAATTCTTTAACACTCCTAACTTGGAGAGATGGGGTCTGTTTTATCTCCTTTGAATTTAGGTTGAAAAAACAAAAGAATTTAGGCTGGTTTTGACTGCTTTGACCAAGGAAATATGGCAGAAATGATACTGTGCCAGTTGAGACTAGCTTTTAAAAGTGTAAGAAACTTTTGCCCAGGATCTGTGAGCCTGGCCACCATATAAGAAGTCAGACTACCTTGCTGGAAAGAGTTATGGAAAGGTGTGGAGACTACATACATAGGGAGAGGGGACCAGTTGAACACAGCCTTCAGGCTGCATCTGAAAAGACACCAGTGAAGCCATCTTGAACCCATCAGACCAGGTTGCTAGCTGAATATCACCAAGTGATCCCAGAGATAAAAGCACATGAATTATAAAAATTATATTAGTCAAGCCTTGATTTAATTTCTGACACACAAAATCAGGAGATAAAATGAAAGTGTTGTTGTTTTAACACTAAGTTTTGGGGTGATTTATTATGCAGCATTAAAAAATCCAGACCAGTTATTAAACACAGAAAAACAATGAACCTAATTTGAGATGAATCACCCAAACATATACACATGTTTTGATGATCCGTTTATAAAGGCCTGTTTATATAGAAGAAATTAAAGTATTATCAAGTTAAACAGAGATTATTTTGAGTGATTAAAATACCATCCACATTTCCTTCTGGCTTCAGTGATGTCTGTCGAGAGGCTCCATTAAATTCTGGACTGTTCATTTCAACAGAAGAATCAACAGTAGCTAATGGATTCATTTCAAGTGAAATATATTTTACTTTTTCTTCTCCAGTAATTAAAGGTTTGTAATTCTCCCTTTCAGGAGAAGTCTCTGAAACAACAACAAAAAAGAAATATCATGCTACATTCTCAAAAATGACTTGAATTTTACCTACAATAGCATTTACAGCAAAATTCAAAAACTGCATTCTTACAACAGGCAATTACTGAGTAAGCTCTGTTATATATTAGAAGTTGATAAATGATTAAGGTATATGACAGCTAAATTTCATTTTAACTATACATAATGATATTTAGGATGATTAACATGTGATTTATTTTCTTTTCCCTTTCGTTGAAACTAACACACATGTGTCATACGTTGTATTTTAAATTAACTAATTGTTTTGTTTCTGGTAATTGCTAGTTACATCTAATTGTCCAGAAACTCTCCATACCTTTTTTTTGTTGTTGTTAAAGATTTTATTTATTTATTTGACAGAGAGGAGAGAGATCACAAGTAGACAGAGAGGCAGGCAGAGAGAGAGGAAGAAGCAGGCTCCCCGCCCAGCAGAGAGCCCGATGCGGGGCTCGATCCCAGGATCCTGAGATCATGACCCAAGCTGAAGGCAGAGGTTCTAACCCACTGAGCCACCCAGGCACCCCGCTTTTTTTTTTTTAAAGGAATTCCTTTTTTTTTCTTTCTTTTTTTTTTTTTAAAGATTTTATTTATTTATTTGACAGAGAGAGATCACAAGCAGGCAGAGAGCCAGGCAGAGAGACAGGAAGAAGCAGGCTCCCCGCCCAGCAGAGCCCGATGCGGGGCTCGATCCCAGGACTCTGAGATCATGACCCAAAACCAAGGGAGAGGCTTTAACCCACTGAGCCACCCAGGCGCCCCCCCCCATACCTTTTTAAAAATATATTTATTTATTTATTTTAGAAGGAAGCAGAAGCAGAGGGAAAGGGAAACAGAGTGAATCTCCAGCAGAATCTCTGCTGAAGACAGAGCCCAATCCCATGACCCTGAGATCATGACCTGAGTTGAAATCAAGAGCTGGATGCTCAACCAATTGAGCCACCCAGTTTCCTTAAACTCCCTATACTTTCAACCAATGCCACAAGAGAATTGATTTACCTCAGAACAATTTATTGCAGTTACCTTTAAGACACTCAGGTCACACCAATTCATTCTTTGAAGACAATACTTTCTAACTCCCAGTCAGGAGATTGGCCCAACACTAGTTTTGTCTTAATTAATTTAGTTGATTGCCAGATCTCCATTAACAATCCTTCCAATCTCTAGGCCTCTCAATTCCCCTTCAATGATTTTTATCTTCATCCTACCTCAATCATTCCAATGGTCATATATCTTAGAGAGCTTGTCATTAACTAGAGCTCCTCAAAATTTTCAATGCTAAGTATTCTGCCTTCTAATTTCTAACACCTTTTTCTTCCACTTCTCTCCCTCTACTATCCCAACTTTAAAAAATGTTACCCCACCAGTACTTACAATGCCCTGATCCTACCATGTTTTCTCTCCACCATCATCCTCATTAAAATCTATCTAAAGTCCATCATTAAAAATCACTTTTTCAGGATGCCTGGGTGGCTCAGTTGGTTAAACATCTGCCTTCAGCTCAGGTCATGATCTCAGGGTCCTGGGATGGAGCCCTGCATGTGGCTCCTAGCTCAGTGGGGAGTCTCCTTCTCACTCTCCCTCTGCCTCCTGCTTCTCCTGCTTGTGTGCTCTCTCTCTCTGACAAATAAATAAAATCTTTAAAAAAAGCCAAAAAAACAAAACAAAAAACACTTTCTCACACACATCTTTTTTTCTTTTTTTTTTTTAGAAGTTTTTTTTTTTTTTTAAAGATTTTATTTATTTATTTATTAGGAAAGAGAGAGAGTGAGAGAGAGCATGAGAAGGGAGAAGGGAGAAGGTCAGAGTGAGAAGCGGACTCCCCATGGAGCTGGGAGCCCGATGTGGGACTCGATCCCGGGACTCCGGGATCATGACCTGAGCCGAAGGCAGTTGCTTAACCAACTGCGCCAC